>OZ010745.1:59804274-61004274 GCA_963932245.1 Tachinus rufipes | reverse complement strand
TCAAGATCATAAAATGTTGTCCATAAATGTTATAATTGCGCCGCCTCCAACGAGAATTTTGTTGTTTTGACTTTATCATTGTAATTGTCATGTTTAAGTAATTCTATTTATCAAAATTCATCAAGATCATAAAATGTTGTGCATAAATGTTATAATTGCGCCGCCTCCAATAAACTTTTGATATTTTAACTTTATCATTGTAATTATCATTCTTAAGTACTTCTATCTTCTAAAATTCATCAAGATCATCAAATGTTGTGCATAAATGTTATAATTGCGCCGCCTCTAACGAGAATTTTGTTATTTTAACTTTATCGTTGTAATTATCATACTTAAGTTCTTCTATCTACTGAAATTCATCATGATCATGAAATGTTGTCCATAAATGTTATAATTGCGCCGCCTCCAACGAGAATTTTGTTGTTTTGACTTTATCATTGTAATTGTCATGATTAAGTAATTCTATTTATCAAAATTCATCAAGATCATAAAATGTTGTGCTTAAATGTTATAATTGCGCCGCCTCCAATAAGAATTTTGTTTTTTAACTTTATCATTGTAATTATCATACTTAAGTACTTTTATCTTCTAAAATTCATCAAGATCATCAAATGTTGTGCATAAATGTTATAATTGCGCCGCCACCAATAAGAATTATGTTATTTTAACTTTATCATTGTAATTATCATACTTAAGTACTTCTATCTTCTAAAATTCATCAAGATCATAAAATGTTGTGCATAAATGTTATAATTGCGCCGCCTCCAAAAAGAATTTTGTTATTTTAACTTTATCATTGTAATTATCAAACTTAAGTACTTCTATCTTCTAAAATTTATCAAGATCATCAAATCTTGTGCATAAATGTTATAATTGCGCCGCCTCCAACGAGAATTTTGTTGTTTTGACTTTATCATTGTAATTGTCATGTTTAAGTAATTCTATCTATCAAAATTTATCAAGATCATAAAATGTTGTGCATAAATGTTATAATTGCGCCGCCTCCAACAAGAATTTTGTTGTTTTGACTTTATCATTTTAGTTGTCATACTTAAGTACTTCTATCTTCTAAAATTCATCAAGGTCATAAAATGTTGTGCATAAATGTTATAATTGCGCCGCCTCCAACAAGAATTTTGTTGTTTTGACTTTATCATTGTAGTTGTCATGTTTAAGTAATTCTATCTATCAAAATTCGTCAAGATCATAAAATGTTGTGCATAAATGTTATAATTGCGCCGCCTCCAATAAGAATTTTGTTGTTTTGACTTTATCATTTTAGTTGTCATACTTAAGTACTTCTATCTTCTAAAATTCATCAAGATCATAAAATGTTGTGCATAAATGTTTATAATTGCGCCGCCTCCAACGAGAATTTTGTTGTTTCGACTTTATCATTGTAATTGTCATGTTTAAGTAATTCTATCTATCAAAATTCATCAAGATCATAAAATGTTGTGCATAAATGTTATAGTTGCGCCGCCTCCAACGAGAACTTTGTTATTTTAATTTTATCATTGTAATTAGCTTACTTTAATGTCACTGCCTACCAAAATCACTAGATTTGTAAAGTACCTCTATTTACAAAAAAATATTAAGATGAGAATGTTGTGCATCAATGTTATAATTGTGCAGCCTTCGTTAATATCATATAATGCTGTGTAGATTAATGTTTTAACTTTACCGTCTCTAACAAGAATTTTGTTATACTGACTATATCTTTGTAATTAGCATATTTAAATTCCGATGTATACTAAATTTCATTAAAATCATAAAATTCTATAAATATTAATATAATACTTTTGCCGCCTCAAATTTTTTTTAGAAACGACACCTTTGTTGACATTATCTTTGTAATTGGCGTACTTATCCTTGTCTACTAACTTTTATTATTTTTTAATTTGTTTAGTATTTACTATTCATTATAGCATGTATAAAGGTTAGCGTTGACCTTAAACTTGGTGTGAGACCTAGAAAAATGATTGACCTTAAACTTCAACTTTTAACAAAATATGAATTCAAGCCTGAAAAATAAGTACAATCTGTTGTGTTATCATGTACTGTTATAAGATTTATATTTTTTTATAGCAAGTAATATTTTAGTTGATTTATAATACAGACAGAATATTTTTAACTAATATTTTAAAAGAAAGTTTATTAAAAACTTGTAAAAAAAAACATTATGTATGTCAATAACCCTATTCGATTTGATTTTATTACGGTAGATATGTCCGCTACCAAAGCACAAATGTGTGGCTACAGTAATGTACTAACAAATTCTGTCAATCTTGATTTTAATGCCATCTATTAACACTCAATTTGAACTAACCGTTGGACGCTCTTAACACGTAGTTTATATGCACGGATTGGGAGCGTACGCTTCCAATCCTTAGACGCTTTTACGACGTAGAAAGTGTGCGCTTAAACGCTCCTAAACCAGCGTTTTTATCTCTATATATATATATATATATATACTTTACGTTTTTTATAAAACATTTTTGTAAAAAATAATAAATAATGGTATTTATCCCTTAAAGCATTTTCATAATTTCTTAATTTATTAACACACTGTACATGTGATCTAAAATTTTCTTATTGTCAATTCATTTTCTCGACAAGCAGAACTTTTTATAAAAAATGACTTTCGGTTGTAAATTAAATAATAAAGATTTTTTTCCTTAATGGGTACCCCCATATGGGAGGTGGCTGAAGTTAGCTTCGGCTTCTGTTCAGCTTCGTTTTTTATGAAAGTACGTGCGCACGCACGCTAGGCACAGTTGTCCAGCAAAGTCGACACCATGTTTTAAGAAACGCTTTCTTTTCGGTTCCGTCGGCAAAATGAAATTAATCTCTTTCTTATAAAAACTATAGTTACACATAAAATTGTCATGTTTTCAATTATAAAAAATACTACTATTAAATAATGCTTAGTACTTATTAGAAATTTACACAGAGATGTTTTCAAAGCAGTAAATGAAGTAATCGGGATGCTCGCAGATGAGTAATTAATACACCATAAATAAAAATTATTTTTTGTATAATTAAATAAATTATCATTGATTTAATAACAAGTTATTAAACTAAAACAAAATTGACAAAAAAAGTTTTGAGTCAACAACTCTAATTAAATTGCCGCGGCTTGCAAAAAATTGAATTATCTCATTTATAATTAACAAATGCTCTATTTTATTTTAGTATATTGTTACTAATGTAATAACAAATTGCTCGATGTAATTACATTTTCCAAAATAGGTCGGGAAATAATAATTAAAACACGTTTAATTGAACTTAGACGCTCGCGGAAAGTTGAATTATCTCAGTTATAAATAACAGATGCTTTATTTATATTTTAGTTTATTGTTACTAATCTAATAACAAATTGCTGGATGAATTTACATTTTCCAAAACAGGTCGGGAAATGAGAATTATAACACGTTTAATTGAACTTAGACGCTCTCGCGGAAAGTTGAATTATCTCAGTTATAAATAACAGATGCTCTATTTTTGTTTTAGTTTATTGTTACTAATCTAATAACAAATTGCTGGATGTTTTCTCTTTTTTCAAAATAGGTCGGGAAATGATAATTAAAACACGTTTAATTGAACTTAGACGCTCGCGGAAAGTTGAATTATCTCAGTTATAATTAACAGATGCTTTATTTTTATTTTAGTTTGTTGTTACTAATCTAACAACTAATTGCTGGATGTAGTTACATTTTGAAAAATAGCTCGGGAAATAATAATTAAAACATGTTTAACTGAACTCAGACACTTGCGGAAAGTTGAATTATCTCCCTTATATATGAAAAGTGCTCTTATTTTAGTTTGTTATTACTAATCTAATAACAATTTACAGGATTTATTGACATTTTAAAAAATAGATCCGGAAATAGCAATTAGAACACGGTCACAAAAAGTAAAATGATAAAATTTAAAAGCTATGGTTTATCAGAAAATTATAATGTTAGCAAAAGGTTTTTATATTTTGTTTATAAAAAACAAACATCTGGCTAGTATATACATGATTTTTTTAAGTTTTGCTCGGTCGGTATGAAACGTGCACATTTTCAAATATACAGTGTGTCCTCAGATGGGGGTACCCATTAGGGAAAAAAAATGTATTATTTAATTTACGACCAAAAGTCATTTTTTATAAAAAGTTCTGCTTGTCGAGAAAATGAATTGACAATAAGAAAATTTTATATCACATGTACAGTGTGTTAATAAATTAAGAAATTATGAAAATGCTTTAAGGGATAAATACCATTATTTATTATTTTTTGCAAAAATGTTTTATAAACTAACGTAAAGTCTGAATAAAAAAATTGAAAAAAAAATAACAGTGGTTTTTATTTATTTGCCTTTTACAAAAATAAAAAACGTGTCAGTATTCTGATTTCGTAAAGACATTTTTGAAAATGTTAACAAAAAAAGAGCATATTTAATTAATACAATGTTATGGTATTGGAAATGTGTCTTATCAATACGCTATCGATGTTTTTAATAAAAAATTTCTTAGCAATAGAGTCAGTTTTAGATAACCTAAATTATCTTTAAGGAAGCGTGCAGAAACACTAGATTTAAGCAAAAGTGTATTACACACAATTTTTAAGGACGGAGCCAAAGATGCGGCATACACTTGAACTTGATGAAGAGAGACGTTTAGAGTTTTGTTTAAGGATAGGTAAAAATTTCCTTGAAAAGATTTTATAGATTTATTTTTTTACTGATGAATGTACATTTTGCACAAACTGGTACGTATCTTCACAAAATAGTTGTCATTAGGTTTACGATAATCCTAATTACATAATAAACAAACAAAGTCAACGTTACAAAAAAGTTAATGTATAGTCTGAATTTTTTTTTATCGGATCATGACCTATATTTTGTAAAGAAAAATTTAAACCTGCACGTGTATTTTGGAACATTTTGTCTTAACATTTCTTAATACGTTAAAGGCAGAAGTACGTAAAAAAATGTTTTGGCAACAAGACGGCTGCCCTGCTCATTGCACAGCCTTGGTCAGACAGTGGTCGACCTTTCATTATTAGATTTCTTTTTGTGGGGTGCTTTAAAACAAAATGTTTATTCAGATGATCATCCACAGGATAGAGAAACATTAAAACAACGCTTAGAAGAAGCAATCTATGATCTGAATATGCCGCAAACCATTCGTAAAGTGTAAATTTATTAAGTTAGCGGAAAAGTGTGTCGAGACAGGAAGTAGCTATGTAGAATAATTTTTAAAAATTTGTATTTTTATTTAAAAATATGTATTCAGACTTTACGTTAGTTTATAAACAACTTTATTTTATAAAAATTTTGGAAAAAATAATAAATAATGGTACTTATTCCTTGAAGCATTTTCATACATTTCTAATTTATTAACACTATGTACATCTGATCTAAAATTTTCTTATCGTCAATTCATTTTCAAAACAAGCAGAACTTTGTACAGGGAGTTTATAAATGAATGGGATTATGTAATCACTTTAAATATGCCGCCTTTTTAAAATCGTTCACTATACTACATATGTTTTCATATGTTTGCTTGACAGCTGTCAAAGTTGATCTGTCAAAACAAATAGTTTAGTGAACAATTTAACATCCCTGTATAAAGAATGACTTTCGGACGTCAAATTAATAATAAATATTTTATTCCTAATGGGTTTTCCTATCCGCGAACACACTGTATATATTTCTATTCAACATAAAATTGGTGTAGTAATATAAAAAATTATAGAAAACATTAAGTATAAATTATGTATCAAAGGAGCCGTTAGCGAAAATAGATTTTTTAATTTTTTGCGTTTATTCGTCAATTATTTACAATGTGTGTAATGCGATCGTAATTTCTGTATAATTAACACAAAGCGGATTAATTGTAAATACACTATAAAAGTTATTTTTAGGTTTGCATATTTACTACAATAAAAACAATATCACAGCAAAAAACTAGTTGTTATATATAAAAAGTTTGGTGTATTTTTTATTTTTTGTTGTTTAATATAGTACCATTAATATTTTGTTGTTAAACTAATTAATAATTAAATTAACGTACTTCAGATGATTATAAATTATATTTTACAATCAGTTGGCTTCTCTAAGCAAAATAATTAAGTTTTCTTGTTTTCTTGATTTATCATCCAGTAATTTGTTATTAGATTAGTAACAACAAACTAAAATAAAAATAAAGCATCTTTTAATTATAACTGAGATGTCAATTTTCCGCGAGCGTCTAAGTTCAATTAAACGTGTTTTAATTGTCATTTCCGCGAGCTTCTAAGTTCAATTAAACCTGTTTTAATTGTCATTTCCCAATCTATTTTGGAAAATGTAATTACATCCAGCAATTTGATCCTAGATTAGTAACAACAAACTCAAATAAAAATAGAGCATCTTATAATTATAACTGAGATAATTCAACTTTTCGCGAGCGTCTACGTTCAATTAAACGTGTTATAATTGTCATTTTCCGACCTATTTTAGAAAATTTAAATACATTCAGCAATTTGTTATTAGATTAGTAACAATAAACTAAAATAAAAATAAAGCATTTGTAAATTATAACTGAGATAACCTAACTTTCCGCGAGCTTTTAAGTTCAATTAAACGTGTTTTAATTATTATTTCCAGAATTATTTTGGAAAATGTAAATACATCCAGCAATTTGTTATTAGATTAGTAACAATAAACTAAAATAAAAATAGAGCATCTGTTAATTATAAATGATAGTTCATTTTTCCGCAAGCCGCGGCAATTTAATTAGAATTGTTGACTCAAAACTTTTTTTGTCAATTTTAATTTAGTTTAATACTTAACTTTTTATTAAATCAATGATAATTTATTTAATTATACAAAAAAAATATTTTTATGTATGGTGTATTAATTACTCATCTGCGAGCATCCCGATTACTTCATTTACTACTTCGAAAACTTCTCGGTGTAAATTTCTAATAAGTACTAAGCATTATTTAATATATTTTATAATTAAAAACATGACAATTTTATGTGTAATTATAGTTTTTATAAAAAATGACATTAATTTTATTTTGCCGACGGAGCATGTTTCTTAAAACATGGTATCGACCCTGGTAGATAAAGAGCTGATTGAAATATTATAGTACATTGAAACATGTTTGTGTAATAAAATAAAATCTTTCATTTTAATGATATAAATACGATAAACAGCAAGTTATTATTTCAGTCATATTTTGGGGATTGAACCAACCAACCAACCCTCCGTTTGCATTTAGTATTGTTACTTTAAGCTTTATACTAGTTAATGTCGGGACAAGCTATTCAGTTTTGTTAATCATTAAATTCAATCAAGAGACGATAAAAAAGGGGGTGGTGTTGCAATTATTATAAGAAACAACATTGAAGCAGAAATGATAGCATCAAAATCAATTAACAACGCCGATTTTCTCAAAATAAAAATTAACAACAGTACTCCTAAACTAAAAATTCTTGCAATCTACAGACCTCAAGATTCTGAAATCAATCATTTTATAGATGACTTGGAACACATTATTAATGATAATATAAACTTATTCATAATTGGAGATATAAATATTGATCTACTTACCAACAACAATAACATGAACAATTACTTAAATTGTATCACAATGGCAGGATATGAAGTGGCCAATACAATTAACATTGAACACTGCACTAGAATACAAAAAACAGTAAAACAATCATCGATCATGTAATAACAAATATGAAAAAAATCAATTGTCAAATAATTATTGACAGCCTACCTGAATTTGATCACAATATATTAAACATCAGTATTTCAATCCAAAATCAGATAAAAAGAAAATACATGAAGGTAACCATCATAAAAAGAGATGTAAAGAAATTTGAAAAAATAATGAAAATGATCTTAATGAGCTAATTGTGAAAAGTAAACAGCAAAGTGAAACCATAAAAACTGTGCATGTCAAAAACATAAATTGGATGAACGCACATCTTCTTTCTTTATTTAAACAGAGAAAAATAATTTATAAACAAGTACTAAATGAAGAAAATAACACTTTCTTGAAAGAAAAATATTCAGAAATCAATCGACAACTGAAAACTGACATTCAAAAACAAAAAAGAAATTACCTAGAAAATGAAATAATTAACGCAAATGGGGATATACGAAAGATGTGGTCCATAGTTAATAAATTACTTGACAAAGAAAAATTTGACACATCCATAAAACAGGTTAAATATGGTGACAACATTCTAAAAGAAAAAAAAGATATTGCAAACTGTATTAATAATTTTTTTTCTACACATGCAGCAGAATTGGACCGAATAATGGGACCAAGTGAATCGCTAACATCAATTACTCAGAACTCCAAAAGCTTCTTTTTAAAACCCACAAATGAGAAAGAGATACAACAAGTACTAAAGAACTTAAAGCCATACTCTGCACCTGGTCCAGACAAAATTTATTTAAAAAATCTTTTAACTGTCCCAAGCATCATTAACTCAATATTAGCTAAACTGATAAATAATGTATTTGAAAGTGCAATCTATCCCAAAGAATTAAAATTATCATACATAACACCAATCCACAAAAAAGGAGATACTAAAGACCCCCAAAATTATCGTCCAATTTCGCTAATAAGCATATTTTCAAAAATAATTGAGACTATTATCAAAAACCAACTTAACCTATTCATAAAAAACACTATTGGTTTTGACAAAAATCAATATGGTTTTCAAGAAAAAAGTGGAACCCAATCAGCCATCACACATCTAATGGACTATATCTACACTAACCTGGACAACAGCAAGTTTGTTGTTACAATATTTGTAGACTTAAAAAAAGCCTTTGACACTGTAAATCATAACCAGCTTTTAAACTACTTGGAGGCAATGGGCATCAGAGGAAAACCACACCAGTTACTAAAGAGTTATCTCACTGATCGCAATTAACAAACAAACATTAATGGAGAACTAAGTGAAGAAAGAATTGTTCAATTAGATGTCCCACAAGGATCGGTGCTAGGACCACCAAAAACTGTAATCAGATAAGCCTGAAAGTGAACAATACAATTCTAAAACAAGTGAAAGAGACAAATTATCTAGGGCTATTAATTGACGAAAATTTAACGTGGTCTAGTCACATAGCAAAAATTAAGAAAAAACTAATACCTCTAATTGGTGCTATAAAAAGATGTGATATTAGATGTAGTAAAATAAATAATCTTATCTATAACAATGTGATAATACCTAAAATAATGTACATGATAGGTTTTTGGTCAAATACAACTCAATATTTAATAAATTCAATATACAGACTGCAAAACAGATGTATAAAAACACTGTTTAACCTACCATACCTCACACCTTCAAAAACACTATATAAAAACAGACTAAAACTTGAAAACATTATAAAAATAGAAAAATGTAAACTTATATTTAAAATTAACACTGGAACTATAAAGACAAACATCTCATTAGTAAAAAGATGCAACATGTATAACTACAATACAAGAAAGAAAAACGACATATATAACCCTTCTATTGGTACTAATAAAGGAAAACACAACATCGTATATGACTGTGGAAAAATATACAGTGAAATACCAGAAAACATAAAGCAATCCAATAATATAATCACTTTTAAAAGACTTATAAAAAATCACTACCTTCAACAATACCACCTATTATTTAATAGTTCTGTATTACTGTCATTTATTCTTTAAAAATATATAAATGTAATAAATAATATGTACCACCTTTAAACAGGCTGTAAGCCTACTGGTGCTGCATAATATATAAATATTGTATTAATGTAATGTAATGTTCATATGTAATATGTAATAATATAATATAAATAAAAATTATATGGGGTTATGTTATTCATTATAAGTTAGTGCGACCTGTTTGACAATTGCGTTTTTAATTTTATAACCGTTGCGTTTCATAAATCAAGGAAGATTTTTAACAACCATTGCACAGAGTATTACAACTTTTTTGTAACACTGTACATATATTAATTTAAGAAAACTTTGAATTTGGCACCAAAATTATGGATTGTTTTGGCAAGCCTGCTGGATCTGATCTATCCACCAATCGCCAAGTCGGATCTGCGTCAACTCAACACCAGTCAACACTGTCAACAGTCTTAGTGAGGTTAATTAGTTAATGCTTCTATAATAATAAAGTTTAACAATAAATAAACAGTAATTAATAATGGATTTTCAAAACCGACCCGGTGGAAAAACCGGAGGTGGAGGTGTTGCATCATGGTCAGAAAGCAACAGAGACCGAAGGGAACGATTAAGACAATTGGCCCTTGAGACAATTGATCTCCAAAAAGACCCTTATTTTATGAAAAATCATTTGGGTTCCTATGAATGTAAATTGTGTTTAACTCTTCACAATAATGAGGGTAGTTATTTAGCTCATACACAAGGCAAAAAGCATCAAGCAAATTTAGCTCGGCGTGCAGCAAAAGAAGCAAAGGATGCACCTACCTTATTAGCACCTGAGAAACCGAGAGTAGAACCTAAAAAGTTTGTGAAAATTGGTAGACCTGGTTACCGGGTAACTAAACAACGGGAACCAGAGACAGGACAACAAAGTTTATTATTCCAAATTGATTATCCAGGTACGGTGAAGTATTGCACGTTAATAAATAACTTGGTGGTTTTCACTTTTACAAATTTATTTGTTTCAATTTAATGTAGTACTATTATTAAGGATGCTGTTTGGTTAGGTTTTAATGCAAAAATATATGGATAAATTTTTTTTGGATGAAAAACAAAATTTAGATTATTTTTAATTAATTAGTTATTATTGAGTAGTTTATAAGGAGCGTATACGTATACGTTTTGTTTTATTGTGCTCCATGTGCGAAGAGCGTATATTTTCAAAAGCCTGTAAATGTTGTTTACATAGTAAATGCGCAGTTTATACACTGAATTCACATGTTAAGAAAAAGCGCGCTCTTGTGCGCATTTGTAAGTTAACACCGCTCTCGTGAACATGTGTTTTACAGTTATTTGCGACGTGTAATTATTTTGTATTATGTATTTTTGAAATAAAACACTTTGCTTTAAAAGTTATCAGTTACAAAAAATCTTACAAATTTGTCAAAGTGAAGAACGAAAAACATATATATACACCGGTATGTGCTTGCGGTGCGAAAGACGTACATGTACATATAGTACTATCGGGCGAAAGGGTTAATTTATGGTATTTAACAATAAATTAATTCAATCAAATCTTAATTTTTAATTTTTTCACGTTTAAATTTTGCTTACTAGCTATAGAGTTCATAGACCCGGTGTCAAAAGAGTCGGGTTGACATGCTGAGACGAACACACTGCTCTGAAAACAAGTGAGACAGAGCAGTCAGTCGAGCATGAAAATAAGCAGTGTTTAATTATTGACAGACAAAAAAGCTATTATCAGCTGCGTTCGGCTAGTAATCCGGAGTAGAGAATTTTGTCACATGATTTTTTTTAATTTAATTTTATTTAAAAAAGAACTACATTTATACAGGGTGTAGATTAATTGGCGGATAAACGCCAGGTAACTTTATAGATCGTGCCAAAAGAAAACAAAAATCTTAATTCTAAAATGCTGAAAAACTCTTCGTTTGGCCTCACGAGGTCCTCAAAGTTTCAATTTTGTCAATACAAATATTGTTTTAATTGCGTATATTATGTACCAATTTGCTTTCTTTTTTAGTATAATAAAAATTACGAGGTTTATTGAAACTTAATAATAAAAAACATTGAAAAATGTGCAAATTACTTTTGAAGAATAAATCAAATTTAAATTAAAAATACGCTTGGCAACGTAGCAAAATTTTTAATAAAATTCAAATTATAAAGTAGGCAATGCAATAAATGTCAGTGGGTCAAGTCTGATCTCCGGTGACTTTTGTCATCAGTGACTTTTAAATCCAAATAAAATTCAATTTAAATATTATGATATACATTATTCTTTTGATAATCATTAATTTAAAATTGTGTGAGGTTGCACATTGACGACACATACCGCATTATTAAATTATGAATGGTGTTTTGATGCATTTGCGAAATATGTTATGTTGCGTTTGTCTAGTATGCGGCGGTCTGCCTTATGTCTGTCTCGGATTAACAACTACTACGTTGCCATGTCAATCCCGTGACTACCCTTGACAAAAATTATCGGTGACTTTTGTCGTTTCACCATGCGGCTAAAATGCGTTTTCAAAATAAATGTGTGAATCCAGCAAATAGGTACTATAATTATTATTGAATTATAGAACAATTTGTACATTGCAGCTGATACAACTATTATAAATTATTAGATTCTGTCATAAATAAAAATATTAATTATTTCAATGCACAATTGATTGTTTGAAAATATATTTAAAATAATTGACATGAATATAGCAACTCTGACAGATTTAACATTTAACGGAGGCGATGGTTGAGAACGTCATAAATTCGATATCGATACGTGCTGTAAAGTGTTTAGAAGTAAGCGGTGGCCAATTTGAACATTTGTAGTTTATAATAAAAAATAAAATTTGATGTGTGTATTAAATTGCCTATTTTATGTGTATTAAGTTGCCTACATTATAGGTTTGAATTTAGAAAGTTTGCAACGTTGCCAAGCGTAACAAAACTTTGAGGACCTCGTGAGGCCAAACGAAAAGTTTTTCAGCATTTTGGAATTAAGATTTTCGTTTTCTTTTGGCACGATCTATAAAGTTACCTGGCGTTTATCCGCCAATTAATCTACACCCTGTATATTTAATAATATTAAACTTCAAACAAATCCAAAATTATATTCATATTAAATTTATTGTCATTGCATTTGTCTGTAGAAGACTGTTAAAGTTTAATCATTTAAAGCTAATGCGCATGGTGACTCTTAAATCTAGGCTCGGTGAGGTAGGGTAAATGGAATTAACTCTATTTATTTCACTTTGTAATAACCGAACTTCATGCACTCGAAAAGCAAAGAGTAAAAAAAATGACTCGAGTAGGATAGCTATACTGGTTACACATATTCTTTTGTTTTCCTATAGTAAGTGCTTTAAGTGTAGACAAATTTTGTTGTCAAAGGACAAGCCCAATTATTAATTGAAATGTACTTCTGTTTATACATTTATTATAGAAACAAACATTTAAAATGGCTTTTGAATCATATAAATCGGTTAAAAAATAACGGAGTTATTCAGCCGTACGTTTTTTTGTCTAACACACTGTATATTGTAGGAAATGCAAAAACACATAAGTTCCAATTTAATAAAAATACAATTTTAACTGTTTCTAATTAATTAATTTTAAATTAAATATTGTAGATAGACTAAAATTAGTGGCCAGCCAGAGAAAAGAAAACGACAGTTAGCATTCACAATGGTTTTTTTTTCTGTAAAATTTGACTTTTGTCTTGATATTAATTTAAAGTAAAATTTTCCAAATTTATGGTAAAGCTTTCATAAATTTAAGTTTTTAATAGTTATATAATATTTATATTAAAAGTGATTTTTTGTCTTATTTTATTGTATCCTATGAACTGTTTTAATTAATGTTATGTATATTTTTTTTAGAAATTGCTGACAATGTGTACCCTCGCCACAGATTCATGTCAGCCTATGAGCAGAAGCAAGAACCTCCAGATCGTAAATGGCAATATTTGTTGTTTGCTGCAGAACCATATGAAACTATAGCATTTAAAGTACCAAGTCGTGAAGTGGAAAAAACTGATAATAAGTTTTGGACTCATTGGAATCGAGACACTAAACAATTCTTCTTACAATTTGCATTTAAAAATGAAGTCAAAAAACCTGGTACACTAATGGGAAGACCAAATATGATTGGAATTCCAGGACCACCAATGTTGCCAGTACCACCACCTCCAAGACCACCGATGTTCAATCCAATGCCTCCACCTCCACCTTTAATGGGTGTACTGCCTGTACCACCACCTCCTCAATAAATTTAATAATTAATACAAAATATATTGTAATAAAAATTTTTGAAAAAAATAATTGAAATTTAATTATTAAACAAACACATTCTTGGACAAGTTTACTGTATTAGGGATCAATACATAATAATTATTTTATTTTTATTCAGTTAGTTTTAATAAACTTATTTACAGCTGAAATAGGTCTCTTTTGTATACTTACTTACTCTCTAAAATAGAATAGACTTTGTTCAAATAAATTTATTTTAAGAACAGAACTTTGTTTTTTCTTTATATAATGTACATAAAATAATTTGTGGTATTTTATGCTATATCCTTCATATGGCACTTGAACTATTGAAAATGTAGACTGGGTAGAACTGGGGTGTTTATTATAAAAGTGCAGTTATAGACTGGTTAGACTTTATTTAATAACAAAAATTCCAAATTATTCTGCTAACTTCGGGTAGAATAATAAAAATGCGTATTTAAAGCATGTGCAAATTTAGGTAAATACGGCTAGCAAAACAATATCGGACGATTAAAAAAAATTGTACTAGATGTAGACTTATACAAAAATTGAGTTAATTATTTAATGTACATCATTTTTTTAATAAAAAGTTAATATTCGATAACTAAAGAGGATTTGGATAAAATCACATGAACTGTTTTGCTTAAAATAACGTTTATATTTTTTTTTGTTTTAAAAAAAATTAGAGTAACCATACAATGTGTTCCTATAAGTAAGAATAGGACTATTGCTAAGTCTTCACCCTGTATAAATGAAAATGTTTTTATTTTGTTTTATTAATTATGACAAAATTTTTAAAGACTTTGCTGTTCTTTTACCAATACTAATTTTCTGTTTTTTTTTTTTTAATTTTATAAACACTTTCAAATTTAGCTTTTATATTTCTGAACAAGCAAAAAAATTGTATTAATTTGTGGTTTATTATCGTTATCGCTGTCAATTCAGAGTACAAGTAGTTGAAGTATGCTATTTTAATGATGATATCAGATTATTAATAATAGTTTATTTTCTTGAAAAGTGTTTACATGTTACAATTTAATACATTACGGCTAAAATATATCACGTGACAATTTCTCTGTCGAAACTACCTCTTTTGACGCTCGGTCTAAAACACGTACGACAATCATTTTAACCTAAAAATACTTCACATGCGGTATCCATCCACTACCTTTGCATTCGTCAAGGACGTATCGGGTTGAGCTATTTGCTCAATTATGCCCGTGCTCCTATTGTCTCCAGTTCAGTTTGCAACTAGCAACACTGCCTTTTTATTTATGTATACAGTAGAACTCGAGTGCAGAAGATTTTTTAATATATAATAAATACTTATTCATAAATTAATAAAAAATGTATTTTAGTTTGTTTTTGTTCTTTTTTATTGATTTTTGATTAATTAATTTGGAGATTAAAGCCATTTTTGAAATAAATTAAAAAGGCAGTCAGAAATTAGGTGTTCCATACATTTACCTAACTCTGTATGTTATTAGCACTTATTGAGAGATAATAATTAAATATATAGCCAGGATAATGTTATTAATTACCTTACAATTGTTGTTTTAATAGCTAACGTTTTGGACACATTAGCTTAAATTAATTGTATATACATATATATTAGTCAATAACTTAACTTTTATAAAATAATATATCCATACGAGGTTTGTTCGGAAAATCCGTATAAAAGTGGAATAATAACTTTATTTTGCAATTATTCAGGTATTTCAATATGGTCTCCTTCAAAGTACTCCCTCTGAGACAAGATGCCCTTCTGCCAACGCCGTTTCCACTGTTGATAAGATTGCTGAAAGTGTTCAGTTGTGAGGCTTTTCAGTTGCCGTGTCGTTGCTGCCTTGGTGGCTTTCACATCCCTCAAATGCTACCCCCAAAGCACCATTTTGCATTTTGGGAACAGAAAGAAGTCGCAAAGGGCTAAATCGGGTGAACAAAGCGGGTGTTCTGTCACGGTGATTGAGCTTTGGGCCAAAAAGTTTTTTATTTTAAGTTTTTCAGTCAGAATTTTGTGGACGTTTGTTCTGGAGATTGACATGTTCGAAGGTCATCTTTCGCGTCTTATTGGCCTTCCCGGAACCTTTTTAACTACTTGTTGACGGTAGGTTCTTTCAGAGAATTGTCTCCGTAAACTTGTTTCAAACATTTAAAAATCTTACGGCCACTCTTCTCCTAGCTTTGCAAGAAACTGGATGTTGATGCGCTGTTCTTCAATCAGTTCAACAAGCAGACGTAAACTCCTACTTACTCGCAGAGCGCTTTGGCTCGAACTGAGCTTTGAGGGGATTGCATAGCGAGGGGGGATCACCGAGCCGGCCCTCCACAACGCCTTGACACGTTGCCTCAAATTTTTTATACGTAATTTCGGACTAACCTCGTATATTAGATTTAGACCCACTATACACGTGTTGCACAGCCTTTGAAGTTTTAAAAGTAAACTATTTGCCTTACTTAAAAAAACGTTATAGAATGCTACAAATTTGACAAAATAAAAAAAAATGCGTACAATACATCATTTTAACGATATGCTAGATTTAAAAAAAGACTTAAGCCTTAAATTTCAATATTTTTTGTTTACGAGTCTAATTTTATGTTCAAAATTTAAGTATTTAAGTATATTGATGTAAAGTTTTAGATGAAAGCTAATTAGCAAGTACTCAATTGCTTTCTTACATTCCGGGTTTGTCCTGGTTTTAACTTTCTGGTTCCTGTGACAATTTTTTCCGAGACTGTTTAAGTGCCGGTTTAAGTTTTTTAACCAAACAAAAACTTTTCCACAAAAATTTAAAAAAGAAATCACAATATTAGAAGTCAAAGTAATCATGAATGAAACTATTAGAATGATAGAAAATAGAATTTATGGTAAATTTTTACCTATAAAAACCAATTTTTTTTACGTAATTGCGAGCACAAAAAACAAAAAAAACTAAAAAAGAAATCACAATAATAGAAGTCAAAGCAAAATAGAAAATAGAATTTATGACCAATGTTTACCTATGAAAATCATTTTTTGCGTAATTGCAAACAATAGATTCAATAACAAAGTTTTTAAATATAATTTTATTGTCAAAACTTTAATGAATGTAATTTTTCTCACTGAAGATAGATTCTACAACAACCAACTCTGTCATATTATAAATATTATTTTGTCGCTTTTTTTTGGTTGTATGTCCCGGTTGGGTCCTAAAAAAGTATGGACATCTTACTTAAGGGCGTCATTTACCATCTTTTTACTAATTTTACACTTAAAATTTTAAGTATTGAGTTTTAGAAAAAAATTGTTTTTACAAAATATTTCTAAGATACAATTTTGCATTTCCTTAAGAATTTAATTTTTCATAATTTTTGTTGATTAATAAGTTAAATAATAATTATTATTTTTAATTTAGTGAAATGATTTTCTTCTGGAAACGTATTTTTACATTTAGAAAAACTTGTCTTGTAACTTTTTTGTATTCTGATACATAATTAAATTAAACCTAAAAAAGTGTATTAATACACCTCCTATACGGTGGCGCTCTCCGTAGGAATTATTAAATTTTTGTAATAGGCTCCGCCCTAGTCTAGTACATTATCAAATATAACCCGAAAAACTAAACAAAAAGGAGCCATGTTCTCTCTACAATAAGACAGTAAGACTGCCCTTAAGAGTGAATCATAGAACCTGTTATAATAGATTGAATGTTGCGCGCCTCATGAGTTTGCAGAATATAATTTAATTATTCTGCGAACTCATACCTGTAAACTCATAAATAAAACAGGCATGCGCAAGAATATTATTTTAAAATAAATTTTTTCTCATAATTTCTACAGTTAATTTTTGATACATTGGTTGTAACTACTTTAGTCATTATAAAATAAATATATTTTGTAAAAGTGTGATCAATCCGGGCCGGAAAAATGTTCAAAGCGGGCCGCGGGTTGGCCACCCCTGCTATAAGCAGTAACAAACATGTACATTGATTTCTTCTCCGTTACTAAATGCTTGCGAAAATGCAGTGGTCCGTCAACACTATCTACCTTACGTATCTCAATTTACGGTTTTAAAAATATTTTTTAAAATAATAAAACAAAATGTAGTACGTTTTAAATAGTTTATAGTCAATAATAAATAATTATTAGATTAACAGATTAGTTTATTATATATATATATATATATATATATATATATATAAACAAAATATTACAAAGCTGCCTATGCTAAATATGCCTATGCTAAATACATAGTATTCTTTCAGCACCCCCACTTCGTTGAAAAAATCGTATTCCCATTTTGGTTGAACACATCTCATTCTTGATAGAATTTAATCCTTTAGTTAGACTGACAGCTACCATTTCTTCTGTTCCAATAAATTCCAAAATTATTGCTTTCTCAGTCACGTTTTTCTCTTTTAAAATGGTGTCTTATACCTATATGTTTGCTTCATAGTTTCCATTTTCAGCTAAATGTATAGCACTTTTGTTGTCAGAGTACTTTGGTAATGGCTCATTCTTTTGCCAAATCTCAGTTTCTAGTTGCTTCAATGTAATGTATTGGCAACATGGCACAAGGTAGTGTGTTGGCAACATGGCACAAGGAACGCGGCGGACGTTCCAGGAGAACAGCAGTCGTCCAGAGTCCACCAAACCAACTCAACCTAATTATAGTTTTGTAATAGTTAATATTGTATATCCAAATTACCATGTATATTAAAAGTGTATAATACAGTCGATAATTGTAGTGATGCATTATTTATCAAACCACCCTAAAACATAACATTGGCGACGAGGATGGGATTAAAAGAAAAGTGAAAGTGATAAATTTGCAAAATGGCGATTGTAGAAAATGCGGATGCTTCAGTAATTCAACAGCTTAAAGCAGTTCAATTTACTCAATTCTGTGGAGAAAAAAATGAATGGGATATATACGAGGAAAGATTGGAACATTTTTTTAATATATCTAAAATTATTGAGGATGAAAAAAAGGCCGGTATTTTATTACAATTATTGAATTTAGACACATACACAGTAATAAAAAGTTTACTCTACCCAATGAAAATGGGTGAAGCACCATTTAAAACATTATGTGAAACGCTAAGATCACGTTATGGCATTTTATACGCAATATTTGCTGAAAGAATCAAATTCGAAGAAGCCGCTCAGAGCGAAAATGAAACAATTTTGGAATGGTACACCCGAATACGTAAGTTATCTATTCATTGCCAATTCAAGGAACTTGAAGATGTTATTAAAAATAAATTTATATGTGCAATGCGTCAAGGAAAAATTAGAGACCGTTTATGCGAGGAAAATGGCGTCATAAAAATGGAGGATGCATTAAAAAGAGCGATACAAAAGGAAGCTAGCATGAAAGAGAGGATTGGTGAGGATGTGAAATGGGTGAGACGTGGCAACGTTGGAGGAATAAACTCGCATGACCGGAGTGAATCTACGGGACAGCAGCACGGTACGCGGCGCAGTTTCTACAACGGCAATAAACAACAACGTCGCTCCAATCAACAATATGGTGGACGACCAGGAAGAACAGTAACAGCACCCACATTTCAAAATTATGATAACAAGCAGCGGAGATGCAGTGCCTGTAATAAGGAACACCAGCAGGGACAAGTATGTAAATACAAATCATACAAGTGCAATAGGTGTGATAAAGTGGGACATCTGGCAGCAGCATGCAGAACAGCAGTTAAATACATAAACAGCGAAGAGACTGTGGGAAACGTCTTCAATAGCCCCGAAGAAGAACAAGTCATTTTCAACATCAGGGATTCATCAAAAAATCGAAGTTATGAACCAATCAAAATCAAGATTCAAATGGGAAATACAACAACTGAGTTCGAATTGGACAGTGGAACCGCAGAGTGTTTTATTTCAGATATCACCTATATAAGGTATTATAAAGAACATTATTGAAAGGATGTTCTTTCCGAGGATATACTGGGGAACCGATTAATTGTATAGGATATTTTGATAAGGTAATTAATTTCAATAATATTGTAAAATCTGTGAGATTTTTTGTGGTTAAAAATGGCGGACCAAATTTATTAGGGCGTAAATTCATGAAAGAATTTGGAATATTTATTAAATTAAATACAAATATAAATTATATAGGAACGTCAAATGATGTAAAACATATAATTAGCAAATACAACAATGTATTTAATAGAGAATTAGGTCTATTCAGAATAACTAAGTTCAATATCAAGGTTAACAAAAACATTAGTCCTATTTTTTGTAAACCGCGTCCTATTCCTTTAGCGTACAAGCTTGCAGTTGAAAATGAGTTAGATAAACTAGAGAAATTAGGAGTAATTTCACCCATATTGAGCAGCAGCTGGGGTACACCATTAGTACCGGTACTCAAATCTAACGGGCAGATACGTCTTTGTGGAGATTATAAAATAACGCTAAACAAAGTAGTGGAGGAAGTAAAATACCCATTACCCAGAATAGAAGAATTATTCACTACATTGGGAAAAGGTAAACAATTCTCCAAAATAGATCTAAGCAGAGCTTATAACCAACTGCAATTAGATGAAAAATCATCTGTGTTATGTGCATGGTCGACACATAAGGGAGTGTTTAAGGTAAACAGACTGCCATTTGGAATATCAGTAGCTAGTGGCCTATTCCAAAGAACTATGGATCAGCTTTTCAGTGGAATAAAAAATGTTATTTGTTTCTTGGACGACATATTGATAACAGGGAACAACCAAGCAGAACATTTAGATACTTTGGAAGCAGTTTGTAAAAGGCTAGATGAAGCGGGATTAAAAGCTGAACTTAGCAAGTGCGAATTCTTCAAAGAGAAAATAGAGTATCTAGGACATACCATATCAAGTGAAGGATTGAGTAAATCCACAGAAAAGATAAGAGCCATAGTAGACGCACCAACTCCGCAAACAAAAACACAAATAAAGGCTTTTGCTGGACTTGTAAATTTCTACGGTAAATTTATTCCTGGAGTGTCCCAGATAATGAAACCGATATACGACCTTTTAAAAGACGGTGTCACATTTATATGGGGAAAAGCTCAGGAAGAAGCCATGGCAAAAATTAAAGCTGAAATAATATCAGACCGAATATTGGTACACTTCAATCCGACATTACCCATAGTTGTAGAGTGTGACGCATCAATATCGGGAGTTGGAGGTGTAATGCAACATAAATTGGAAGACGGTAGTTTTCGTCCAATAGCATTTACATCAAGAACGCTGTCAGAAGCGGAAGCAAATTATTCTGTCATCGACAGAGAAGCATTGGCCATATTTACAGTGGTGAAGAAATTTCAACAATATTTGTGGGGGCGAAAATTCACAGTAATGACCGACCACAAACCGCTGACTGCTATTTTTGGATCGAAAAAAGGGATACCGATGATGGCAGCGTCAAGACTGCAGCGCTGGGCTGTATTCCTGATGAATTTCAATTTTGATATAGAATATCAAAAAGGCAGCAACAATGTAGTAGCCGACGCTATGTCTAGATTAGCAGTACCATCAGAATCTGAAAATACAAGCAAACAAATAAATTATTTGGATATTGTAGAGAAAGAATTGCCAATCGACTCAAAGCGAGTTGAGATAGAAACAAGAAGAGATCCGGTTTTAGCAAAAGTACTACACTGGGTACTTCATGGATGGCCAGCAGTTGTAACTGAGGAAAGTTTCAAACCATATTTCATAAGAAAGGAAGAAATAACATGCGAGAGAGGAATTCTCATGTGGGGGTACCGTGTAATTATACCAGAAAAATTGAGGCACAACCTATTAAATGAAGTGCATAGCACGCACATGGGCATTGTGAAAACGAAAGCTACTGCTAGAACATATTTTTGGTGGCCTCGACTGGATAACGAAATTGAGGCAATGATTAAAGCATGTATTCCGTGTTTAAAGCTCAGATCCAGCCCACAAAAAACCAGACTAACACCTTGGGAAATACCAGCAGGTCCTTTCGAGCGAATTCATATCGATTTCTGTGGCCCAATAAAAGGACACATGTTTCTAATAGTTTTAGACGCATTTTCAAAATGGGCAGAAGTCGATATTATGAAAAGTATTACTAGTCAGACAACAGTAAATGCTCTAAGACGAACTTTTGCTAGATTTGGAATACCGAAAGTATTGGTTAGTGACAACGGATCACAACTAGTATCACAGCAGACAGAAGAATTCTTAATAAAAAATGGAGTACAGCACAAACTAACTACACCAGGGCATCCTGCTACCAATGGTGCGGCGGAAAATGCGGTAAAATCGTTCAAAAAGTGTTTAATATCTTCCTTGAACGATAAACATAACCAACACAAAAACATTGAAACGTTGATAGAAAGATATCTGATACACCACCGTAACGCTCCTCATTCTACTACAGGAGAAACGCCAGCTATACTGATGTTAGGAAGAATGATCAGAACACGTTTAGACTTAATAAGACCTGACAACAATTACCATAGGTTATTACAACAAGAAAAACAAATCGAAAATGTTAAGGGAACTAGAAAAGAACAATTCTCACCCGGAGATAAGGTAATGGCAAGATCCTACAACGATCCTAACAACGATCAGTGGGAAGAAGCTACAGTGGAGGAGAATATAGGAAGCAAAACATATCTTTGTAAATTACCGGACGGTCGAAAATGGAGACGACATATAGACCAACTCGTAAGACGAGGAAAAGAATCCGATAAGAGTAGCTCAAGTGAATCCATTTACCCAATTCCTAATCCCTATAACAAAGAATTAACCAATGATATTGACGAAACAAATAGTAAACTAGTAACTTTGACTTATGCAACAGATGAGGTTTGTAATGCATTAGACAATGTAAATGTGAACCCTCTTCCTACTGCGAGTCAAGATACTATGGTACGTAGAACAAGTAGAGCAAGAAAAAGACCTACAAAATTTGAGGAGTACATGTAAATAAAAGTAAAAATATAATGTGAAATGGATATGTATTATAGTTATAAGCACAGGTTATAAGTTTAGATTAAAATGTATTTGTTGATATTGGAACAGCAAGTAAATATTAGATATAAGTTTAGATTAATTTATGTTTGTTAAAATTGGAACAGCTAGTAAATATTGAATATAATTAGTAATATGCATATTTTGGAATGTGTTTTCAAAATAGAAGGGAGGTGTAATGTATTGGCAACATGGCACAAGGTAGTGTGTTGGCAACATGGCACAAGGAACGCGGCGGACGTTCCAGGAGAACAGCAGTCGTCCAGAGTCCACCAAACCAACTCAACCTAATTATAGTTTTGTAATAGTTAATATTGTATATCCAAATTACCATGTATATTAAAAGTGTATAATACAGTCGATAATTGTAGTGATGCATTATTTATCAAACCACCCTAAAACATAACATTCAACTAAAGTGCTTCCTGTGTAGCTGTTGTTAGAGCCATGTATTTGGCTTCTGTTGATGAAAGTGCTACAGTCTTCAGACGTGTTGACTTCTCCATGTTATTGCACCACCATTTTTGATGAACACATAACCACTACAAGAATTTTTTTCATCCATATCAGCCGCCGAATCTGCATCCGAATATCCTTTCAGTATTGATTGTGCTTTATTACTGTATTCCACTCTTCTTCTTAAGTAACAAAATATTCTTTTTACAGTTGTCCAATGAGCTTTTCTATAATTATTATTGAACTAACTGACATTATTTGTTGCGAATGAATTATCTGGTCTGGTTCCTTGAACTAAAAATATCAGACTCTTCTCTTGTTTTAGGAGACATAAGTTTTGTTAATTTTTAGTTTCTATCAAACCATGTTACTGCTGGTTTGCAGTTAAAAGACATATTAAATTTTTCCAACATCTTCCTCACGTATTTCTGTTGATCTAGGAAAACTTTATTCTTTTTAATGTTTTGAGTAATTTGAAGACCAACACAACTACTTGCTTTTCCCAAGTCTTTCATATTAAATTAACTCATTAATTTCTTAGCAAAATTTGTTCTCAATAGTATTATTACTAAAAATAATTAAATCATCAACATACATTGTTATAAAGATCATTTTTGATATCAAAATAAATACATGGATCAACCTCAAATTGTTTAAATCCTGCATCTATCAAAGCATTGTTTAACTTTTTATTCCATTGACGACTTGATTGCTTCAAACCATATATAGATTTGTTAAGTTTACATACTCGTTCGGTCTCATTGTCAAACTCTTTTGGTTGATACATATAGATGTCTTCTTGCAGGTCCCTTTGCAAGAATGCGGTGATTGCATCCATTTGTGTAATCTCAAAGTTATATTTAGCTTCTATCGACATTAGATATCTAATTGAACCATTTTTTTCTGGCCACAACCTTTTGCCACTAATCTAGCTTTAAATCTATTTATCTTTCTGTTATTGTCTGCTTTAGTTTTAAATACCCACTTGAATTTTATAACATTACGATTGTCAGGTTTTTCAACTAGTGTTCATGCACTATTTTCTACATTGCTTGTTTCCAGTTTTTACTATTTACACCTGATACTGCTTCATCAACTGTGCAAGGATCAGTTTCTATTTTAACATTGTTATTGCACAGATAAGTCACATAGTCTTTAAACTTCTTCTTCTTTGCTATTTGATTTGTATTTCTTCTTAACGATTCAACTTTAATTTTATTTTCTCTGTCTTCATCATTCGAATACGTTTCATCGGATACTTTTTCAGGTTCAACTTTATCCAATTCTTTAGGAATTATTTGATTTACTGATGGATCCTCTTATTCCAATTCTACAGGATGATCTTTTGTTGTATCCCTCACTAAAACTGAGTTTAGATCTTGTTTTTGAATTATTTCAGGTTGATTTGACTCAGTTTCCATAAATCTTACATCACGACTAAATATGACTTTATTTTTGCTTGGTGAAAACAAGCAATAGCGTTTTGTTGCATCACTATAATTAACAAAAAATATTTTGGTTGACTGAGTGTTCCATTTAGTTTGTTTTAGTTTTGGAACATGCGCCATGACTTCTGATCCGAAAACTCTTAAATGTTCCAAGTTTGGTTTTTTACCTGTCCAACATTCTTTTGGTGTCTTGTAAACACTCATCAGACTTGTCATATATGAACAATTCACCAGATATACAGCTGTATTGATTGCTTCTGCCCATAATTTTACATCTAATTTGGCATCTGTTAACATACACTTTGCCTTCTCAATTATTGCTCTGTTCATTCTTTCGCTGGTACCATTTTGTTCTGGAGAATATGGATTAGTCGTTTGGTGAATAATTCCACGTTTTGTTAGAAATTTTCCAAATTCTCTGTTACAATATACGGTACTGTTGTCAGTTCTGAGTATCTTGATCATCTTTTCACATTGATTTTCTACTAAAGTTTTAAAATCTCGAAATTTATTTAATGCTTCATCTTATGATTTTAAAAAGTAGGCAAATGTTTTTCTGCTCCAGTCTGATAATAAACAAAATGAAGTATCTTGCGTGTCCCAAAGGTTTAATCTCCATCGGACCGCATACATCTGAATGAATAATTTCTAACGTTGAATTCGCACGTGATTCACTTTTCTTAAACGAAAACCTTGTTTGTTTTCCTTGGCAATATGGTTCAAATAATAAATTTTTATTTCCTTGATCACTGTATTGGATTCCATCAACTATACCATTTTTCATTTTACTCAGACTGTTATAGTTTATATGACCCAAACGTCGATGCCACAAGTTTGCATCAGCATTTGCACCCAGCAAGCATTTTATTTCACTGCCACATAATTTATACATATTATTTATCAACTGGGCTCTTGCTATTACATCGTTGTTTTTACTTAATACAGAACAACCCTTCTTATCAAATTTTATTATGTTGTCGTTCTTTATAGCTTGACTTACTGAAATCAAGTTAGTCTTAAGCTCTGGTACACACAGAACCTCATTAATTGTTAAAGTGCCTATTTTTCCATCAAGCCAGGTTTGTATTTTTATGTCACCAACACATTTTACTTCCAACTTGTTGTCGTTGGCTATTACTATTTCTTTAATCCTGGAAAATCTTTTGTTTTGCAACCAGTCTTCATGAAGCGTTATATGTGAAGATGCTGCCGAATCAACATACCATTCATTTCTATTAAATTCTCCGGATAGAAACGCTGCTGAATATATTGTTTTATGTGATTTGGGGTATTTTGTAATCTTTCTGCTTGTAAACTTTTTTATGTGTCCATATCGACCACAATTATAACAACGCGGACTCTTTTTATGAAAATGATTTTTAAAACCTTTACCAGCTAAAGAATTTTCCACTTTATCAATTTTAATGTCCATTAACTTTGTTTTGATTGTATCAGCTGTTATTGAAATTTCCAATGCTCTATTGCCATTATCATTGGACTGAACTGTCTGGCAATTCTGCTAACAACAGACAACCAATCCACACATCCGTTAATTAAATCCCGTGTCAGTTAATTTGCGTCCGGTGTCAACCGTGTCAATTACCTGATTGATATCTGACTCCATGGAATCACAGCTTTCGTGAAACCTGAGTCAGCATAAATCATCTTTAGCTTGTCCCATACGTCTTTTGCTGACGTTTTATTTCTCACATGAATATAATTTGCCTTTGCATTTTATCTCCATTTGATTTTTAGTCGGTTAGCGTTTTTTTCCAAACCATCTAGCACCATGCAATTTTCTATTGCAAACGCCCACTCACAGAGTAGTCTTTTAACGTATTATTTCAATAATAATAATAATAACAATATTTTATTGTAGTAAATTTTTGTTTTAAATATTCACTGCAATTTTGTTGATTTTATAGTTACTTTGCAATATATTATATTTTCAATGTATGTATCCTCTTTTATTTTATTCCTTAGTCTTCCTTAACTTGTAGTAAAAACAGAATTTGTGAAATGTGTGCTGTATTGCTTTTGCAGTTTTTTTTTTTTAATATTGCTGAGTTTATTTTAACTTGGAGATACTGCATTTTGAAAATAAACTTCTCAAATGTTACTAAAATCTTTTACAAAAGTTATTGTCATTATCTAAAATATTAACATAAGGCTGTGGTTATAATGTAATGCAACAACTGGTAATTGCAAACAGACTGCACAAAAAAGTTTTTGTGGCGTGTAGCACGCGCTCGGTGCATGAAAACGCTTTAAAAGGAAAGCACCTAATGGCCTTTTCTTTTCTGAATGCACCCTTGAACTAGCGGAAGGATATAAGTGGATATAAGTACCGCCATTTTCAAATATATTCCAAAAAATATAAAATTACAAGATCAGTTATATTTTAAGAATAGGTTGTGTTAGTTGCGTTATGTTCGTAGACAGCCTAATATACATCATCATCCACAATGACCACAATTTTAAATTGTACGATTTATTACATACGCATACCATATGCCATTGTTGAGGTTATGTGTAACAATATTTGTTGTGACAGAAGATAAGTGAATTAAAGATTGTTGAGTGGTTTTCATCATTATTACTATTAAGTACTGTGATAGTTTTATTGAAGATATGGGTGAGGCCAACCAAAAACCAGTTAACCAAGCTGACTTGGAAGACCTTAAAAACAGGATGAAATTAATATCTGATGCTGATGAGTCCCAGTATCATAATGAGTTTTCTCTAAGAAGATACTTAAGAGCTTTTAAAACAACTGATGATGCTTTTAAGGTAATTTAACATATGTTAGATAAATGAAGTGGGTTGAAACAAAAACGGATAAATCTACTTTTAATATTTTCGTCAATACTTTAAAACACTAGATTGCGTTTCTGGTCTGTTTGCAGTATAGAATGCACTATAAAGAAAACTTTGTGTTAAAATGAAAAATAGAATATTGAAATTATTTTTTTTTGTTTTTTTATTCTTGAATATGTTTTACTATGATGCTAATAAAATATTTGTTAATTTTGTTATAGGCAATTTTAAAGACGAATAAGTGGAAAGTTGAGTATGGAGTATCTCAATTAAATAAGGATGTACCTGCAGTTATAAATAATGCTAATAAAGCAAGAGTTTTGAAGCATAGAGATATGAACGGAAGACCTGTTATATATATTCCTGCAAGAAATCATAAAGCAAATGATAGAGACATTGATGAATTAACAAAATTTATTGTATATTGTTTAGTAAGTATAAGTTTTATAAATATATAAGTTATTGCGTAATGTGTTGAAATAATTCACGAATTACAGTTGTATGTTTGTGGTCTATGAGTTGTCTACAATCTTTATAATTTATTTAAGCTTATCTAAAAAGATCCAAGTGGTACAGTGTGATTATGAGATATTTATAAGTTATAATCATATCAAATAAAAATTGTAATGAAGCAAATCTTAGGCATATCGCCTAAGATTTGCTTCATCATATTATGTTGTTGTTCATTCTTTAACTCGGTTGTTATATTTGCTAAAGGCTCCAGCCGAAACTAGTAATGTAAGAATAAACTTGTGAATAAACCTAGTAAATTCTTTTATTATTTTATATTTTTTATATTTAAGGGTATTACCTTATGTTTAAGATACGTTTATTTTTTGTATTGTAATTTCTTTATTTGTTAAGTATATCATACGGAAAAATATCCGACGACTGAACGGATAAATTTCTTTATATTTAGTGTGTACTGTGGTACCCATAAATAAAAATTCACATGCATATTTAAATTTACGTGGTCGGGCGTAAGAAAATCAAAAACAAAATCGGTCGGCGAATCAAACTCAGGTCATGGCGGAATTCATTTCGCAATAATAAACATTAAATATATGTAGATATATATATGCAATTTATTTATACGAGTATTTTAATGGTTAATACACCTATATTAATCAACGGTGGAAAAAAAGAAAAATATTAACGTATCTTATGTGTTTTTATCGGCTCTCTTACAACCTTAATCTGCTAATGCGTAGCATTTAGGAAATGAGCTATACATTACATTAGTCATTATTTTTATACTACAATTATTTAATAGTTATAATTGTACTTACTTCAGTTATTTTTAAAACAGACAAATATATACAATATAGAAAATAAAATAAATATACAATATTTAATCATATCAAACATAATGTTGCTGCAGATTTTCTATTCTAACGATGTTTTGTATCGTCTACTACATCATCATTGTATGTGCTTGTGCTTTCTCAAAATGTAAAGCATATGAATCCGCCAGTCTTTCTCAGTTTTTTTTTTTTTTTTTTTTTTTTAATTGAGGGGAGAAAATGCCTTACGCACTTTGTGTGGGGCTCCCGGTTACCCGTATACCCACTAAAAACCCTAACCTCTAAGCCCTCCAAGCCTTGCGGGATTACCGTTGTGGTATTACTTCACAAAGTCTGGACACCTTCTATTTATCCTACTATCCTTGACTTCCTGCTCTTGCTTTCTCCTCTTCTTCTTTTGTTGCCATTATTCTCCGTATGCCATCATCTATGACCCTCCAGTTGTATGCACTTTCAAGCATGAGTGTGGTCAGGTTGTTTACGGTTATCTCTTTACCGACTCTTAGCTGCATCTCTTCTCTGGTGCTTCTCCAGCGAGGGCACTTTACCATTGTGTGCTCCGGGGTATCTTTCTCTCCACAATAGGGGCATTCGTCCTGTTCTGCTAGGCACATTCTTTTTAGATATGATCCAAAACAACCATGACCTGTTAGGATCTGTGTGAGGTGGTAGTTCAGGTTACCATGTTTCTCAGTTTGTATAACTTATTTTTTGCATAACAATCAGAAATTGAGGTGAAAATCTGTTTATGGTGTAAAATTCACACAGAATAATTCATAATATAATAAGTTTCAAACTTACTATTTGATTTATTTTTTATTTATGTATTAAAACATGTTTTGATCTACTAGGTCGTCTTAACCTAATCTAATTGAATATGACCATAAAATTGTTTTAAATCAAATAATCTAATTTATTAATGTAACTAATATTTTTTTTAATTCTATTTTAGGAAGAAGCTTGTCAAAGGTGTTTTGAAGAAGTCATTGATAACTTATGCATTATATTTGACCTTCAAGATTTTGGATTAAGTTGTATGGATTATCAAATGATTAAAAATTTAATATGGCTTCTTGGCAAACATTATCCTGAACGTTTAGGAGTTTGCTTAATTTTAAATGCCCCTACACTTTTTTCTGGTTGTTGGACCGTCATTAAAGCATGGTAATATTTTATTTTTTTAATATATTGTGTAAGAATATTATCAAAATTAATTATTTGAAAGAAAAGTGAACTACTGAGTTTTTTTCAATGAAATGCTTAACAAGTTGACTGTTGCGCTTGGCCCTGTTATAATTTCTACGTGGAACAATTATATGGGTTTTTGTGTGGTAATGTTTAGGTTCAGCTTTAACATACAGAAAGAACTAGTCAAGTCTTGCACACAAATAATATCAAGTTACTTAGCCCCGGGAACAAGTGACGCATAGAGTTATGCACATCAATGATTTAAGTTGGAGAATTTTGCTAATCACTTACATAGTAGAGTCCTTCAAGAGTTACATTAATGTTTTGTGTTTTATGAAAGAAACAGTTCTTCATTGTTTTTATTAGTTTTAAGATCATTGCATAATTTTATTGAAACTAAAGTTATTGACATAGTATTTACTTTGAGTTGTTACGATATTTGTCACTTATTGAATAATTATTACACTTTTAAATCTAAGCTTTTTTTTTAATTAAGTGATTCAGAAAAGGTTCAACAATTGTTGAGATTATCTATATTAATTTTTGGATTTTTAATTACTTTTTCTTGAATTTATTTATGCGGAATTTGTCCATGACATGAGAATTTAAATTTTTTTAAATTATCTTTAAAAGACAATCTGGAAAAGGAATCTGCATTGTTTTTTGTTGGCTATAATAAATGATGTTGCAATTCATTCAATTTTTAGTCTTCTGTATAAGTTGAGTTTAAGACCCTCCAATTTCCAAACTTTATAATAAACTTGTACCAAGTTATGTTTAGTTCTATATTGGTGGCAAATTTAAGTTTTCTGGTTTATTAACAGTACAATCTCGAACAGAACCTGCAATTTTGAACAAAAATTAAATTCTATTTAGATGTATCATAATATGTGCTAACATGTGTCTCAAAGTTTAGAGTCTGGTTTTATCCTTCAAAACAAATACTGTTGATTCTGCTAATGCACTGTTTAAAATATATTACATGATGAAATGCTTTATCCGTATCATTTACAACATCTGCAAGGTCACCAACGACATTACCAACCAAGATGAAATTTTGAGAATGGATGATGAAACTCTACAATTTTGTTTAGTATATTATTCACAGACAAAGCGGGATTTACCAAAGATTGAGTATTTTATTTCTCCAATACTTATGTCTGGGCCGACTAGAATCTACATTCCATAATGGAATTTAGACATCAGCATCAATGGTGATTTTCTGATAGGTTTTTTGTTTTTGCCTCCAGACTGACAGGACTTTTAGATTTTTTAAATGTTTCTTAGAGATAAAATGCACATGCGTTTTATGCATAACGGCACTCCACCGCATTCAGCATTACAACTCGCCAGTTATTTAATGAGAAATTTTCTTACCATGGCCTCGCCGCTCTTTATAGGAATATCTAAAACAATTGGTTTATGCATCTCATGTAAATATTTAAGAATTGCGAGAAAGATTTTTGCAGCTTTTAAGATTAACTTTATTTCTCTTCACTTTCAAACTACATTCTTCTAAATTCTGTTCAAAAACGAATCACTGCTGATTCAAAAGTGACTAATGACCTAGATACCACTGATTATATAATAGATACTAATACTACTATATACTAATAGTAATAATAGTCATTGGTCTCATTCAATATACATGTACTATTGTACCGTGTATTATATTTATTGATAATTTTTTATTATTACAGGTTGGATGAAAATACATCAAGTAAAGTAATATTCATAAATTCTGAAAAAGAATTATGTTCATACCTTATACCAGATATTTTACCTACAGACATATGAAATAACATTATGTTCTAGATATATTTAATCAGGGTAAAACACTAATGCTGAGTTGCCCCACGAAAAGAAGGTCAAAACTGTTGGTTTGGATGAACACTTCTATGTTAAAGCAACAATATCTGTTTAGTAATTTAATTGGTTATTTCAGATAAAGAAAAATATTGAAATAAATGTTAGGATAAGTGATGCATTTATAGATCATGCATACCTAACCTAACCTAGCTTCAATCCATTGTAACAGGTCGATATTTGATGGTTTTTAAAAATAATTTCAATAATTATTTAAATTAAAAATTATATTTATCCATTTGGTTGAGTATTTGTTCAATTTATAAAGTTATTTATAATATATGATATATTGTGAAAGGCAATTTAAAGTCATGTTTGTTTTTATGTTGATTTCCATATTTTGAAATTTGTTTAAATAAAATATTTTTGCGATATTGTATTTTATTAAAATTACGAGTGTTTACTACTGATTTATTATACACACTATTGGAGTTACCAAGTATAACAAAACAGTGGGTGCAAACTGGACGTTTTGATCAACTGATCAATGGTGCAACCCAGCATAAATTTAATTCTATTAGTTTTGTAGTGATTTTAATTTAAATTTATCTTCAAATCAAGATTAAATTTTTCTTATTAAATGTGATTGTGAAAAGTAGTAATTATATTAATCTAGCTTTAAATAAAATGTCATTAACTAGTAATTCTATTGTTAATGTTTTAAATTTTTCTGTTTTAATAGTTTAATAGTGCAGTAACAGTATTAATGTAATTGTATTTATTATTAGTGTAATTTGTAAGTAGGTACATTATATTTTATTTATTTGTTAAAAAATAACCTGTTTCATATTTATTATTTATACAAACATAAATTTAATGTAAATAAAATATACAAAAGAAAAAAGATTTGTGTTTTTATTTGCACATTGTGGACTACTAGGTTAATAATACTGATTTCAGACAAAAGGACTGAAAAAATAAAATATGTAAATACATCCAATATCACAGATGCATTTTTAAATTTAATATTTATATTAAAATATTTACTTACTAGTTAATTATGCACCAAGTGCATTACAATTATTATTATGATATTGTAATGCAGATGTTGCAATTCTTTAAAGCATGTGTAAAAAGTTTTTTTAGCATAATTGTTGCCTATTTTTGTGTGCAGCCGCATACTTTCAATTAGAGAATTTTTAGGAAACTGGCCATAACTTTTCACGCAGTAAATTGTGACATTGCCTTCTTAGGTGGTGGAGAGCCTTTATGAATCTATTCTTGCATTCTAGACAGTTTTTGTTTGGAGTCGAGTAGCTTGGGAGTCTGCTCACAGTTTTGCTTATTCCGAAATCTTCATGGTAGAATTTTAAAAGCACTCGTTTTTGATATTTTTGTTTTTTAACAATAATTGAAACTTTTACTCGAAGGTCAATCAACTAAATCTCCAACTTTTTAGATTTTGTCAGTTTGTGCTTCTAGAATATCTTCCACACTTCGGGTCATCGTGAATGGATTATCTATCTCAGTTGAACTGCTTGCACTAATATTTGAGATGCAAATAAGAAGGGCTAAGATTACTGTCTTCTTTTGATAAAAAAATTATGACGATTTTGCGTTCAAGTTGCAAATCATTCATTTTTGTATGTTTAAACTAATATAGAAATAACAAATGTTAAGCGATTGGAACCAAATTTGGAAATGGCACTATAAAATCACTGAAACATGACATAAGAAAATGTTTGCAATAACATGTTTTTATAGCTATGTAGATACTAGATAACATAAAAAAAAAGTTTTGCATATCGATCTGTTTGTTTTGATGTTGGTTGCTTATCGTTTTTTAGAGACATAATATCTGAGTAGAGTTAGGCGTAAAATTAATTTTTTAAAATGTATTACTTAATTGCAACAAGTAAAACCACACTCATTTGAATAACTGCGGATTATAACTGTGAATTTGGAACTTTGGAAGGTTTCTAATTTATATAAATATAAATAAAATTCAAAATTAGAAGTAAAAATAAACTTAACTCATTCAATATACTTTAAAAATCCAATAATTAAATTATATTTTGAATTTTATATTCTATATTAATAATCATAAAAGTTTTATAAGCTAATTTCTTGCATTATTTTCACACAATGTTTAATTACTCTATCGATTTTGTTATATTAATAACATTTAAAAGTACAATAAAATTAGATCAATGTTATTAATTATATCTAAAAAAAGTTATCTAATTTATAGATACATACATACATACATACTGATTACCCGACTTGCTTTTATGAAGTGGCGCAAATTTTATCTTTAAATAGTTTTTATGTTGAACTATTTAAAATAAAATTTGAGTTTTTATACTGTAATAGAATATTTTCAAAATTTGAGTTGAATTTGACATATAGATGAAGTTTGAGTTTTTATACTGCAATACAATATTTGCAAATTTAAGTTGTTTTAGTATTAAGTTTTTGAGGTTATACTTTCCGTCAGCATCAATAATTTGTATTTTAAATTTAAATATATATATTTATTTATAAACACGCAAGCTACTTATAGATAAAATACTTGAAAGAAAAAATTAAAAATTAGTTGTACTACATTAGCGAAAAAAAATCGATATTTTACAAATAGGTACAAAATAAATTCAACTGCATTCAAATATTTTGAGATGACTTTAATTTAAAAAATAGTATTGAAAATTAGGAAGAAAATATAAAGACAATAACAAACTTTAAGTTAATTGCATTTTCAAACATTAATATGTGATATAGTTATAAATTTCTGATTTAAATACACACATCCCCCCCCCCCCCCCTTAAAAACTGTACAGTTTAAGAAAATGGTACGATACACGCCAAACTATTGTTTCTTGAAATGAAGGCAGGAAATCCTGACTTAAAATAAAAAATTATCTTTAGCTACGAATCCCATTTCTATGTCACTGGATTTGTCAACAGTCAATGTATACACAACTGCCGCAAATAGGGCTCCGAAAATACTAGAACAATAGTCAAGAAACTTCTGTTTGGTGCGGTTTTTGTGCTGGCAAAGTCCACAAATCTTACTTTTTTGAGAATCGGTGCAGTAGTCAGTGCGGATTGCTACCATAGAACATGGGAAGTCAGTGAAATGTATATACAACTGGAACGCTCATGCCCATATATCTATGCCGGTCTTGCTTGTTAGAAGAGAGAACATGCGTGTTCGCGCGTCTTCCTTGAACTCGTGCGTTTAAATGGGATAAATTTGAGCGAATATACAGTTTAATTTATTTAATAGCTTACTTTTGCTGAAAATATTTTTTGGAGTAATATTTATTGAACATAAATAAGTAATATTGTGTTTTTTTGCATATATTACGACGGACTACGTTGAAATTGAGTACGGCAGGTCGTTGATAATTATCAAAAACAAAATAGGTCTTAAAATGGATCCTTGAGGAACCCCAATGTTAATTGCCTTTTTAGTCGAAACGTTTCTATTAAATGACACAGCCTGTTGTCTGTTACTTAGATAAGACATGAGGTTACAGCTACTTGAATTGAATTTGTAATTGCGCAGTTTTTGTATTAAAATATCATGAGATATGCAATCAAAAGCTTAAGTCAAATAAAAAAAAACTTGCGATTGCAATATCTCCATTTTCAAAGCTGTCAGAAATAACTTGTTCTATTTTTAATGCAGCGTTTGTTGTACCCGTTTGACGACGAAAGCCATATTGAGAATCTGCAAAGAGCTTGTTTGTTTCAAAATTATTATTTATTTGGGAAGCAAATATTTTCTCAAAAATCTTTGACACAATGGGCATCACCGAGGTTGGTCTATAGTTGCTTTTGACATTTTTATTTACTTGTTTAAAGACTGGTTTTACTATGGCTTGTTTGAGCGCAGCAGGAAATATTTGTTCTTTGTTGCAGATATTATCCAGTTTTGTTACCGGAGATACAATTAACTCCTTAATAGATTTTATGAGCTGTGTTGTTATCCCATATGTATCTTTACATTTGCTGTTTTTAAAGAAGTTATAACATCTTGAACGTGACAGATAGAAACTTCATTAAATTTAAATACAAGACCGGTTTTAAGTAGAAACGAGTTTTGCATTGAGAGTGGCGTTTTTGGCAAAGAGTTGACTAGATTTTGGGCAATTTCAGTAAAATAAATATTAAAATCTTCCGCTTAAATATCACAGACACTATCACATTTGTTGTTTGTTCGTTTGTTATTTATTACAGACCATAATGCTTTTGATTTATTGCCAGAATTTAATATGTAATATTGGTTTCATTCAAGCTTAGCATTTTTAATAGCATAATCTTGTTTTTTCGAAAATTATCCAAAAGTTTTTTGTTTTCCGAATTATTTGAGTTTTGGCAAGATTCTTTAATCAGATGCAAAGCTTCTCTCATTTTGCTAACATGCGAATTGTACCAATTAGAAATTGAACAATTTGCATCTGTGTTTTAATAATTTTTGAGGAAAAGTCTGTTTCACACTATTAGAGAGAATTCTACAAAACAAATCCATTTTAGTAGTGGCAGCTAGGGAATTATTACTGCTAAGTTGCATCTTTTATAAAGTTAAAGAATAATAATTTGCTTTGTTCTGTAATGGGTCTATGTAATTTCGTTATTTTTGTTTTCTGAGTTTTTATGTCAAATTTCATAGCAATTTCACAACCTTTGTGGGATTATTTATGTTTGAAAAAATATTGTCTAGACAGTTTCTAGATCTAGTATTAAAAAAACATGTATTTTAAGTTCAAAGTTAAGTTACGCCCGAGCGTATACTTTATGTGATCCATCTGTAGTATGAAACCATACATTAAAATCACCACCAATGATGACATGATTATTTAAGACATCGACTTTACATAAAGCACGATTTAAAATATTTATAAAATTATCAAAATTTTCAGAAGGAGAATGATAAACAGTTAAAATTATTTAATTAACATCACATAAAAACATACCGGTAATTTCTTCTTTGTTTCGCGTTTTACAGCTATTTTACATTGCCCCAGAAGTCTTACGACTTGTATGAAGGGGGTTGATGGGACCAACGGCTTATTAGGTGACTTCCGAATCACCCCGGTGGATAGTAAAGTTATTATTTTAGTCATATTTGGGGATCGAACCCCGGACTGTTAGCGTGCTACGCTAACGCTCTATAACTGAGTCATCTCACAATCTATTTCAAAACTGTTTCTTTTGTAATATCATATAGTGCAATAGCATTACAATTATTTTCAGTTAGTATCATAACTCCTCCATGAATGTGATTTTTCCTGGAAAAATGATTTGCGACACACATATTATTAATTCTGACAGACATAGATTAAGACTCGTACAAAAAATGTTCAGTTTAACATATTATATTATATCGACTACCATTGTGGATTATATTACTGTAAATGTGTTCAACGATTAGGAACGTGATAGTGTATCTCAATAATTACGACCGAGACCTGGATTACACTTACCTTTTTTTTTTCGTGTGGTTTTGGGAAAGCTCTTTCAGCCTGTGTGTGGGGCTCTCACCCACTAAAACCCTACTTCCACTTGGCGCTATAATTGCTTAGCCTGGAATTAGCTCATGCCTTTCATCAGACTAAGTACGCCCGGACACGCATTCTGCGCACCCTAGATATATCTGTCTTCCCTTATTTTTCATTTACTGGATCGTGATCCTTTGTCACTCTTCTCTTCAGTTTCCATGTACAGGATAATTCTTTTGATGTATCCGTAGATCATTCGCCATTTACATTCCGTCTCCATCATTATATCCATTATATTTTCTGGTGTTATTTCATCTTCTACTTCCTTCTCTATGTTCTTCTTTTCTTCTGACCATCTTCTACATTCGAAAAAGACATGTCTTGGTGTTTCTATCTCATCACATCTGATGCACTTGTTGTTGTCTTCTTTCTTAATTCTTGTCAAATATTCCTTGAAACACCCATGCCCACTCAAAAATTGTGTGAGGAAGTAGTCCACTTTCCCATATTTTCTTTTGACTCATGGTCCTACTTTACTTATTATTGTCTTGGTCCATTTTGATTTTCCTGTATCCTTCGACAAATTTACCTGCCATTTGTCTAATATCTCATCCATAATTTCTTTTTTCTTTGCTTCCTTCTTCCCTTGTGCAAGTTTACTGTGTTCCACCATGTACTGTATCGGGGTAATGGATGCTATTACTAGAATTGCATCCGTCGATATTGTTCTATAACCGCTAGCTATCTTTATTATACCATCATTCCCTTATATTTTTCATATTTTAGTACGTGTCCCAAATTGGTGCTGCGTACAGAATAATTGAATGTGCCACCGATTCAAGAATTCTTCTTTTATTAGAAGCTGGTTCTTTAATGTTTGGCATTAGCCTACCCAGCGCCTTTATTGTCTTTTCGGCTTTAGCTGTTATTCTCTTAACATGTTTTTTCATTTCTGCGTTGTAGTCGAACCACACTCCAAGATACTTTAACGCCTCTTTTGTTGTAAACTCTGTGCCACCTATTTCCAATTTCAACTCTTTAACTCTTCTTCCTCCGTACAGAATTACAGCTTCTGTTTTATTCTCCGCTATTTTTAATCCTTTCTCTTCTATTTTACTTTTTATCATTTCTATCATCTTGTTTGCTTTCGATGCAAGATCCTTTTCTGATTTTATGTTACCACCACAGCTATGTCATCTGCAAAGCAGATCATATGTACTCCTTCTGGTTTTTCTAGTTCCAATAAATCATTAAAGTAGATGTTCCACAAGAGCGGTCCTAAGATGGATCCCTGCGGAACACCACATGTCATCAACATTTGTCCTTTCTCCCCAATGTTTAGCACTCTATTACTTAGGTAGCTATCTAGGATCTTTCTTGTTTCATCTTTAACCTTCCATTCTCCGGAGTGTTGACATGATGCCCTCTCATGGCACTGTGTTGAACGCATTTTGGATGTCTATTGTTATCAGTAGACAGAACTTTCTGTTTCTGGCCCTATTTTTGGCCTCTTTTACTATATTTATGATTCTTTCCATGGCTCCTATTGTTGATTTACCTTTCCTAAATCCGTATTGGTCATTGGAAAGCTTCTTTTCTACTTCATCTTTTAGCCTATTATTGATTAAATGTTCAAATAATTTACCAAAAGTATTTGTCAGACATAGCGGTCTGTATCGTTGTGGCTCTTCTGCTTTTATTGGTTTCTCTATTAATACCAATCTGGATTCCTTTCATCTATCAGGAAAAGTCCCTGCCCTGAGTTGCTGGTTAAATATTTCCAGTATTGCCTCTGGTACTTCTTTTACTGCCTCCTTTACCAATTCTGGTGGTATTTCGTCCGGTCTTGCCGCCTTTTTAAGCTTAATCTTTTTAACAGCACTTTCTAATTCCTCTCTGGTGAACGTATCTACCTCTCCTACCTCTATTTTGTATTGGGTACGTAGGGAACAATTTCTTAGCCTACATCATTTGCTGCTCATCAGTTTGGGTCATTCTCTGTCCACATCTTAATTTGTTTGATACTATTTTGTATCTTAGCCCCCATATGTCATCATCTATTTCTTTACAAAGCACCTGTCATGCTTCTCTTTTTGCGTCCGAGATTGCAAATTTATACTTATTGCGTTCTATTTTATACTTTTTCCTTATTTCCTCCTTTTGTTCTACACTTGTATCTGGATTACTATTCATCCTATTATACTTTCTCCTTGCTTTACTACATTCTTTCTTAGTTGCCTCTAAGATATCGTTCCACCAGTAAATCCTTTGATTTCTCACCATACCTTTCTTTCTTTCAAAAGATATACTGAGCCTTATTTATGCTTTCCATGAAAGTATCTATATTTATATTTGTTTTGTTAATAACCTCTTCTTTGAGTGTTTTTCTGAAATTTATTATTCCTTTCATATTTATTTTCCATCCTTTATTTGTGCATTCACTTTCTCTTTTATTTCTTGTCTCAATCTCGTAATAGATATTTTTATGTAGACTTAGATTTTCCTCGTCCACAATTCTCCAATTCTTTATTTCTTTGTTTACAACCGTCAGATTCATACTGCTTATCCACTCCACTAATATTGCACCTTTTTTGTCATCCTGGTCATTTCCCCAAAGCCTTGCCTTGGAGTTGAGGTCTCCCGCTATTATTACTTTCTTCTTTTGCATTTTTATATTATCCCCTAATTTTAGCAGATATTCCTAAGTCCTCCGCTGCTTTGCTTGGTGACCAATAGCAGGAGTATATGATTACTTCCTCCAATTCTACCAATACAAATCCTCGGTTACTATTATCACATCTATATGCTTTGATGTTTCTATTATATATGCGGATAGCCGCATCTCTATTTTTGTCCACCATCCAGTGTCCACTTTCCGTCATTCTTTTGTTTGGCTCAGCTATTATGCCAATGTCTACTTCATTTACATTACTATTCTTGTTGAAGAGGTCCATAGCTGCTTTCCCTCTTCCTACATTATTTTGTAATATCTTCATTATTTTTTGAAGGGTTGCGCTCCTTTTTTCCTCATGTCCTCTTTGGCTTTCCTGAATCCTGGACATGCCATTTCATCTGCTTTGTGTCCTTCTTTATCGCAGAAGTAACAATGCGCGCTATTCTTGCAGCTTTTAGCCACGTGTCCTGTAATTCCGCATTTGTAGCAGATATTTTCTTTCTTAATCTCTTTGCATGTTTTAGCATCATGCCCAAAGTTTAAACAATTATAACACCTTATTGGTGTTTGGAATTCTTTAATTCTCCCTTTCAACCAGCTTACCTTTAAGCTGCTTTTTTTGATTAATGCATTGGTGTGCTTGATCGGAAGATTTAGCACTGCATATTTTAAGTTTTGCTTGTTTATTCTTTCCGAAACCTTAATCTCATACTCATCTTCTTCCATTGTGATGCTACATTTTTTTTGTATTGCATCTTTAACATCCTTTTCTATTGTAGTCTCATGTAGATCTAACAGTATACATGCCTTTTTTCCACTGAACATATGTGCAGCTACCTTATCACCTACCTTATTTGTTACTTCTCTCGTGAATTTCTCACTGTCTTCCTCTCTCCCTATTATGTTGATTTTAACATAGTTTTTTTTTGTCTTTGTTATATTTTTTACTGTGACTCTCTCATTTACTTCCACCTTGTTTTCATTTCGTTTACCATATCAGCGTAGGTTCTTTCCTGCCCACTGCTTGGTTTAACAATAATTGTTTTGATCCTTCTTTTTTTTTTATTCCTGCCATTCTTGCTCCACCTTTTCGTTTGCATATCGTTGTTTATTTATTCTGACCTGAATTTCATTTTTCATGACATAGTCTAAGACTATTCTGATTTCTTTGTTATGCTCCTTAGCCTGCGAGATACATCTTATACTTTTACTGTTTTTGTTCAGTAATTTCTTTTTGATTTTTGTCATCACCTTATGCAAGTTTTCGATGATTTCATTTCTCTCACCTATTTTTGCTCCAATTACGAATACATCCTTTTGTTCCTGCTTCTCCAGGTTCATGTCCTCTATTTCCATAGTGGTGCAATTTTTGATGGTGGCCAACCCACCACTTTTAATCCATCCGTTTTTGATTGCTTCCTTGATTTGTGGGTAACCTTCTTCTATTTTCTTTATTACCCCACCCTCTATTGTTACACCTGTGTCTACTATCAGAATTAGGTCTTCCTCTTTCTTTTCTAATAGGCTTTTCATGGATTCGATCTTACTGTTGTAATCCTCTTCAGTCCACTTAAGGTTTATTCCTTCTTTTAATCTTTCTAAGTCACCTGTAGTGTTCATTATCTCCTTTATTTTAAGCTTATTTTTCTTTCTCTCTTGTTCTTTTTCTTGTTCAAGACTTGTTATTTGTTATGTCTCTGCTTTCCTCTTACTATTTACATACCTCTGCGCTTCGGTTGTAAAAATCTCAATAACCTCCTTTTTAACTCTACTTATCTGTGAGTCAATTTTATTTATTGCCTCCTTTATTTCAGTCTTTGTACTTACGTGCTTCTTTATGAGCGAAGTCAGAGCTTCGCTTTCTTTTCTTATATTTACTAATACCTCTTTTATCTTGTTTATAATTTTAGTATCCCACTCTACTTCAGTGGTTTCTACTTCCATATTTTTCCTCTTCCTATTCCCTTCTATTTCTAAGCCAGGTACCGTTTTCCTGATCCAGTCGCTTAGGTCTGAGATACTACTACTCACGAAACTTGCCCTGCTTCTTGTTTCTCCTCCTTTGGCTTTATTTATATTTTTTGGCATTTCCGATTTTTCCTCTTCCTTTGCCTTTTCCCTTTTAGCTATTTCTTGTCTTACTTTATCTTTTTCTGTCTTAGAACTGACAGGACTTCTTTTTGTTTTCTTTCTGACTTTTCTTAACAACTCTTTTTCAAATTCCGTTAACTTCGCACTTTGCGATTTTTCACTGCCATTTTCTGACTTCTCTTCTTCCTCACTACTTTGAGTTTCCATCTCAATTCTATCTCTTTCCTCCTTCCTTGTTGCTTCACTCGTAGACTTGCCCTCCCCAGAATTCGTAGGGCAGCCCGACTTGTCGGGGGAGGATTCTGCACTTCCAGTGCTACCTCCCTGGGGTATTTGTTTAGTACACGATTTATCCATCATTATGTTAAAAATTCTGTAGTCCTTTGTCGTTAGGCCTGCAAGCAGGTTGTTCATCTTCGGTGATCTGTTGGGATAGGGAGTAGGATTTTGGACTAAGGATACACGGGATTTTTTGGGTTATAGGAATACTTTTTATTTAAGAGGTTATGCCCCTCTGTGCAATCCTGTTGGTCCGCGTGAGCTATTTTATTTTGCTCCACCACCCTCTGTTGCCAGAGGAGGCCCCCCTATCCGCCACCCGGGGACTACACTTACCTGGATCTGTGCAAGTAGATGTGGACTCAATTTAAGTGTGCGTACACCAATCTGAATTAAACTTATTGGATCTAAATAGATTAATAGATTGCTGCAAAAGTATTGTGGATTGTGTGTGAAATAAATTAGTGGATCAATCTAACAAGATGATGATTGATTTGACTAAAATTAGTTTGATGGGATGGGTTGATGAACTCCAATGAATAGATTGCCCGGGCATTAAATATGAATAGTATGGATTTGAGAATTACACTCAATTATGATTTAGCAAATATATAGGGCCGATAGGGACTATGCACGCAGCAACAAGGTTGGATCGAGGGCTTATGAAACAGGTAGCCGTGAGTTGTGCATTACACGTTATCCTGTAATTTAACGTAACATTAGTTTAAGTGTGAACAGCGTCCATCAATAAAAAGTGAATAAAAAACAACAAATATGCTGTACGCATGGGTTTAGACAAATATGCTTATGCATGGTTTTGTTAGGTTTCTTAAATAGGGTGGGTTACAACAAATGTGTTTATGCATGGGTTTTCATTAGGTTTCTTAAACAGAGTAGGTTACAACAAATATGCTTAAGCATGGGGAGGTGTTTGGTGTTTTTTGGCAATAGTCTTTTAAGGATAATATGCCAGAAACTTTAATTTTTGTTTTCTGAGTTCTCTATGAGTGAAAATTTGAAACTGTAAATGCAGGTGAGTTGTACATTTGAAGCGGTTTGTCAGCAGTTTGGTTGCTGCAAATATATTTTGTAGTTACGGTGTTTGTAACCAACTAATTACAATCAGTTAATGATTTTACTATTACTGCTTGTCTATAAGTGCATGATACAATTGGTGAATAATGCACTATGTGTACAATGCACCTTTTATAGCATCTTTTACATCTGCGTTGGATAAGTTATTGGCAGTTCATATGGAATTGTACTTTAGTAATGAATTTAATGGCACTGTCAAGAATAGCACTAATCTTTAATTAAAACGGGTTTTTCTGTTGGTTCAATTTGGTTGTACTACAAACAAAATAAAAAACGGACGTGAGTCATTAATATTTGAATGTCTTTGATAATAAACGCTGTTGCATTTGTCAAACAGAGTGGACTCTTTAGCTATTGCATTAATGAGATTTACAAATATTGAATTATATAGTGAGTAATGGATTTTTTGGTTGCATTGCAAGTTTTTGGAAGCAAGTTATGCATTTCTAAAGTTTTAATACAAGCTTTAGATATTTTTGACTAACGTTATTATGATATCTTAGTTGTTACAATTTGTTTATTTGAAAGTTAGTATGAAGTTTTATGAAGTTGTGCGAGTTTTCTAGATGCGGAAACAAGTTACTTGTAGGGACCTAGCTGCAGTTTGCTTGTTTGAATTTTGAATAAGATTTATATTGCAGTTTGTGAGCAATATATGAGAAATTGGCGGTGTTTTCAAGATTTATGTTAGATTGGTCTAACAGTAAAAGTAGAAGTCCAAATAAAATTTATAGGGGTTTTAGTGTGTGGATTTGGATTGTTAGAATTTATTGTATATGTTGTACTAGAGTTTGGATTGTTGGAAACAGTTGCTCGTGATAGTAGAGCTTTATGTTTATTATTTAATAGACTATTTGTTGGCTTAACTTGAGTTGAGTTTAGGCATCTAAGTTTTTAAGGCAAACTAGGCTGGGTTTGTAAATTTGATAATTTGTCAATGCGGTAAAAAAATTTGAAAATCTGGTAATGTTTTCTTACTTGATCAAAACAAGTGTTATGTTTTAGGGGCAATTGTTGGCTTTGCGTGTCGATTTTACAACTAATGATTTGTGCTTTAGTGTGGTGTCACACTATGCGTTAAAAACGCTCCGGTGAAAACGCATCCGGTGGGAAGGATGCCGACCGAGCATTGTTTTAAATGAATGGCGACACATATGTGCGTTTTCAACGCATCCACCGGACGCCACCGCATGTACCTGCCGCAGCTCGGACAAAACAGCAAATACACAAAATATAAAAAAAACATGAATGTAAAATAATTAAATTTTCTTATTTTGTATCACTGATGAAATATTCAACACATTTATAATAATTTAATAATTAATAAAAACATTTACACTTTTAAAATAACTTTATAAATAAAAATTATAATGCTATAATGTAAACTATGTTTATAAATATATATTTGTCTTATATATACAGGGTGTAGATTAATTGGCGGATAAACGCCAGGTAACTTTATAGATCGTGCCAAAAGAAAACAAAAATCTTAATTCCAAAATGCTGAAAAATTCTTCGTTTGGCCTCACGAGGTCCTCAAAGTTTCAATTTTGTCAATACAAATATTTTATATTTTCTATTTTTATTTTATAAAATCCTTTTATATTATTCATATTAATAAGGTAATGATTTTATTTTATTTATTTATTTTATTTTATTTTACATACATGTTTCGATGAGTGAGATAAAAAATACATTGAAAATGATGATCTCACTCATCGAAACATGTATGTAAAATAAAATAAAATAAATAAATAAAATAAAATCATTACCTTATTAATATGAATAATACAAATATTGTTTTAATTGCGTATATTATGTACCAATTTGCTTTCTATTTTAGTACACTAAAAATTACAAGGTTTATTGAAACTTAATAATAAAAAACATTGAAAAATGTGCAAATTACTTTTGAAGAATAAATCAAATTTAAATTAAAAATACGCTTGGCAACGTAGCAAAATTTTTAATAAAATTCAAATTATAAAGTAGGCAATGCAATAAATGTCAGGGGGTCAATTCTGATCTCCGGTGACTTTTGTCATCAGTGACTTTTAAATTCAAATAAAATTCAATTTAAATATTATGATATACTTTATTCTTTTGATAATCATTAATTTAAAATTGTGTGAGGTTGCACATTGACGACACATACCGCATTATTAAATTATGAATGGTGTTTTGATGCTTTTGCGAAATATATTATGTTGCGTTCGTCTAGTATGCGGCGGTCTGCCTTATGTCTGTCTCGGATTAACAACTACTACGTTGCCATGTCAATCCCGTGACCACCCTTGACAAAAACCATCGGTGACTTTTGTCGTTTCACCATGCGGCTAAAATGCGTTTTCAAAATAAATGTGTGAATCCAGCAACTAAAGTACTATAATTATTACTGAATTATAGAACAATTTATACATTGCAGCTGATACAACTATTATAAATTATTAGATTCTGTCATAAATAAAAATATTAATTATTTCAATGCACAATTGATTGTTTGAAAATATATTTAAAATAATTGACATGAATATAGCAACTCTGACAGATTTAATATTTAACGCCGGCAATGCTTGAGAACGTCATAAATTCGATATCGATACGTGCTGTAAAGTGTTTAGAAGTAAACGGTGGCCAATTTGAACATTTGTAGTTTATAATAAAAAATAAAATTTGATGTGTGTATTAAATTGCCTATTTTATGTGTATTAAGTTGCCTACATTATAGGTTTGAATTTAGAAAGTTTGCAACGTTGCCAAGCGTAACAAAACTTTGAAGACCTCGTGAGGCCAAACGAAAAGTTTTTCAGCATTTTGGAATTAAGATTTTTGTTTTCTTTTGGCACGATCTATAAAGTTACCTGGCGTTTATCCGCCAATTAATCTACACCCTGTATATACAGGGAGTTTATAAATAAATGGGATTATGTAATCACTTTAAATATGCCGCCTTTTTAAAATCGTCTACTATACTACATATGTTTCCATCAAGGATGTTATACTATAAACTGGATTGGCAACCAAGCCTCTTAAAGTGAGGAAAAATATCGAAATATGCAACCCGCCGTTGTGCCGCTTTAGCATCTCTTTTTATCTCACAGTCGTATACGAGGCAAGAGAGACAGAATTTTAGAAAAATTGATTTAAAATAATAATTACAAACTGTATTTTACTATTTTATATATCAAATTATACTACCAAGTATTACTAATCTTTCTCATAAAAAAAGTAACATAATTTCAATTATTAATGACTTTAATAAGATTTATAAAAAAATAAAACAAACTTTCTTATTACAGACACTCAATATATTCAAGAATAATAATAAAAAAGTAAAACTAACTTGTACATTTGTTTAAAATATAAAATATATTGACAAATATACATAATATAGTACTCACATAATAATTCGTTAACCAAACCGTGAATAATGCGTGCTTTAAAGTTACGCATTCGTATGTCAGTTTTTACTTGTATCTGAAACATCTTACAAAAGAAATTTATTTATTAACTCTTAAGTTACTTAATAGAAACAGTAATAGATTTCTTACACGGTTAAAAAATTAGAATTAGTAATTAAAAAAAAAAGTGTTAATTTTATTATATTTTATTACAAATAATTTTAAAAAAGTGCATAAACTCTAAAGTAAAGTATTAATAATAAGCTACATTGAGTCTAAATGTATTAAACATAAAGATCTACTTTATAAAATTATTACAACTACAATGATATAAATATTAATAGAATGATCAAAAACAACAATTAATCACAATACAAAATGTTTGTTGTGAACTTTTGCATATATTTTATATATAAGATATTTAAGGGGAAGGTAATAATTATTCTAAATAAAATTAAAACACAAAACTAGCATATAAAAGTATAATTATTAACCAACAATATTGTTTACTTGCATTTAATATAATTTGTATATTAAACAGCATAACATATTTTAATTGCAAATGCTTACTAATAAAATTAAATTCCATTTCCTATTTGTTTCAAAGATTTACATCCAAATGCAACCCAGTATTTAACCATTATTTCGCTTGTTAATATTGCTCATTTAAACCGTATATGGCGTAGTGACTAGTGCGACAGAGTAAAACATACAAATTTATACGGCACAACGGCAAGTTGCCTACCCACGGATTTGGACACACTATTTCCCTATGTTAATATACGGTGGTTGCCAATCCAGTATATAGTACAGGGAGTTTATAAATGAATGGGATTATGTTGCTTTTTTTAAATTGTTCACTATACTATTTGTTTTGACAGATCAACTTTGACAGCTGTCAAGCAAACATATGAAAACATATGTAGTATAGCAAACAGTTTTAAAAAGGCGGCATATTTAAAGTGATTACATAATCCCATTCATTTATAAACTCCTTGTATAACATCCTTGGTTTCCATATGTTTGCTTGACAGCTGTCAAAGTTGATCTGTCAAAACAAATAGTTTAGTGAACAATTTAAAAAAAGCGGCAAATTTAAAGTGATTTTATAATCCCATTCATTTATAAACTCCCTGTATATATTTGTCTTATTATAAAATAATAATATTAACAAATAAATAATTGTAAATTTAAAACACATCCACCGGACGCCACCGCATGTTTGCTGCGGCAGCGCGGGATAACCGGACAACCGCATGTAGAGCAAGAACCAGGTTTAAAAAGAAACGTTTTTTTAAATTTTAAATATAAAAAAATATTTATTTATTATTATTATTATGCTTTTTACGGCTATTTTACATCGCCACAGTAAGTCTACGACTTGTTTAAAGTGGTTTGATGGGACCAACAGCTTAATACGTGACTTCCGAACCACGCTTTAATGTTTTATTTTGTTTAAAATAGTTTAAAACAAAATAAATAAAAAAACATGTTGTGTAATATTTTTTTATAATTGTTTGTCGGAGGAAGCCGCGAGCAGAAAATGTCTTGTTTTGCTATTGCCGCTTGAAGCATGTATATTGCTAAAATTGTCAAATCAAATCAAAACAATCCAAAATGCTATTCAACTGCTTGAAATAAATAATCAACTATTAAAAAAAACAATGTTTTAAACATCTTTAAAACTGTTTGAAACAAAATTGTCAAAATAATGCTTTTTGTTTTAAACTAGTTTAAAACAAAAGTTTTAAACAAATTGTTTAAAACATAACAACCCTGGCAAAACACAAGCAATTGAGTCGTAGGAGTCACAATTTGCGTTTTCACCGGTCCCGTTTTCAATATGTTTGACATAGATAAATTTATTGAGTGTGTTCACGAGAAACTGGCACTCTGGGAAAAAAACTCCAAAGAATATTCCCAGAAAAATTGCCGTGAAAAGGCATGGGCAGAAGTTGGCGAAATGGTGTATGAAAATTGGCAGTTGTGTAGTTTGGCGGAGAAAGATGAAAATGGTAGGTGAAAAACAATATTAATTATGAAGATGTGAATATTTTTACTAATATTATGCAATTATAATTTTTATTTATGAAACTATTTTAAAGATGTAAATATTTTTATTACTACACAATTTTATAAAAAAATATATAATTTAAATCGCATCTGTTTATGTTGATTGTTGTATTCATTTACTGAATTGTCATAGCAACATATAAACAATTGTAATTGACAACATACAAATTGCCGCGACAATTTTTACGTTGTTATGGACAATATTAAAATAACAAAAATTGTCACTAAATTTTTATGTGGATATTCAAAATTATAATTGTCATAATATTAATTAAATTATTAAATTTATGTAAACTTGGAAAAATTAATTTTATTATAATATATAATATTTATAAATTTTATAATTTTAAATTTTATTTACCACATCATACATCTGAAAAAGAAAATATTATCTTCAAAATATATGGTTTTATTTTTATTTTTATTTGATTTTTATTTGATTTTTATTTTATAATAAGAATGTTTTTTCCAAATATATATTTATAAACATAACTAATTAACAGACGCAGAAAGGATAAAATAATTATAACAATATGTACATATTTACTTTTATTATTACCATGATTTATTTTTAATAACAATTTATGTTAATACAATTAAAATTGTTTAATACTGTAGAATGTTGATGAAAATGCTTTACCAAAAAGTCTAGTGTTTAGTACATATAATTTTTCTGAAAAGGTACTGCACCGGCTTCCATAAAGTAGTGAGCAAAGTAATCTCTAATCTCCAACCCTTGCCCACGTGGACTTTGTCTAAAATCATTTACGTCCACAAATGGATGAGTTTCAGTATCCTCGTAGTTTACACCATCTTTCTTGCAAACAAAATTGTGCAAAATACAACAAGCTTTTATTATATCATCAATAAAATTCGGTTGCACAAGTATAGGTGTAAGAAAAATTCTCCATTTGTTTGCCAAAATTCCAAAAGTACACTCCACAGTGCGCCTGCATCTCGAAAGTCTATAATTAAAAACTCTTCTAGTCGCATTGAGTTCACGGGCCGGATATGGTCGCATAAGGTTTGTAGAAAGCTTAAATGCTTCATCACCAACCATGACAAAAGGTTGAGGATTTTCATTAGTGTTTGGTAACAAGCGAGGCGATGGTAGATTTAAACTACCCGAATACAATTTTTTGCCTAGTGGACTGTTGCGAAATACTGTTGAATCGCCTTCTTTTCCGTAAGCACCAACATCAATGGCTACAAAACGTAAATTTGCATCAGCAACTGCCATTAGCACGACAGAAAAAAAATAATTTGTAATTAAAAAAATTTGATCCTCCTCTTCTAGGATTGACACATCTTATGTGTTTTCCATCTATTGAACCTACGCAGTTAGGAAAGTTTGTTTTTAAATAAAACTGATTTGAGATGTCTAACCACATTTCTACAGTCGGTTCTGGCATTTCCATTTCTTTTAAAGAATTCCAAATTGCTTGACAGGTTTCTTTTACTATTGTTCCAATGTTAGATCTAGCAATATAAAATTCATACTGAAGAATTGAGAAATTGCTTCCAGTAGCCAAATACCTGCAAACAACAACAAATAAAAATAATCATAATATGGACACATTATTTTATGTAGTTTATAATATTCTATAAAATGTTTTTTGTTTCTGCTTTACAGTAAAATACATGAAAAATAAGTGGCAAAATATTCGTGACAATTTCAACAAATACATGAATAGTGGAAAAAGCGGCGATGTTGCATATAAAAAAAAATACGTTTATGCAGACTTCCTTCTAAATTCGCTCGAGAAAAGAACTACTTCGGGAAATATTATAGAAAACGCGGACGTGATTGAGATCGAAGAAGAATATGACGACAAAGAAGAAGATCTTGATGCAAACCTAGAACCGCGTCGAAAAAACCAACCAGCAGAAACAAGGCACAGAAAACACCAGATCCTCACTTCTTTTCAAACCGAGTTACTTAAAAAATTAGAAGAATAGCCTAAACCAGAAGAAGATGACGCCGACAAGTTATTTTTACTTTCGCTTTTTCCAGATTATAAAAAACTAAATGATGACGAGAAACTTGATTTTAGATTGACAACTTTACAGTTTTTTAAAAACTTACGAGAAAAAAAGAATCTACAGCAAAACCAGTTTAGTTCTTTTCCTATAAGTCAACCGCCAAATCAAATTCAAAGATATGATTTACCTTTAAATCAGCAACCTCTATCTTCTTTTAACTCATTTTCACCATCTTCTACAAAACAACCAAGTCATTATACGTCTCCAAACTTTATCCAATCTAGCTTTTCTGAGTCACATACGCCTTATAAATAACTTTATTATATAGTTTTTGTTATTTAATTAACTGTATTTAATATAATCAATAAATAAATTTAATTTTTCTATACTTACCTAAGTGTTATAGTTAATCTTTCCTCTGTACTAATTGCATCTCTAAATGTTGTATTGTTTTTAGCAATGCATGGTCTTAATACTTCAAGAATTTCATCAAACGATTTTTTTGACATTTGGTAATATCTAAAAAACTTTTATTTTTATATTTTCGAATATTTTCATAAAAAAGATTAATGCTGGAATTCATGAAAGCCAGTTAAAGTAACGGTTGATTAAATTTGACAACCGCAAAACTATTTATAGTAATGCTACCACAAAGGCAAGTTTGACACAATATATAACTATCAGAAATAAAAAGAAAATAATATTTGCAACTATCGCATAGTAAATATCAAAAATTTATATTGAATTAATAAAATTAATTTTGACAGTTGAGGTTATGTTGTCACATTTAACGCTGATTAACGTTAATCAGCTTTCATGAATTCCACCATTAATCTTTCACTTGATTCTCTTTTCAAATTAAAAGGATGAACCCAATGCCTACGCCGTATTGGGTCCTTCAATAAACCCTCCGCTTCAAGTGCACATACTATTTTTAATTTATTAATCGACATCACACTTGGTAACCAACGACGTTCACTAGTTGTGTTTAACTGACTGTTCTATTTCGTTTTCACGGAAATAGTGAGACCAACGTTATGTTGTTCTAATTGCAATAAAACAAAAACACTAGCATACTAGATTTTCAATTATAACCAACTCGCATAAAAACACTAGCGGTTGAATCGCAATAGCAAAACAATTAAATTTTGTCATTTTGCTGCATTGTTGAAATATTTAACAATTTTAAATTAATTTAATAATTACTAAAAATTTTTACAAATAAATAATATAATTTAAAAGTATATGTAATTTAATTATATTTATCACGTATAATATATATATGGGTAATTCCATTACTTTTCGACCAATTTGAAAAAGTCGACCTTTTTGATTTTGCTCAAATTTTCAGGGATCAAAATATAGATGAAAAAAATGAGATTCCCAAAATTTTGGACCTTAGAATAATGCCTGTTCAAAATGACACACATTTGAAGGGCAGAAATTTTACAATAAAACGTCTTTTTTAGCTTATTTTGTATCTCAATTTTTGGGCTTCTAGAAAAAGATAAAAAGGTCCACGATGTCTCAAATTATTTCTTATTACATGTACTTCAAAACCCATATTTTTATGTTTAAAATCGTGGCAGTCATTTTGATATATTAAGCTTCAAACGTTATTCCAAAAAAACCCGTAAATTTAGCAGAATCGCAAAACTTTGCTATCTTTAAACCGTTCTAACTTTGTCAAATCTTTACAAAATTTAATCCACAAGGTCTAGATTTCTTTGTGTTTAATCTCTTTTTAAAGTGATCACCCAAGACTTATAGAATCAATACGTATACACCACTATTTTGATGCAGGAAGTTGCACATATTTTCGCGATCTTCAAAACTTGTAATTTTCAGGTCCCAAAAAAGCGCTGTCACCCTATGTCAATTTTAGTCAAAATTTCAGTAAATACTCTTTGGAGCAAAAGAAAAAAGGGTATCTATATGAAAAATGGTATATTGGGCATAATCAAGAATTTTTCAATATTCAAAAATTGGCAAAATTGGCAAACCGCACATTTTTGTATCTCAGTTTTTGGGCCTTAAGAAAAAGATAAGAAGGTCCACGATGGCTCAAAATATTCCTTATTACATGTACTTTAAAACCCATATTTGTCTATTTAATGTTAGGGCAGTCATTTTGATACATCAAGCTTCAAACATTATTCCAAAAAAAAACCGTAAATTCAGCAAAACTGCAAAATTATGCTTTGTTTAAACCGTTCTAACTTTGTTAAATTTTAAAGAAATTTCATCCACCAGGTCTATATTTCTATGTATTCAATCTATCTTTAAAATGATTACATAAGACTTATAAAATCTATACATATTCACCACTAATTTGATGCAGGAAGTTGCACATGTTTTTGCGATCTTTAAAACTTGTAATTTTTAGGTATCGAAAAACCGCTGTCACCTTATGTCGATTTCAGTCAAAATTTCAGTAAATACTCTTAAGACCACAAATAAAAGGTTATTTATATTAAAAATGGTATATTGGGCATTATCAAGAGTTTTTTTATATTCAAAAATCGTCAAAATTCAGAAAATCTAAATCACTTTTTGTCTATCTTGCTTTGTTTTTGAGATAGTCAACAAATACAAAATATTTAAAAAACTTTTTATTTAGCAAAAAAACACAAACAAAACAACATTACTTTAACAAGTGTGCATTGATGCAAGCTTTTGATACTTGTTAAAACAGTTTTTTTAGTTCGGTTAGTGAAATTTGATAAAAATGCTGTTCAACATAGAGAATACGCAAATATCATTTTTGTTTACGGACTCTGTAATAGTAATGCCCTAGCAATTGAGGTTTCCTGACAGAAAACAACTTTTTTGACGCGTTTTTTAGTGAAAATGTTCACCCATGTTATTATCAAAAGTAAAACACCTACAACCAGGCGACGTAGCACAACGACTTGCATTTTCTCAATGGCTTCTTGATAATTCCCAATATACCATTTTTCATATAAATAACCTTTTTCTTGTAGTCTAAAGAGTATTTACTGAAATTTTGACTAAAATTGACATAGGGTGACAGCGTTTTTTCGGGACCTGAAAATTACAAGTTTTGAAAATAGCGAAAACATGTGCAATTTCCTGCATCAAAATAGTGGTGAATATAAATTGATTCTATAAGTCTAGTGCAATTACTTTAAAGAAAGATTAAACACAAAGAAATCTAGACCTCGTGGATCAATTTTCTTCAAGATTTGACAAAGTTAGAACGGTTTAAACAAAGCATAATTTAGCAATTTTTCAAAATTTACGTTTTTTTTTTAATTAATAGTTAAAGCTTGATATATCAAAATGACTGCCCTAACATTAAATATACGAATATGGGTTTTAAAGTACATGCAATAAGGAATATTTTAAGCCAACGTAGACCTTCTTATCTTTTTCCAGAGGCCCAAAAATTGAGATACAAAAATGTGCGGTTTGCCGATTTTGACAATTTCTGAATATTAAAAATTTCTTGATAATGCCCGATATACCATTTCTCATATGAATATCCTTTTTTCTTGTGTTCTAAAGAGTATTTACTGAAATTTTGATTAAAATCGACATAGGGTGACAGCGCTTTTTCGGGACCTGAAAATTACAAGTTTTGAAGATCGCGAAAACATGTGCAACTTCTTGCATCAAAATAATGGTGTATACGTATTGATTCTATAAGTATTGTGTGATCACTTCAAAAAGAGATTAAACACGAGGAAATCTAGACCTTGCAAATCAAATTTTGTTAAGATTTGACAAAGTTAGAACGGTTTAAAGAAAGCAAAGTTTTGCGATTTTGCTAAATTTACGGTTTTTTTTGGAATAATGTTTAAAGCTTAATATATCAAAATGACTGCCACGATATTAAACATACTAATATGGGTTTTAAAGTACATGTAATATGGAATAATTTGAGCTATCGTAGACCTTTTTATCATTTTCCAGAAGCCCAAAAATTGAGATACAAATTAAGCTAAAAATTACGTTTTATTGTAAAATTTCTGACTTTCAAATGTGTGTCATTTTGAACAGGCAATATTCTAAGGTCCAAAATTTTGGAAATCTCATTTTTTTCATCTATATTTTGATCCCTGAAAATTTGAGCAAAATCAAAGAGGTCGACTTTTTCAAATTGGTCGAAAAGTAATGGAATTACCCATATATATATATTAATAAAAAATTGTAACGGGATATAAAACGTCAATTAATAAATTATTTAATAAAAATGAATAATTTTTTATTAAATAATTTATTAACTTTTTAGTTGTAAATTACTTTTGCATATAAGAGTTGAATATTTTAAAATTGTATAAATTAAAAAAAAATTACTTTAATATGCTTTATTTTATTTTTATTTTATAAACTAGTTTTGTTTTTTAAGGCATCATCATTATAAGTGTATAATAATATATAAAAAATATATTTGTTATTAATTATTAATGTCAAAAATATTTAAGTATAAAATTTTATAATTTATACAATTTTAAAATATAAATTTTTTGACTCTAATTTGACTAATTTATATTAATTTAATTATACTTGCGGTTGCGTTTTGACGGGATAGTGTGACTCGTTGAAATCATCCGGTGAAAACGCACTGGATTCACCGGTGCGTTTTTAACGCATAGTGTGACACCAGACGACTCGTTGAAATCATCCGGTGAAAACGCACCGGATTCACCGGTGCGTTTTTAACAAATAGTGTGACACCAGACTTAGACACCGCTTGCTGTAGCATTTGTCATTTGTTTGTCATCTATCTCAAATAATAATAAATTTCCGCTGTATACTGCAAAAGCTGCGTCCGTGCCGTTTTCTGATTGTGATCCGTCCGTATAAGTAACGATTTGTTTAGTTTTTTACGGGTATACAGGCTCGTATACTCCGCGTGTTTGGATAGTAATTGTATCGCTTTATTTATTTGTTTTTTTTTGCACCCAATAGTCCCACCAGTACCACTGTAATTGTTATTTCCGAAAAAACCTAATAAGGCCCAGGCGGCTTTGTTAGTTATTTTGGTGATCTCCAATTTTAAGTTTGAAATGACTTTTTGTCATTTGTTTCCTTGTATTATTTTATAAGCTCTACAGTTTCTTTTTTTGTAACTTGTTAGTTGATCATAATAGGTGTTTTCTTTTTACCAAGTGAGGTAAGCTAAAGTAAGCTAAAATACTCAGATAATAGATCTAACATCTTATTTTAAAACAACTAAAGTCACATTATCCAAAACCGTAATAGAATTTGACAAATATCTAAATCTAGTTAATAACAGAACTAAGTAATACTGTTACAACTAAGATTAAAGAAACCAAATGGTCACAAAAAGAAATTCATAGAAAGCACTACTAAATAGATTGACATGAGGGTATCAAATATGTAGCTTACCAATAAAAATTTGTTTTTTAAAACAGGGATCTATAATACCTAAAAAAGATTGTCATAAAAACAAAGAACTGACAAATACAAGGTGTCTCAAAACGACCTAAAGGTTGTTTTTTTTAGAGGCGCCAAACTTTAAATTGGCAACACTCTAACAGCTGATTTGACAGTTTTTGGTTGTTTTGAAGTTAGTTTGGTTTGGCAATTTATCATGAATAAACTCACGCAGGTGCAACGTTTGCAAATTGTTCCGCACGCTCGAGACCCCCATGCCGGACGCATCACTCCTCCCAACCAATTTATTTTGAAAAACATGGTTCAGTTCAAGAAACTCATCGGACATTTAGTGCATTATATGGTGCTCATAATCGTCCATCAGAGCGATTAATTTGAGAAACTGTGCAATGTTTTTGCAATACGTTTAATCTAAACAATAATAAGCATTCAGTACATCGTCGTTTAGTGCGCACACAAGAAGCAATTGATAGTGTTATCGTGCTCAACAATTAAACTTGTATCCATTCAATTTATGAAAAATGTTCCAAAAATATCTTGGTTTAGGAGCTTACAAGATTTAACTTGTACAGGAATTGAAGCCACACGATCATCGTTCGCGTCGTACATTTGGTAAATGGACCGAGGAAAACATTGCTATTGATTTACAATTTCATTTGATAATTTTGTTCAGTGATAAAGTACACTTTTAGTTAAATGGCTATGTCAACAAACAAAATTGTCGCATTTGTAACGATAATAACCTACAAGTCATTGTTGAAACACCATTACCTTTAGAAAAAAATAACGTTTTGTGCGCTTTTGGTGGAATCGTTGGTTCATATGTTTTCAAAAATGTTGGTCGGAATGTTACAGTCAACGGTGAGCGGTACAGAGACATGACTGCCAACTTTTTTGTGCCTCAATTGGACAGCATTAATGTTGCAGACAATTGGTTCCAGCAGGACGCCCCCACATGCAACACAGTGCGCGATACAATTCTTCTTTATTTCGTGTTTTTTTACAGCTATTTTACATCGCCCCAGAAGTCTTACGACTTGTTTGAAGGGGGTTTATGGAACCAACGGCTTATTAGGTGACTTCCGAATCACCCCGGTGGATAAAGAGCAAAGTTATTATTTTAGTCATATTCGGGGATCGAACCCGAGACTGTTAGCGTGCTACACTAACGCTCTATAACTGAGCTATCTCACCGTTTATTCAGTCAATTAATTTACTGAAAAAAATATTTCATGAACGATTAATTTCACCTGTTAACTTCATGTGTATAATGCCCGGTTGCATCAACACAACTTAAGCTGCAGCTCAGATAAGACGGGTTTACAATAAGGGAGCCTTAAGTTTTACATTTTGTTGTACAAATTAAATGTGACAGCGTTTTACCTTAGCATTAAAATACGTTTGGCAACTGCAATTCAACAAACTAACACTAGATGTAGATACAGACAGTTGTATCTTAAAAGTCCTAAAACGCAATAAAAATAATTTGTAATAACATTATTTTAGAATTATTTAATTACTTACTCTAATATTGTTTTAACAATCAAAATTGATTTCACTTATGGGCAATTCCATTTCAAACGGACCAGAGCTAGGGGGGGGGGGGGGTGCGTTGAGAAACTTGCTTATGTATTTTTTTTAGTTTCAATAACTTATTAGTAGTTCTTTGATCAATATATGAGAGTATGAAACCCATAAAAAAAATTCTACAATTTTTTTTGTTTTTTTGTTGTTTTTTAACTTATTCGCATTTTTTGTTTAAAAACCGCAATTTTAACTCAAAAGAAATAGATTTACTCCTTTTTGCTCAGCCCATTGAGTACAAAAACATGGTTTTATGGCTTTTGTGGCTTATAGGCAGGGTATAGACTTAAAATGGCGCCAGATTTGGATTCTACGGAAAAATTCTGATTGATTTCATTAGTAAATTTATTTTTTTGTGTTAAAATTGCGGTTTTTAAACAAAAAATGCAATTAAGTTAAAAAACGTCAAAAAAACTTAAAAAAATCGTAGAATTTTTTTTTATGGGTTTTATACCTTCATATACTAATCAAAGGACTACTATTAAGTTATAGAAACTAAAAAAAAATACATAAGCAAGTTTCTCAATGCACCCCCCCCCAGCTCTGGTCCGTTTGAAATGGAATTGCCTATTCTATTATTATTCATATGTCATCAATGTTTATACTTTTAATAAACATAACCAATAAAATAAAGCTTAAGTCATAGAAATCAGCTACTTGAGATGTAAGCCCGACATGTGTCAATGTGAGATAATTTTGTGTTGGTGCAACGTTTTTATGAGACTTTAAGATGTAAGCAAGCCTTAATTTTTAGCTACAGCTTAAGGTGCGTTGGTGCAACCGGACATTAATGTGGTAGCATTACGATTTTGTCGTAGCTGTTTTCAGAAATAAAATAAAAAGTGTAGCTTTGGAAAATAAAACAACGGTTAATAAAAACAAAGGTGGTTGATTTTGAATTTGGGTTTTAAAATAGAGCCGGTCAACTTGTAAGGCTGTGTAAATTGAAGGCGTTTAAGGCCTGGCCTAGATCGATTAAGGCTGTTTTGGAATTTTGAAATTGTTATTTAAAAGCTAAGCAAGATTTCTATTTAAAAAAATTAGAATTTAACCAAAAGCCGATCTTTACTTCCTGGTTCCAATGTGGATTTCTAATTGAAGATTTGGCTACTCTTTTGGGACTGGAACTATGTTTGGAAATTGAATCTAATCAGAAGGCATACGTAACCTGGGAGCCAGATGTCACAGACCTAACAAGATTGAATTTATTTTTTATTTAATTTAACTCTTAGGCACAGACGGGAGTCAGACTGACTTCGTCGTTTCCATCTTGGTGTGATTTTTAATAGTTAGAGGAACTCCACACTATTGACCAGCCTAGTAGTTTCAAATCAAACATTGTTCAGTGTCCTGTGAAAGTTACAGGGGTTTACGTCAATGTGTCAGACATTTATTTACGTTTAAAGTGTTAGGCGCTTGTTTAGAGTCAAATTGACTCTACGTCTGTTTTTACGCGACACAAAAATCAAGTAAGTAAAATATTAAATTTTAAAATATTATATAGTATATTTAATAGCACTGCCAAAAGTGAATAGTAAACATTAATTTTATCAATTTTGTTATTGAACTAATCTTTAATAGTAATATTTATTGTAACGTTATAATTGAAAAATAAAATTTTGAAATTTGTAATTCAATTCTGTTTTTGGATTTATTTTTTCTTATCTATAGAAAAAGAGAATCTCAACCTGAATCGTCTAGAAAACGAGTTCGGCCAAATGATCCAGATTTTGAAGAAACATTAATGAAGTGGTTCAAGGAATTGTCTGATGATGATTCTAGTGATGTCAGTGATACAGAACAAATTTTGAGCGATCAATATGATGACCTTGAACAGGAAAGCTCCGTTGAAGAAGAAGAAGCAGAAGAAGAAAGAATAGAGGAAGACTGCAACAAAGCTGATGATTTATTTTTTTATGGCATGAATAAATTCTCTTGGTCTAAAACCCATTAACCAGTAGGCGTTTTAGGACTTCACAGCACAATATTGTGATGCAACTTCCTGGACTTCGGCCCCCTTTGCGCAATCAGACATCAATTAACGAAAAAGAAGCTTGGACTTCTCTACTAACCATAGATATTTTAGAGACAATTGTAAAATATTCCAATCAAAAACTTGCACGGATAAGACAGGCGTATAAAAATCCAACAACTTCAGATTTGCGTGATTTAGATGTGATTGAGTTGAATAGTTTTTTAGGTTTATTGATTTATACTGATTCTACTTCAGTGTTTGAGATTTGACGATGCAGAGACAAGAGAAGAAAGAAAGAATCAAAATCCAACTGCTCCAATATCGGAAGTTTTTGAAACATTTGTTGCAAACTGTCAGTCTGCTTACAGTATTGGCGCTCTAGCTTGTATTGATGAGATGCTTATAAGTTTCAGAAGTAGATGTAAATTCAAAATGTATATTCCCAATAAATCTTGTAAATACGGACTGAAACTTATGACACTCACTGATGCAAGAAATAATTACTTTTTAAATGGATACATATATTCTGGAAAGGATTCTGATGGAAATATGCTTTCTGAAGAAGAGAAAAAGTTAAAAAAACCAACACAGGCAGTACTTCGTTTGTCAATACCTATCCAAGGCAGCAATAGAAATATAACAGCCGATAACTGGTTTACATCTATTGAGTTGGTTAACACTTTGAAAAACAAGAAACTTACATACGTTGGCACACTAAGAAAAAAAAACCAGAAATCCCGACGGAGTTCTTGCCAAATCGAAAAAGAGAAATTGAAAGTTCAATTTTTGGTTTTTCACAAAAAATTACTCTGTTATCACATGTACCCAAAAAAAATAAGGCTGTGTTACTCGTGTCAACAATGCATTCTTTTCCAGCTCAGGATCCTGATATCAACAAACCAGAAATTATTAGTTTTTATAATAATACTAAAGGTGGAGTTGATAGCTTAGATCAAAAATGCGCTACATATTGTACTGGCCGCAGAACACAAAGATGGCCAATGGCAGTTTTCTATCGAATCTTAGACATATGTGCGGTAAATTCATTTGTAATTTTTCAGAGCCAGAAAAACTTTCAAACTATAAATAGATTTGAGTTCATGAAAAATCTTGCAAAGCAACTTATCACTGGAAAATTAGAAAGGAGACAACATAATTCACGACTTCGGCAAGAAATCAAAATATCTATAAGAAATATATTAGGAAAAGAAAACGAACAACCGATAGAACAAAACCAAAAGTTGGCTGTGCGCCAATATTGTTCTATTTGTCCTAAGAAATTGAAAAGGAAAACTTCAACATTGTGTTATACATGTAAACATCCAACATGCTTACAATGCTCATCAGCGGTTTGTTCTAATTGTATCTAAGAACGATTTTTTTAATATGTATTTTTAATATACCTGTTTTTCGTTTCTATTGTTTATTATATGTTAAAAATTGTTCTAATAAGAAAATACAGTATTCTTCAAAAATTCTGATTGTTTAAACATTTTACTACTATAATTCTTTATTATAAAACACTGAAATTATCTTTATTTATTTTACTTTATTAGAAATGTCAATTATTTGTGTCATTGTTTAACGTCAATTTATTTGTACCTAGCCTACTTAGAAGGGTTTTATTTTTGTTATACTAAGTAATTAGATTCTTGTATAAATTTGAACAAGGATAGCTACGGCTACGTCTTCTGTAATATTACTATTCGGTGATGTGGCTACGGTCACATACCATTAATTTATATAAATATATATGTAATTTGTTTGTGAATGGAGATCGTGACGACAACAATAGAATTGTAACAGTATAATTCCCATTTGCGGTATATCGTAGCGCTACGCGACACCATGTTTCAGAGTAGTAAGTTTTTTTGAATGGCTAACCAGCCATGCGGAATCGTTGATCGCAAGCGAGGTTCGCGGTAAAACCATCTTCTCGCTGTCTGTTAATTTATGTTCCCACTACTAATTTGTCTAATTTTCAAATACATGTTTTTTTTTAATGCAAAAATTAATCTTGTCGGTGCGATCTTTTGTCTACTTTAGGGGAAGTTACGTCCAACTATAGGGTTCAAGTTTTTTCGCGGAGGCGATAGTGAAAAAGGGAAAGAAATTTCAGAAATAATACAAGCTCGTGGAGCACTACATTCTACCCGCTCATCTCCAGTGGGCTAACCGGCGCAGACCTACCTACAAATCAATTCCACCGCCACAACCCCTAAGTTACAGGAGAAGAATTGAGTGCCACAATGTGTACTATTTAATAATGATGAGCAAAGTACATATCATTTAAGTTGCATAAAATTGCAAACAATAAAGTAAGTAACCAATATAAATGCAAAGCTTTGAGATTTGCAGTAGAAGCGTGCTAAGAAAAATTATTTTTTTTACTATTCTTATATTTTTGTTTTTAGGTGATCCTATATAAGAACAAAGAGGCACTTACGTGAACCGTCTCCATAAAAATGATAGCAAGCAACATTTGGGAAATGATTAAAACTTACTGGAGTCTGTACCCTTATAAAGAAACTCATTACGGAGGCAAAAACTATAGAAAATAATTTGATAATCTTTAACTCAATGTAGAAAAATTATATAAAAGTTTTCGACAATATATAAAAAAAAATGTTTAAAAAATATTATTTTCGTAAAAGTAGATATTTTGTCAACCAAGAACAGATGCGCAATGTAAATATCTTTTAGAAATAAACCCAAATGATGAGTGTAACAAATTTACAAAAAAAAGTTGAAGAATATAATTAATTAAAAAAACAATTGATTTTTGAAGATCAAAATAATTACACCATTGTGATATAATTTAATTATGCTCAAAATCTGCCACTACCAAAGTTAAATTTATTGATTTTTAGAAACTGACTCAAGAAAGAGACCAAATACAGTTTGTTTGTTTATTTATAATTTTATTACAAAAAATGTCAGACTTTTTAAACAAATTTTTTTTGTCAGATTCATGTAGAGAACATTATAAAAATTTAATAATAGTCATTTGAACACATATTTCCTGTGTTACTTTTTTTGAAAAGTTAAAATTATTTGTTCAATAATTTGGTTTTACAAATAAATTGAACAAGTTAGAAGTAGCAAAAAATGCGATTAGACTCTTCTGCGCCATGTCAAAAGCATTAGACTGCGTCCTACATAAAATTCTATTATTTAAACTGGAATATTATGGAGTAAGAGTAAGTCTTGCCACGATGCAATCTTATTTAGATAATAGATCACAATCTGTATTTTACAACAAAAAGTACAGCAATATACTAAATATCAATACAAGTGTACCACAAGGTTTAATACTAGGACTTTTGTTTTGTTTATAATTTTTATTAACAATATTCCATTTTATTTACCGCGTAGGACAGTTTTATATGCTGATAATACGAGCATGTTAATATGGAATTATGATAAACAAATTCTTGATACAAAAGCTAATGAGGTTGAAAGATATGCTTCTGAATGTTTTTTGCAAATAAACTGATTTTTAATTAAACATTAAAGAAACGGATTGTGCAAAGTTTCTTCTTCACAAATATTTGTGGATTCAAACATGCGTTAGGATGTTCAAATAGTGTGTCAAGTGTGTTCAAAACTTAGCAGTGTTATATACGCTATTTGTAAAACTAAAGAAACGGCTGGGATTGATGCAGCTTTTATCGTACATTTTTTATTATTTTATTCTTCAATGACTTGGTATACAAGCTTTGAGCAATGCATCAACATCACAACGCGTATTTGTTTGCAGAAAAAAAGCATTACGTGTAATATTAAGTTTAAAACACAATGAGTCATGTAAAGAATATTTTATAAAATATAATTTATTAACATTTAGATTTGCATATTTTATAATGTAATATCTAAACACAAGAAAACAAACTTAATAGTTTCACATTCCTAACTTCATTTATACAAAACCAGAAATAAGCACAAATTGATTGAGCTATTATATAAACTTAGTAAAAGTAAAAGAAATGACTAAGAAACTAAAATGTACAATTTGCTTCTAGATGAAGCTATAAACATAAAAATGTTTTAACGTAAAGCAAAAAAGTTCTTGGTAGATCGCTAATTTTATTTGATTGTAGAATACGTCTCCTAGAATTTATATTTTATTTGTTTGTGTATCAGTTTATACTATTAGTACTAGTTATTTTTAAACTGTATGTTTGTTATAATTATTTTTATTTGACTAATTGTCTGTTGTATCTACTACTATGTAAACGCCACTACAAGTAATAAATTAACTATCTATCTGTCTATCTATTTATCAATGGAACCGTAATTTTGGAAGAGCAGCATTTTGTTAAAAAAATAGAAATTGTTGAAACAGTAGTACAATATTTTGAAATTTTGTCTAATTGTTATCATGGCGGTTGATCTACAAGATTGGAACTTTGCATTGTGTATTTTTTTTAATTTGCTAACTGCAAAAAGTTTTGTGTTTAGTATTTAACAATATTTTAAAACAGGGTTTAATGGATATATTATTATATTTTATTTTATAACTTAAGCTGCACAAGTTTCTATAAAAAAAAAGAGAAGAAAAAGAAAAGTTGGCTCTTACTTTGTATTTAAATGGCTGAAAAGTGGTGTCTCGTATAATATTATTACATTATATCAACAGGTAGCTACACTAACAGTGATGTCTCAGAGCTGGATTTTTCAAGAGAGAAGAATATTAATGTAAAATCTTTATTTTGTTGTGACATTTTTAATTAAAAAAATTCTATTGCTTAATATTTGTTATGTTTATTATTTTTATGTTTACGATGGGTGAAAAACAGCGTTATAAATATTCTTTCATAATGCTTGTAATGACACCCCTTACTTCTTTAACATTAAAATTTATATATCAAAATGTGTGATTGAAGCTGATATAAGTCAAATTACTCAATTTTTTCTTATGTTTCTGTTATATTTTTTTATAATACCTGTGTTTATGCTTGATTATTTCATAACTCATTTTTTTGTATAACGCTGTTTTTCCACCCTACGACCGACGCTTCAATTACTACTTGACGATTTTTCATAAACTATTAAATACTTTTTTATTTGGTTGTTTCCAGACTTTATATTGCAATGTATATATTATATTTATGTGTATCTAATATACAAATGCGTATTTTTATTAATATATAGCAAACTTTTTTAGAAATTTGTTCCATTTTTTCCTTTAATGCCGGCGGTATATGAAGACCATACATTTTTTCTTATTGCTACCAAACCTAAACCGCGCCTCATCATCATTATTCTAAGATGAACAAGTAAAAATAATACAACTTCTTAATAATCTTAATTTTCATACTCATTGCTTATATTTTGAGGGTCCACAAACTGCAGCAGAAAAACTCACAATAACTATTCAAAATGTTATTAAAAAATTTGTTTCATTTTCTGTTATTAAATTAAAACAAAAGTACATGTACTCAATTCAGACAAAACAGGCAGTTATTTGTTCCAATCAGACTTATCAAGATTATAAAAAACATTGTGACAATCTAATACTATCTGAAACAGATAGGATTGACAAAATCAAAGATAATCTAATTTTTCAGTTTTTTATAAACAACAAACATTTCTATAAAACAATAAATTCATTGCAATGTAGTTCAAAATTTTCAATACCCTTTTTTTGAAATAATCAATACAGTCTAGTTACTGATCCAAAAGAAAAAGCAGATGTTTTTGCAAAACAATTTGAATTTAATTTTACTATTCTAAATCTCCCTACTATTGTATCTACAATGCCAGCTAGTGGTAACACAATAAATTAAATTTATTTTAGGCAACGAGTTGAGAAAAAATATCTTCTTAAATTAAATACCAGAAAGCAATCAGGTATAAAAAATGAAATGTCACCTATTATTCTTAAAACATTTGCAAATGAATTAACTCTCATTATGACTAAAATATTTGCCTTATCATTAAAAAAAAAAACATTGTTGGGAGATTGCAAATGTTCAACTTATACTTAAAAAGGGAAACAAGTCTGTTTTGTCAAATTACATACTAATTGTATTATTGTCCAACTTATTAAAATTAATTGAAATATATATTAATTTTTACATTGTCAAGTACTTACAAAATAACTTTACCTCAGACACTCAATATGAATTTTGATCAAAACGTTCAAGAACAGATCATCTGACATAAGTTAGTCACAAATGAAATTTTATTTTAGACAAACGTAGAGAAAATTTTGCAGTAGCTATATACATTTCTAAAGCATTTGCTAGGGTATGGCATCTGAATCATATCAACAAGCTCCATTGTATATATTTTGATCATAACATCAATATTACGAGAAACGAATTGACCGATGGAAGAACCGTGTTGAAGGCAATTTCTGATTGCAGAATGGCAGTCAATTGACAGGTAACTAACTTTTCAATAATACAATTATACAACATTTAGTTCAATTTTAATGTAAGCAGTGCTTATATAGTTTGCTCTTTTTTTTGCTTACTACAATTTATATGTTTACGCTGTTTTAAGGTAAAGTTAGTAGATTAACTTATATAAAAGCACAGAGTAAGAGAATAAAAGAAAAAGGCTAAATATATTTTTGCGTACTTATCGACTATTGTTCATTACTATTTTGTAACATGTTAACGGTTTGAAATGTTTTATTAAGGATAAAATAAAGACTTTTTTGAGAATGTATCAAAACTAGTGGCAGATTTCAAAATTTTATAATCTCTAAGCAGCGGCTAACGCGACTTTGGCAAAAAATGCTATTCTAAAACTTTGGACTGCAGTATAGATTATAAACATTTTTTTAGGGTAATATGACAAGTGATCCGATGATTAACAAAAATCAGATGTAAAATTATGATGTTAATTTTTGAAACAATTTTTTACTTCATATACAGTCCTGCAAGTTTAGTTTGTCCGATTATGCATGAACATTTTGAAGACAAAGAGTAGAAAACGCTTGAATTAACACTAATTATGCCGCTATTTGGAGAAAGGTACAATTGTGTTCAAAATTACAAGGTCTACGCAAGGTTTTACTAAACTGTAGCAAAAATGAATAAATTTGGAACAAAATTTTTTAGTGTATTATATTTTACAATGTTTTTTTTTAGTATTATTGGGTGATTTTATCAATTTCTAGTTAAGTTTTCTTGTTACCTATTTAAATAATTTACTAAGTATTTTTCTGTATGAATAACTACAGCGCTTTGCACAGATGGTATATCTGTGTCAGTAATATAATCTCTCAAGAGCAGCTTGCAGAAATCTTAAATCTGTCGACAATAGCTGCACGTGTACAATCTGCTGATTGTACACATTATTAATATATAAGCGACACGCCTTAAGCGGGTCGTTGCATTTATACTACTACTTGTATTTAATAGGTAATAAAATTTGTCCGGATTAATAGGTTCATTTCTATTGAATCCATAATCATATTCATATTATGTGTGTTTATTTTATTTATTTTATATATTACTTCTTGTGCAAATATAGATTGAAGTAGTAAATTTTAAACAGTTTTAAACCACCGATCGTATTCATTTCCCGAATGCAGCAATAACATAATTTACACCGGCATTGAAATTAAAATGATTTTGACTGTATACAATCTTGGTATAAATGCTGTTTTTTTTTTAAATTTAAGTAACGCGCATTTCAAATGCAGAAGAATCAACATGTTTTTATCTTGCAAATTATCAAAAGTTTTAGCAAGAAAACTCAATGATGAAATATGTTTTTCTAAATAAGTGTAGTCTACATCTGAAAACTAGAAAAAACTAGATAGCTGTTTTTGAGTGTTGTCTTTGTGTAAAATTAAATTAAAATGGCTGTCATACAAATCATTTTGTCTAGTTATTTCAGGTCTACTAAAGCAGCATCTAGTTGTCTGTCTGGACAGCTGCATTTAGATGAAAAATAAATCTCGTGAAGAGATTCTGTTGGAAAATTCTTTATACTTTTTGGCACATCTACAGCACCAAAAAGATTTGTACAGTACAGTAAAGTCCGGTTATAACGAACTCAAAAAATGTACCAAAATTAGTTTGTTATATCTGAAGTTTGTTATAAACGGTAATAAAAAATATCGTAATTTGTTTTATATATTTATTATTCTATGTTAAAAGTAACGTAAGGATCGTTTTTCCGAAAAAAAAAACGATATGTTGGCATATATGTATGAAGACCTACAATTTGTAAAAAAAACTTTGAACGTTTAAAGACAATTTTCCCATGTTAATCAAATGGATAATTTGATTTGCTTGCAGGCACGCAAAAATACGGACACCCTAATGATGTAAACAAAATACAATATTTTCCAGAAAATACCGCGCAAATCCATAAATCGGGCAACCCCAGAAAATAATTCCCGAAAAGTACGTTATAACAGGAAAATTGTGCCAATTTTAGATATATTTTGGTTCGCTTTATCCGAAAGTTTGTTATAAGCGGGTTCGCTATAACCAGTAAAAAATAACGTTGAGTTTATGAGAAAATCTTCGTTGTTTCAAATTAAGTACGTTATACCCGAGAGTTCGTTATAAGCGGGTTCGGTATAACCGGACTTTACTGTTTAAGAAAATCGAGCATAACTAACTTTTCTCTCTGAAATTTCTTTGAAATCAAATTGAGTTTTTTCTTGAAAATCATTAGTTATTAATTCATTTTTTAAAGTTTTACAATATTAGTACCGTTATCTGTAATGGTTGATTAATTTTTACAAACAGATAAAAATTTTATATTTTATTTATTTGTTTAATTAATTGTGCAAAACGGTCAAAAGAACGTATCTCTTTAAAAACACAACAAACTCTTGCAATATTATATCTCTGTAAGTTTTTTATTAATCCATGTGCTGTAATTCCCAAAAATAAGCGTTATAATTTACCAATTATTGACAGTTCTACATACATAATTTGTTTTGCTGTACTCTTTTGTTTTTTTTGTTCTTCAAATGTATTGTTAATTTGTCTTCACAATTTTTTTTTGCAAATTGAAGTATTTAAAAAATATTCATAAAATAACTGTTTTAGTAGACAATGGAGCAAAAGTATAAATAACATACATTATATTATTTTCTAATTCTCTGCTTGATAATAGTTGTTGGCTATTGGTTTGGTTTATTTGCCTTTACATAAAAAAACTTAACTTTACCATTACAAAAAAATCCTGTAAACTATGGTATATGGTTCTAGATTGCACAAAATGAAATAATAATCATTGCATTCTGCTAAATGTTTAATTTTTTGAGAAAGATTAATAAATATTTTGATACAGGCTTACACTATCTTTTTTAATTGATGAGAAAAGCAATATACTTTTCCATGTTTTGTATTGTATCTTGTAGCTATAATTTTTATGTTCATATGTTTTTACTTAAGTGTAAGTACAGCAGTTTTAGAAACACTTCTACAGCTTTTTCGGAACTGTATTGTGTGCAACATTTTAACAGCTTTTTTTTATGCCACAAATACTATAACAGTACTATTTTTTTTAAATACTTATACATATCTGTGAGTATTGCGTTTGAGCACTGTTACTGTTTGGGGAAAGACTTAATTTAGTTAAATTTACTATTCACATTAATCTTTATTACGACATTTTAAGGTATTTTGATCTATTAGTGATTATTTTTATTTATTCAATTGCCTTTCTATCTTTCGGTGTAAGGCTGTATGGCGTATTATTAATTTATATAATATTCACGCCATTTCTTCCTATCCTTAGCTATCTCCTTTATTTTTTCCCAAGTGTTTCCTTTTCTTGTAGCCTCTTCCTTTATTGCGCTGTTTCATTCTTTTCTGGGTCTTCCTCTTTTTTGTTTCCTGTTACTTTTGTCTCATAAATTTTCTTAGTGTTTCTTTCTACATTCATTCTTTTGATATGTCCATACCATCTCATTTGACCTTCCGTTATTTTTTCTTGTATTGGTTTTATTTTTAAATTCGTCCTGTATGTCTCGTTCCTTATTTTATCTTTTCTTGTTTTGTTTTCGATTTTCCTAAGAAATCTCATTTTCATTGCATTAATTCTTTCTATTTGTTTTCCACTCATCGTCCATGTTTTCCTACTATATGTTAGTCTGATTACATTTTTTACAATTTCTGTTTTTGTGGTTTTTGATATTTCTTTATTGTTAAAGAAAGTGTTTTTAACATGTTATATATTTTTACTGTTTTTCCTATTTTGTCCTCTATCTCTTTGTCAAGTTTTCTGTCATTTTGTATTTTTGTTCCTAGGTATCTGTATTGTTCAACTTGTTCGCTTATCCTTCCTTTTATTTTGATGTTGTGGTTCAGTTTTTCTCTAGCAATTATTATTGTTTTTGTTTTTTCATAGTTTATTTTTATGTTTATTTTCTTTAGTTGTTCCTCTAATATTTCCATGTTGTATTAAAGCTCCTCTTCTATCTCTGCAATCACTGCCATATCGTCTGCAAATAGTAGATCTGCAATTTCTATTACTTCTATCTTCCAATACCCTATTTTTAACATATTCATCTTTTTCTTTGCTTGTTTTATAGCCTTGTCTAAAATAATTGAAAACAACAATGCGCTTAGCACGCATCCTTGCTTCACCCCTTTCTTTGTTTGGAATTCTTTCGATTCCTCGTTGTTCATTCTTACTACGTTTCTATTTTCTGTGCACATGTTTTTAATTATGTTTATTATTTCCTTCTTAACTCCTCTCTCTTCAAGTTCATTCCATATATCCTCTCTTTTGATCCTGTCAAATGCATTTTTGAGGTCAACAAAGCATACGTGCATTATTCTATTTATTTATCATTTTCTCACTTAACTGTCTTATTATAAATATTAGATCATGTGCTTCTTCCTTTTCTAAATCCATATTGACTGTCCTCTATTGTCGTTTCTAATTTATCTCTCATCCTTTTTTCTAAAACTCTTGTTAATATCTTGCTTGGTATGCTTGTTAGTGTGATTCCTCTGTAGTTTTCACATTTCCGTTTGTCTCCTATTTTATGTATGGGTAAGACGAGGGGTAAGATTATTCTTTTATTACTTTCCTTTGGCGGTTTCCCATTTCTGATCAAGTCATTTATTAGTTCCGTTATTTATGCAATTCCCTCTTCTTCCATGTATTTCATCATTTCCGGCTTTATGTCATCTGTTCCTGGTGCCTTTTCATTCTTTAATTTTATAATTGCTTTTATTATTTTGTCTTTTTTAATTTCTTTTATTTCTTCCATTCTTCTATCCTGTATCACCTTTTCATCCTTTCTTATTTTGTTTTCTTCTACTTTTTGTTTTGTTAGTTCTTGAAAGTATTCCCTCCATCTTTCCATTATCTTGTCTTCTTCCGTTATTATTTTACCATTTATATCTTTTAAGTTCATCATATTGTGTTCTTTCTTTTGTTTTAACTGTTTTAATTTTTCATTTCTTTTCCAAATTTTGTCCATGATTATATCTTTGTTTCTTTTATTATTCTTTTTGTTTCATTTCTCTTTTCTTTGTATTTTTCATAATCTTTTATTTTTTTGTTTCTAGATATTTTTTCCATATTTTTTTTTTGTCTTTTATCTTCTTCTTGACTTCCTCTGTCCACCAATTGTTTTTTTTTATATCTTGTTTACTATTTTTGTTTTTGTTCCACAGCTCTCGTTTGCAGCTTCAAGAATGATTTGTTTAAAAGTTTCCCATTTTCCTTCTATGTCCGCTCTTTTTTTCTTTCTCTCTAATTTTTTTTTTGTAGTATCTTTTGGTATGCTGCTTGTATTTGTTCTTCTTTTAATTTGTATGTTTTTATCTTTATCTTAACTTTTTTTTCTTCTTTTGTCTGGTTTAGTTATTGCTTTCCAGTTCATGTCCATTCGTAGTAAATGGTGGTCGCTTCCTATTTCCGCCTGTCTTAATACTCTTACATTCTTTATTTTTTTCCAGTTGTTTCTATTAACTAGGTAGTAGTCGATAATTGATTTCTCGTTTCTGGTTGGCTGTGTTCGTGTGTATTTGTGGATTTCTTTGTGTTTGAATTTGGTGTTTGTTACTATTAGATTGTTTTCAATGCATAGTTGTATAATTCTTTCTTCGTTGATAGTTTTCATTTCTTCTCCTTTCTTCTATTCTGTTGTTTTGATTTCCTACTCTCTCATTTAGATTTTCTAGTATCATTATGTTTTCTGTTCCCTTGTCAATTTCTTGTTGTAGTTTTGCATAAAAACCGTCTTTCTCTTCTTTCTTTGCGTCTTCATTTGGTTTATACGCTACTATCATGGTCCATGTTTTTTTATCTATCAGTTTTATTTCGACTGTCATATTTCTTTCCTTTTCCTCCACTCCCGTCCACATAAACCAGTATCATCTATGTATTCATAAATTGCCCTTTCTTTTATGTTTCCGTTACTCCTAGTATTTCTATTTTTTGGTTTATCATTTTTCCACCAGTTCTGCTTTTTTTCTTATGTATCCTCTTATATTCCATGTTTTTATTCTTTCTTCTTTATTTTTCTTTTTTCTGTCTTTTTTTTTTCTGTATTTTTTCTGTTCATGTTCTTTTTCTTTTTGTTAGTCGTTGTCGTGATTATCTTCTTTCTTGTACCATTTCCTCGCTGTGTCATATTGGGTATCTTTTTCTTTTTTTTTAGCTGTTTTCTAGTTAGTTTTTTGGACCTTCCACTTCTTCAAGACCCTTTATCGCTTTATTCCATCTATAATCCTTTCCATTAATTGATAATTTTTGGTATCTTATTCGTACACTCTTGCCATTTGCTTTTTTTCTCTTGATATGTCTTGAATTTCTTTTTGTACGAATCTTTCTTCATGTGTTAGGTCATTGTCAATGTAAATCCTGGTCCCTTTCAGATTTCTTTTGGCTTTCATTATTTGATGTTTTGTTTCCCATGTTTCGGCTTTAACTCTTATTATTTGTTTTTCTTTATGTATTAGGTGAGCTTTCCCTATATTAATTTCAATATGTAATTTTTCTTTCAAGAAGTTCTCTACTTCCTTTTGTTCTTCATTCTCATTTGTTTTTATGTCTGTTATTATAATGTTATTTCTTTTTCTCTGTCTTTCTTTTTTTTCAGCTTTGTTTTCTAGGTTTTCAATTTTAAGTATCATCTGTATTTTTTCTTGCTCCCACTTCACTTCTTTATCCTTCATTTCCTTCTTTAGCTCTCTAATCTCTTCTTTTAGTTCTTCTGTGTTCTTTGCCATCTCCTTCATTAATTCTCTGTATTTGTATTGCCTTTAAAGTAATATCTTTGTGTTTTATCCTTGTTTTCTTCTTCCTTATTTTTATTTTCTATACTTCCTGTTATTTCACTGTTGTATTGTTTTTCTATTGTCGTTTTCCGTTCTTTCTCTATTTTCCTTTGTTTTGGTGAACTTAATATTTTTTTTGAAATCCTTTAAATTCATTTTCTGGGCTATCAATTACTTCTCTCTTTATTTTTCTCTTTTTCGTTTTGAATTCAATTGTCTTTTGATCTTTTTATAATCCTTATTATTTTATTTATTTAGTTTTCTTATTTCAATAAATTTAATATAATTTATTTCACTTGTTTTAATATATTTTTTTTACTTTGGAGATTACTTTTTTGTTTTCTCCGTTGCTATCTTCGATCTCGATGTGTCGTCTGGTTGAGTCGCAGCTGTTCCCGAGTCGCTTTTGTCTCTTTCTAGCGCGGCGCGCTTGCTGTGGGTCGGTCTCTCTTCCACACTGACTGGCAATTTTATTCGCTGGTATTTGTTGATGGTTATTATTATTATTATTATAACACTTGTTTGGTTTGTTTTACTTTATTTTTTTATTGCACTGCATTTACGCTAGAGTTAGTATCAAATTGATTTTTCTCGTTTTGTTTTGGCGATAAGTCTCGTATTTACGAGTTGTTTGTCGGCCGTAACAAAACGTTTGTTCGCAGAGCGAGTTCAATTATCTTCTATTATTATACTAGTACAATTCTAAGCCTGCATTTTTTGTATTGTTCCTGGTTTTCAATGTGGTTTTGTTTTTCTAAATGACCTATCTTTCATATCTCTTTCCATTAAAATTTTGTCTTTTGTGTTTCAGGCTAGATTTATTGTTGTCCTTGATTATCTCCACTTTTTAGGTTTCCGATGTTACAATACTCTGTGTTGCTATAATGTAATAGATATCATCAATTAAGAACACGCTGAAAATTAGTAATGTTTTGATTTTTAGATTTTTTCTATAGAAACTGCTTAATACTATTTAGACAATTTTCTGCGTTTTTGTTAGCAGTTACTTAATAAATAGGTGATTTAATATATTTTACATGGTTTTCTTTTAAAAATAACATAAACTCTTTAGATGTTAATTGTGAACTATTGTTGGAAACAAAAACTTTGGAAATACAAAATCTAGCAATACATTCTTTAAATTTACTTATAGTTGTTGCGCGTTTGGCGGAACTGGCTGCCGAGCGGTTAAGGAGCGGATGGTGCGGTGGGTAAGAATGAATTGTTCCAGACGGTCACTTAACTCACATAGTATATTGAATAAAAAATAACAGGGGTTAGTCCATCTCGGGACTCTACTCTCGACTGCCAATGTCGACCTAAAACTAACTACTTATATTCTAAAAAATGCACACGCATCATTATGATACAATGTATAATGAATGCGTGTTCTATATTAAAGTAAAACATTCCTATAGATAAAATACAAAGTATCGGGGAATGTTTTATATGAAAGGTTCTCAAGCGCTTTAACCCGCACCTGAAATAACATTTATAATAAGCTAAATCGGCTATATTACAATGTAGCATTAATAGAAATATGTTACAATGTAATTCTACAACACCTCCCTCGCCAAAATAAAAATGTTCATGTCTTAAACAGATATGAATATTTTAGAGTTGGTTTCTTTGGTTCAAATTTTTCTGCAAAATTTTCAACTTCAATTTTATTATTGTTATTTAAATCAGTTATTTCCAAATCTTTTGCGGGAGTGTTTTTTGATACATTTAACATCTTTCTTAATAAACTACGGTAGCGAATACAAAGTACAATTATTAAAAAAAATATTACATATAACAAAACATAATGATGATAGTCATGGTAATTAATTGATTTTAGACCTTTTCTTTCCAAAAAAATCTAATGATTTAAGATCATTACCAATTTTATCAAATGATAACAAAGAATTTGAGTGTGTGAAAATTAAGTCCTTTTGCACAACAGAAGGTAAGTCCATGTTATGGAAATTAGTGTTGATGGCAACAGAGATATTGATTGTTGGTAAAAACATGGTGACATTTGAAACGTAACTTTTATGATTCTTCAAAATATAGCTAGTTGTATGCACCAAACAATCTGAATTAACTTTTAAAATTCCAGTGCCTTTTAAATTTAGTTTTAAAGGTTCAACGATATTTTCGCAGTATAAATTCACACTTTCAGAAGTAGGTATAACAAATAACCAGGTATTAGCTGTCATTGTTTGGACTCAAATATCTTTCTTTAGTTTACTTATACGTATGTCACAATTTTTTGGTATGTTAATTTAAAAAAAAAATATTTTTGACTCACAATTATCATCATTTTGAGTAAAACTAATTGGTACATTATTATTACATATAAATTTGTTGTCAAACAAAACTTGACATTTACTTATATCTAATCCACTCAGTAGAAAATAATGTCCACGTGTTCTATTTAATACTAAATAGTCCGCACTTGGTAAAATAAATCCATAATTGTCATTTTTTAACAATGTTGGTACACTTGTCATTTTAAAAACTTCATACACCTCATTCCCTATCAGAGGAATGTGCAAAACAAATAACATTTTTTGGTTTAACAACACAACGTTAACCTTAATTAGTTTATAAAAAGTATCAATTTCGTTCAACAAAAATAATGGAAAATGTGTAGTATTTTTGAGATGGATTTTGAGTTTTGATATCTCTATTTCAAGAGACAAAGGATCTATAACCATTGGATTAAGGATGCCCATATTTGCATTTATTAAAATGTTTAACACATTTTCCTGTAGGAAATGGAAATTATTAATTGCGTTCTCTGTTAAAATCATCAGCTCTTCTACTTGCATTTTAAGTTTTAAAAGTTTTATTTGCAATAGAAACAGTTGATTTAACAATAGAAGTTTGTTCCTTAATCATATTTAATAAATTGTTTTGGTTTCCTCCTAATGCTTTAAGTTGATTATCGTAATAAGTCGCATCTTTGTCATCCAAAGTACCGAATAATTCTTTTGATATTTCTCCAATTACGTTCAATAATGCTCTTTTAGTTTTTTTATTTGTTGTTTTTGATCTCAGTAAACCTCTTATAACCGAGTGTACATGTTTAAAATTAGTTAACATGTTATTAAAATTTTCAATGCCATTTTTACATAAATCATTAGTTTTGAAGTATGGCAAATATCATAGATTTTTCTTATGTATTCTGAGACGGATATATATTGATTACTATAAATTTGAAAATCTAAAGCTACAATTAGTTTCCACTCATCGGTATTAAAATATAAAGAACCTATATTTTCATAATATAAACCTGGGTTATTGTTTATGTACGAAATCTCGTAGAATTGTTGTGATGGCTTGACTGGTTGAACCAGAAATATTAGAAATAGTAAAAACGCCATCTGAAAAAAATAAAATTGTGGTTTATTCCACGAAATCCTTTAGACGGTTATTATAAACCTTTAAATTTTTGTTTTTATATTTGATTGTGGTATTATAAGTTGAATTCACTTGTACAACTTCATAAGGACCTATCTATAATGGGGTAAGTTTTTTACAAATACCTACCGGTATAGCTTCTTGTTTGAGCAACACCTTATCTCCTACTATGACACTAAATTTGTTAGAGTTTTTATCATAATATCGTTTGGAAACAGTTTTCTTAGCAATCAAATTTTCTTTAGCTTCTTTATGAGCATGTTGTAAACGAGCTTTTAATTCCAATGCATAGTTATCAAATGAATACACTGGTTGGGGATCTCTAGTTATAGTTGCTGGTAAAATACAATGTTTGCCATAAACTAGTTCGTATGGTGTGAAATTAGTTGCGCTATGAACCAAAGTATTATAACTAAATACACCAAAAGATACCCATTCATCCCAAGTTTCTTGCGCCTTGGAAATGAAATTCCTCAAAAATTCAGTAAAAGTTCTATGAGTTCTTTTTAAACCTCCTTGTGTTTGAGGATGGTGACTTGTTGAATTGAGTTTCTTTATTTTAAGCAACTTACAAACTTCTTGAAACAACTTGCTCATAAAATTTGTACCCTGATCAGATAGTATCGATGTAGGTATTCCGAATTTACAAATAAAATGCTCTACTAAAGTTTTTGCAACAATATTAGCTTCCTGACTTTCAATTGGGATTGCACCCGAAAATTTTGTTAAATCGTCTTGGTATGTTAATAAATACTTATTACCTTGAATGGTAAGTGGCAATGGTCCGACAATATCTAATGTAATTTTTTCAAACGATGTGCTTGATGTTGTAGTAATGGCCATAGGCAGTTTATTTACTTTTGATAATTTGTTTTTCTGACAGCTTTCACATGTTCTTATATATGTTTTAATATCTTTATGCATGTTCGGCCATTTATAATATTGCTTTAATCTTTTGTAAGATTTTGAGACACCTTGATGACCTCCCGTTGGAGTTATATGGAATTCTTTTAAGATTTGAGGTATTTCTTCCTGTGATAAATTGTCTATTATATTGTTATGATATATATGAACAACTATGTCACTATTTTTAAAAATATATCTCAACATTATTCGTATTTGTCTATAATCTAGACGGTCTAACCCACAACTTAATTTAGGAACAGCTAATTTGGAAATTTTATGTTCGAAACAGAAAATTTTTAATTTTGTTAATGTTTCATATAAATTCTCGTAAGTAGGTTTATCAAAATAGTTGGCTATTACCACTAAATAAAATATGAATCTGTTGTTTTTGTTAAGATAACAAAATGAATTTACTTCAGCATTTTGTTCTTTTAATTTGTCTACATTGTTGTATTTTTCTTTGAAATTTTTTGCAATGCCCGCTCCCATTTCTAAATCTTTACTTACTGAATGAGCCAAAGCAAAGTCAGCGGGTGCGTCAAAAAGACTTCCTCTTTTATCAATTACATTTGTATTTATAACAATGTTTTTCTTAATGTGTACTCATAAGTATTTGAATGTTCTGTGGTTTCATTTTCATTTAATACATTTATTCGACTTAGAGCGTCCGCATTTAAATTGATTCTTCCCGGTTTATGAACAATTTTATAGTTATATTCTTCAAGTTTGAGTCTAAATTTAGTCAATCTGGATCCGGGATCTTGAACGCTAAACAACCACGTTAAAGGCTTGTGGTCCGTGTAAATAGTAAAATGTTTTGAGAATAGATACGGTGGAAAATATTTAACAGCCCAAGTTATAGCTAACAATTCTTTTTCGGTAACACTATAATTTATTTCAGCTTTATTCAGTGTCCGAGAGGCATATGCTATAGGCAAGTCCTTGCCTAGTTGACCTTGTGACAGAATTGCTCCAATGGCATTATTCGACGCATCTGTTGTTAAAATGAGTTCACGCTCGAAATTTGGGTATTGCAGAATTGGTGGGGCAATGAGTTTTGATTTTAGTTCTTCAAACAAATGATCGCAAAATGCGTTCCAATTAAATTTGATATCCTTTTTAAATAAGTTTGTCAGCGGTTTTGCTATATGAGCAAAATTCTTTATGAATCTTCTGTAATAGCCGCAAAGACCTAAGAAACTTTTTATATCTTTCGTGGTTTTTGGATATGGAAATTCTTTGACACATTTTATTTTATCTTTGTCTGGGAAAATACCCTGGTCGGTAATGCGATGACCTAGATAAACTACTTCCCGACGCAAAAATTGACATTTAGATGGTTGTAGCTTTAAATTAAATTTCTGTAATCGCACAAAAATATCCCTAAGTTTGGATATATGATCTTCTAGATTAACACCGTAACACACAATATTGTCTAAATAGACGTAACATTTTATTCCGTTTAATCCGGTCAACACCGTATTCATTAAACGTTGGAAAGTACTAGGTGCCGTTTTCAATCCGAAAGGCATCCTCAAAAATTTATACTGTCCATTATTTGTGGAAAATGCAGTCTTGTGTCTGTCTTTTTCCTCGATTTTAATTTGATGGTAACCTTGCGCAAGATCTAGTGTACTAAAATATTTGGCACTCCCCAATTGGTCGAGAATGTCTACAATGTTAGGTAGCGAAAATGAGTCGCCTATACTAATATCGTTTAAACGACGAAAGTCTACAACTACTCGCCATTTCTTTTCTCCGTTTCGATCTTCCTTTTTGGGAACAATAAGTAAGGGAGAATTAAAAGGTGATGTTGAATGAGTTATTATGTTATTATTTAACATATGGTTAACTTGGTTGTCAATTTCTTGTCTTTGAAAAAATGGTAACGTATAGGGCTTAATATTCACCGGTTCACTATCTGTAAACAAAGTTAGTTTATGCTTGACGGCATTTGTATATGTAAGTTTATCCCCTTCCAAGTGGAAAATTTTATTAAATTCGTTACATAAATTTGTATTGTTTTGAATTTCCTCCGTATTCATATGATCTGTTTGCAATTCATGATGTAATTTTGTTAAACGGTTATTTATTACATTATTTGTATTTACTTTAACAATGTCGTAGCTTTTCAAATTTTCAAACTCAAAATCTTGATTGTTTAGATTTACTTCTAAATTACTGTTGTTTAATATGCCTACTGGACAAAATCCATTTTCAGATTTAACAATGGTATTTGCAATAAATACGTTAGGTTGAATTTCTTTAGCTGTGCATAGGTATTCTCCTTCTAAATTTACTTTTACCCGGGCAACAAATTCACTTCTAGCCGGTATGGTAATATTTGGATTCCATGCAACTAAAGGAAACTTTAATGTTATCGTTGGATTACTAAGAAGTGGGACACATAATTCCCTTTTTTTAAAATCGATGTTAGTTTTGTAATTCAATAAAAAGTTTTTACCTAGAATTCCGTCATTTTCCAACGGAAAATCGTAGTCTACCACCTGGAATTTTTGAAACACTTTAGTATTATCTTTCAAATAAATACCTATTTCACAAATTCTTAAACTCGTAACTGGATTATTTGAAATTCCGACAAGCTCACTCTTTGCGCTTGTAATAACGTTCACATTGTCATGTAAACATTGGATTTTTATTACACAAACATTTGATCCAAAATCTATTAACAGATTAGATATTGGAGATGTTGTTGAATCCAATTTTAAAAGGACAGAATCTACTTTTGTTGTAGAGTTATTTATTTTGTAGGAATTATATTTTTTTAAAGCGGATGCTTTTATTCCGGAAGTACCTGGTTCATTCCTAGGTTCAACCGTATTTGATGCAGATTGTGCATAAATAATCCTGTTTGGTTTGTATGCTTTTTTAGATTTATTATAAATGCGCTTACGACATTCATTAATAGAATGTCCACTTTTCTTACAATAGTTGCATTTTTTTACAGAACTTGACAAGTTATCGACTCTTGAAATTCTTTCTTGTTTAATTTCTACTTTTGGAAATCTGGGTAGTGAGGAATTTACATTTCCTAATTTTAAATAACAATTTTGCGCTACATGGCCCATTTTATTGCAATTAAAACATTTTACATTTGTTTTCAAGCCAGGTTTATTTATAACTTTATTCACTGGTAAAAACCTTTCTTCTTCGAGTGCAGCATGAATTGACTCCGTTAAATCAGCAATGCGGCTAGCTTTCATAATTAATTTGATCGGTTCTCGTAAACCTTCAGTAAATGCTTTCAAAGCAGCCTTTGAATTTAAATTTTGTATAGTATTTATGGAATCAGCTGGTGGTAAAACGTTATTATTGCTTTCAGACAGAATGCATGCATCGTTTAAAGAGCTTAATATTCTTTCAATTTTATTAGCAAATGTTCTTATATCCTCACCGAATAATTGTTTACAGTTTAACAATTTCATTTGAAGCTGACCTACTGTTCTTCTATCAGAATATTGATTTTTTAATTCACTTTTTAATTCGGCAAAATTGGCAAAGTTTTTATATTTAATAAAATCGTAAGCTTTTCCAATAAGTTTACTTATTATATTATATATTATACAACATTGGGTGATATTCCTCATCCGTTGAATTTTGAATAATATCGCAACAGTTTAAAAATTTATGTATATTTTTCCTATTCCCGTCAAATTCAGGGATGAATTTCATCATTTTCATCGTGAAATCAAATCGCAAATTTCGCGCCATTTTTTTTTAAACAAACTTAATACTCTTTATATTTTTCACAAAAATATTTAAACCAATTTTATAAATTTTCTTATAAGGTTCTGACAAGCGAAAATTTTCTTAAAACAAACTTGATACTCTTTATATTTTTTACAAAAATATTTAAATCAATTTTATAAATTTTCTTATAAGGTTCTGACAAACGAAAATTTTCTTAAAACAAACTTGATACTCTTTATATTTTTCACAAAAATATTTAAATCAATTTTATAAATTTTCTTATAAGGTTCTGACAAGCAAAAATTTTCTTAAAACAAACTTGATACTCTTTATATTTTTCACAAAAATATTTAAATCAATTTTAGAAATTTTCTTATAAGGTTCTGACAAGCGAAAATTTTCTTAAAACAAACTTGATACTCTTTATATTTTTTACAAAAATATTTAAATCAATTTTATAAATCATACAATAAGGTTTTTTTTTTTAATTTAGTTTAACGTAAAAACAATTGCGAAATAATTGCACGGATTTCTCGGTGATAACTTCGCAGTGGAGTGGAGTCTGGTGAATCCCGATGGAGACTTGTCGTCTGGAACGTCCTGGTGAATCCTGCTGGAGTCTGGTCGCCCTGTTGAAGACTGTTGCTCTCCTGGAACGGCCTGTTGTTAAATCCTGTTGGAGTCTGGTCGCCCTGTTGAAGACTGCTGTCGTCTAGGAACGTCCTGGTGAATCCTGGGATTTAATTATTTTTTACACAATAACTAATTTGATGTTGACTTTACGTTCAATTCATCCCACTTATGACACCAAAATTGTTGCGCGTTTGGCGGAACTGGCTGCCGAGCGGTTAAGGAGCGGATGGTGCGGTGGGTAAGAATGAATTGTTGCAGACGGTCACTTAACTCACATAGTATATTGAATAAAAAATAACAGGGGTTAGTCCATCTCGGGACTCTACTCTCGACTGCCAATGTCGACCTAAAACTAACTACTTATATTCTAAAAAATGCACACGCATCATTATGATACAATGTATAATGAATGCGTGTCCTATATTAAAGTAAAACATTCCCATAGATAAAATACAAAGTATCGGGGAATGTTTTATATGAAAGGTTCTCAAGCGCTTTAACCCGCACCTGAAATAACATTTATAATAAGCTAAATCGGCTATATTACAATGTAGCATTAATAGAAATATGTTACAATGTAATTCTACAACATAGTTGTTGCTGCTATTATATTTTGCATTGCAAGTATTTCATTATTTTAAAGACTCAATCAATGTGTAATCTTTGCCAAACTTTATTTGGGATAGACCAACCTTATAGAGGTGCTTTTTCAAATATTTTTTAAATTTTACAACACATTTTACAGTTTTTACGAAGCTAATCTAAGTTTAAAAATAAAAAGCTACTATTTAATATCAAATGTAAATTCACTTAAGAAGAAAGCGTGGCGCTGGAGCTTACTCGTTGCAATAGATGGAATATTTTTTAAGACCAAAAATAGGAACCAACGGTTTATTGCTACCGCTTCCTTATCAATTTGTAAATATGTTTGTTTTGCCACGGATAAGGTGTGTGGTGCGTAGGTAACGTTTAACTTTTTCGTCATTTATGTTTGATAAAACTGCAACCAAACTACGCTGAATTGTATTGACTAACCCTTTTTATCTATTCTAAAAAAAACAACATATTCTTTTAAAAATTCACAATTTTTTGTTTAATAGTTAAGCCCGAGTCATAAAATGTTCCTAATAATCTTCTTGACCTATGTGTTTTTTGTTATTCTTAAGTTTTTAAGTAATTGATCTATTATTGCTTGAAGATGCCGCGGTGCGTTGAAATAACTGTTCACTTTTTTGACTTTTCTTTAATAGACTTACTGATAAGCATGACATAAATCAATTTTTGAAAATTTATTAAATAAATTGTTTTTTCTAGGTAAAGAATAAATATTTAGTTTAATATGAGATGTTTATCAACCATGAACAGATTTTTTTCTTGTATTTTTTTTCTATTATAAGTTGTAAAATTGAGTATTTCTCTCCACGCGTAAAGTGTGCCAGCTACTCTAGCTTTTGTTTTTTATTGTAAAGATTAGTTCCCTTTCTTTATGCATTCTTTGCATGATTTTTTTATTGGTTACTAAGTCAATCCAGGGTATGTTAATACGCATAGAAATATGTTCTGTGGTTTGATCATTTCGATCGTAACCTCAAGTATTGGTAGCTTCTTATTTTTTTAATTATAGTGTTGTTGATTAGTTTGGGTAGGATATTATTGTCATTGATTTTTGTGACAACTATAATTTTAGTTATTTAGTTTATTTTGAGCTCATAAGATTGGCTACAGTGTAGATGGTTGTTGTTATTATTGCAGTATCATCTGCGTACCAAATGTTGTTGAAAATTTGACTGTTTATAAATAAGATCGGCGATAGTATGCACCTTTGACAAATTTCCCGCCGCATGTCTAGTTTATCAGAGTCATGTCTCAACATTTATTAAAACTTATTGATTCCAGTAAACGTTTTTTATTATTTGAATTTTATTATAGTCAAGGTTTTTTTGTAGTATTTATATCAAGCGATTGTGTTTAACTTTATTGAAAGTTTTTTTGTAGTTGATAAAACCGATGAATAGGTCTACGTTCATATCCAGACATTGTGATCTTTAATTAGTTTAAAAATGTCTACTGGTATTTCATCTGGCTTTACTCCCTTTTTATCTTTTGAGTTTTTGAGAGCATATGTTACCTCTTCAGCTGTTATTAAGGGTCCGTGGGAAGTTTGAATTTAGGCCGATATGCCAAAAATCTATCTATCTGGGAAGTTTAATTTATTTCTGTTTTATTTTTAGTGTTTTCAAATAATTGTTGTATGCATTCTTCCCACCTTTTGATCTTTTGTTTTATGTCCATTATAATTTTTTTGTTGTTGCATAATAAAGCAATTTTGTTTTTTTCTTTCAATGTCAGTAATTGTTTTAATTTATTTATGTAAATTATATGAATTTAACCTCCGTTGAGGTTATTCTATTTTTTTATACTGTTTCTTCATAAATGTTTCTTTGGTTTCTATAATTTTTTTTTGAATTTCTCTGTGCTTGTTCCGATCTTTGTTTTGTCGTTTCTTTTACATAATTGCTAAAATTTTATCTTTCATCCTTTGTTTTTTTGAAAGGTTAGGAGTTACTTTTGGATTGCAATTCATCTTTGCTTCCATATAACTTTTTGTATGTAGTTCTAAGACTCATTTTTATTTCTGTCTACATTTTAATTGATGTTTGTTTCTACACTTTTTTAATTTTTTTTATCTTGGAGCATAGTTTTACTTATTTAGTTTCAGACTTTGACTTTTTATTTAAACTTTTTTGAGTTATACTTACAGTAGCAACAAGAGAATTTTGATCAAACCCGACGTCTGCGGATACGTTTTTACTGTGCATATAGCGTTCCTATATCTTTTGTTGATTAAGATATAGTATATCTGATTTCTAGGTGTATAGTCTTTTTTTTTTGGTAGTTTAAACCATGTGTTTGTAATAACTAGATTTTAAATCTGAGAGAATTCAATAAGTTTTGTTCTTCTTTCATTTCTTTTGTCAAGACCATATAAGCTAACACAATCTTTTACACTTTTGTATTCTATTTTGGCATTAAAGTCCTCTAGAACAATAGTGACATTTGAACTTTTGACTACTTTCATTATTTCTTCTAATTGGTTGTAGAATTCTTCAATTTTTTTTGCTCTTGTGCGCTGTAAGAGCATATACTTGTTCCTGTATGAGATTTGAGTTGCACTATTATACTCCTGTTTGACAGGTTTATAACGTTTAGAACTTCCTTCTTAATTTTTTGTGAAACATTATGGTCACTCCGTATATGTGATCCTCTTGAATAGTACATGTGGTTGTTATTGATGAGACTTTCTCTCTGATCTGGTCAGTGAATCACTGACACCTGACCTCTATGTTCATCCGTTGCATTTCCGCTATTACATTGTGTACTTTGTCTGCCTGGTGTAAATTTCTAACATTCCATGTTCCTATTCTATTGACGTCATTCAAAACTTTTTCTCATGAAAAACCGACTGGTCAAATTAAAGCTTGAGATATTGATTTAGGTCTAAATAAAGCCATAATGATTTTTTTCCTGAGGATATCCATGTGGATTTTTAATGTAATAGTTTTCTGTTACCTTCTACATCATATGCCGTTGACTAAACTATCTGGTTTATCTGCGCTTAGTTACATTAATTAATGCCTTGCCCAATAGACCGATTTTTCCGCTTGTATAATTTACTAAATTTGTTTCAGTTTCTGATAACAGTACACAACTAAAGTTTTTTCTGTACTTCTATTAAATTTCATAGAAATAGATTCATTATTTATTAATACATAAGCCCGTATTCATAAACATTTTTATAACAATTCATTATCATCATAATTTAAAGAACGTAATATTCATAAATAAATTGTCATTAATTAAATTATTTAGTAACTTTTTAGTTACATTTGTTTTTTATAAGTTATTAATATGTTAACTTATACTATCTAACCTTAAATACTGTGAATTACTACATGTATATAATTAGACATTTTTAAGTCAAACAGATGTGCCAATTTAACGATTCGTTACGTTTTAATGGATCAAATATAGTGCGTTAAATTTAATGAATAATTTAATGAGGGTTATTGCTAATGAGTGTTTATGAATACAAAAATTTGATTAAATTTTCCGTTGTATTTTTAACAAATCATTATATATTTAATGACGTTTTATGAATATGGGCTTAAAATTTAATCATTTTTATTATAGCTGGTTTAAGCAAATAAACCTATTTCAGAAACAACTATTTTATTTTAAACCTATCTCAAAAACAACTATTTTATTTTTAACAAAAACAATGCAAGTACCTTTCAATGACTTTTTGCGGCAAACTGGTTAATAAAATCTTTTTTTTATCTTATCATCCGTTATTGATTTTTTTATATTTGTTGCCACTGTAGTTTGATCACTGTATTTTTACATCCAGGTATATCAAAAATCACAAAAACCCAATTTCTTTCCATAAAAGTAATATTTTATATATATTTAAACAACACAGTGAGACTGTACGTTGACAAAATAAAATAACTTGGCTATACGAGGGACACTGCCAAAGTTTGCGGAAAATGTAAAGCAAAACACAAATTACGTTATGTAAATCGCTTTATTGCTTTTCAAAATATTCTCCTTAAAAATCTATACACTTTTGTATCCGATGAAACCAATCTTCAAACAATTTTGTCACTCTGAGCAAGGTATTTCCAAAACAAATGATTTAAATGCTCGCCACTCATTTTATTTTTGATATGTCAAAATAGGAAGAAGTCATTGGGCGATAAATCAGGCAAATATGGGCAATGAATCATTAATTGGATGTTGTTACTGGTCAAAAACTCTACAGTCTGTCGTGCTGTGTGAGCGCTTGCAGTGTCATGATGTACAATGATTCGCCGGTTTATGTTGTTCCTTTTGATTTCAGCGATAACTTCCGGCAAACAAATTGAAGTATACCAGTCAGCATTAACTGTCCTTCGATCCTCTAATGCAACAGTTGCAACATGACGTTTTTCCGAAGAAACAAGCAATTATTCTTTTCGAAACGCTTTGTGAACGCACCATTTTTGTGGGTTTAAGCTTGTTTTGGAATACCCATACAGTCGATTGCTGTTTAGTTTCAGGCTCATATGAATATATCCAAGATTGGTCACCTGTTACAATGTTATATACCCCTTCGCTTTTCTTATTATTTCCTTGCATCACTTAACACGTGCTTGTTTTTGTTCTTCTTTCAAATTGTGTGCTATCCAACGACTGTAAAGCTTTCTGGCATGCAAATGATTGTGCAAAATCGTATGTATTTGTTTTGCTGCAATGCCTAAGGATGCCTCTATCTCACTATAGGTCACATGCCGATTTGACAAAATCATTTTACGCACAGCATCAATGTTTTTTGCGACAACAGAGGTGTATGGACGACCTTCGCAAAGAAGTATAATTTAGTTAGTAGGTACTAACAATAACATTATGCTTTGGCAACACAGCATTATGTGACATAAAATTTGCATCATGCAAACATAAAAATAAGGGTACACACAATTAATTACTTTTAAGCCATAATAATTTTAAAGTATTATTAATATTAATAAACAACTGTTATGTGTAATTAGAGAAAGTAACACAATTTAATTTTTTAATTTAATTATTAAAATAAATTTATTAATTTAATTTATTTTATTAATTATACTTGACGCAAATACTACATTTTGGTGCTAATAATTAAATATTACCATAGATTCCAATAAATAAAGCAATATGTCATTAAATGATGATAAATACCACAATATTTACAACTGACAGTTGTGGGTTATATTTACAATGATTTAATCAAAACAAGACAATCTGGCTACAAACGTTTTAGTTGACAACTAAGCTTAGTAGCTTTTAAACATTACTATGCATACGGTCAACAATAATATTCAGCTAGTAGCACCTTAGTAGCTACTAAATATGACTATGCATAAGTTTAAGTTTATTTTTAATAACATAAATTTGAATATTTTCATCTGTACGAGGTTTCAGAGATGGTGAAACAGAGTCTAAAAGCGACAGCGGTGGTTTGCTAAATTGCAATTTGAAAGTCGTGTACCCCGTGGACGACATTGTTTAAAAAGATCTACAACAAAGGTATTTTCCGGTCCTATCCGGTATTACAAAATAGCCTACTTAATTCTTGCAATACACGTTCAGCGGAGTTGCTCTGTGCATAACGTACTATGTACTTCTCATAGTAAAGGTGGCTAGTGCCGATTGTGGCAGATGACACTTGGTAGAGGCCATTTGCATAGTGAGAGTATGTGTTTTGTGTTGGTAGTGCTAATCTTTGGCGGTGCAAAATATATTCTTCTTCTCAGGGGTAGGAGCATCTCCACATAGGTTTGTAGAGAAAGTCATTATTCCCCTTGTTTCTTCTTGCGTTGTTAATGTTTCAACGCGATGGTAAATGGTTGTGCTTTGCAACGCAAAATCGTTCTTTATCGTGATAATTAAAGAAGGCCGAGTGCGTCGGTGGTGCATTTGGTGTCGTTATCAAATAACATTGTCTGGTAGAAAAAGCCGGGCTAGTAGCAAGGGTTGTCATTGTGTTTCTATTCAGTGTCATGTACATAGAGTAAGCCAGGTGAATTACAAATGTCGACGTCAGTAGAGTTGTTTTAAAGCTTTTTGAAAATTCTGATTTTTGTTTCTTTTATTTAGCTCGTTTGGCCGTGATTAGTTGTTGCGTTTTATAACGTTTTATATAGAGGCGTGTGTTAGGCACACTAGTGCTGCTTGGTGGCCGTAACAATATCTCATCGTTTTCTTCTACAAAAGCTCGCTTTGGTTTTGCATATTAAAAATATTTTTAACTGTTGTTCTAGCTCTTATGTCGTCCAGATGTAGCTTTGTTGGGAGTTGTTAAATTAGGTCATCAATTTAGTATAGTAGTCTTCGCTTGCTGTGGTTATTAGTCTTTCTGGACCTAACTATTTATTGGTCAGATTTAGAGTACTGCTTTGGACCATCTCCTAGTTAATGTATTTTTGTTACGTTTTGGCGTAGATAACGGTGTTACTGGTAAGTGGGCTGACGTTGTTTAGCTCGTTTCTTTTCTGAATATTTTTGTTCCTCAGCCCTTGCGAGATTATTTTATTGTCTAGCTTGTTGTAGTGTTTGTCCTAAAAGTAATTTGCTTGTTGCATCTGTTGTTGTGTAGCACGGCAGAATCAGTTTGTCCCATTGTTTCTGTGGATTCTGTTCAGCGTGTTGGCGCTATACGTGCCAGCGAGTGAATTGTGGTGTCATTGTATGATAGTATGACTATGTGGTAGCTGTTTTGGCGACAGATCTTTACTTTAAGTTATTTTGTGGTTACATAATTTATTGCAACTTGGACAGGTATTGCTTCTACACATCTGGTGTTTATACCCACAATGGTCAAAGTAAATTTGTTTCTATTTTACGTAACATCTTGGGATTCCACATAACCTTTGGCTATTTTTCAAAGTTTACTGCTGTGGTGGGATAGAAGCGGGTTTTCTACTGCGTGTCTTGTTTTTGTCCGGGCACACACTACGCATCCTCGTACAAAAGTTTGTACAACTTTCTTGACACGAGACCAGTAGAATATTTTTAGTATTGAAGCTAGAGATTTGTCTCTGCACGGGTGGAATGGTGGTATTTTAGCACTTTCTGATTGCCTAATCTAACCTAGTCTATAATAATTAATTTTACTATAAAAAACCTCGTAGAAACACCATAACATCAATGAAGGTGCATTTAAAAACTATAAAACAGATAAAAAAGCAACGCAGTGGGAATATTACAAACAACTAAGAAACTATACCTTAACAGCGCTTAGAAATGAAGAAAAGGATACATTGAATACGAATTTAGAAAACCGTCAAATGGAAAAATGCTATGGCAAAAACTGTCAAATTTAAGTATTTACAAAAAAAAGTAGCTTTTTTTATTCCAGAAAATTTAAAAAACGTCAATCGTATTCATGACTACTTTAATAGTGTAGTTTCAATAATAAATCCAGTAGACAAGCTAAATACTATAAATTTTTATAACAATAATACATAAGATAAATTACTCACAAACAACTTTGAACTTAACTTAACCAACAAAACTAAAGTCTTAAACTTAGTTTTTAATATTAAATCAAAAGCTATTGGTCTTGGCGGAATATTAATTGACATGATTCATTTAAGCTGTCCACTGATTTTGCCTATTTTAGTACATATAATCAATTATATAATTGTATAACTTTCTCAATTTTTCTAGATTTAAGGAAAGAAGAAAAAAATAATACCTATTCCTAAAACTAAGATACCACACGATTACTCTGAACTTAGGCCAATTACAACCCAGCCAACACTGCCAAAATAATTGAAAAAATGGTTGAACGTCAATTAAAAAAATACCTTACAAAAAACCAAATTTTGTCATCTTTGCAATCAGGTTTTAGATCTGATTAAAGTTGTGCAACTATTCAAAGGCGTTCAACATGGTTGATCATGATATTTTGATTGCCATTTTTAAACATATTGGTTTTAGTATCAATGCACTTTGTTTTTTTAATAACTACTTAAAAAATAAACAAAATTAAGTAATATTAGAACAAACTTCTTCAATGCCATAGTTAATGCAAATTTTAAATTAAATTCAGCTTTTGAACGATTGCTATACTATTATTACGCAGACGACACACAATTGTATTATTTGTTTAACTTAAGTAGTCAGATCAACACAACAAATAACATAATAAACAAGAAATTAAAAAATTTAGTAGTTTTGTCAAGAAACAACAATTTACAGCCCAATCCTAAAAAGTCAGTGATAATGTTATTTGCGCATACGATTAAACGCCAACACGTAAGTGAACAACTAAAAATTAAGTCAAATGAGATTGAATTAGTTTTAGTAGATAAATCAAAAGTTTTAGGATTGACAATTGGCAAGGATTTAAGATTCAGAAAACACATAAATTTATTGGTAAGCAAGTCACTTGGAAAATTAAAAGCATTATATGACCATAGATATTACTTATCAATTCAAATTAAACAGTTGTTGTGCAACCCACTGATATTGTCAATCTTTAATTACTGTGACTACGTTTACGGACCTTTTTTATACAGTTATAGTATACGAAAAACTCAGCAAGTTCAAAACGAATGTTTACGGTTTATCTATGGAGTGCGTAGACGTAGTCATATAAGTCACACGTTAATAAACGCACAGTTGAATATGGCAAATAAAAGAAAGAAGCACGCATGTTGTTTATATCACAAAGTACTTAAACTGAAAGTACCGCCATATCTATACAACAAAATAACATACAGAAGTGATGTGCACTCTACAAATATAAGAAGAAAGACAGCATTAAATATTCCAGCACACAGAACTGCTATGTTTAAAAGATCTTTTAGTTACAATATAGAAGCAACTTTAAATTCAATTCCGATTAACCTATTACTTTTATCAAAACAACAATTTAAAGAGCGCATTAAGGACTATTTAAGTGCCTAAAATCTTAAAATATTATTCATATCTATCAATCAGCTCAATTTTTAAAATCTTAAGAGAGGATTTACCTGAGTCTTATGAATAAATTTATACTCAATCACGAAATCTATAACTACAATACACGGATGGTCAATAAATTTAATATTAAAACAACAAAAACAAAATACAGTACACTTTCTTTGTACCATAAAATATTAATAAATATCATTAGGTAAGTGTTAAACACTTACCTAATGATATTGTCAATCGGTAAGAAATTTTAAATTTGCGCTTACACAACTTATTATATCTAAACGCAATTAGATCATTACTTAATTAATTATTATTTTTATTTTTATACTTTATGTACAAGGTTTGTCCGGGAAATACGTATACAAAATTTGGGGCAACGTGTTAAGGCGTTGTGAAGGGGCGGCATTCGCTATGCAATCCCCTCATCGCTCAGTTTGAGCCAGAGCGCTCTGCGAGTAAGTAGGAGTTTACGTCTGCTTGTTGAAAGTAACCCTTTTTTTAACCTGACGTCGGCATGGATCTCTCTCTGAATGAAGAACAGCGCATCAACATCAAGTTTCTTGCAAAGCTAGGCAAGAATGGCCAAGCAAAAAATTGAGCTTGTGTTCTTAAAGACCGTCGATTGACAGTTAGAATAATATCTGAGGATCTGTCAATCCCAAAAACATTCGTCCACAAAATTTTGACTAAAAAACTTAAAATAAAAAAATATTGCGCAAAAATCGTTCCGAAGCTTTTGACTCCAGAACAGAAAGCAAGGAGGGTTTCTTGCTGTGAGGATTGGTTGAAAGCAGAGTCATCACTGAAGACAAAAGAGCTTCGGGGCGGCACTTAGGTTATGTGGAAGCCATCAAGGCAGCAACAACACGGCAACTGAAAAACCTCACAACTGAAGACTTTCAGCAATCTTATCAACAGTGGAAAGAAGTGCATCTGGTATCAGGGGTAGTACTGTGAAGGAGACCATATTAAAATAATTAAAGTTATTATTTCACTTTTATACGTATTTTCCTTGTATTATATATGGGCAATTCCATTTCAAACGGACCAGAGCTAGGGGGGGGTGCGTTGAGAAACTTGCTTATGTATTTTTTTTTAGTTTCTATAACTTATTAGTAGTCCTTTGATCGGTATATGAGGGTATAAAACCCATAAAAAAAAATTCTACGATTTTTTTAAGTATTTTTGACGTTTTTTGACTTAATCGCATTTTTTGTTTAAAAACCGCAATTTTAACTCAAAAAAATAAATTTACTAATGAAATCAATCAAAAATTTTTCGTAGAATCCAAATCTGGCGCCATTTTAAGTTTATACCCTGTTTATAAGCCGCAAAAGCCATAAAACCATGTTTTTGTTCTCAGTGGGCTGGGCAAAAAGGAGCATTTTTAAAAATTTTTTTAACCGCTAAAGTTGACGTGTTTTGATGTAAATTAATTAGAAAATATAAATTTGTTCTGTGTATTTGGGTTTTAAGAGTCTAAAACTCAAAAAAACTGCAAAAATAAGCCTATTTTTCAACATAAACTTTTACAAATGCACATTTAACAGTTTTCAGAGAAACTATACACCAAATATTATTAAAAAATTTGGTTTTGCAAACAATTCTACATAGAAAATAGTCAGTGTCGTGCTTATCTGGCAAAGAAAAATCCATCTAGAAAAAAAAAATTGTTCAAAATTTACTTAAATTTTTTTTTTTTTTAATTTTTTTTTAAGATTATTTGGATTATATTTTTTTAAATTAATTTCAGAAGTTTAACAAAAACATTTTTTGTCGCTTGAACCAATTTTTGGCCATTTTACTCTTTGTTTGATAGTTTTTGCGCCTGCGGCACAAATTTAGACTCGATCTATTGGCGCAAAATTTTAAAAATATTATTATTTTTGGCATTCAAACATAAATCTGCCTGTCGCTTGTTAAAATTTGTTAAAAAAAAGTTTTTAACCACACCCTAGGGTTTTTTTAATATTTTTTGTAAATAAAAAAAAAAAATTAATTTTTAACGCATTTTTTGCATACAAATTTTGTAAACATTTTTTTCTAGATGGACTTTTCTATAGACAATGAGTACAACACTGACAATTTTCTATGTAAAATTGTCCCCAGAATTCAAATTTTTAATAATATTTGGTGTATTGTTCCTCTGAGCGCGGCTAAACGTGCATTTGTAAGAGTTTATGTTGAAGAATAGGCCTACTTTGCAGATTTTTTGAGTTTTAGACGCTTAAAACCCAAATACACAGAACAAATTTATTTTTTTCAATTAATTTACATCAAAATACGTCAACTATGGCGGTTAAAAAAAATTTAAAAAATGCTCCTTTTTGCACAGCCCACTAAGAACAAAAACATAGTTTTATGGCTTTTGCGGCTTATAGACAGGGTATAAACTTGAAATGGCGCCAGATTTGGATTCTACGGAAAATTTCTGATTGATTTCATTAGTAATTTATTTTTTTGAGTTAAAATTGCGGTTTTTAAACAAAAAATGTGATTAAGTTAAAAAACGTCAAAAAAACTTTAAAAAATCGTAGAATTTTTTTTTATAGGTTTCATACTCTCATATATCGATCAAAAGACTACTAATTAGTTATAGAAACTAAAAAAAAATACATAAGCAAGTTTCTCAACGCACCCCCCCCTAGCTCTGGTCCGTTTGAAATGGAATTGCCCATATTATATATTATATATTATTATAATTTTGTATCTAAAAAGTGTTTTTTTTAGAGATATAGAACTTTGAACTAAATTAAAACTCATAAAAATCATGTTAACGTCATGGTAGTGGCTTTAATAAAAAAATAATTTTATGCCATTACTGCTTAAATATGATTTAGGGCATATAGGCGCCGCGGCTGGATTGAATAAAGTGCAATTTGGAAGTCCAATTTTTGATCACTTTTTCAAACAGCCGTCAATAACGCGGCAAATGTTGGCTTCCAGCTGATCCAACGTCGTTGGTTTATTGGCGTACACTAACGACTTCAAATATCCCCACAGAAACAGTTCATAGGTGTGATATAACACGACCGTGGAGGCCATTTCACCGGTCCGTCACGCAAGATTATGCGATCAGCAAATGTTTTCTGCAATAAATTGATTATATTGCGCGCTGTGTAGCATGTTGCGCCGTATTGTTGGAACCAAAGCTCCTCCACATTAACGCCATTCAACTGAAGAACGAAAAAGTCAGTAATCATGAATCGATAGCGCTCTTCATTGACTGTCACGTGTTAGCCGGCATTATTTTTAAAGAAATTTGGGCCAATGATTCTACCAGCCTATAAAGCACACCAAACAGTGTGTTGTTGTGGATGTAATGGCGTCTCAATAATGCCTTCTAGATTTTCCTCGTTTTAGATCCGGCAATTTTGTTTGTTTACGTAGCCATTGAGCCAAAAATAAGCTTCATTGCTAAACAAATTTTTTTGGTGACAATGAGGATTAAGAACAATTTTATTTTTGGCCCATTCTACAAACGTACGACGCATATAATAGTTACGCGGCTTCAGTTCTTCCACGAGCTGTATCTTGTAAGCTCGTAAACCGAGATCTTTTTGCAAAATCTTCCATAAGGTGGATGGACACAGCTCCAATTGCTGTGCACAATGGCAAATTAACTAATTCTATTTTTTCTCAACACTACGCTCCACAGCTGAAAGCAACTTCTTTGGTGCGCACTGTACGACGTCTCTACGGATGCACATTACCAATCAAATACGATCTATGGTTTTCCAAATAATTTGATCGGATGGACGATTATGTCGACCGTAAAATAAACGTAGTGCACGGTAAGTTTTGCAAACTGAACCACGACTTTTAAAGTAAATTTGCACAATTTGCAAGCGTTGTTCTGGCGTAAGTCTATTCATGATGAAATGACAAAATTTACTGAGCAGAAATCATCTGTAATCTATCAAATTGACTGTTACTAAAAACAGTGTTGCCAAGTAAAAAAAAACAAACTAAAAATACACCCTTTACTAATAAATATTTTTGTATTAGGCTATGCCTTGTTTAATAAATAAATAGTATTATTATTAAAATAAAATATATGTGTATATAGATTTTTCATTATCCATCAGCGGTTTATAAATTGTCTGAGCTTCTTTTCATAAAAAAACGTGTTTTACTATTAGCCTACATACAAGGTGTCAATAATCTACATGTGCATGGGTAACTATTTTAAATGTTACAGAGTTGGATAATTAGCGAAGTTGGGCAGAATTTCTAGAAAAATGTAAGTTATTTTTAAATTTTACATAACTTATCAATTTTTTTGAATATTATAAAATAAAAATGCATTTTGTAGATATTTTTGTGTACAATTTAATAAATAAACCAATAGCAAAGCAAGGTTGCCATAAAAAAAAATAGTCAGGTTTATGTATATCTCAAAAATTAAAAATAACTTTTTGCTAAGTTGTAGTAAATATATTTATTTCATATTATATACAGAAAGATGATTTTATATAATATATATATTATATATATACATTGGGAAAATGGTTGGTTGAATATGAAAAGAGCTATCGACCAAGGTCTTTCTACCCCTTTTTTGTTAATATATTTGAATTCTAAACAAAAATATCTACAGAATAATTTTTTATTTTTGCTCTAGAGTAAATAGACAAAAAAATTAAATTGGGAAAAATTATCCATTTTTTGGTATATTCAAAAAAGTTGGAAAGTAATGTAAAATTTAAAAATGACATTACGTTTTCCTAGATATTCTGCCCAATATTTTTTTATTTTTTTTTAAGTAACAAAGTTATCTAAAGAACATGTAGATTATTGTATATACTTTTTATAATAAAATTACATATTGAAGTTTGTTGTGTTTTTGGTGTTCGTAAAATGTCATTTGAAAAATAATTTTTGAAATAACCTATTTCAAATAATGCCCAGCTCTGAATGAAACGTTGCTTCTGTCTCCGAGCATACTTTTCTTCCTTTTTGCTTTAGTCATCATTTTCCCTCGGACAAGCTAAACTTCTTAAACTGTAATATTGCAATATTTTTGCAAATTTTATTAGAATTCATTGAAAATGTATTATATTACCATGCCAAAATTAGATTTTTTTTTTAAGTTTATTATTTTATTCATGTTTAAAAATTTAGTATATTTTTTTGGAATTTCTGTATTAATTTTTATCTAACGATGCACAATAACACAACAACCGAATTATTCAGAGCAGCTATACTTTGTTGACCGATAGCCAGGATGGTTGCCAAAGTCCGAATCGGATAGGAATCACAAAAAGAAGATGTACAATACCTACATGCACACACCAAGTATCACAGTTTAAAATAAAATAATAAAACATTTTATTTTTTAATTTAGAATTTAACTTTGTTTATTTTAAAAATTGAGTTTTAGAAATTATAGGTCTATACATGCATAATATAAACATAATTTAATTTTTTTTTTTATTTATTTACATGCCATGTACTAAATTAAACAATAACACGACCTTAATTGGCCGTGTTTATTGTTGTGGAAGTATGTATTGTACATTATTGGTTTCGTAATAGCATAAAGATTTTAAAAAAGACAAACAAATATTATATTAAAGACATCATCATCAGGGTATGTAAAAGTTGTGGGGTAACAATACATTTATAACACTGTAAAAGACTTTACAAATGCTTTTATATATATATTGTAATTAATATTAACTATTAATTGCATTAATTATTATCCTAATAAGTATATTTTAAAATTGGATTACTAATTATAAATGAGAAAAGTCATGTGTTGCGCATAACTTTTTTATTATGTTCTGTTATTGTGCGTCGTTGTTGAGGTCACATTGTGACTTCGTTATTGTTATTGTTTCTTTTTCTAGACTTCTGACGCAGTAAAACATTTGTGAATTGTTTCTGTAAATACCACACTACATTTAATTAAAATGTGTTTTACAGCATTTACAATGTAAATCTATTTTGATTATTTCATTTGGGAAATATTTAATTTTTAATTTTTAGAATTAAAATTTAAATGTTTTTATTTAGTTTTAGAAATATTTATCAATTTAAATTCGATAAATTTAAAAACATACCAATTTTTTGACTTCAACCCATTTATTCGATCGATGACTTACATTTGGGGAAAGAGAAGGACGTTCTGTTTGTCTTGCTTCAAAATTCGATGCCGTAGTGTCGTGGCTGCTGTCGGTGGTGCTAGTATCGTATTCGATTTTTCTGTTAGAATTTACAGTTCAGAAAATACATTGAAAGCAACTTGCTAACTAAAGCTGATATAATTGTCGACTTTCATGTAAGAAATAATACATAAACAATAATTTAGCCCGCGATATATTAATAGAATGCACTGTGCTTTAACAATAATATATTTTAAATAGTAATTTAACATCTCACAATAATGATACGGCGGTTTAAACGTCACAAACTAAACAATTTCAGTATAAACACTTGATCGTTTCCTTAAATCATGATAAATAAACTTAAATATATTGATTGTGGTTAAATTTTAAATATCAGTGTGGAACATATGTATTGTGGTTAGAAGAAACTATAATGATATCGTTTGATGCCATGATCGAGTTCTAATTGTTACTTATCAATACGCAAAGAAAATGCCAGGTGGGAGAAGGGGGTTAGTTGCCCCCCAAAATACATTCTTGGAAAATATCATCAGGAGGTCAAATTCACAGCGTAAGTGTTTCCATTTCACATTTGATTGATTTTGTTTGATAAATATGACACACTTACATTCTTCTATATGGATAACTGTAACTATTGATCATTAATACAGTTGGATTCTTTATAACAATGATCGTTATGTTTTGACATTAATTACCTCTGCTATTCTAAACATTCTTTAATATTGTCTAATAATATCTATTGTTGTCGATGAAAACAATAAACATTAATCACTGTTTTGTAGTAATTAATAAAATTGATAAGATTGGTTCAATAAAGTATCCATACATTTTATATTTGTGTGCAATTATAGCTTTAACACTTTTAATAGTAATAATGTTATACATTAGAATAACAATATAATACAAGTATTCAGACTAATGATGACAGTAAAAGAGTTGTCATTATTATTGTTTATAATTCAATAAGGTAATGTAGAATTACATGTTTTTAATTGAAAACCGTTAGTTTATTTACTACTATATATATGAATAATTGATAATTACAATAATTTGAAAATATGTTTATGCATGGCAGTTTACAAATTTGTTTTTAAACATATTTAATTATGTTTTACAATCGGATTAACTTTCGGTCTTTGTGTTTAAATCGATTTTATTTTCAAAATTTTATTTTATTTTTTGATCATTCATATCATAACGTACAATATATAAGCAATTCAATTGCAAAACAATTACTATTAAAAAAGTAGTTTAGTTATGTAAAGATTCTGAGTTGTAAACAATCTACAGGTCTTAAATGTGAATAAAAATAAAAATAGATTTAGTAATTAACTTTGCCATACTCAATATACATACGCAAATTATTAACGATATAAACAATATGATAATATAAATTTAAAATTATACTTATATAAAATTATATAAAAATTACAACAATAATATTTTTAATAATTTATACAAATATTGAATATTATCCAGGCGATCATAATTAGTTTTTGTTCAAATATTTAAACTAATAATTGTATGTGCATAGATAAACTTTAGTACCAAAAATTTTACTATCTACTTCAAATAAGTTTATAAATTGACCAGTAAAAGAACTACGCAGCTTTAATAGACAATAGTAATTATCTTTTATCTTATAGTACTAAATGTTGATGTCAAATGCAAATGAACAAAATGTTAAAAAATAAATTTATTTTTGAGTTCTAGGCAAACGCAGTTTGATAATTTCAACAAAATATACTACAAGATGTTCAAAAATTAAAAAAAAAAACAAATGACGTTAACCGCGACAACGTCTTCTCACTTCGTTGCGATATTTATGAACCCACAAACAGTAACGAGACTCATCACTGAAGATAATGTTATTACATTTGTGAGGCTAGAGTTGTCTTTTCCTGCGCCATTCAAGCTTTCATGTGCAATGCGTGGAATGAGAGGTAGACACAAAAATGTGAACAGTAAGATTTAATGCTAAAAGTACAGATTTTTTTGTAAGAGATTTTAAGTAGCGTTAGATACTTTTTGACTATATAATTTTAACCAATTATTATCTTAAAACAAAAAGACAAAGATTTTTGTTAAACTGTGATCTGTGGTGTTGCTTGAACATCTAGCGTACAATCAAAATCACTTATATAATAATAATAATACTTTATTTACGGTATAATCTTACCATTTACATCTACATCAAATATACATAAACAATGATGTTTTACAATACAAAAATAAAGAATACAAATATACCATTCATAAAAGCGCACATATTAGACATAAGTCAGCATGACTTAGCTGACTTCTGAACGTAGATTTAGAGACATAAAATACATTAATATCAGTTGGTAAATTATTTGCAAATCTACACATTCTACCGAGTGGATTGTTGAAACCATAATTAGTAGAATGAGTAGACTCGCGAAATAAAGAAAAATGTCTGCTATGTCTATTATTAGGTGCTACATGGAATGGAAGAGTACCAAGTAGCTCCGGACAATCAATCTCAGACATAATTAAATTACGCAAGAACGACAAATCAGCTCTTTTGCGGCGAATCTTCATTGGCGGTAGATTGTACAATAAAGCAATGTAGCAGTAATCATAATTTACAGATAATATTCCGGATTTATAAGACAATAAACGACAAAACTTTTTTTGAATTTGTTCAATACTACGGTTATGAATTTCATAAACAGGACTCCAAACTGACGGTGGATACTCTAAATGCGAACGCACCAAAGCACAATATAAAAGTTTTAGTGTACTGGCTGATAAATCCGCGGACATTCTATATACAAATCCTAACATTTTTATGGCACGATTGCACATGATGTTTATATGTTCAACAAATGTAAGTTTATGATCAAAAATAACGCCTAAATCTTTTATTTGTGTGACTTTGTGTAACACTTTAGTGTCAATTATATAGTTAAAAGAAATTTTACTTAAAGTTCTATGGAAACTTATTGAAAAACATTTATCAGCATTAAAAAATAATTTATTAATAAAACACCAAGTATTTATAGAATCCAAGTCCAGTTGTAAAAGATGGCAGTCATTGAGAGATGATATTCTTCTATACATTTTTAAATCATCCGCAAATAAAAGAAATGACGATGAATTGATATACTGTGGGATATCATCAATGAAAAGCAAAAATAAAATTGGTTCACAATGAGATCCTTGAGGAACATCAGATGAAACAAGAATGGGCTGTGACAAAAAATTATTAATTTTTACACACTGCGTGCGATTTTTCAAAAAGCTGATTAACCAGGAAATCACATCATGATGAAATCCCAGAGCACTGAGCTTGGCATTCAAAATATTATGACTCACACGATCAAACGCCTTTGAAAAATTGGTGTAGATTGAGTCAACTTGTACTTTAGATTCAAATGCATTTCAAATATCATTTTCATAACAGAGTAAATTAGTAAGTGTGGAGCGCCCTTCACGAAATCCATGCTGCTCTTCTATTAAGATGCTTTTGCACATCCATTGCAACTGACTAGTTACAATTTTATCGAACAATTTAGGTATAGCAGATTGAATGCAAATGCCTCTATAGTTAGTGATATTCTCTTTGGCTCCAGATTTAAACAAAGGCGTAATATAGCTTTGTTTCCATATTTGAGGAAATTTATTTTCATTCAATGAAGCATTGAAAAGTAAGTAAGGCTTTGCAATAGAATAAATGCACTTTTTTAACAGTAAAAAGGGAATGCCGTCGGGTCCAACGCTTAAATTACATTTAAGGTTTTCAATTCCCTTAAAAACATCACACAAACTTATAGAAAATTTTGAATGTATTACGTTATTATTAAAATTAAACAATGGAGTTGGATGAGTTTTGTTATCATAGACTGAAAAAAAAAATCTGCAAAATTAGTTACAAAGTCGTTCCCATTGTTACAAGTTTGATCTTTATAATGCATTGTGGCTGGAAAACCATTAGTTTTTTTGTTCTCATTAACAATTCTCCAAAAATGTTTTGGATTATTTTGAATTTTACTTTCAGTTTGTAAAATATATTGCTCGTATTGATGTGCACTGAGATTTTTGCACGTAGTACGAATAGTTTGGAACTCATTATAGTCCGACAATAGTTTTGAAGATTTATAACGTTTGTGTATAGTTTTCTTGAGTTTAGTAAGTGATATCAATTCTTTGTTGAACCAAATAGAAAAATTGCTTTCACGCCACAGTTTTTTAGGGAGAAAACAATCAATAACATAATCGATTACAGAGTAAAATACATCGAGACACATATCAATATATCAGTTATAAAATAGTGCAGTCCAATCAACATTCAACAAATAATTATTGATTGCAATGTAGTCGGCAAGTTTAAAATCATTAAAAACATAATTACAATTTAAAATATCACAGGTAGTATCACATTTTATAGTTAACAAGTACGCAGTATGGTGTTGGCTTAAATTTAACAAAACATCTACAGCTTCTATCACAGAAATATCACGATCGTTAGTAAAACATAAATCTAAAAACACACCCTCACTATTAGGAATAGAAATGCATTGTACGCAGTTTAAGAACCCAAATGATCTAGCTACTAAATAAGCAGGGTAACTATCATTACAAATTACTCCTATACCTAAATCATCGTTAACCCAAGAAGCTGCAGGTAGATTGTAATCGCCCAATAAAACTAGTTTACTGCTTGGAAACTCGTCGGCAATAGATTCGACGGAATAACAATGGTCAAGATATTTGTCACTAGTTGAATTAGGTGGTAAATATACCGCACAAATTATATAAGACACAAGATTAAACTTAACAAATACAAACAAATGTTCAACACTAATAAACGTGGGGTAAAGTAATACAGATTTGAGGTGAGTTTTGATAGCAATTAAAACACCACCTCCGCTTTGTTTAGGGCTTGTAAGGGCCGAGCGATCACACCTAAATAAATGATAGCCTTTTAGATTTAATTCAGAGTCACTGATGTTTGTAGAAAGTCAGGTTTCAGTGAAAACAATCTCATCGTAGTCTGATACGGCTACAGCTAGCAAGAGTTTTCTGAGTTTAGTTTTTAAACTCCCGACGTTCTGGTAGTAGATGGAGAAGCCGTTATCATTTCTAAAGATGGGTTCAAGCTGTTGACAGGATTCAGGCTCCGAAAATCCATTGGAGATGAAGCAGGAACATTTTGTGAACGACCATAACTCACAAATTTTTTGACAGCAATGTTAGCTGGCCAAAAGTCTTTGCAAATAATAGCTCGAACATGGTCGGCTGGAACCGAGAATTTAAAACTACTGTAGCTTCCAGATTGTACAACTAGATCTACAGCGTCGATTGATATATCGGAGTATTTCAATTTAATGTAGTTAATAACATCGGATTTTTTAGTTCCGCGTTTAAGTTTTGAGACATGTATATATGAGTTTGGCACATATGCCTGCAACTTATCGTTACTTGGACCACAACCAAAAATTGTTGGGGTTTTAGGTTGAATTTTCTGTTTAGGTTTTGTTTGAGCAGTAAGGGTTGCAAAAGAAGAAGAAGAATTATTAATTACAGAATTAATTGCAGATGGAAGCAATTGAATTTCCTCATTAATAGTTGGTGTAACTACACAAGGCATAGATTCTTGAATACGAGTTTTGTATTCAAGTATTACCTTATCTTTGTCTGCAATCTTCTCTTCAAGATACAATACTTTATCTAATAGCAATTTATTGTTAGACCAAACTTCATCTAACAAAACTTGATACAGTACGATAGTCTCTTTATAAAGCCTGGGAAGTTCGGAATCGTCAAGTCCGAATGACGTACCACAGTGACATTTATATATGTTAATATTCTTCTTGCATAACGTCGAACGCGCAGCATTTTTTTAATTTTTTTTTGAAATGGTTTACCTACTTGGTTCTTAGAAGCAGTTAAAGTATAAAATTGTCTCTTTTTCAAATAAGGACTAAAACAATTAAATTTTTGATCACTGACAATGGTAAAAATTAATTTTTACAATATTAATATTGTAAATAAGTAACATTATAAATTTAAAGTCTGGTTATATTCACAATTTTTTTAAATTTTGGGATGGGTTTTGAAACAGGGCTGGCTTCCTTGTTTCAAAACCCAGTTATTGACAAACCCTTTTTTGGCTGAAAAAAATTTTCAAACTGTAGACCAAATCAAAAAAGGATTATAGGTTATAGTAATATTTTGTAAACTACAAACAAGTTATTGTTGAAAATCTATAACTATATATTTGTGTAGTTTTTGTATTAATATATATATACCGAATTCACGGGTTTAATTTCAAATATTCTAAAAATACTAATAGCGACTTACAATAATTTGACTGTTTTTATTTTCTAAATTAAGTTTATTACATAATAACGCAACATAAAAGGGAGAGGTTTTATATCTAAAAATAATTTGACTGTTCTTATCTTCTAAGTTAAATTTATAAAATAATCTTACAAATGTAGTCATACATATTTTTGACAATGCTTTTCTGTTCTTCAAGTTTCATAACATATATTTAAATATCAATCTCTTTCAAATACCCTTTTCTTGGCTTTTTAACTTCTTTGTACTTTTTTGTACTTTTCTAACCTTAAACACTCACAACATGTTTTTTAAATTATTTTTTGTATCATATACCATACTTTTAATGAATATCTTGAATAACTAGATAACATTATATAATTTTGTGTTAAGGTGCTCCTAGACAATCAATATTGTCCTCAATAATATTGAACAATCTATTGGACAATGAGATGAGAGACCACCTACACGTTGCAATATAATTGCGCAAACGTTTTTTTAGTTACTGATACTTCTGCAGTCAACATGTGGAATAAAATAAAGCAAGTTGTGTGAGCATAACTTTAAAAAGGAAAAAGAAAAAGCGTAGATGGATGAAGGAATGGTTCAAAAAAAGAAATAAATATTTTTAGATCAGAATGTACAATAAAAATCAAACTCTTTTTGATTGATTCAATATACGAGGTCTGGCTATTAAATAACGCGACTGCAATTGAAAAAGACGTGCTAGAGGGGATGGGGAGGAAACAAATGAAGCGTTGGGTAGCTAGAAGTGTCTCTTATTCCAGTACAAAAACACGTTTTTGTCGCTATAGTAGTATTTTTTCTTGTGTGATGAAAAACACGAGCAACATATCAATGTGAAATTTATTGTTAAATTAAAAAAAAACTTTGACTGAGCGCTATAAGTTGTTAAAAGAGACATATGGTAAGAATTCTTTATCTTGTGCGCGTGTTTGGTATAAACGGTTTTCTACAGGCCGATAGAGCAATGAAGATGATCAACGTCCAGGTCGACCAGTCTCTGTTTCAACTCCGCAAACACCAAAATTAATCGTGATGACTGAATGGGTTCCAGAGGGTCAAACTGTAAGCCAAACTTACTATTTGAAAGTTTTGGCAACATTGCGAGAGCGAGTTCGTAAGAAACGGCCGGAGGTGTAAAAAAACGTTCTCTCTGTGAAGCGTTATTTAGCCGCTAGAGGCACTCCAGTACTCGAACTTGCCTGATTTAGCACCCTGTGACTTTTTTCTGTTTCCGAAGATTAAGTCTGACTTAAAAGGAACCCGGTTTGAGTCGATAGAAGAAGTGAAGCAAAAATCGGCGAGGAGAGGAGAGTACATTAAAGGAAAACATTTAATTACAGAATTTTTAAATTATAATACTTTTTCTTAAGGAGTCTCGTTAGTTAATAACCAGACTTCGTATTGTGCAATATTTCAATAGGATCTACAGACGGTCAATATTATTGTAAAGGGTTTTCCAATAAGAGGTTTTATTTTGATATAAAAAAAAAACGGGTATTTATTAAGAGAAATTATGTTTATTTCATTGTAAAGAGGAAATTATGCCATTAACATCTGAAAACGATATCAGTCAAATGGCCACGGTTCCATCTTTAAGGTCTTGAATCGATTGTGGAGTATTGGCATATCTTTATCTTTCACGCCGCCCTAAAGAAATCACAAGATCTCGGTGGCCAATGGTGATCACCTCTTCGAGAAATAACACGGTCGGGAAACTTTTTTTGCAAAATTGCGATTATTTCGTTGCTTGTGTGGCACGTAGCGCCGTCTTGCTGAAAATAAACGTAGTCCACATCAATATCTTCCAATTCCGGCCATAAAAAATCATTAATCATAGCTCGGTAGCGCCATCCATTTACCGTAACAGTTGCACCAGCTTCATTTTCGAAAAAGTGGGGACCAATCACACCGCCAGCTTAAAAACCACACCAAACTGTGACACGTTGAGGATGCAAAGACTTTTCAACAATCATTCTTGGATTTTCTGAGCTTCAAATGCGACAATTCTGCTTATTAACGTAGGCTTCGAGTTGAAAATGGGCATCATTACTGAAGATGATTTTTTGATGAAATTCCGGATCATTTTGATGCATTTGAAGGACCCAATCAGCAAAGATACGACGTCTATGGTGATCGACCATCTTGGGGCCGCTTTACATCCAAATTTACTTTTTTAATCATATTTACATATGCTGTGGTTATTTTTGAGATTAAAATAAATAAATTTGGTAATTCTTTTATTATATTTGTTTATTTTGGACAGGTTTTGAGGTATTTTAAACACCAATGTAAAATAATTTCTAAAGATGAAGAAAAAAAGTACTTTGAAACCGGTCGAAAATAAAAATAATATAAAATAATTCTTTCTGAATGTACTGGTGAAAAAATAAATTGATTATCAAATTATATGTGGAAATAGGAATGCCGCCAAAGTAGCTGTTTTCACTACAATTCTGGAAATAAAGGTAGAGTCGGAATGCTCTTAAGGCGGTTTCACAAAAATACTTAATTTTGTAATGGCATTTTCTGGCTGATACGAAGAAGTCATACATCCAACTCTTATATTTTTCAAAGCTCCTGCTAAGAGACAAGTTTTGATTTTATATATCTTCCTTTATTTTAATAACATAGAGAATCAATATAATAATATAATGTAAAATCTTGAAATGTTTATACTTATAGAACAATTCCAATCCTAGAGAATATAACATTCTTTACAATCTGTGTTTTTACAAAAATTGCTCCAAATTCAATTTACGATCACTTTTTTTGTTGATTTTAATCTAGTGGCACAGCAGTAAAATTATTTAACATTACGGTAAATTGCAAATAACTGCCCTACTGTTATCTGAAGGAAATTTTATAATTTTATTTTTTTGTCATAATTCTACTTACAATGGGTGAGCTGTTTATTTTTTATAAAAATGACCGGTAAATAAACTTTTTGTAATAAAAATATGTAGTTTGTTTTTTTGGGTCTGTTTTAATTAATTTAACACAGGGGTCTCAGCTACTTCAAGTTGTTTACAAAAAGTCTCACAAAAACTTCAAATACAGCTTTGGCTAGAGTAGGTTATCGTGTTGCGTCACAAAAAAAAAACGTATTGAGGTAAATAATCATAATCTAAAAATAATAATAATGTTGCAGGTGAACAGATTACTTATCATAAAATAAATTTTTGAGTTGGGTAAAGAAAAAAAAAACAAAATAATTAAAACCGGAAATAGCAATCCTTTTGATAAATTTGTCGAATTAATTTAAACTAAAGAAAAAATAAACTCATCCATTGTACACATAAAAATTAAATTACAAAATTCTTTTCTGATAACAGTGGAAGAACTATTTGCAGTTTGCCGTAATGTTGAAAAAAAAACGCTATGAACTTATGCATCATTCTAATAGTTTTATAAGAACATTAAAAAAATAGTCTTAACTTAGGTATTTTTTTATCCCAATAAATGGTAGTTTAAATAATATAGATTTGATTATCTATAAGATCACGTATTAACTTTTATAAGTGTTTTATTAATCCATTTAGGATAATTGGATGATTTAATACATTTCCAAGGAACATTAAACTTTAATACATTATAAACAATTCTATTATAAATTTTCTAAAACTTTAATAATATTACATGTACAGGAAGTTTATAAATGAATAGGATTATGTAATCACTTTAAGTATGCCGCCTTTTTAAAATTGTCCACTATACAATTTGTTTTGACTAATCAACTTTGACAGCTGTCAAGCAAACACATGTAAACATATGAAGTATGGTGGACAATTTTAAAAAGGCGGCATATTTAAAGTGATTACATAATCTCATTCATTTATAAATTCCCTGTAGATAATATATTATTTCAAGGAATACATAATAGACATGAATTAATTTAAAGATAGTCGGCTTTTTTGAAGTTTAATAAACTATTTTCTATTTGCAAGTCTACATTATTTGAATTTGAAAATCCCATTAAGGCTGTAACTTGGAAGTGATGTGGAATTAAACCAAAAATAAAGAAACAAGCATTAGTTTACTGTTTTATTACTAGATTGTTTAAGATTATTTAAGATTTTAACATACATCAATAAATGAGACTATTCAGCAAATTTTACATGAATATTTGATAAAATTGCAGCACTTTTGAAACACAGCGTTTTTGAGATTATGTTTACCAGAATTAGCACCGGCAAAGTTTTGATTTATTTTAGAAAGAACATAGTTAAGAAGGGAGAATAGTTGCGCTTTTATTTGGTTCACAGAATTAAACTCAGCAAGAAAACGCCTGACTATAATTGAATAAAAATTTTACACATTATATTATATTTTTTTATTGAATTTTGAAAAAAAAATTATAATTTTAAAAAACAGTTTTTTTTTAATGGTTTTACAGTGCAAATGATGTACTTTTTTTTGCTATTTTTAAGTATTTCTGTGGATACATTGTAAGATATTTTGGAGCTTAGTGCACGGCACTTTCTGAAATCTTTTGCACAATAAAAGCACGTTTTTATCCATATTTGAGGAAAAAAAAAATACCCGTAATTTTTTTTAAAGAAAAACTGTTTTTAAAGTTCTGTGAAAAAACAGTCCTTAAAAAAAGATGACGGGTATTTATATCCATATCTATTTTTTTGAACAGATTTTTATGATAATTAAATTTAAGTATGTATTGCTTAAAAAGTTGTTGATTGCATAAGCATTTCCCATTTTTGCTCTAAAATTGTACTGAAAACTCGTAAGTAGTTTATTATTTCCAATGATGTAATTCAAATGAATTGATCCTATTTTTTATTAGCAATTTTATAACTTTTGAAAATTGTGATAATATATAGATTAGTCAATTTTATAGAAAATGACTGTGCCCATTTTTGTGTATTGGAGTTATACCTGTACGTGCAATTTTTATTTCATCTGAGAATATTCTCAATTCAAATGAGCCATTGATTAAATCTGTAAAGGTAGCTAGCGTTAAGAAATTAAGTTGTAATATTTATTTCATCTGGTAATATTCTCAATTAAAATAAGCCATTGATTAAATCTGTAAAGGTAACTAGCGTAAAATCTGCAAGAAATTTAGTTATGTTGCCACTAATATTATCTATACCTGTTGGTTTTAAATTTTTTTAAATTTTGGTGGGAGTTCTATAAAATGTTTTTTTACAAAATTGATTATTTATTATTTGTAATGGATTGTTTGTAACGATTTTACTGCTTAGTAGATTTGTTGCTGTTGTACAAAAATATGTACGTAATTAATCTACAATCACTTTAGTTTCATAGGAAAAATCGAGTTTACCAATAAGTTTACTTGATTGGTATTTACACTAAGGTTAATACTGCTCAGCTTGTGAAATAGCATATTTAATGTTTTTTGTACAAACTGTCTTGTTTCTTTTTAAAATGTTCTTTTTCTCTAAGTTGTTCTTCTTGAGAAGTTTGATGAGATGGAACATGACTCAAAGAATGTCTTTGCTGGTAATTTTATCTAGGTTTATGCTAATTTGTTTGCACAAATGCATGTTTGCGTATTCAGCTAAAACAAATACAATCACTGTGAAACAAAAATTGTTTTTAAATAAATATTTTTAAATATTTGGTGGTTTGCAGTGGCTGCATTGAGACCGTAATACATTTTAGTGGTTAGTAGCAAATGGTGGTAGTTGAGGCAGTGAGACTGCAGCCTTATTCAAATTACTTATATGCTATCACCTGTCAAAGCTTGGAAGTTTTTTTATGAACTCCCTGTATACAGTATGACGGATAAAGTTACAAAGAAAAATATGATTTTTATTCAAGAGATTATTTTTTCTTGTTATTTTAATCAAACCTTTCAAAATTCTACTCCGATATGACAAACACATGCAAGATGATAATTAAAAAAAAATTGGAATTAAAATTTATTGTTTTTTTTTTTTAATATAGTAACTTAAACAGAAAACGTTTATTTTAAATACTATATTTGATCAACGAGTTCTGTTCACAGCACATATTACTAGTGCAATTATTCAAATAAATTAGTTTTTGATTGTCCTGTATTGACATATAAAATATAAACTATGAGAAAATACACATTAATATTGTAAATTAAAAAACAAATCTATGTGCTGTCATTTATAACGTTATTAGTTAATACTGATTTTAGTCTGATTTTTCTACAATCATTTATTATTGTAAACTTTAATAATAAATTCTGGCATGTGATAGTGTGTGAACAAATATTTAATAGTAAGTCCCTACACAGTTCTAGATTTACGTATGTAATCATTTACCGAGAAAGATCGATCAGCAAGTGTAGTCTTTAACCGCAAATGTCAAGCGTCTACTAATTTTTGTGTTATCCTCATTAAGTATTGGATTTTATAAAAGCTTCAATTTTAATCTAGTGACAATGTTTGACTTTTCTATTACACTTTTTATACTTTTGATTTTAAATACTATAATAAAATATGAAACATAGAACGTAGACCTAAAAAAATGAATTGTATTACTTAATAGGTTTTATTGTATTACTTAATAATTATAATTTGTATGAGCTAAGATGAAAAATGTATGTTATGTAGCTTTGAATCTTAAATTTTGTTTAGTAATTGACGATAGCTATCGTAGATGGACTAATAATTATGTACTTATATAACTTTAATACTGTCATTATTTATAATCAGTGGGAACAAGAAAAAATACAGATGATCCAAAAAATCGAAAACCTAGAAAACAAAGCTGAAAAAGAAGAAAGACAGAAAAAAAGAAATAACATTATAATAACAGGCATAAAAACAAATGAGAATGAAGAACAAAAGGGAGTGGAGAACTTTTTGAAAGAAAAATTTCAGATAATAGCCAAAATAAGAAAAACTTATCTAATAAATAAAGATAAACAAATATTAAGAGTAGAAATCCAAACATGGGAAACAAAGCAACAAATAATAAAAGCCAAAAGAAATCTGAAAGAAACCAGGATTTACATCGACAATGACCTAACACATGAAGAAAGATGCGTACAAATAGAAATGAGAGACATAGCAAAAGAAGAAAAATCGAATGAAAAGAGGGTTAGAATAGGTTACCGAAAGTTAATAATTATCGGAGAGGAATATAGATGGAATAAAGAGTTAATGGGTTTAGAAAAAATGGAAGCTCCAAAAAACTAACAGAAAACAGAAAAAAGAAATGAAAATGACATGGCGAGGAAATGGTACAAGAAATAATATAAACAATACAAAGACCAATGCTAATAATAGAAACATAACTAGAAAGAATACAGAAAAGGCAAAAAAAGAAGAGAAAAAAAATAAAAATAAAGAAGAAAGAAGAGGAACATGAAATATAAGAGGATATATGGGAAAAGAAGCTGAACTGGTGCAAGAAATGATAAACCAAAAAATAGAAATACTAGGAATAACGGAAACAAAAAAGAAAGAGCAAGGAATAGTAAGAATACATAGAGGATACTGGTTAATGTGGACAGGAGTAGAGGAAAAAGAAAAAGCTAAAGGAGGAGTTGGAATGATAATAGCTCCGGAAAGAATAAAAGATACAATAAGAGAAAAACACATAAATGAAAGAATTATGACAGTAGAAATGAATCTAGTAGATAATGAAACATGGACTATTATAATAGCATACGGACCGAATGAAGACGCAAAGAAAGAAGAGAAAGACAGTTTCTATAATAAATGTCAACAAGTAATAGACGAGGGAACAGAAAACATAATGATACTAGGAGACCTAAATGGGAGAGTAGGAAACCAAAATAATGGAATAGAAGAGGTAATGGGAAATGAAGGAGAAGAAATACAAAATAACAATGGAGAAAGAATTATTCAACTATGCATTGAAAACAATTTGGTAATAACAAACACCAAATTCACACACAGGGAAATTCACAAATACACTAGAACACAACCAACTAGAAATGAAAAATCAATTATTGACTACTACCTAGTTAATAGAAACAACTGGAACAAGGTAAAGGATGTAAGAGTAACAAGACAGGCGGAGATAGGAAGCGACTACCATTTATTACTAATGGACATGAAATGGAAGGAAAAAGCAGATAAAAGAAGAATGAGAAAAGTCAAGATAAAGATAAAATCATACAAACTAAAAGAAGAACAAATACAAATGAAATACCAAGAAATACTACAAAACAAATTTAAAGAGAAAAAAATAAGAACGTGCATAGAAGATAAATGGGAAACTTTTAAACAAATCATACTAAAAGCTGCAAAAGAGAGCTGTGGAACAACAAAAATTGTAAACAAAGATATAAAAAAACCAGTTGGTGGACAGACAAAGTCAAGAACGAGATAAGGGACAAAAAAGAAAAATGGAAAAGATTCCTACAAACAAAAAAAAAGAAGACTATGAAAAATACAGAAAAAAAAAGAAATGAAACAAAGAAAATAATAAAAGAAAAAAGATAAAATCATGGACAAAATTTGGAAAAGAAATGAAGGAGAACTTCAAACGAAACCAAAAACTAATTTACGGAACGTTAAAACATCTAAGAAAAAAGAAAGAACACAATATGATGATCATAAAAGATAAAAATGGAAAAGTAATAACGGAAGAAGACAAGATAATGGAAAGGTGGAAGCAACACTTTCAAGATTTAACAGAACAAGAAGTAGAAGAACACGAAACAAGAGAAGATGAAGGAGTGATACAGGAGAGAAGAACGGAAGAAATAGAAGAAATTAAAAAAAACGAAGTAATAGAAGCAATTAAGAAATTAAAGAACGGGAAGGCACCAGGAACAGATGATATAAACGCCGGAAATGATGAAATTTATGGGTGATGAGGGAATTGCACAAGTAACGGAACTAATAAATGACATAATCAGAAATAGGTAAACACCAAGGGAAGGGAATAAAGGATCAATCTTACCCATACATAAAAAAGAAAATGTGAAAATTACAGAGGAATAACACTAACGAGCATACCAAGCAAGATATTTACAAGAATCGTAGAAAAAAGGATGAGACAAATTAGAAAATACAATAGAGGACAGCCAAGAGGAAGAAGCACACAAGACCTAATATTTATAATAAGACAGTTAAGTGAGAAGATGATAAAAAAGAGTAGAATAATGCACGTATGCTTTGTGGATCTCGAAAAAGCATTTGACAGAATATATGGAAAGAACTAGAAGACAGAGGAATTCAAAAGGAAATAATAAACGTAATTAAAAACATGTACACAGAAAACAAAAACGTAGTAAGAACGAACAACGAGGAATTAAAAGAATTCATTACAAAGAAAGGGGTGAAGCAAAGATGCGTGCTAAGCGCATTGCTATTTTTAATTGTTTTAGATAAAGCTATAAAACAAGCAAAGAAAAATATGAAAACAATAAAAATAGGGTATTGAAAGATGGAAATAACAAGAATAGCAGAACTACTATTTGCAGACGGCCATATCGTCTGTGATTGCAGAGACTGAAGAAGAGCTACAACACAACATGGAAATAATAGAGGAACAACTAAAGAAAATAAACATGAAAATAAACTATAAAAAAACAAAGACTATGATAATTGCGAGAGATAAACTGAATCACGAAATGAAAATAAAAGGAAGAATAAGAACAGGTTGAACAATACAGATACCTAGGAACAGTAATACAGAGCAAAAGAAAATTTGACAAAGAGATAGATGACAAAATAGGAAAAACAGCAAAAATATATAACATGCTAAAAAACACTTTCTTCAACAGAGAGGAAATAACAAAAACTACAAAAATAGAAATAGTTAAAAAAGTAATTAGACCAACATTAACATATAGTAGCAAAACATGGACCATGACAAGAAAACAAATAGAACGAATAAATGCAATGGAGATGAGATTTCTTAGGAAGATTGAAAACAAAACAAGAAAAGACAAATTAAGAAACGAGACATACAGGATAAATTTACAAATAAATCCAATTCAAGAAAAAATAACGAAAGGCCAAACGAGATGGTATGGACATATCAGAAGAATGAGTGAAGAAAGAAACACTAAGAAAATATATGAGACAAGAGTAACAGGAAAACGAAAAAAAAAGAAGACCTAGAAAAGAATGGAACCGCGCAATAAAAGAAGAGGCAACAAAAAAATGAAACACTTGGGAAGAAATAAAAGAGATAGCCAAGGATAGGAAGTAATGGCGTGAATACTATATAAATTAATAATACGTCATACAGCCATACACGGAAAGGTAGAATGGCATTTGAATAAATAAATAAATAATTTTATAATCAGAATATTTATAAATATACTTTTAATAATAATGGTATTAGATATGAAAGAACAACACTTTTAAAAGTACTTAAATACAACAGGCAGCAAAGTTAATATTTCAAAATTTATTGTGGTTTTATGTACACGTAAAAGTCACGGCTTGATTATATTTGTTTATTAATTTGATCATACCCACGGGAGATTTTGTTGACCTTTCTGATTAATGCCATTTTAAACCTATTTGTAATCTAAAAATAAAACACTTTTGTGTAACTCGTAAATTATGTATTTGTAAAGTAAATTTATATCTAACTTTCTTTAATTAATTTATTTGTCGCATTTTTGACAATTAAATTACTATTCAAATTAAATAAATGATTACAATCTTCAGCTTAAATAAATTTAATTGTATTGAATTCACTTACTCTAATTTGCAAAAATGTACAGCAAGTTTAGCTTGTCCGGTTGCGCATGAACATTTTGAAGACAAAGTTAAATTTAATGAATAATTTAATGAACGTTATTGCTAATGAGTATTGATAAAAACGAAAATTTGATTAAACGTTCCGATATTTTAACAAATCATTATATATTTAATGACGTTTTATAAATACGAGCATGGGACTAATTAAATTAAAATAATAAATAAAAAAAATACATATTTTAAAATAAACAAAATAGTTTTTGTTTTATTGTTTATGACAACTCCAATAAATAATCTAATCTTTTTGAAAATATTGATTATTTTTTAGCAAGGATAAAATACATTTTTTTTGAAAATTTTACAAAATTAATTCAGTTTTACAAGGTCATTATTTACTTATAGCGGCTAGTGTATAAACGATATCTAAAAATGCACTTTTTATAAACCAAACCCCTATACACCTTATTTCAGTAAAACAAAATTGACAGTAATACGAAAATTAATTTTTATAATACCCACGTTTGTGTCTTTGAGAATTCTCATGCAACAGTTACGGACTAGTAGCTTGGCGAAGTAAACTATATCAAAGTACAAAAGTTGATAAATTGCGTAAATGCATTACAAGGTTGTTGATCTTCTATCATCTTCTGGAACAGCAACGAAGAACATCTGAGCTAGTGCTTGCTAGTCAATGCATAAAATTTGTGTATAATTTCTGTAAAAGTACATACAAACCTTGATGTAGCGTACCTTCTAAAGAATTGTATTTTAATTTTTGTTGTTTAATTTGAATTGACGTTCATTTTCAGGTGATTAGATGATCTTACTTTATTACACCGCAAATTTAGTAAACTTTTTCTTGTCCTATACGTTATTTTTTTTTAATAACATATTGTTATATTTCTGCTCAAAGTTGTGAATTGTCTGATTAACAAACAACATTTTTATTTGTTTGAATTAAGTAAGAAAAAACAAGAACTGAATTGATAAAAATACAAAAAAATATTTTATTTTATTAATATTTTATAGCAAGCTTTATTCTGTTGCAAGATATTGCTAAAGAGCTGCAGATGCCATATATTAAATTAAACCTGAGGTAAGTTTGTTATTGTTTTATACAGAAGAGAAAATGGTAAAATTAGTTTAAGTAATTATGTGTGACAATATAAAAAAAATTATATTTGCTAACTTATATTTGAAATATACAAAAAAATGCAATATCCCCGTAATTTATCACAATTTTTATAATCTTTATTTATTGTCACCAAAAAACTATAACTAAGTATTCTCTGAAATCGTTATTTAAGATAAAACTTTTCTCCGTACAGTCCTAGTCCTTTTTGGAAGAGGCCGCTTTGTATATAATTTAATATTATATTAATAATTCATCAACGATGATTATAATTTAGTAAGTAAAAAGCCAATAGCGCTTTTAGAACTGATTAAAATAACACGTCAGTAGTATATATGTATATATTATGTGTTTGTATACTAAATGTATTTTCATTAAATTCACAAACTAACTAAAAGTTTATATACGGTTTGTTCAAGAACAGCCAACTTGTATTCTATACAATGATCTAATAATAACATAGAAAAGTGGATAACAATAATACTGAAAATAGAAACGAGAAAATATATTTGTGTCTATCAACTTTAAACAAAGTTACATTTTCATCTAATGCTTATAATCTAATATCTAATACAGGACGGTATTCTCTTTTTCATTATTAATTTCATATTTTGTTCTATTTCTGGGCATGTGAATAACCTCAGTCGATTGAGTTCGCAGGAATACGAAATCTCACGAGAGTTCGGTCAAAGTGCATGCTATTTTTAGTAGAAGCAGACATACACAGTTACTACCACTAACTACAGAATATGCTACTGCAATGCTATGTGGGTGAAGTACAATGCATTTAATGATCTAGCAAATTGTAACTCTAATGGAATTTATTATTAGCTTATCTACATGTGCGGAGATGAAAATTTGCATTTTATATTCTCATTCACGCGAACCGAATGTGGTTAAAATTTTAATCGTAGCGATTAAAAAACTTGCGCTAATACATTCCGAACCCTTTGTTGGCAGTAATGTTCATAATTTTATACAAAAAGTAATAAACGTGAATATATACGCATGTTCATAAAGATAACACGCTATTATTGCACTGATACAAAAGTACATATAAATTAATTAAAATATGTTATATAAATAAAATTTAATTTAATATGTAATAATAAAAGTATATTATTTTGTAATAGGTTTATATTTTAAAATGCTGGTATTACATGTATTGCAATGTATATCATGTCACTTTCCGTCAACGTGTGATTCAAAATCGGAGAACTAATATTCTACTGGGAACAATAACAATCTCAAGCGTGTAGGTAATCGGAATGTTTATTCCGTATAATTGCTATGCTCAACTATTACTACTCTTTCATTAAATTGCGAGCGTAATTTAGATAATTCTATTTATCTTTTGCGAGTTAGCATAATGTTAATTATACTCTATAATTAAATTTGCATAATAATATTTTAAATAAAAAAACACTTAACTGACACGCACAAGTAAAAAAGACAATACAAATGGTTTGGTAATTTTCAGGATCATTTATGTAGATGTTTTTCCTATTTATCTTCTGGATATATACTGCTGTTATACGCTTTAAAGTTGTCGCAACCATAATTCTTTTAAGATGAATACCAACGATTTTATATTACTTTTCTAAAATGTACATGCAATTTTAACGTGTCTGTTTTGTAAAATGTGTATAAAACAATTGGCGAAATATATTTTTATGAAGAAACCGAAATAAAATAAATAATTATCAATCTATGCTATATAGAAATTACCTAGTAACTTTAATTTCTAACACATATGGTTTACACATCTATTTGTAAGATTGAACTGAATTATTGCGTTTAACTATTAATATTAAATAAAATTTATAAATATTATAAAACATTTTGTGTAACATAACTTTTATAAATAGCCGTCAAAAGAGAATGATTGCAGGAGTCTTTTATTTCTAATTTAATCAAGATTCAAAAGGTTCAAATAAACGTAATGTATTTATGTAAATTTTATGGTGTTAGACAATAACATTAGTTGGTGTCTAATGTTATCCAACCTAATTTTACTAAATATGTATGTATTTACATTCATCTCCTGTATACTGGTAATCAATTCTATTGCGCTAAAATTTGCTTTGTTCAAACGCCTTGTAAAGACATGCAATTTTAGATCTTAACAATATTTTTTTGGTATAATCGGAAAATGTTTACATAGACTTAAGAAAAACAATATTTAGTTGAATAAATTTATATTTGCAAGTAAATCATCAGTACTAAATATAAAACTAAACAACAAATCTATATCTAATTTTTTTGACGTTACAATCTCACATCATCTTTTCAGAAACAATTATATTGTTGATATAGCTTTGAAAGTATCTAGAAAACTAGGATTTTATAACAGATGTAAACAGTTTATTTCTGTTCAACTTTCAACTCAAAATTAAATTGAACAAATTAAGAGTGCATAATTTTTCTTTTGTCACTCATTACAGAGTTATTGATAAAAAACAAAAACTTTAAACTTTATTAAAAACTAACAATATAAAAAAAAAAACAAGATATTGTCCACATTTGTTTACACTAAATAATGTGTTCAAATAGGCGGCCTACATATTTCAAGGCAAACATTTATATGATTTACTATGGAATTAATATCTATTACCGCTGGGCCACGAAACAAACGCGCCGTTTGTAGCGTCAAGACGCTGGGAGCGTATTTTAGCAGCGTCAAAAACACGAGGCCACGAGCCTGTCAATTTTTGTTGAAGCGTTTATTTTGACATTTCTATTTAGGGTTATGATACATTTATATATGTTTATATAAACTTTTTAACACTTTTTTTAAATTTAAATATTCATTCTGCCAATATATTCATTAAAGATTAATTATATTAATGTTACTTTTTAAAATATACAAAATTTTAAAAATGTAAATTATTTACATAAACAAAAAATCATAGAATGCGGAAAAAAATAATCTTGCCGCTTATAGCGTCTAAACACAAGTAGCGTCAATTCCGTATTATAATTGACATTTCTATTTAAGGTTATGATACCTTTATATTTGTTTATATAAACATTTTAATTTTTTTTTTAATTCAAATTTTATTCATTCTACCAATAAATCTTTTAAAGGTAAAATATATTAATCTTACTTTTCAATATAAGATGTGTATACAAAATTTTAAATATATAAAAATTATATTTACAAACAGAAAACTACGAAACGAGGGAAAACTAAATTTATTTTAAAAACTAAATTAATTAACTTCTAAAATAATTTTATTTAATTATTTGTCATTTAGAATATGACATAATTTTGTTATTCAAAGCTTTCTAGCTTTGTTCTCCCAGCTTTTCACGTTAATGATAAAAAATAATAGTTTTAAATTAAATTTTACTTTTTCAAATTTAATAATTAAAAACCCAAAATTTTGGCAGAATTGGCTTTGGCAAACTAAACTTGAAAATAGAATATAATCTATCAAACAATGTAACATTCTAAAATTATGCCAGTTTAAATTCTTTATTATTAACTATTAAAATAAAAAAATTAAAACTGACAAAATGTGTTTTATATCTATAGTGCAAAACCTATACAAACATATTATAAAATTATACATTATTTTTCTTACTTAACTAATAATTAAAAAAAAAAAAAATTAATAATAATTTATTTAATTCAATATATGTAGTTAAATAAGTTAAATCATAATAATGATAAAATACATTTTTTTTATAATTACAATCTAGACAAAATAATCAATTAAAAAAAAAAACGTTCTGGCGTCTATACTTAGAAGCGTTTGAAACAAACCGATTTGTTTCAGACGCTGACGTTCAAATAATACGCTCCTACGGTATAAATAGTCAAATTTTATTGTGTACGTACTTGATTTTTTGTATTAATTTGTTTTTAAAAGGCTTATAAGATGAGCGTCAAACGCAACGGACGCTCGTGTTTGTTTCGCTAGAAGCAAACGACGCTGCGGCTTGCAGCGCTATTTCGTAGCCTGGTACGTATAAACCCATGTATTTGAATTGGACGCTTGACGCTCCTTTTTGCAGCGCCGAGCGTTTACGTTCAGAGCGTCATGGCTTGTGGCCCAGCGGTTACTGCCACAGCAGCGTGAATACGTGTTACTACATCTTCAGGATTTAGAACAGATTTGCGGTAAACTTGTTTTTTTAAATAGTCTTAGAAAAGGTAATCCAACTGATTCATATTCGGGAACCAAGGAGGCCATGGTATTGGCCCACCTCTTTCAATTCACCTTCTCGGGAATTTTGTATTCAGGGTATTTCTCACTTGTATTCCATAACGCGCCGGTGCACCATCATGTTGAAACCAACAATTTAATTTACTTGCTAATGGAACCTGTTCAAGTAATAAATTGTAGATATAAGGTTAAATTAAGTTTGGTAGAATGCGTGGATCAATTACATTATTATTCAATAACCCAGCCAAATTGTTAATTGATCATTGTCTTTGATAAGATCTTTGGCGTATTAAGTAAAGGTTTTCATTTATCCAATGATGCAGATTATGAGTATTTTTAATACCTCTTTTAATAAATGAAATGTGGAATCATCACTCCACATAATCTTTTAAATGAAATGTGGATTATTGATAACACTATGCAACAACCATATACAAAAAATGACTCAAATCCTAGTCATGCAAAACTTAAACGTTTTTTAGGCTTAAAAAGATGCAAACTATTTTTTTGCAATTATCTGTGAATAGTGTTTTTTGGATATGAGTTTGAGACGGTACAATTCGAACGCTTGTACTTGGTTCCAAATCAACAAATTTAACAATTTGCTTTTCTTGATAGACGATTAGTGTAGGTTGATGTCCTGCCTGGTTATTGCAAGGATTTAAGTTAGCAGTTTTCAGTAATCTTTCTTCTGTCTGTTTTATAGTTTTTGCACCGGGGTGTGTTGACGATTTGGAAACTCCTTTGCAAGTCTTAGCCGCAGCAGTGGCATTGTCATTACATGCTTCAGATACTTTCAACATATTGACAAAATCTCAATTACAGTAGTATTTTAAACTCACAAACCCAAAATACATCAATATGACAAAACGATTCATAGATTCTAAAATAATTGAATTATTTTACACAATTAAATGTCAAATCTGATAGTTTTGTCACTAGGTTAAATTAAAATTGTGTTTTGAGTAGTGGCCGAAAAAGTTATTTGTATTTACATTTTTATCAATAACTCTATAACGAGGGACAAATATTATTTTTTTATTCTTAATTTTCAATTTGTTTTAGCTTCCTGAGTCAAATCCCAAAAGCACAGGCGTCAATTTTGAGACACCCTGTATATAAAACTGTAATAGCATTTATTTTGAAATTCTTATAAATATTTTACATATCTCTATTATTTATTATAATATGATTGCAATTTTAAACAGAGTTTACGTAATATTAACGTTCATACATTTTTGTGTCTCCGCCATTTATTTCTCGTGTACGGTAATTTATCTCAGATTGCGTATTTATCAATCAACGCTAATGAGTTAGACTTTACAACACCGACGTAATATTACAGATCTTTCCAACGCAAATACAGACTCAGGCCTACCGCCAGTTTGCTACTCTTTTGCTCCGACTCGCTAAGTGCCATCTTGAGTATAGAGTCTATGTACTCAGTTGATCCGCTGGTCCAGCTCGAACAAACTTTAATATTTTGCCTGGCCGGGTTTGGACAGAGAGCTATCTTTGCCTGGACACCGGATCATGTGGGTATCGAAGGCAACGAGCTTGTTACATTCCCGTAAGACACAATGATCTCAAAGGATACGTCATATCACAGGTCATCGAGGATTGGCAAATAGTATGAAACGGCTTCGAAAGCAAATTAAAAGATATCAAGCTCTCCGTGACGGCATGGAAGTAGATCTCAACAGGAGAAAGGAGGTCGCCATATGTTGCTTGCGCATAGGTTACACCAACTTGACCTCTTTGTATTTTCTGACCGGCGACGAACAACCAGCATGCCAAGCATGTCACGACCCTCTAACGGTGAAGCACATTTTGGAGGAATGCCGAGCCTACCTTTGGCTCGAGCTCTGTAACAACGTGGCGTCTATTTTATTAAATAGAGAGGAGTCCATGGGAAGGTGCGTCCAGTTTTTGAAAGACGCAGGACTCCTCAAACAAGTGTAACCAAGTTTTGTGTTGTTTTGTAATGATTTTGGTGTTAATTAATTAATTAATTTTTATTGATCAGTTTGTGTTGTTGAGTTGTTTAAAGCATCGTAGTCTTTTACAATTTCGGTGCAATCTGTGATATTAGGTTTAGTTAGTTTTTAGGGTCTGGGATCGAAGCATTTTACAGCTTTGATTTATCTGTGATATTAAGTTAGGTTGTGATATTAGGTTAAGTTGTGATATTAGGTTTAGTTACTTTAGTTTTTAGGGTCTGGCATTGAAGCATCAAAGCCTTTCACAACTTTGTTGTCAGTTGTGATAGTAGGTTCTGTAATATTAGATTTATATTTAGTGTTTAGTTTTAGCAACTGTGATATTAGAATTAGTATTTATTTATTTATTTATTTATTTAACCATTTTAATGTGTTGTTTTGTTTTTTCAGGTCTATAACCTGAGGTTATTATTATTAAAATAAAATAATTAGCAAATGACCTTAGTAGTCGACGCTAAAATACAAGTTAAAAATAATAATAATAATATCTTTATTATGAAAATCTGTTTTTTACAATAATTACAAATTTACAAGTATTATAAAACATATAAAATCATTATAAATTTAACTTTAAATTTTATATACATTGTATCAATGTAGATTACATGTGTTCTATGGGTAACTTTGTTATTTTAAATGTCACAAAGTTGGTTGAAGTAGCGAAGAATTTTAAGAAAAACGTCATGCTATTTTTAAATTAGACATATCTTTTTGACTTTTTTAATAATTAAAAAAAAATTAGAACAGAAAGTTATTTAAATTTGAAAAAAACAACAGTTTTTAGTTTTTTTGGAATAATTAAAAAAGTTAAAGAGCCTGTATCAAATTTAAAAATTACATTAAGTTTTTCATGAAATTCTGCTCAACTTTGCTAATTTAACCAACTATGTAACATTTAAAATAATAAAGTTACCGATAGAACACCCTATATATATATATATATATATATATATATATATATATATATATATATATATATATATATATATATATATATAAGACAATAAATTATACGGCATAAAATAAACCAAAATATGTTTCTCTGTGAACAAAGTTTGAGTTTTATTTATTATTTAACAATTATTTACAATCTTACCTGTGAACAAAGAAACGACAATTAAAGTTTTCTATTACCGCTTCTCTATGCACTACTTAAATTAATTACAATATATCTTTTTATTATAATTACGTCGTGACTTCTGTCAATTAAAAGTCAGAAGCACGGCCAACTTAAATCAAAGAAAGTATACTTTCGTTACATCTCCCCCCCCCCCCCTCTCATGGTAAGATTTCTTGGACATATTTTCTCTATAAATCATCTATATCATCTTCTTCTGTTGGTATTAGTTTTGATATATGGAATAAACTTGTTTCTGACTTTTTCTTGTTAGTCTTGACTTTGTATAGAGTGTTTGATATTTTTTCTATTATTTCGAATGGTCCTATTCTAAGATGGTCTAGCTTTTTTCTATTTAGTCTGTTGCCATTTTCGATATATACCATGTCTCCTGCACTGTACTCATGATGTTTTCTATTTTTATCATAAAGTTTTTTATTGTAATTATGTGATTTTATTGATCTCTCTAACGCTAATTTTTTATCATTAGACCAATCATCTTTGTTTTTTTTCCTTTTTAATTCTTCTGGTATGACACTTGTGTCCGTGCCATTTAATAAATACTCTGGTGCAAAACCAGTGACTGAGTGTTCTATCTTATTATATCTATCTACACATTCTCTAGCAACCGTTGTCCAAGCTCTTTTGTTTTCTTTTTCATTTATTTTACATCTTATTTTATTGACTAGAGTCTGGTTTAGTCTCTCGTTTAAGCCATTTGAAAATGGTGCATTAACTGCTGTAAATGTCAGTTTAACGTTCTTTTTTTCTAGGAATTCTTTAAATTCTTTTGAGTTTTATTTATTTATCTAGTAGTAGCTTCTCTTTTCTTATAGCATATTCAATCAATGAACCTTCTTTATACCTATAATATATAGCGTACATTCCTGTACTCCATCCATTGTCTGCAAATGACTCCAGAAATCTCTCTTTCCATTCAGACCATCGAGCTTCCATTGTCAATATTGTGAGAGTTGCTGAGTGCCAATCTGAACATGACTTATCCAAGACTAGCCTTAATATCTCAATCTTTATATTATCTTCATTGATTTCAAACCTTTTACATTCTTTTTCAAATGTTTCTAGCCATTGTTTTGCATTTGAATTTTTACATGTAAATTTTTCAATCATAAACTTTTCTGTTATGTGTTTTAAATTAAGTTGACTTTCTTTCTTCTGAGTTGATTCTACTACGTCTGTTTTTATTATTTGTTCTAAATATAAGTTATTAAACATTATATTACCATCTTCATCAAAATATTTCTGTTCCATTTCCTTTGTTAGTGTGATCCACACTGTTCTGTTTTGACCTCTTTGAGTAAGACTTTTTTTAACTCTTTTATAAACGTCTGTGTTCATCAGTTCTTCATGTTCGCTTATAAATCCCATTTCCTGTGGCAACACATATTCCTTCTTTTCCTCTGTTGTAATTGAAGTTATGGCAACAATACTTGTCTTCTTGTCCCTCGGCGATACCACATATTGGAATGCAAACTGCAATTTTCTTGTCATTATAAACAAAAATTGTCGTTTTATAAGACAATAAATTATACGGCATAAAATAAACCAAAATATGTTTCTCTGTGAACAAAGTTTGAGTTTTATTTATTATTTAACAATTATTTACAATCTTACCTGTGAACAAAGAAACGACAATTAAAGTTTTCTATTACCGCTTCTCTATGCACTACTTAAATTAATTACAATATATCTTTTTATTATAATTACGTCGTGACTTCTGTCAATTAAAAGTCAGAAGCACGGCCAACTTAAATCAAAGAAAGTATACTTTCGTTACATATATAGAAAACAAAATTATGGAGTTTTTTTGTGTGTACTCTTAGAAAGTGATCTTAATGCAAAAAAGTAAGCAATGCCAAATTTCAACCCGACGGTTTTGATCATTTTTGCTACATTCTTCTTTTAAAAACGTATGCTTTGGATAACCCTCAACTTTTTTCACTTGTTTATCATAAGACCAGAAATTTTTTGGATTATTGTTTAAATCTTGTTCTGTTTTATTCATAAACCAATATATAAATGATTGCTTAAATTTTTGCACAGCGATTGAAGTAATTTAAGTTATTCATAATCGATACGACGGCCACTAGACTTACATTAATAATAATAATAATAATAATAATAATAATAATAATAATAATAATTCTTTATTCCAGTTGACTTTTTAGCAAGGTATAGGTATAGTCAGGTTATATTAAAATTTAATTTACAATTAAGAAAACATTTAAATTAAAAATAAAATAAAATAAATTGCAAATTAAAAGTTACATAAAACTAGTGTCAGTCATAAAACAAACAGTACATATAGAACAGAATATAATTTGGTATCACATCAATATCACATTATTAATCATTATTCAAAAAATTGTTGTATGTATAGTAACATTTTTGCAGTAATGTATGTAGATTTAATGTTGTTTTTAAAAAAGTTTTAAATTAAGATTTCTAATACTTTCAGGCAATTTATTGAAACATTGTATGGCTGCATATTTAGGACTTTTCTCATACTTTGTTAGCTTATGTATCGGCGTTTCTAACATCAATCCATAACGTGTATTATATGTATGGGTGCTATTTAACTTCTGCATTTTAGTACAGTTTTCTTTTGCACATATTAAAGTTTTATATATGAAAAGTGATGGCAGAGTAAGGATGTTTAGTTGTTTAAATAAATCACTGCAATGGGTTATACTTGTTTTGTTTAAAATATATCAAATGGCTCTTTTTTGTATTCTAAATAAACTTACAACTTCTGTGGATAGACCGCACGCTAATATGCCATTTGCCAATAAAGATTCAATTTTTGCAAAATAAAAAGATTTTAAAATAAAAAGATCTACTACTGGTCTAAGTTGCTTGATGATGTAATTGTATGTAGTTATTTTTTTGAACAATTGATCAATGTGCACTTCCCATTTGCAAAACGTGTCAATGTATAATCCTAGAAATTTTGTGTTATTAGATTCTATTATTTTATCTCCGTTACATTTAATTAAAAGACTGTCGTCAAATTTTTTATTGGATATATTGAATCTTATAACAGATGATTTTGTGGTGTTGATAACTAATCCATTATTTGTAAACCACTGTGTCAGCCCATTTAATTGATCATTTGTTTTTTCAACTAAATGATGTTTACATTTATCATTTATTAATAGAGACGTATCATCTGCAAATAAGATAGCATTTTCACTAGAAATGTCATTAATATATATATATATATATATATATATATATATATATATATATATATATATATATATATATATATATAATAAACAATAAAGGCCCCAATACTGACCCTTGTGGTATGCCTTTATTTAAAACTAAAATATCAGATACTTTATTGTTTATTTCTACATAATGACTTCGAGATTTTAGGTAACTTCTAAACCAATTAGAAATAACACCACGCACACCATATTTATTTAATTTTAAGATTAATCTATCAAGATGTACCAGATCAAAAGCCTTGGTCAGATCAAGAAATATACCATGGTTTTGTTCTTCTTTGTCTAAGTTTGTATACAAACTGTTTAAAAACTCTATAATTGTGTTTGCTGTCGATTTACCTTCTCAAAATCATTGAACGTGCGCTAATTTTTTTCTTTTTTTCTAATTTAGTTAGCGTTGCATTATACCATTTAGGATAATTTGACTGCATTAAACGTTTAATTGGAATACATTGCTTAATTACATTTTGGATAATAGTATTAAAATGTATAGCATTATTGACTTCAGAACAAAACAGTTAATCATTCCATGAATAATTTAATAGTTGTTCAGTAATAGATTTATAATCATATACTTATGTATATACTATCCATTTCAAGATCATCATCACATTTATTAACAAAATCTACTAACGAATATGCAATGTGCTGTAAAATTTCATTAGTTAATAAATTACTGGCGCGGATAATTTTAAATTTCTTTAGATTGTAAAATATTAAATCTAAAATACCACGATTGTTAAGAATGTGCATACATTGCTTTAGATTATGAAATTCTATATATGGTATGAATTATTTGATTCAAATAATACATTTACATTGAGTTGCATCATGCATCATCCGGAAAATATATAATATATATTCACAATTAGGATGTGACTCACAAATATTATCTAATGAAATGCATTGTTGTTTGTATTTATATATGTTTGCACCTGGAGCTATATATGTAGAACTGAAAATAATATTGCTATTCACTTTAACAAAGAGTTCTTCAATACTTTCAGCCAAAACAAGTTTTATATAATGAAAGGTTTTTTTATCTGCAATTAAAACTCCACCACATGAACTCTTCTTACTAGTAAGACTAGAACGATCTTTCCGAAAATCATTAAAGTCTTGAAATCCTAATTCACTATCAAACACACAATTATTTAGTTGTTTCAGGTAATACAATAACATCATACACACAACAATTAACGTTTAACATAATTAAGCTTAGATTTAATGCCACCAGTTTTCTGATTTGACAATTTTAGGTTGATTCTGTACATATGTACTTAATTGTAAGGTTTGTAATACTATTTTGTTTTTGTACATCTAATTCAGATCAAAAAGTATTTAAACGTTTCCTTTGACTGGTTGTTAAGTCATCTTTAAATCTAATGTTTTCTTAAATGTTCTTTGCAATTTTTATTAAAACTCGAGGAATTATAGTTTACAATCAATATTATTGATAAATGTTAAAAAAAAATGTAGTAAAAGTTTTTTAATAAGCAAAATAATGAATTATAAAGTTTCTGGAAAATTAAAATTTATTACTTAAAAAATAAAAAATAATAAAAATGTAGTAAAGCTTTTAATCAACTAATGATCAAAACAATAAACAAATAACAAAAATGCAAAATTATTAGAACACTTAATTTAATATACACACTATACTATACACTTATTTTATTTATTTATTTATTTATTTATAATAAATGTTCAAAATTATTTCCTCTATTTTCCAAACACATCTGCGCCCGCCATGTTGCCAGCTCATACATTTACCAAAAATCTGTGTTGAAAGTTTGTACGCCGGGTAGTGTATGGATTTTCAACTGCCCAATAATGCGTATTGTGAAAATTGTGCACACCGCTTTGAGTAAAAATTGGCTCATTTGTCACTAAAATGTTAGTAGAAAAATTTGGGTTCACATCATGCTGACGCAACAGCCATTTGCAAAATACTACCCGAAGAGAAAAATCTGTTGGTAACAGGGCATGTACACGCTGCACATGGTAGGGATACAGTAATTCATGCTTTAATATGCGCCATACAGTTGATTTTGATACCCCAGTTTGATCGGCAATTATCTGGGTGTTGAAGTCAGGACGTTCTTCAGCAATATCGACAATATCCACCTCGAGATTAAAAATATGCTTTATAATTTAATTTTATTTCACACTGACAAGCGCCACCTAGTTTTTCGGGACTTCAAAGTGCATTATTTTAATTTTGGCATGGCACACCGATTTTTTTCAAGTAATAAATTCCAGAAACTTTATAATTTATTATCTTGCTTATTATAAAACTTTTACTACATTTTTTTAACATTTATCAATAATATTGATTGTACACTATAATTCATCGAGTTTATGCGCATAGGTTAAGAATCACCCTGTATATATACTTATTTATAACATTGTTTCAATAAATTATGATTTTTGACTCTACATTGTACATAATATAAAATAAAAGAAAAAATATTTTGTAACAAATATATTTTTTATTATTAGTTTAACAATATTTAATGGCAGTCACGGTGTAAGCTAGATAAACAATTTTATATTATTTTTTTTTACATTATTATGCATAAGTCTTTTATTTTATCAGATCTATAATGATATTGCTAACGTTGTACAATTTTATAAACAAATTTTTGGATTTAAAAAAAGTTATGATTCTAGCATATTAAATTAAAAATTTTAAAAGTATAATTAAATTGTTTTTAGAAATATATACGAAAGATCATTGAGGTTTAGCTTGAGTTATTGATAAAGTATTTGAGTATTTATTATTAATTTTAGCAAATTTGTGTTTTAAAAATTTGTTTATTCTGGAGATTTTTATTATATTCAATACTAGTCAATATTTAAACAATATTCTGCATCTCCAAAGCATGCAGTTACAAAATTTAATCTAGTATGTCATCTTTTCTAAATTCAAGTTGTTCTTAAGTAAACATGATTATTATTTGTCTTCTCTACGTAGAGTACATTATTGCTCTTCTGTGGTCTATTTTGTACTGATTGCACTGAATAAATTTATGACTTTAAATTTTGACTTTAAAAAAGTGAGAACTTGCTTTTTTTAAATTATAGTTTACCATGTTGGGAGTTGTAAACTAGTCCAACTTTAGTTCTTATTATTTTCAAAACTATACAAAAATATGCAAAAAGAAGCATTTTAGGATTTAGTGCAAAACAATCAGTCAATAATAGGACAGATGAGGGGTATAGTTTCAAAAGGTACAATCTTTACCGTAATTTTTTTTTCAGAAACTTCAAAAAACTGTCACAACTAAAGTAATTCTTAAAAACTGATTTCTGTGCGTTTTGAGTTGTTTAAAAAACATTTGTTAACATTGTTATGATGATTTAAACTAATTTGATCATTAAATTATCAAAATAAATCAAATTACAGGTTTCATAATGTTTTTTAAACTGAATCTTGCCAAAATCTTTTTTTAAGTAAAAACTAGATTAAAAACATAAATAAACAAAACTCAATTTTACTGTATTGTATGAAAAAAAGTTTAGTATCACGTTGTAGAGTGCGTAATTTGCTACAAGATACCAGCACTAACTCAATAATTAAAAAAAATGGAGATTGTACTTTTAGAAGCTATACCTCCCCCCCCTCATTGTTAATTTCGGTACTTTAAAATGATATTCCAATAGCGATTTAGGAAAATGGTGTTCATATTTTTTAAGTACTAAGTAATCCAAAAAGAAAAATATTGCCGCTTTTTTAAATATTGTTAGGTTTATATAGGCTCTAACATAATCATAGGCCTAGTTGGCCTATTGCATAAGGCGGCGTTGTATCCATGGATAAATTTAAACATAGTCTTTATTGCTTCTTGCACTATTCAGGCTTTGTCACCGAGTTTCAGATTTGCCAAACAATGTATGTATGTATGTATGTCTATAATAAAAATAATATAACAATGATTTATCAGTTTTTATAATATTTTATTGTTTACATTAAAATAGAGTAATAGATGTTGCTGGTTATCACAATTATATATGCAAAGACAAAATGAATTAAGAATTGTGAATTTGTTTCTGAGTAAAGTTGATCACAAGTAATTGACAGTACTTTTTTTTAAATTAAGCAAAAATCCTTAAATTTATATTAATTATTATTTTTCTAACTTTAAAAACTTTAATTTTGCTTATACAAAACCTTTTATAGTTTTTTTAAGTTATTAATGTTACGTTGGCTGTGTGAAATTGATCGCGGAGGTTCTTTATCTAATCTTTCGATTTTGTAAAACTTGTTTAATTAATTTAATTATAATAATGCTATGTTCTTGATCTTTTGTCATATCTAAACCGTTATGTTCCCACTTGTTGACTTGTCTGTGTCATTTATTTAAGTTTATTGTGTTGCTAAAAAATATAAATTGTTTTTTAAAAATAAAGTTTTAGTGGATTGTAATTATAACTGTCTAGGACAATGTTTTGCACATTTATTTCAAACAATACTATTTATAAATTAGATGTGATTGATCATATTTGAGGTGTGGCAATTAAATAACGAAACTTGTGTGAGATATGTGATTTATTTCAAAAAAAACTTATATTTATTTTATTGCTTCCACCTGCAATTAATTCTGTAATAAAAAAAAAATCTGTAAATAATAGTTCTTCTTTTGCAACCCTTACTGCTCAAGCAAAACCTAAACAGAAAGTTCAACCTAAAACCCTAACAATTTTTGGTTGTGGTCCAAGTCACGATAAGTTGCAGGCATATGTGCCAAACACATATATACAGGTCTCAAAACTTAAACGCGGAACTAAAAAACCCGATGTTATTAACTACATTAAATTGAAACACCCCAATACTTTAATCGACGCTGTAGATCTAGCTGTACAATCTGGAAGCTACAGTAGCTTTAAAGTCTAGGTTCCAGTTGACCATGCTCGAGCTATTCTTTGCAAAGACTATTGGCCAGCTAACATTGCAGTCAAAAAATTTGTAAGTTATGGTCGTTCACAAAATGTTCCTGCTTCATCTCCAATGGATTTTCGGAGCCTGAATCCTGTCAACAGCTTGGACCCATCTTCAGAAATGATAACGGCTTCTCCATCTACTACCAGAACGTCGGGGTTTTATAAACTAAACTCAGGAAACTCTTGCTAGCTGTAGCCGTATCAGACTACGATGTAATTGTTTTCACTGAAACCTGGCTTTCTCCAGACATCTGAATTAAATTTAAAAGGCTATCATTTATTTAGGTGTGATCGCTCGGCCCTTACAAGCCCCAAACAAAGCGGAGGTGGTGTTTTAATTGCTATAAAAACTCACCTCAAATCTGTATTACTTTACCCCACGTTTATTAGTGTTGAACATTTGTTTGTAGTTGTTAAGTTTAATCTTGTGTCTTATATAGTTTATGCGGTATATTTACCACCTAATTCAACTATTGATAAATATCTTGACTATTGTTATTCCGTCGAATCTATTGCCGACGAGTTTCCAAGCAGTAAACTAGTTTTATTGGGCGATTACAATCTATCTGCAGCATCTTGGGTTAACGATGATTTAGGTATTGGAGTAATTTGTAATGATAGTTACCCTGCTCATTTAGTAGCTAATTCATTTGGGTTCTTAAGCTGCGTACAATGCGTTTCTATTCCCAATAGGGAAGGTGTGTTTTTAGATTTATGTTTTACTAACGATCGTGATATTTCTGTGATAGAAGCTGTAGATGTTTTGTTAAATTTAACACCATACTGCGTACTTGTTAACTATAAAATGTGATACTACCTGTGATATTTTAAATTGTAATTATGTTTTTAATGAGTTTAAACTTGCTGACTACAACGCAATCAATAATTATTTGTTTAATGTTGATAGGACTGCACTATTTTATAACTGTGATATTGATATGTGTCTTGATGTATTTTACTCTGTAATTAATTATGTTATTGATTGTTTTGTCTCTAAAAAACTGTGGCGTGAAAGCAATTTTTCTATTTGGTTCAACAAAGAATTGATATCACTTACTAAACACAAGATAACTGTATACAAACGTTATAAATCTTCAAAACTATTGTCGGACTATAATAAATTCCAATCTATTTGTACTACGTGCAAAAATCTCAGTGCACATCAATACGAGCAATATATTTTACAAACTGAAAGTAAAATTCAAAATAATCTAAAACATTATTGGAGATTTGTTAATGAGAACAAAAAAAACTAATGGTTTTCCAGCCACAATGTATTATAAAGATCAAACTTGTAATAATGGGAACGACTTTGTAACTAATTTTGCAGATTATTTTTTTTCAGTCTATGTTAACAAAACTCATCCAACTTCATTGTTTAATTTTAATAATATCGTAATACATTCAAAATTTTCTATTAGTTTGTGTGATGTTTTTAAGGGAATTGAAAACCTTAAATGTAATTTAAGCGTTGTACCCGACGGCATTTCTTCTTTACTGTTAAAAAAGTGCATTTATTCTATTGCAAAGCCATTGCACTTACTTTTCAATGCTCCATTGAATAAAACTAAATTTCTTCAAATATGGAAACAAAGCTATATTACGCCTTTGTTTAAATCTGAAGCCAAAGAGAATATCACTAACTATAGAGGCATTTGTATTCAATCTGCTATACCTAAATTGTTTGATAAAATTGTAACTGGTCAGTTGCAATGGATGTGCAAAAGCATCTTAATAGAAGAGCAGCACGGATTTCGTGAAGGGCCTTCCACACTAACTAATTTACTCTGTTATGAAAGTGATATTTTAAATGCATTTGAATCTAAAGTACAAGTTGACTCAATCTACACCGATTTTTCAAAGGCGTTTGATCGTGTGAGTTATAATATTTTTATTGTCAAGCTCAGTGCTCTGGGTTTTCATCATGTTGTGACTTCCTGGTTATTCAGCTTTTTGAAAAATCACACGCAGTGTGTAAAAATTAATAACTTTTTGTCACAGCTCATTCTTGTTTTATCTGGTCTTCCTCAAGAATCTCATTGTGGACTAATTTTATTTTTGCTTGTCATTAATGATATCCCACAGTATATCAATTCATCGTCATTTCTTTTATTTGCGGATGATTTAAAAATGTATAGAAGAATATCATCTTTTAATGACTGCCATCTTTTACAACTGGACTTAGATTCTATAAATACTACTGATAAAGGTTTTTCAATAAGTTTCCATAGAACTTTAAGTAAATTTTTTTTTAACTATATAATTGACACTGAAGTGTTAAACAAAGTCACACAAATAAAGGATTTAGGCGTTATTTTTGATCATAAACTTACATTTGTTGAACATATTAACATCATGTGCAATCGTGCCATAAAAATGTTAGAATTTGTATATAGAATATCCGCGGATTTATCAGCCAGTACACTAAAACTTTTATATTGTGCTTTGGTGCGTTCGCATTTAGAGTATGCTCCGTCAGTTTGGAGTCTTGTTAATGAAATTCATAACCGTAGTATTGAACAAACTTAAAAGAAGTTTTGTCGTTTATTGTTTTATAAATCCGGTATATTATCTGTAAATTATGATTACTGCTACATTGCTCCATTGTACAACCTACCGCCATTGAAGATTTGCCGCAAAAGAGCTGATTTGTCGTTCTTGCGTAATTTAATTATGTCTGAGATTGATTGTCCGGAGCTACTTGGTACTCTTCCATTCTATATAGCACCTAATAATAGACATAGCAGATATTTTTTATTGTTTTGTGAGTCTACCCATTCTACTAATTATGGTTTCAACAATCCATTCGGTAGAATGTGTAGATTTGCAAATAATTTACCAACTGATATTATGTATTTTGTGTCTCTAAATCTACGTTCAGAAGTCAGCTGACTAATGTTTAATATGTGCGCTTCTATGTATGTTATTTTTTGTATTCTTTATTTTTGTATTTATTGTAAAACATCATTGTTTATGTATATTTGATGTAGATGTAAATGGTAAGATTTTACCGTGAATAAAGTATTATTATTTAAATTTATTGCTTTCAATATACTCTTTTCTAAGTCAAAATACACAAACTGTTTAAATCTCATCCTCAATTAATATATAATTTTAGCAAATGTGGTATCTGTAGATAAAATTCAAAGGTATTTTTATGTTGTTTTGACATATTAAGTAATTTCTAAATATCCACATTTTGAAATTAAAATTATACTCAGTTTTAATTTTTGGGAGCGGGTAGAAGTCACATGGTGATAAATTTGGCAAATACGAACGATGATCAACTACAGAAATACGCTGATTTACAATAAGGAATTTTGATCAGGCGGGTTGTCCTGGTGCAGAATCCATTAGTCGTTCTTCCACAAGTCTTTTTTACTTTATCTCTTAGCTAGTTATAATAAAATGTTTAATATAAAAAAAAAAGCATTGCTTTCAATTTTGATTTGCTCATTTACGCTTTTTTTTATCTGTGGCTGTCTGGGGTCTTCATTGTTGCTTTGTTTTTAAATCATACTGGAAAAATTAAGTTTTATCACATGCATTTTGTAAGTAAGTTTGGTCGTTTTGTGAATTGTCTCATAATGTCAGAGTAAATGTTAATCTGATTCTTTTTTTGGTTCTGAGTGCGTTTTTTTACATGCAAAATTTACCATATTAAATGTCGCACAATTTTATTAATTTTCTGAACTTATCCTTTAATTTTTGCAGTCACAAGTCGTTCGTTATGTTCATTATCTTTGACCTGTACCCAAAGATTAGTAAAACTATTTGTGCATTTAAAAACTTGTGCACGTGACATATTATTACTTTCTTTAACATTTTTGTTTTTTTTTTTTTAATTTTACAAGGAGTTTTAAGTTAAATTGCTGCTTGATATTTTTGAGACTTTTCTACGCAAGAATGCTCTCTACAAACAACACTGGAAAGCGAACAAAATAGACAGAGAGATAAAGCTATGAGGTTGCTATGAAAGCTTAGATCAGGGGCGCTCAGACTTTGAGCATCGGCGATCTACCATAAAATTATTAAGCTGCAAGCGATCGACTAGGTTACTAGGTCCTAATAAAACTTAGTCACTAAGTAAAAATAATTATTAAAAATTAAATATTTAGTGTACTTTTATACAATAATGTCAGAAATTTCAAAAATATTTGATAAAAGGCGATCAACTTAAAAACCTCTTGCGATCGACTGTTTGAGCGCCCCTGGCTTAGACCATATGTACGTATATGTATTTAGAAATAAAATCGAGGCATTGCCTGGTTCACATACAAATTTATTTTATTAAAATAAATAATTATTTAAAAAATAATTAAATATTTTTATTAATGTATAAATTTAACATAATAATATATTTAAAATTTATAGACATGGTAAAATAAAAAAAAAATTGTTTGTTTATTTCAATATTATAGTTTGTATAACAAATAAAAATGATTTTATTAAAAATCAGTTAATAGCTTTGATAAGTATAATTATTGTCTACAAAACAAAATTGTTTTGTTAACCTATTTCTTACTCTGTTAGAATTTTTATTTACTTGATACTACAATCTAAGATTGCAGTAGCAATAACTGATAATTTTAATTTTTTTTTTAAATAATTACATACATCATGGTCATTCATATGTTATTTACACATATCAAACACAGAACCGCAAACATTATACATAATACTAATTAATTTTGAGTAATGTTATCTAAATTCTAGATTGTTGAATCAAGCACTTATTGACACTGCTGACGTTTTCTAGTCTAGTTGTGACTTCTTTATCAATTGGCTAGAAAAATAAAAAATCTGATAATTTGATCTAATGTACTCATTACATCTTTAGAAAAGTTATTGTTTTTGTTTAGTAAACAACAAAAGTGTAAAGTGTTCATATTAAATAATTGTAATAAATAAAGTAATTTTTTTTGTGGTCAAATTCTTTTTTCATAATTTTCAGGTTATTTTGTCACTGTTGCTACAAAACCACACGTTATTATTGTTATAAACAGTTTTTTTTTACTAAACTAAATTTTCTCAAAACGGCTATTTTTGTAATAAACATTTATTGTTTCCCAAATAAAACAAAATAAAAACGTAAAGCTAAAATTATTTTTAGAAATGACCTGACATGGAAAAGTTATAAACTATAATGAATAGTTAATAAAAAATACATTTTCAAATCAGATAGACAACTTTAGCTGGTTTATTTGAATTACGTGAGCAGCCGTCTGAAAGTTAACAAACATTTTGTATCATATATGTATTCAATATACATAGTAATTAGAAGTATAAATATAATAATAGATGTTTTTTTTTTTAAGTTACTATCGACAAATGAAACACGTTTTATTTAGGTTATAATCGGTAATTAAAACTTATCGTATCTAAAAACTGTTTTTTTTTAATTGTTGAAATTCAAAGATATTGTTATGTTGTTATGACATATTAAGTACTTAGTCCTATTTATTACATTCTAAAATAATAACAATTTATTCACCTAATCACCTATTCAAACTATTTTTTAAATGCTTGCAGATATTAATTATACTTAAATACTGGGAAAGGAAACTGACATTAATTCATAATATATTATCAATAAGATCAATAACAATTACAGCTCATATTTATATAATGAGTACCAAATATTATATAATCTGTTTTTGGCATGCAACCGGCTACAAACAATGCTTATAATAAATAATTTGAAGTGGAATTGCGTAAATGCTCGCAACGCACAACAGTAGTGTATCATTATTAGTTACAAAATTTAAGAAACTGAGAGAAAACAAAATGATGAATATTGTTTAAAGCATCATAACAAGAAACCTAAAATATGTCTAGTTGTGCAATCTGATTGAACATTATATATTCTTAAAGATAATAACATATTATATACATTTATTATATTTGATTAATATTCGTGTATACAGTTTATTAGATTTGTATAAAAAAACTGAAAAAAATAGCAAAAAGGGATATATTATGATATTTTACTAGGTCAGCCATGAGTCCGTCAGATTGTCTTTATGATCTAGGCTCAAGTGGATATATCAAAACTGCGTGACGTTTATTAATAATGTAGTTTTTTAAGTTAGAATTAGGTTTTTAATAATTATAAAGGATTGGCATCTTTTTTTTAGGACTAAATAGAACTTCAATAATCCTTCAAGTTATTTAAAAAAAAATACCATGAGGTAGAACAATTTTCTTTTTTATATGTAATATATAATATATTATATTATATTATATATTATAAACTTTGCAGTCTGCACAAATTTTTCTTAAACAACTTTATTAAATGTGCTTTTTGATGTACATACAGTTTTTTTTGCTACTGATATTGATGTAATTCTTTACCTAAACCTAATTTAATAATTGATTATTTTTTGTGATATCAAAAATAACGCAATTGTTAAAAAGTGTTTAAAGTTTTACTACTAAAACAAGTTGCAATCTTTTTGACCAATAAATTTGATTTAAATTGCATAAGTAAAGGTTAGTCTTTACCAATTGAAGTTATACAAATTTTGCATTAGTTGAGTTTTACGTTTGCAATATTAAATTATCCGAAAAAGATCGATTTTTTAAATAATACTTTAAAGTGTATATTAATTCTCAATTTTATATTGAAAATAACCAATTGTATGTTTAAAAATTTTGTTATATTTGTTAATTTATCAACAGAAACTTATTAGTTACTACTACTACTGTTTTTGATGAGAGTAAAATATTAATTTCTAAAAATTATTTTTTTTACGTTAACACGTGTTACATTATTTATATCATTATTCAACGACTGAGACAAAACAGCAGTAAAAAATAAAACTTGCTTTAAAGAAACAATATGTTTTGTTTGCTGGTTTAGTGTCTGTTTTCTGTATATTGCTAATAAATTACACGGTAAAATCAAAGAAAGTTTTCTGTTACTACAAAATGCACGGCTATACTTAATTTGAATTAATAGATATATATTATATGTTTAATACAATTAACACTTACAACTTACAATGATATTATGTTCATTATAAAAATCAGATGGCTGATTAGTTTTCTATATTATTTACATATAGAAAACTAATCAGCAAAACACATAAAAATATTAAGATCTATCTGATACTTTAGTGATATATATATATTAATATTTATTGTTTGCATTAACAGTTATAAGATAGTTTTTATTAATTACTTTAAATATATTTTTTTTGTAATCCAACTGTTATAAGTTTTTATTTAAACAAATATATTATGTTTGCTGACGGTTAAGTTTTAGTTTAAAATGTTTTGTGTGGTATACAAACAATTACACCATTTAACAAACTTGTTAGTATTAAGTACAGGAGTCGAATCAATGTTGCAGCAGGCTTTAAATAACACTGTATGCTATAAAGTGAGAAATACAACTTTTCAAATGTATAAATTTTACGCTCTCTAAGCACAAAACTTTCTTCAGCAATTCCGAAGAAAAACATACTTAAAGGGTAGTAGTAATCAATAGCATTAAAGCGTCAAAAACGGGTCACGTAATATTAAAGTATTCAAAGGACCAAATGAATAAAATATGTTTAAGATTAAGTGCTTATGGCAAAAAGCAAATTTAGTTTAACCGATCAAATGTATTAAATGTGTACGTAACATAAATCTAACCAATTATTAATTTTGCATGCATATTTTTTTCTTGTTGCTCCATGCATGCTAATGGTAAAAGTTGTAATATTCAATTAGTTTTAACTTATACAATTGTTGTAGTACTAATAACAAGTAAGTAAGTTTGTAGTAATTAGAATAAAACCTTAGATAAATTATTGGTTATAATGTAATTTTTAGAACTTGCACGTACAGGTATAATCTAAATTTAATAAACGTATGTAAAATAATGCAATAAGCCACCAGTCGTTCGTTTGCTTATTTACTTACATCATCAATTGTGTTTAAAAGCACTGAAATATTTAATCAAATTTGTCTTTTGCTATCATGCAATGCCGTGGTTATACAAAACATACTGACGAGGTTTGTAGAACCGAAACGATGGTCTATGCTTGACTCTTGGCCGCTGTGATTGCTAGATTGAGTTTGAATAAATTATTAATTCATTTCGTATGCAAAATAATTAATTAAAATAAATAATTTTAAATTTCTTTGATAGCGTCCTTACAGTGCGTGTTCTTGGTCTTATTGTGTTACTGATTGTTACTATATTAGTAGATTTTCTTTTTAAAAAAGGCCATAACTTTTACTGTTTGCTAAAGGTTCTGTATTGAGTATTGTATATTTAGAAATTACGTGTTATGCTACATACAAATATCTTTAAATTTTAACGAATGAAACCACAATTGTTATAGTTTTCTTCTTCATCTTTATCAATTTCTATTAATCCACTCGTTCCATTTTTTTATGTTGATTTGTTTTGTGCTGCGAGCATCTAGTTCTTTTCGGCTTGCTTCTGTATATGTCTCGCCATCTTAACATAGGTCTGTTGATGCTTTTCTTTCTTTTTTGTGTTTTCCACTGCAAATAATTTTTGCGTGCAAGGTTATTTTGTGAGGTGAGTCGTCGGGAATGTGCACATTTTTAGATTGTTTAAGTTTTTGGTGTTTTGTAGTCATTTGAAAGGGACAATTACCGTTTACTTTAGGTTCACCGATAGTCCCTTCTTCTTAAACCATCTTTCTACGGTTTTTTGCATCAAATGCTTTAGATGCAGTTTGGTTAATTATTTTATTTTTAATGTTGTGTGTTATTCATTACTCAATTCTTAGACAGAAAGACATAAGTCTTAAACGTGTTTTTTTTAATTGTGAAAACACAAATTAGTATCAGTTGGGCCATGTGACATTTTGAATGGAACAATTTTTAAGCAAAACACTATTTTGTTAATTTTTTCAGGTATGCAATACGGTAACTTATATAGTTGCTATTGTTTTTTATTTATAATTGAAAATAATGCAAATAAAAAAAAAATAAGTCAACAATATTTTTAATTAAATATTTTTAGAATTAATAAAATGGGACTACTGATGATGAGTTTAAGCACTGCGTACGTTTTAATGCTTTAAACTGTCTTATACATTAAACATGAATTTAAAATCTAGGATAATCTTAACATAAGTACACGCAAAACTACAATGTATTAATTAAACACTACTCACGTTACTGCTATAGATAAAAAAAATTATCAGCTATATATTGACAACTTACAGCATGTTTAAACGTTATCGTTTTGACAATTTTTATTAGCCGGTATTTCCAATATTTAGTTTTGGAATTTTGTTTACAAATAATAAAGCGAAAATTTAATAATAAACATAATGTAATTATGTTTGGAGTCAAAAACATTTAGAGTTTGTGATTTCCTTATTGGACTTCAATAGTTATGATTTTTTTGTGATAGTGTTTTGTTTATAACTTCAAAGAAAATTTTTTTTTTAATGTTTAATTTTTGTTGAATAAAGTAATTATAATTTTTAAACAAATTGAATCCAACAATTACAGCGAGCAAAAGTTAAGCATACAATTTAGTTAATATATTAATAAAAGTTATCAACACATTTTAATTTGATACTAATTTTAGTATTTAAATAGTTAAATTAAATTTTAATAAAAAAAAGACATATTTTAGTACTCTAAAGTTTGTATTATGAGTGATATTCTATGATTTTAATGAGAATTTGTATAATAAAGGGCCGCAATACACAAGTTCTAATAAAGCATCTAATAAACTACTAGAGAAAAAATATTGTTTTAATTTAATTTAATTTAATTTAATGTAATTAAATTTAATTTAATTTATTTTATTTTATTAACACTTCTGATCAGTTAATACATTATGTGTTCAATGTTTTTATTTATTATAAATGTCTATATTAAGCATATGTTCAATTATAGGTTTTAATAAAATACATAATGGTAAATTTATTAAGAGAATAACTCATATTCTCTTAATAAATTTATTAGGTATTTTATTAAAAGTTGGATATTACGGCTCTCAATATGTCGTACTAGTGTAATATAAAATATGTAATAAAAAGGAATTGTATATTATGGTGAATGCGCCGGGCAATATTAAAAGTAACGTAAATTATCTCATTGCATTTACATTAGGTGTATGTTGACATTACATATAAAACATTTTTAATAGAATGTGTATATTTTTATGACATGTTTTTAGTATGCATAAACAGAAAATCTTGCTACAAAAACCTATTTTTGTCTCTATATGCATTGTTTTTAATTTTGCACATATGTCTTTTCTGCACTAAGTTTATTAATTTGTAAACAAAATGATTCCATGAGTGATAATTAAGTGTTTGTAGAAACACAATATTTTAATATTTCAAACAAAACATAAACTTTTGTTTGCAAATGTTGAACTGTTGGCCACATATGTACCTAATTACTTTTTTCTTATTTTCAACCACATTTTTTGTTTTTGCATAGTTGGTTTTGACGGGTTTTCATTTGTCAAAACTTTGATCCAAGTTTGTGTGCCAACTTAATTTTAAGAAAATATAGATATTCCATCGATACTCATACAAAATAATATCTGAAATAAAACTTTATTTTTCTGAATATTTCAAAGTTTTTTTTAAGTTGTAACAACTTTAATGTTAATTGAGTACTTTTCTAGATAAATTAAAATCAGAAAGTACATGGGTAAACAACAAGTTACTTAAGCTGTTACATGAGTCTTTGTTCAAACGATATACATTTGATGGTCGAGACAGATCGTGTGAGAGTCTGTGAAAGCAATATGAATGCTGATTGATATATACGACACTGTTTAGAGAAGCATGTAATGCCGTTTGCACCATGTTTCCAACAAGCCCGGATTTAAAACCTATTAAGCACGCTTGGGACATGTAGAAATGACGTATTAATTAAATAATACATTGAAACTATTATGAGTTTTTCTTTAATTTGGTTAGAAGCATGTCTAATTTTTTGGGCGCTGTAATTAGTGTTTGTTAAAGTTTTTTGCACTTTTAATTTTGCTTCAACAATTTTTTGTTACTTAAATGAATAAGTTTTTTTTGTTATTTTTACACATAAGTTTTTGATTTTATAAAAAGGATCTTATGTTAAATGACCAAATACACTATTTAATTAATAAATTTGTTTTACTAAAAATTTATTAAAAAATTGATGTATCCGGTTGATTTGCACATGAGTAAATTTTGAATATGTACAGGCAAAAATCAAATTTAGGTTTTGCCATATTGACAAATAATGCAAATGGCTGCATTCAGAACGACTTATCACTGCTAATCATGCTAACTCAGCGATTGTCACTTTACTAATCACTCTTTTAGGTACGATTGCTTGCTGACAAAGCAACTCAGCAGTGTTTACAATAAAAAAATAGTAAATACTTTCAATGAATCTAATAAAATATTTTAAATAATATAATATAAACAAGATGTTTGTATATATATTTTATAACTCTTAAAAAAATGGTAGAAAGAAGAAATATAAATAAATCAGAAAGATAATGGTAAAATAATATTAATCTGTAATAGCTTGGTGAAGGGATTCAAAAATATTAATAAAGGATAAAGATAATCAAGCCAAAAAATATTTCAAAGTGGAATTAAATTGCATTAAATGTTGGAAATATATTAAATCTATCTGGTCGTTAAGTAAGGACTTTGTAAACTATTTAAATAAGTTTTATGTTTATGTAGTTAGTGAAAGTGTACGCGGTTGGCAATGGTCTAAATCACAGCTTCCTCTACTTACAAGCCGTGCTTATAAAACTTAGCCTAGTGCACAAAGCCTAGTGGTCCTATTTGTTCTATTTAAATACATGTAAGTCAATGTAAATTACAGGTGCATAGAGAACAGCACTGACTATCATACACGTAGAACAATTTTTACTTTCATTTCCGGTCTTTATCAAAAATAAATTTGTTAATCTTATGTCAATCTTAAACTATTTGTTTTATTAATTAAATTTGCAAGATTGGCCTTCAATCATGTTTCTTTAAAAAATATTGTTAGCGCAAACACTTCCACCGCTTTGTTTTTGGATAATATAAATAGTTTTTATGGTATTATATATGAATAGTATTTGTAATGTCATTGCCATAATTTTTATGTCTTTGGTAAAAATATATTAATAATATATGTATATTTTAAGTTTTATCTTCTGATTTAAAAATAATTAACATTTCATTAATTTAAATTTAACTTTTAAGATAAAAATCTGTTTAGTCGGTATAGTTTTTATTATAAAAATATCTATTATATTTTGCTAAATGTTTTAGAACACAAAGAAATTCTATTTAGGTGAATAACAATTTGTAATTTTAATACACAAATGCTATATTTTTAGTACATAAGAAAATTAGAAGAGGAAAAGTAGTGCTTTCTATTTACATATGTATTTTTAATTTTTATTAAATGTTTTTGTAAGTATTGCATTATGTAAAAAAATGTTTACAAATTTTTTTGTTTATTTATGTATATAAAATTATTATCTATATTTATATAATATATCTTTTTTTGTCAAATTTTTATGAGCGCCGCGGTGGGCGGAATTATATTTGAATACCAACAAAAACAACATTCTCAAAATTTGGTACCGATTGATGGTGACGCAAGCGCAAAAACTACCAAACAAAAAGTAAAATTGGTTCATCGGACAAAAGAACGTTTAGTTATTAACATTGGGAAAGGTTATTGCAGAAAATGAATTTGATGTTTGTACCGATGTACTTGTTGATGATTTTACGTTGTTTTTGGTATTATAACTAGCAATTATTGTGGAATTATGAGTGGAATGAACTATAGTTGTAAATTGATTGGATTTGATTGGATTTGATTTTGATTTACAAAATTTACGAAATAAGGTTTACGATTGCCAGTAGTTCTTATGGGCATATAGTAGTAATAGTCAATAATCTTGGATTGATTCTGGATTTATGAATCTGGGATTTAAATCCGTTAATTGTTGATCATTTCTGAGTTAACTCATGAATATTGTGCTGGCAGTTTTAGTCGCGATTGGCCAATGTATTTTTTGCTTAATTCTTGAATCGAGTTAAAATCTACCGTCAATATGATCTTAGATTTAAATAATCTTGAGACCACTTAAGATCAATATTAGATGGTTTATTAGTGTGTCAGTTATTAATTATGACGTATGGTAACAGATTATGTTTCAATTTAAAATGAATTTAGAACTTACTGTAGCAAGTTTTTGTTATATGGTGTTGTCAGACATTCGGGACTATACTCTATGCATATTGCTAGAAATAAGCAAGTTATATATTGCATTGCATATTACAACTGTCATTTTAACAAATGTTGCTAGCTAACAACATGAACTAAACAAGATTTGTTAAATAGACATTGTTAGCTTACAATATATATTTTGCTTACATTCTAGCAATGTGCATAGAGAATAACTCCGATTATGTTGTAATATCACAACTTAAATTTTTAAATGTTAGCTATGAGACAAAATGTATAAGGCATTTTTGAGATTATTGATATATCAAACACGTTTTTCAAATATTTTAACATAAATAAAAATTGGCATTCGTATAAATTTACCTATTTAACTAGGCTTTATTCGAAATTATTGCTTTTACAACTGTCTCATTTGAGGACATTGCGTCTCTTCTTTATATATTTTATATATGTTCTGATATACACGAAATTGTATAATAGTAATTATAATTTATGCAAAAAATTTATTCTTTTATTAATTTTCAAATTTCTGTTTTAATTCTTTCATGTCATTACCATCAGCTTAATATCCCGAAATAATTAGTTTATTTGTTCATTCTCAGAATGCTATTAACCATAGCCATTAAATAAAGTCATTAAGTCAGTTAGTATAAAAAATGGTGGTGAACAATGTTGACGAAGTAAGTTAAAAATCAATTAGTTTAAATAAATAAAGCCATACTGATGAGAGGTAAACCTCGAAACGCGTCTATGGATGTTTTTTAGTTTAGAATATTTTTTCATAAATTTAATTTTTTAATTTTAACATAAACTTGATAATAATTTAATTCATTTTTGTTTTATTTTTAGCATAATTAAAAATGATAACACCTGATTATTTCAGTAACGGATGATAATTGGACATAACATATGGGTGCTTTAACACGTCTTTAAAATATTATACGTAATACAATACATAAATGACGCATTACAGAAAGGAGTACATAAAGACATTTTTGTGATTTACTCTGGTTTATTTGAATGCCGTTTTTTCAGGAGTACAAGACACTTTAAGCCGCGTCTACTTAATTTAAATAATATAATTTGATTCAATAATTATTTTAACTTAATTAGAAACACGTTTAGTTGTTGTTTTTTTGTTCATTTCTGAAACAACATTTTCCAATTAAAGGTGTAATCGATTCTGGACTATATCCAAATTTAATTGAAATGTGATAGGAAAAAAAAGGAATAAATCTAATTAATAGATACCGCATGTGGAATACGATATGAAAAAATCAAACACGATTTATGTAGATGACAAACTATACATTGGAGGTCCTTAAATTATAATTGAAGACTGGGTGGTAGAGAATGCAATACCGAGCAAAATAACGAATACCGGTTTTTTGGTATTTTTGTATTAAAAACCGGGAATACCGGTATTAATACTGGTATTGTTTAATTTTTTTTAAATAGTTGCATGTATAAACATATTGTATGGTATATAATTATAAATATATTAAAGTAAAAGTTAACTAAATTAAAGAAAATATTTTTGATTTTTTTTAATGAATAACAATACTTTAAAATCAATTACTCAAACCCAATCCAACTTAAAAGCGGCCAACCAAACCTCAGCAGTATGTCAAGGTGGTAAGAATCGCTTTATGGTATATAGATAATAATTAGTGGTGCAAAGTAATTGTAGCTCCATTATGTTGTTTTGACAAAAAAAAATCAAATTCTATCAATAATCTTCAGCATAGCAACTGGCAACTATTTATTTTTAAATTAAATATTAGTGACTATCTACCTATTTAGACATATGTTAAAGTTTATCGATAGTATTCGGTTTCTTTGGTTGAAACAACACGATAAAGCTACAATTACTTTGCACCACTAATAAATAAAATTGATGGATTGGGGTTAGTTTTTTATTGTTTAGTTATTTATTATCAAAATATTAAATCTTATATTGCTGGTATATTAACAACTTTAATTAATCAAATTGGAGATGTTGCGTTTATTAATATAAAAAATACTGAATATTAAATTATGGAAGATGAAATTATGTTTTTTTATATTGATTGTTTTGTTACGCCCAGTTATACAATTTTGTTTTTTATATAACTGACTCAACGCACGTTGAACCTCCCAACCACCACACCGTGCTTGAACGTCGTATCTTAATTAATTATCACTAATTTATCATATAAATTACTGCCGTCAAACCATGCGACCGCATCTCTTCACTGCGCCGACGTTACTGATCCTCCTTCCTTTGTCCCGCAATTGACTCCCACTCCGCCGCAGTGCAATCTATTTGTGCTGAACTGGTCTATCTCGTCTTCTTGAAATACTTCGGTAATGTTTCCGTGTACTTTTCTATAAGTTGAATCTGCACACAATTATTAATACATTTTGTCCAATTAATAAATATATATCTCTCTAGCACAAAACCAATTGTTATGCCAGAATCCCTATAATTATATCAATACATAGTATACTACTAATTAGTAGTAGTATACTAAACCGGTATTTTACGAGATCCCGGTATTGCATTCTCTACAGTGGATGGACATAAAACCTAGAAAACTGAGAATGAATGCTAATTTAATATGTTTGTTTCTTATATAAAATTTGGTTGTGGTAGTTATCATCACATTAATAATGATTTTTTTTATATAATTAATTAGTTATGGTTATCAATGATTAGTTTAGTTAGTTTTGGAATGGTTTTAGTATTAGTAATTTGTGTTAAGTTCTTAAACTTTGAATATACTTATTTCTAAATGAATTTCTTAAAAAATTAAATTCATATGTATGCAAACGATTTTAACTATTATTATAACAGAAGATTGAATAAAACAATCTATGTTCTTATATCACAATTGATTTAGTCACAATGTGACTGCAGTTTTGGCTGAACCTTCTTGTTAGGCTTCTTCAGACAATATATTGACAATTTGAAGAAGGCTGAGGATGTAACAATTTAGCGTAACCTGTAAAATACATAGATTCTTAGTTTATGGTTTACAACTATGAAAGTTTAAATTGAGACAGTAGAATCATACTAAAATACACTTTCCCAAAAACTGATTAATCAAATATAAATTAAAAATTACACCCAAACAAAACTACTAACGCCACCCCACGTACATATCAATAACTTTTCAGCACTAACTACAATAACATTCCGCCTAACCTAACCTCCTACACATATGATACATTGCAAACGCACAACTGTCTATAAATAAATGTAAGTCATTTCATTATTTTTTATATTTTTTTATTTTACGTTTATGTTTTTTAATTGAGGTTAGGGTATTTTAATAAAAAAATTATACTTTATTGTGCTGATTTTATTTTTATATATTAAGACCGGTTTCGGCGGTTAGCCCATCATCAGTTCTAAAATATTGCATTAATTATAAATATATATGTGTTACATAGATGATTTTAACAAAACTTACTTTTCTTTTCTTTTCACAGGTGTTGTTGTGTGTTGCGGGTGGTGTGAATTTGTTGTGGTTACTGTTACATTAATTGGTTATTGTGTATTGTGGTTATTGTTGTCGAGTGATTAACTGTAGTGTGGTTATTGTTTTTTAAAAATGTATAGATATGTTGGTATGGGTTATTGATTACAGATGCCTAAACGAACAAATCAATAACCCATACCAACATATCTATACATTTTTAAAAATTAATAACCACACTACAGTTAATCACTCGACAACAATAACCACAATACACAATAACCAATTAATGTAACAGTAACCACAACAAATTCACACCACCCGCAACACACAACAACACCTGTGAAAAGAAAAGTAAGTTTTGTTAAAATCATCTATGTAACACATATATATTTATAATTAATGTAATATTTTAGAACTGATGATGGCCTAACCGCCGAAACCGGTCTTAATATATAAAAATAAAATCAGCACAATAAAGTATAAAATTTTTATTAAAATACCCTAACCTCAATTATTTTAAACTGTGCAATAATCAGAAACAAATACTATATTTTTTAACCTTTAACTTATAATATGTACCATCTGACAATTGTATATCTTATGTTTATATTTTCTGTATATGTATTAAACTTACAGAGCTAGAAGATAACAATTTAATTGTCGAAACATGTCGCTACATATATACATAAAAATTAACACCACAAAACATCATCTTGACTATCTAGAGTATCAATTATACCCAACACACCTAATTTTATTATTAGTCTGATTTAAATATTAATTGTTACTAAAAACAGCTGTGTTCTGTTTTTCAAACAGTAATAACAGTATGTGTTTTTGGTGATTTCTTTGCGTACTTTGAATTGCTTTTAAATTTTATTGAATTTATTTTGTGTTGATTTATCTAGTTTAGTTAATTTATATCGGAGAAATGACAGCTTGCTAATATTGAGTAAAAAGTACTACACTTACTTAGACATTACAACGATTAAGATATCACAATATTAGACAAATAATTTCTCTACTAGTGTTAACGGATTTATTAAAAGGTTGGTTTTAAAACTTAACAGCATTAAGAAACCTTATGTTAGGAATATATTGGATTTCTATCGGGGTTTAATACTTTTCGCAGAGAATTCATATTATTTGCACTAAAAATAACATAATTTAATTCATTGTAATATGTGTGAAATATATAAAAATGTAAGCCTTAATGTTACTTTAAAAATACTGTATCAATATAATATTTTTTGTCATGGCATAATTGCGGTAAGGTTTATCTTAATTTAGTAATAATAGTTTATACATAATTACTACATTTTAAATATATCATAAAAATGTAAATCCAGATATAGTAATCATTAAAAACAACAGCTGTTAAAAATGTTATGGAAAATCAAACATTTTATTAAATTAGGTTAACAATAACAGCAATTTCAAAATATGATTTTTAGGAATTACTAGATATGTCACAACAACATAAAAATACCTTTGAATTTGAACGAGTGAAACCACACTTGCTGAAACTACGGCATTGAAGACGAGATTTAACCAGTCTGTGAACATTAACCTTAAATATTTGCGGCTTATAAATTTTGGAAAATACTGAACTTGAAAGTTTATTCTATATCATTAGTACGGTTAAAAAATCTTGGTCCTACATCCCTGTCAGTAAATATTTGTTACAAATCCTAGCAAGCCTTGTAGTAAGAGTAAATATTTGTTTAGATGGCAATATGTTTTGTATTTTGTTTGAACAATGTTCATGGAAATATCTATAGAAAATGCAAAGATCTGCAAAGTTATGCCGATGTTGCGACATCCAAAGTCGAATAAAGACTTAGATGTCTTTATTCGACTTTGGATCGGCAATGATCGTTTTTGAATAGACTTTAGAAAAGAGTATAGTTTCAGAAGCTTTTCCTTATACTAAGGAACAATATTTAATACAAGGATGTATATAAGTTTTATACATATTGAAAGATAAACAGAAGTAAAAAACTGGTTACATCTATTAAGAAATCCTAGTTTTCTAAATACTTTTGAAGCTATATCAACAACATGGTTGTTTCAGAGAAGAATATGTAAGGTTGTAACTGATAGAAGACAAATTGAAAAAAAAATTAGATTTGTTGTTTAGTTTAATATTTGGCACTAATAGTCTTCAGATTTTGATTTTAAAAGTTAAATTTTACTAAATTAGAAGTACCCCATTTAGATATTGCTTTGTTTATAGTTGATACAAATTTATATTCTTTTCAAGACGCGCTGTCATATTTGTGGGTATGGTCTTTGGAAAGTATGAAGTATGAAGGGTGCCAACGGTTATTTGAAAAAGTTTATTAATGTGAATTAAAAATAAAGTTGGCCAAAGAGCAGAACTTTGAAGAAAACCAGCATTTATTATTTTAGGGCCAGAATTAAAATCATCAATTTTTCTATTGTCAAGAAAACTATTGATAAGACTTACAGATTTGTGTTCAAGACCTATACAATAGCGCTTGTTAATAAGATTTGAAAATGCCGTACCCAAATGCTTTAGACATTTTAAGAGCTACTGCAAGATTTTCTCTATGTAAGAAGATATGTTGTTGAACGTTTTGATCAAAATCCATTTGAGTATCTGAGCAAAAATTTTAAGAACTTGACAATGTGGAATTTAAAATATTTTTTAATTTTTCTTAACATATTAATGTAATATGTAATATTTTTAGTAAGTACTGCCGATGGCTTAACAGACGAAACCGGTCTGAAAAAAAAAAAAATAGCACACAAGTATTAAAATTTATTAAAATAACTCAACCTAAAAATTATTAAATTATTTTTCTTATATCATTAAATACATATTTAAGCATTTAACTAAACGTGCTACTTGTCTACTATATACTTGTATTACTATGAACGTGTCATCTACATACACAATGATGACAGTATTTGCCATATATTAAAAAAAAAAAAAAAAAAAATTAACAAAATTGGTTAAGGACACATCTCTCTCACGATTTATGTTAAATTTTGACAAATCTAAAACAAATAATTGATCTGAAAAGCATCCACTATTGATGATTTTATAAGATATGTTAGATGCAGAACAAGCACATTTGCACAACTCAAGTTCTTAATTGTTTTTGAGACAGCTGAGTCTAGTACTGCATCTATATAAACTTTAGAGTTTATGTGTTATTTAGAGCACTACACTTTTTACATACATTTTTATAATTAATTTACGTTTTTATTCTAGCACTAAAAATGGCTTTAACAGCTAATACAAACAACAAAATAATGTACATTACAAATCTTTAAGAACTTGATTAGCTGAAAATTCATCTATCTGTGTTTCTTCACATGAAATTAACTATAAGGTTGAAAATTTTGTTAATCTTTGTAGTTATACTGTTTTTTTAAAAGATTGTGCAAATGTTGATTGTTCAGAGTGTGAAACGTCAAACGGTTTTATTCATTTGTGGTTTTTAGTAAAGAATTCCAAATTTGGAATAGTTATTTATTTATTTTCTTTGTTTTCTATACTATTCCGTTTTTTTAATTTATATTCTGCCAAATGTGAGTTTGGACATTTGATTGTTTTATGAATTGCTTGATAGTAGTTAAGTTTTAAAATATGACAGTGTTTAAATCACTAGTCACAAAGATATTGCTATCTTTATTAGTTTATTTATAAAGGCAGCACATTCAAGTGTTCCCACTATTTTCAGGGAAACTTTAAAGAGAACTCTTTTTTTTTGTTAGAATTATGATTGATTATTTATTAGGGTCAATTACTTTCTAACTGAAAAAAAAGTTAGTTTGTTTGAAGTACAAAGCAACGAACTTTGAAAATTGTTACTAATCCTGTCAATGTCTCAAACATTTTGGTCTAGGTTTATATTTAATTTTTTTATCCATAATAATTAAATTTGATATTTCCAAAAAATAAAAATAAATATTATTTGTTACTTGTGCATATAGTGTGCTTTGTTTAAGAATTTATTTTGTTACACCACTATTGGTTTTTTATAACCGGATATGGTCAGCAGGATCTGGAGTCTTAGAAGTTTGCTATTGTAATACTCTAAAATCTGGTAAAAATAGAACGTCTACAAGCTAAAAATTATCTTTCTAATTAGCTGCTTTTGCAAGTTACTAGAGAGAATGATGAATAAGCGTTTTTTACTTAGTTATTAGATAAAAAACTTTTATGCATGAAATGTGGTTTAAAAGATTATTGTTCTACGACTGCTGACCTTCTATCGCTGAACACAGCAACAAATATATATGTAATTGGTGGTGCAAAGTAGTTGTAGCTCCATCATGTTGTTTTACCTAAAGAAACCGAATATCATCGATAAAACTTTAGTATCACAACTAGCAACCAAATTGCAATGTCTAAAGAGGTAGACAACCAAATATAGTTTAATGAAAAACAAAGTTTAAAAACAATTACTCAAACCCAATTCAACTACAGAATACAGACAATTGTTTCGGTTTTCACAAATCCTTATTAGTGTATTTTGGTAGTACGACATTGTTTGATTGTGAAGGTTGAATTTAATTTGTATTGTTTACATTGCGAATTTGTATTATTTGTAGTTAAAAAAAGTACTCAAAAGTTTACTTTAATATGAAACAGAAGTTTGAGAATGTGTAGAAAAGTAGTGATTGAAAAGATACAACACAAGTATCTAAAGCGGATTATGGGTTTGGAGAAAAATACATTAGCATATATAGTAATGCAAAAAACAAATAGAGGAGTAAAAACAAAAAAATATTTTAATACCCAAAAACTAAAATGAAGATAGCAAAACTAGATAAGGTTTAATCCTAAAAAATGTATTACAAAATTTTGTTATCTAAATTACAAAACTCTAGACAGGGACATTAAAACAACAGGATTTGCGCAGAGAAGAAAACCGGAAGGTATTACCATGCGTAAGTTATTCTTAAGGGCCACTTGTTGAGAACCAAACAACTCACTACGTCCTAAAAAAAAAAAAATTACAAAACCCTGATTAAAAATGTACTAATGAATACATGAGGAACTGAACTTAAAGAAAAAGAAAAGATGGTTTGTTTTAGCAATTATAAAATAATGGTTTAGATAAAATTGATTTTTTTTTAATAATGACTGAGTAAATGTCAAACAAGACTAAACAAAATAAAACCGCTATAGAACCTTAGTTTTTTAGCCCAAGTTAAATTAAACTATTATTTTATAACAAAAAAAGTCAGTCTAAAATATTGTCTGTCAAGTTAATAATATTTTGTAACAGAGCTGATGTTTTAGGTTTTGATACAACTGCTTGGTTTCTGGATATTATTAAGTTATGGAATATTTTGTGGTTGTTGGCATTATTAGCAAAATTTTTATTGAGGCTTTTTTTAAACGATGGTTAAGTGGAACTGCTTTGGTTTTAGCATATAGCAATTCATTTGAGGGATTATATAAGGCCTTATTAGGGTTATTTTTTATGCTGAATTTTTGCAACCGACTTATAGAGCTAATAGGGTCACTTATCTGGCCTATTATTTAAAATAAAAACTTAATGATTAATTCTTATTGACCAGTTTGTATTAAGAATATATTTTGTTTGTTTATACGTTAAAAAATTATTTAAAAATTTATACAATTAAATTTGTAAAGCAATTGAGAAAACATGAGGTGATATGAAGTTGGAAGATTTATAACCTATCAGGAATGTTAAATAAATTGTTTTTTGTAAAGAGAATGTAAAAAATACAAAATAGACAGTTTTTTTTAATAATTTTAAAATATGTAACTATTCTGAAATATACGATTGTAACGTTAATTTTCTAGCAGTATTTGAATAAGTGTATTAATTATTAAAACTTGTGTATTGTAACGAAATAAATGTGGTTTATCCCGTTTTATTTTTTAATTTTTGTTTTTTAACTTTTTTGGGAACACTTTATTTATGTTTTTAGAAATAAGTTTAAATAGCCTACATATTTATTTATACATTTTACGACCTTTTTAGAATACAAAAAATGCGTTGTATTAATTATCATCTTTTCTTTACCGTATAGACTGACGTATCCGGCTACAGATTTGTCGGTTTAAGCAAAACAGATGATGCTAATACATCTTTTATATTTAAACCGGTCTCTATTAAGATCTAAAATTAATTTGACCTTGGGAACGTCTTGCTGTTACAGAAATTACGACACTATTTAGAAGGTTAAAGTCATCACTTATCATCATAGTCTTGTTTGGTTAACTTGTTTTAAAAATCTGTGCTGCTACTACAGCAATTTAGTTACAGAATTAAGAATAAAAAAATAATGATAATTTATTGCAACCAATTACTAGTAAATAGTACTTAAAAAAAGTTTAAGATTATCTTGTCGAACTGTGGAAAGAAATTTCTTATATAAATACTTAAAGTGTACGTTCCCGAACTAAGATGAAGACTAGATTTTTCAAATTCAAAAAATACCGTTTTAAGGTATTGTATCAATGTACTGTATTCTTTGTAGCTGACCATCTAGGAATTTTTAAAATTTGTATGTAATTGTGAATTTGTGCTATGTCTAAAATGAAGTTTGATATGGATTTGTTTTGAAGAGAAAAAGTTAGATAGACCTATACATAGTTATTTTGTGGTATCTAAACCATGCCTAAGTTAACGTAATAGTGCAAACACACTTGCAACAATGTGCCGTACCGCAACACCGTTGCGTAACATTCTCGCGCAACATAACTCTGCAACACTGCAACAGCGTAAAATAAAAGGTTTATTTTTGTTGTGTTGTGTTTGATTATTTTAGATATAGTTATTTAGTTAATTTTTAGTTTTAGCGCACGCCATTAGAACGGTTAATGCAGAAAACCTTAGCTTTATTATTTTTAGGCTAATCCAAAATATGGTAAAACCATGATAGTATTACGTTAATTATGGATTATCATATTAGCTTTGCTATAAGAACATGTTTTTATGAAGTAAGGTACCATATATATATAAAGTGGAGATATCTTTGTAAAGACCTGAACAACGTATTTGACCTTTGTTAAAGAACGATAACGCAAAGTAAATTTATGTTTTGTCTGATGCCTCGAAGAACTTTAAAAATTAGTTGGATCGTTTGAAATAATAGCTAAAGCTGGATAATCTGCTTTATAAAATTTATAGAAATTTTTACTTGTGGGAGTAAAGGGGAGTTTGTAACGTTAACTTTTGAGCAGTTTAAATTGTTGAAAATTGTGTATTATAAGTACAAAAACAAATGTTCTTAACTTTGTATAATTTTTCTATTTAAAACTTATCTTAATTATTTCGCTCATATGTGGACCGTAGACAGCCTTAAAATTTGAAGCGTGAGTCGCGGAAGACCGTTATGGTTTGTAGTAAATGTTATTTAACGAAGTAGATTAATTAACTATCGCGTAAGTGGATAATCACAACAATAGACCAGTAAAAATGGTTCGGATTTATAGTCTGACAGTTACGTTTTTCGGAATTTTTTTAATAAATCGGGGGCTTTGTGCATTTAAATTTATTATTACTACGAAGTCATCTATCATCCAAGAAAGGTTTATTTAATTGGTCCACCTATTTATTCTTATTTATCCTGGTCCACTTTAGTTGGGCTTCACCCAGCCACCCCACTAAACTTGTACGGCAAAGTTTTCCATATATCTACCATCTAGGGAATTATTTGTTTGCTCGCCGCCCGGAACCCTTTCCGTTGACTGCTACTGCCGCTCCCGGCCTACCACGAATTCCACCTACGCTGAATACTTTTACCTAATTTGATTTTTTATTGTTGTATACAAATTAATTACTTAATTATTTTACAATATAACCCAATCAAATATCAAATAATATGCAATTACACTCGACCATAAGCTTATGATCGAATAAATCAACCAATTGTGTCGCTTAACCTTAATTTCCACGTCTTTTCATTTTTGTGCCAATATAAATCTTTATTTACTTTATGTTTTTTTGTTATGATTCACAATTATTACATTTAATTAATCTTGTAATTGAACTTAGTTTTTTATTGAGAATAAATGTTAATTATAATTAAATTTTGGCGTTACATGATTTAATTAGAAAAACACATGTGTTTTCCTTATGAAATGTATCATTTTTATCACATTTATCTGAAATAAAAAAAAGTTGGAATAAATGTTGGTTTTGTCTATTTTGATATCGAAAGCAAATGCTTAAAGAATATCAACTAAGAACTTAGTGTAAAGGTTGTATTATTGTGCAATTATTTAGCTTCTGAAACTCTGTTGGAACTTATGTACTTATAAGTTAATACAATACTATCTAATGATTTTATTGTGTAACTTTTACATATGCAAAAAGATCAACTTCAATAATAAATTAAAATCAATACATGTATACAAATTGTTCAAAAAGATAACGTACAAAATTTAAATTAATTACTTAGTTTTAAACCGCTATACAAAGACACAAAAACTATTTTTATTAGACAAAATCAATATTAATGTTTAACAATTGAGATATACAGGGTGTTTAAAAGTAAAGTGACATCGACTAACTTTAATTGGCAATTTTATTTTATAAAAAAAGCTTCAATGGTTTGAAAACGCCGTAATAGATTGCAAAAAAATAACGTGAATCTCATGTTATATGATTTATTTCTTTCAATAAATTTGATTAAATTGTTATTAAAAATTTCTAATTTTAATTTGTTGATGATTATGTTCTCACTTATCGCATCAACAATATAAAGCAGAAATATTTTAAGCGTTACATAGCTTGGATTTGTTTGCCCCACAATTATTTTGTAGTGTTGTGATATGATGTTGTGTATACTTAATATTTTTGCACTGATAATTTTTTGTGACCCCGTTTGTTAATTATTAAAGGTTTGTCTAGACACACTTCCAGGTCGTTCAGAAATATAGGAGAAAGATTATCTTAGTACCGATTTAATATACGGTTTTGTTGAAGTATATTATAAGTGTTATTATTGTGCAAACCTATAACTATCTAGTGAAGTTGTAAATTAATTTATTTTGACAATAACTATTAAAAAATCGAAACCATTTTTAATAAGTAATGAAATAAAAGTTTTGCTGGATCCGTTTTTTTTAAGGACGTACCAACTTAAGCAACAAGGCGTTTTTAGATTGAAATTTTAGATTTAAGATTTTTTTTTTAAATAAATTAAGGAAGTTTGTTGTGTGCCTTGTTTGTGTAATTTTAAATTGTATAATTATTTTTATTTGATATATTTATACTTATTTTTAATTAGTAAAAGTAATTTTTTTTATAAACTTTAAATTTTGTAGTATACATTTTTTAATTTAATTAATTACAACATTTTATTAGTATATTTGAATATTTATATATTTATTTTTGTATTATTTAAAGGCATATGCATGCGGTATATACGAGTATACAACCATTATTTGGTATAATTTGTTTACACTTACTTCATTTCGATTGCTATGAACTATTACCATAGATTATTATTATTACATTAAATATTTACAATATCTCAACCTTTTTGCATTAAATGTAATTTTTATAAATAGATTTATTTCTGATCTCTTTTCATTCTACGTACTTTCTAATTCCTTGGCAATATTTTTCATACTATTTAATGTCGTTACATTTGTTTCATTTGCGTTCATTCATTGTTCCATTCTCTCACCACATACATATACTACTCTACCCGATAATACATTATAATAAAATATAACATACCAAGAAAGTAATTTGTGATATAAAAATAAACAAAATTTCTTTTTACTATGTACAAATATTAATATTATATATTGTATGAAAAATGTAGACTTAATATAATAATACAAAATACACAACATTCTTTATGAATAAATATTACAATGCTATAATATTTTAAGGAACAAAGACAAATTGTTGAGAAAAAACTTTTGTGGCAGAAATTCAATAATTCTACATGCAAAGTTCTTATTGGAGACTTAATGAGTATATAAATAGAATATTCGGATTTAATGTCTACTCATATATTTCTTTATGGCATTTCGTTACATTTTATTATAGTTATCTATATTATTTATATTACTGATAATCACATTTATTTCTTATTAATAAACTCATCGAAAAAGTGGGGTGATTTTAAGTTTAGATTAAATTATTAATATCAAAGTAAACATTTGTAATGCTGAATGTCAGGAGGTAATTTATTTTTATCGATTCATATTACAGTATGACAATCTTCATATATTTTGTTTTTTACAATTTTTAGGGTCGTGTTTTTCTACCGATGTTACATGATAGCGGGTCATAGTAAAATTTACCCGACTGCTGGTGCTATATTAAATGTAGCACTCAAGACCGACACAAACAAACAATCTATATTATTTGTTTATATGTGTAAGAGAAAAAATATGCAAATAAAACTAATTAATAATTTTCATTTTGTATGTAATAGAATTTGTTACTAATGTAGTTTATATAATATTTTATATTATAAAATATTAAGTATCTTTACAATAGACAAGTTTAAATATAGTAGATAAAATATGTTCTTATTATTATAATACTAATTAATATTGTTTAACAAAATATACTTTCCAAAAACTATTTATTAAATAATAAGGAATTATTCCTATAACTGGCTATTCCTTATAAAGCAACTAATCACATTCTAATGGCTGTTAAACATAATAATTTTAATAAACTTACCAATATATGGTATGGGAGTTACTCCTTTCTTTGATTTTCAGATAATTCAAGCCCATTGAAATTTCTGTCTTGACAATTAAAATATATTTTTAACAACAATAGATGTTGACATTAATTATATAATTAGGCAACTTTCATTACTATTATGTTTAAAACTTAATATAAATTTATACATGTATGCCTATGTTCATACGCATTTTGACCAGTATCATTCACATACTAAAAATATGCATGCAAATGTGTTTTAATGGTATGTTTAATTATATTTTATACATGAAATCAAAAATTAACTATCTACATATAGATAAATATTTCTAAGAATATAAAAAGAAACAACAATATGTTACATTTACATATTTAAATAAATATTTGGTATGTAAAAGAAGTAATTAGTAATAAAGAACCATAACTATGTCAATATTTGTAATAAATTAAAGATGTTATTGCTGAAGTGTAAACAAACTTAAAGTTTTTCTTATCAAAGTGCCCCATGACTTTGAAATAATGCTTAACATGATCAGAATGGTATATTAAGTATAAAGGGTATGAAAGTAATGTTTGCAGCACGCTAATGTTTGGTCGCACGAGCAAAGCGAAAAACATCAAAATGCTTTTTTTTTTTATTTGTTTTTTCTTTAATCAATAAAAAAATAATTATTTTGAAAAATTTTGATTAACGTTAATCACCGTTAAATGTGACAACATAACCACAAAACTTGATAAACTATCAAAACTATTTTTATCAATTCAATATAAATACTTGTTATTTACTTTGCGTTAGTATCAAATCTTAGTTTATGTTTATTTTTGATAGTTATCCAAATGCTAAAATAAGCACACAAAAAAGTATAACTGATGGTTTACAGCTACAGCGGGTCTTATAATAATAAAAACATAACCTTAAATACATGAGATTTGACACTTAACCCTTTTTCTTATAAATTTTTATTTGGAAAAAAGTTTAACAGTAACAGTATTAAAAGATTTAATAATAATACACTGCTCAACATTTGAACGGGTACACATGCAGTAAAAGTAATAATAATAAAATAATAATAAAGACTGTGTTTCGGTACGCAAACAAATGCCTATCAAATAACATTTTTGAAACAATTGCTGTTTATCTGTCATTAGTGCAGTTACTGAGCTTGCGGACGCTTATACTTATCAAGTTTAAGAGAAATTTTGCGAATATCTTGAGTAAGTTTTAATTCAGAGTCGTTGACTGCATTTTAAAGATGCCATTAAAGCTTTTAAGTGTTGAAGAGATGAGCCAAGCGCTGAGAATGCTTATTACTGGTGCACAATGTGATCAGAAGAGTTCGAATGCGTTTTAATGACACTAAAACTATTCAACATAAGCACGGCGGAGAGCAAAACTGCAGTACAAGAGTCAGGGAGGACCGGTTTACTTCGATTCAGTGTCGAAGGAATAGATTTTCTACTGCAAGAACAAAGTTTATTTATTGATTGTAAATTTAAGGTCCAGATCTTCTAAAAAATGTCCGTTGTTGGCCAGAGCCCACAAAAGAAGAAGGCTAGAGTAGGCACACCAATATTGAATTGAAGTGTTGAACATTGGGGTTGTTGTTTATTCAGTGACAATTCAGTGACCAGAGTGCGTCTCCATAGCTCCGATAGAAGAGTGAAAGTTTGGAAAAGCAGAAAAGAACGCTATATTGAGAACCACGTGACTTACCATCAAGGAGGTATTTCTGCAACTCGTCGTACTGAATTGGTTATGCTTGGAAATGCTACAATGGATAGTGTCAGGTATCTTAATGAGGTATTAGAACCTGTAGTGTTGCCAATTGCCTACGGTTTCGTGTTTGTTGATGATAATGCGCGTCCTCATAGAACAATGCAAATCAATGCATTTTTGAAAAGAACAATATTACGCACATAGATTGGCCTACGAATTCTCCAGATCTTAATCCCATAGAGAACAGATGGGATTACCTGAAAAGGTTGATAAGGTCACGAGGACTGGATCTAAACAATCACCATCAGCTCCGAACTGCCGTTTTGGATGAATGGCTAAATATTCCTCAGCATTACATTTTGATTTCCAGCATTCTAAGACGTTGCCAAGGGGTCATAAGAGCTAGAGGAGGTCCTACGCATTATTAATCTTTTAGTGTTTAGTTATCATTTCTTTCCAGAGCAAGCTTTTCAGTAATACTAAAATAAAGCTTTTGTTATTTTTTTATTAAAACATTTAAAATTCGTTATTTAAGTTTTATTCTTTTAATTCTTTGCCCTAAAAGTGTTTCCAGAACCATATACTATCAATTAGTCAAAAAGGCGTTCCTCAAAAAGTAGTTATTTGTTTTTTAGATATGTTATTGTAAGTGTACTAGTTCAAATGTTGAGCAGTGTTTATAAAAAAATACATTACGTACATCTTTGACAGCAAATAATACTTGAATCACCAAATAATTCACATTTATTTAAAATACAGGTTAAAATGATTGAGTCTATATTTACATTTAATTAAATTATGTGACTATACAACAATTAAAATTACTAAATTATTGTAATAAATTGCGATATAACAAACTACAATATTAGTAATGGTTTTATAAAAAACACCTGGAATAGATTCAAATTTGTATTATATCAGACTTGAGCAAAATTAAAATTTTAAAGTACATTCAATATAAAAATAAAAAATAATAAATAAAAAGTTAGAATTATTATAGGACAATAAAAAAGCAGATTTTCAGTGTTGTCGATAAAATCAATATTTTTTAAAAACTGTTTTTTTTTCTTTATCAGGGCTTATCTAATGTCACGTGACCTTACCTTGCCTAACATTAACAAAATTGTTTTTTTTAAGTTGAATTTTTTAAGTTCAGGTCACGTGACGTAAAATCAAGCCGGCCAGATTTTACGTCACGTGACCTGAACTTGCCTAACATAACCTCAAAATTGTTTTTTTTTTATTTAAAACTTTTTTTTGAGGTTATGTTAAGCAAGTTCAGGTCACGTGACGTAAAATCAGGCCGGCCTGATTTTACGTCACGTGACCTGAACTTGCTTAACATAACCTCAAAATTATTATATTTTATTTAACTATTCACATTTTTTTTTTTTGAGGTTATGTAAGGCAAGGTCAGGTCACGTGACGTAAAATCAAGCCGGCCAGATTTTACGTCACGTGACCTGACTTTGCCTAACATAACCTCAAAACTATTTTTTTTAATTCAACTATTCACATTTTTTTTGAGGTTATGTTAGGCAAAGTCAGGTCACGTGACGTAAAATCAGGCCGGCCTGATTTTACGTCACGTGACCTGACTTTGCCTAACATAACCTCAAAATTATTATATTTTATTTAACTATTCACATTTTTTTTTTGAGGTTATGTTAGGCAAAGTCAGGTCACGTGACGTAAAATCAGGCCGGCCTGATTTTACGTCACGTGACCTGACTTTGCCTAACATAACCTCAAAATTATTATATTTTATTTAACTATTCACATTTTTTTTTTTGAGGTTATGTTAAGCAAGTTCAGGTCACGTGACGTAAAATCAAGTCGGCCTGATTTTACGTCACGTGACCTGACCTTGCTTAACACAACCTCAAAGTTATTATATTTTATTTAACTATTCACATTTTTTTTGAGGTCATGTCAGGTCACGTGACCTGACCTTGCCTAACATAACCTCAAAATTATTTTTTTAAATTCACATTTTTTTTGAGGTTATGATGATGTTATGGTGGATGAAAATAAAACAAAAGTTGCTAGTATTAAATATAATTTCTTCGCTTTATTTCATTATTTCAAGTGATTGGATAATGAAGCAGTCACGTGTTATTAAAGGGATAAAAGTAAAACATTAAATACAATTGTTTTGTTGGTGGCAGAATATTTGCTAGTGTTGAGTATAATTTCTTTGCTTCATTTGATTATTATAAGTGATTGCTTAATGAAGCAGTCACGTGTTATTAAAGGGATGAAAGTAAAACAATAAATACAATTGTTTTGTTGGTGGCGGAATAGTTGCTAGTATTAGGTATAATTTCTTTGCTTTATTTCATTATTTCAAGCGATTGGTTAATGAAGCAGTCACGTGTTAATAAAAAGATAAAATTAAAACAATAAATACAATTGTTTTGTTGGTGGCGTAATAGTTGCTTATATTAGGTATAATTTCTTCGTTTTATTTCATTATTTCAAGTGATTGGTTAATGAAGCAGTCACGTGTTATTAAAGGGATGAAAGTAAAACAATAATTACAATTGTTTTGTTGGTGGCGCAATAGTTGCTAGTATTAGGTATAATATCTTCGCTTTATATCATTTTTTCAAGTGATTGGTTAAAGAAGCAGTCACGTGTTATTAAAGGGATGAAAGTAAAACAATAAATACAATTGTTTTGTTGGTGGCGCAATAGTTGCTAGTATTAGGTATAATATGTTTGCTTTATATCATTTTTTCAAGTGATTGGTTAATGAAGCAGTCACGTGTTATTAAAGGGATGAAAGTAAAACAATAAATACAATTGTTTTGTTGGTGGCGCAATAGTTGCTAGTATTAGGTATAATATCTTCGCTTTATATCATTTTTTCAAGTAATTGGTTAATGAAGCAGTCACGTGTTATTAAAGGGATGAAAGTAAAACAATAATTACAATTGTTTTGTTGGTGGCGCAATAGTTGCTAGTATTAGGTATAATATCTTCGCTTTATTTCATTATGTCAAGCGATTGGTTAATGAACCAGTCACGTGTTAATAAAAAGATAAAAGTAAAACAATAAATACAATTGTTTTGTTGGTGGCGTAATAGTTGTTAGTATTAGGTATAATTTCTTCGCTTTATTTCATTATTTCAAGCAATTGGTTAATGAAGCAGTCACGTGTTAATAAAAAGATAAAAGTAAAACAATAAATACAATTGTTTTGTTGGTGGCGTAATAGTTGCTTATATTAGGTATAATTTCTTCGTTTTATTTCATTATTTCAAGTGATTGGTTAATGAAGCAGTCACGTGTTATTAAAGGGATGAAAGTAAAACAATAATTAGAATTGTTTTGTTGGTGGCGCAATAGATGCTAGTATTAGGTATAATATCTTCGCTTTATATCATTTTTTCAAGTGATTGGTTAATGAAGCAGTCACGTGTTAATAAAAGGATAAAAGTAAAACAATAAATACAATTGGTTTGTTGGTGGCGTAATAGTTGCTAGTGTTGAGTATAATTTCCTCGCTTTATTTCATTATTTCAAGTGATTGGTTAATGAAGCAGTCACTTGTTATTAACGGGATAAAAGTAAAACAATAATTACAATTGTTTTGTTGGTGGCGGAATAGTTGCTAGTATTAGGTATAATTTCTTCGCTTTATTTCATTTTTTCAAGTGATTGGTTAATGAAGCAGTCATGTGTTAATAAAAGGATAAAAATAAAACAATAAATACAATTGTTTTGTTAGTGGCGGAATAGTTGCTAGTTTTGAGTATAATTTCTTCGCTTTATTTCATTACTCCAAGCGATTGGCTAATGAAAAGATAAGTGTTATTAAAGCGTTGAAAGTAAAACAATAAATAAAATTGTTTTGTTGATGGCATAATAGTTGCTGGTGTTTTTATTCTTCAAAATCTAGTTTTATTTTTGGTTTTATGTTGAATTTATAATCAAACATAACCATTAAAATACATTTGCTAACATTCTTTTAGTATGTGAATGATACTTGCAAAATTTGTATGAAATAGTATGAATTTATGTTAAGTGTTGAACAGTTTAGTACTGAAAGTTGCCTAATAATATAATTAATGTCAACATCTATTGTTGTTATAAATATATTTTAATTGTCAAGACAGAAATTTCAATGGGCTTGAATTATCAGAAAATTACAGAAAGGAGTAACTCCCATACTATATATTGGTAAGTTTATTAAAATTATTATGTTTAACAGCCATTAGAATGTGATTAGTTGCTTTATAAGGAATGGCCGGGTGGAGGAATAATGGGAATAATAATGAAATAATAATAATAATCTTGTCTTTATTTCTGATATGTTACATATAGAAAATGGAGAAGTTCAGTTATAGCACTGCTCTTCCACTTAACCTTCAATTTTCACAATAATTAAATTTCTAAACTTGGACTGCATCAAATTCTACATCTTCTTGTCACATTCCTTATTCCATACAAAATATAGTCTGCTATTATTATATACATTACATACTTTCAATTACTCTAATTTAAAATAGCTAAAATGTCATCAATCTGACGTTTAATTTCATAATAATTAAATATAATTCAAATTGTTCTACTCTGTTCTCTATACTATAAGCGTTTTGCCGTGAGAAACCGTACATACCAGCGATCAAACAGCGGTTTTATTTCCATCTCTTTCTATTTTTGGGTGATCGCGGAAATCTCACGAAAACGTACTGGTTGTAAACGGTTACACATGTCATTAATTTTTTTATGATTATTATTAATTTAGTAAAATATATGCTATATATACATTTACTTACAAAGAATATTCATTTTATTTATACTTAATAGCAATTTTTACTAATTATTTTCATAATCATTCTTGACAATTTATCTCATTTATAGGTTATCATATTTAAATTTGACATACCGGACTTATTAAACTGCTTACAACAAGGGTTTTAAATTCACCTCGCTGGTTGGTACATTCGGAGTCAAAAGTAAATAACCGGTAACTCGCGACAACGCAACGGTTTAAAACCATTTCATACCACAACGTCAACGGTATCTCACGGCAAAATGCTTATTATACTTTGTACTATACCAACTGTTCAATAATAAATAATGTTACAAAAATAGTTTTCCTAAAAGTTAATTAAGCTTTTTCCAAAACAAAATAAATACATCTACATCGCAAGTGTCATAACGTAACGACGTTAAAAATGACAAGTAAACAAACTAAAAACATAACCTTAACATAAGTGCAATCAAATTAATTGCAAATTAATAACTTATTTGGAAATAAATTGATTAAAAAGTTTTTCAATGTTTGGCAAACCGATTTTGATTGCAGTTTATACAAATTCAGAGATAAGAACTCATGATTGCGGTTTATGGCTATATTTATCATGTCTAATGCACACTTAGGCGATAGTTTTATCGCCAAGTTTGATTGGCTAAACTATATTAAACTTATGCGGTATGTAAGTATACCGTAAAAGAAGTAAAAGGAGCTATGAGACAAATTTGTTAAGGATCTGCAGGGCCTACAGGACGGTGTCGCAGGAGGCACTAAAAGTAATTGCCTGCGACACTACTCGCAAATTTGATGGTGGAAGAAAGATTAGGTTTAAAGAAATTAGTAAATAAAAGAACTAGTTAACAAGAAGCAAAGAGACGAGCGAGAGAGAATACGGTGTAAAGATGGCAAAGACAGTGGAAAGAAGGAGAAAAGGGAGAATGAACAAGGGAACTAATACCAGAAATAAAAGAATGGGTAGAGGAAAAACCGAAGAAGTGTTACTATACAACACAACTACTGACTGGACATGGAGCTTTTGGAAAAAAATTACGAAAAATAAATAAGATGAAGAAAGAGGAAAAATGTATATTTTGTCAAGAAGACACGCATGACGACGCAGAACATACGCTAGTAGAGTGCAAAGCGTGGGAGGAAGATAGGAAAACGCTACAAAAGGTATTGGAAAACAAAGTAGACAAAAATACAATTATTACAATGTGCCTGAGTGACGAAAACAAATGGAAAGCATTAAGAAATTATGCAACGACAGTACTGAAGAAAAATATAGAGGAGTTTGAAGCTTTAAGATTTAGGTAAACCAAAATGGAAGAAAAAACATAAATTAAAAGCCACAGAAGACAAAGGAAGGAGAAGCAAGAAGCTAAATAGAAGCAAAAGAATATGAAAAAAAGTAATAAAAAGAAAAGAAACAAAGAAGGTCAACTATGCCAAGAAATGGAAGGTGAACAGAGAGACAAGAGAAGAAGAACATTTACTGAAACATTAGTACCAACAAAAATTGCAGAAATGTGGAGGAAAAGGGGAGAACTGGTCAACGAAAATAAATTGACGGAATTGACTAAGCAGTTTTCAAACGGAAGATACGCTATCTCAAGGTTGACAGAAAATGGAACTTTTGAAATAATCAGAGTATATCTGGCAACCAGGGGACACGAAGAACTACTCCCAAATAGAGATTCAAGAATCTCACTAAAAGTTAAACTGTCAAATGTAGAATTACCAAAGGGGATGCACTTAATGCTGCACAAAATATTTATAAAAGAAAGAGGATACGACGAGGAAGAAGTTAATAAAGATATAGAAAAACTAAAAAGATACTTAAAAACAATGTAAATATCTAAGCTGAATAACACAAGAATAAGAGAAAGGAGAGTGGGATGCCAGTGTAGGAAATAGGGCAGAAAAATAGGGTATAGGAAGAGATGGGCCGGTGACAACATGTGTTGCCGCAGCAGTCTGTGTGATTTCGCAAGGCTGAAACCAGCTCACCTCAAACTAGTATCACATTAGAGACAATGACTAGGACAAATTAACAGCAGCACTTACGCAGAGAAGAAAACCGAAAGGTATTGCTGTTTTACTTTTAGGATGATCATACACAAGACGAAATGGTTTAGACTTATTTAATGCAAAAAGTAATCATGTTACACATGTGAACACAAACAGTAGGAAAACACTTCAAAAACGATTTTATTGAGTTTCACTAAACAGCAAGAAGGGTAATTATTTACACAATTAGCAAAAAATGCTAGCAAATTGTCAATCTAGCTATAGAAATGGAAATAAAATGTTGCGTCATAATGATTCAATCAATGTTGGTCATTTTCTAAATAGTACAAATTTAACATGATTTGCAATTTATTTAGTTCATACAGTTTAATAAATAAAATCTATGAACCAACACGAATATGTTGTGACAAAAACGGAAAAATATCTTCAACGAAGATAGATTATATAAAGTTGAGACCAATTTTACATGTAATTTTATTACTTGCTACTTAGCAGATTACCTGGTACAACAAATATGCTAGAAACACCAAGCAAATTACATGAATATTAAATTATGTGAAAAAGTACAAAATAGAACTATTAGCGCATATAATTTAAGTAAATTTCAAGATATGCTAAAATTCAATCAAGATAAATTTTAGGTTACAGAATGTGATCAGAATTTTTTTCAAACTTTATGCAATGTTTTTTAAACAATTTTGAAAGCGCATGTCCAGTCTTAAACTAAAAATATACGATTAACTAATAATGTAAATGTAAAATGGATTTCACATGATCTAAAACTAACTATTAAGCAAATAAAAACAACAAAAAAAAAATACTTTAAAATAGATGCTTCTGAAAATAAAATAAAATTGATGTGGAAGCTAGTTAACATTGACTTAAAACGTAATAAAGAAAAGAAGGATATTGTATTTAATATTAACGGAGTACACACTAAAGACGCAGATGCGGTAGCAAATGCTTTTGGAATTGACAGCAGCTATTAAAAAAAAAACCTCTGACTTCTACGATGGCAATATACACAATTTGAAATGCAAGCAACTGACTGGTCCAGACGGAATATTGATTAGTCTTAAAATATGTATCTAGCAAGATTCAGGAACCACTAACACTAATAATCAATCAATCACTAGTACAAGGAATATTTCTGTCCGCACTAAAAACAGTCGTGTAATTCAAATCCACAAAAAATAATGCAAAGATAATATGGAAAACTACAGACCATCAGTCCTTAACACAATGTCAAAAATATATGAACAAATAGTTTTACAGAAGATGTGGAACTTTATAGAAAAATATAATCTACTTAATACCAATCAACATGGTTTTGTTATAGAAAAAAGACAGAAACAGCTACTTTTTGTTTTATTGAACATATACACACAACCGCGGATAATAATGACATGTGTGCTAGATTAATTTTTGACTAATCGAGTGCTTTTGATACTTTAAATGTTAAAATAATTGAAAACAAACTCTGTAGATTAGGTATTAGGGAATTGTCATGTGTCGAGAAACTTGCTTTAGTATATTTTTTTTTCGTTTCTATAACTGTTTTTAAAAAATTCTACAGTTTTTGTTGTTTTGTTTGTTAACTTTGACTTACATCAAAACTCATCAAGGCAGTATACATTTTTTTCATTTGACATGAATTTAAATGAATAAAATCTTAATTGTAAACATTACATATAATTTGTGCCAGCAACTTGTTCTAGTTTGGACTATTTAAAAAAAAATGTATTATATAATAGAGTTTTTTTGAGTCTTTAAAGTTTAATTCAGAGATCCGTGACGTGTATTATAATTATGATGAGCATTTCTTAATTCAAACAATTTATCATTTATTTTAAGATATACAGTAATGTTAGCGTGAAAATATTTAATTTTGTAAAATGTAGTTTACAGAATACAACATTTTCTAAATTTAACATATTCCATATATTATTATTATTTTTATTATTCTTTTTTATTCACGGGAAACTTTTTTATAATATATACATCAATATAAAATTACAGTAAACAACTAAAAACTAAACTAAAACTACAAATAACAATCATATTATGAAATTGTAATATATATATATAGACAAAAATATTAATATATATATATATATTAATATAATCACAAAAAGGTTTAAATCGGGAATAAAATCTTGAAGCAGCATAAATTATTTAAATTTACAAACATATAAATCACGTAAATTTAATATTCGTACGTTTCTTATATATTTTTAGAAAATAAATAATAAAGTAGCAATTTGCATCATTGTATTTGGTGGCACAATATAACCATATGAGGTTTTAATAAACGGTAACTTAAAGCTTCTAACATTTTGAGTAAAACTATGTCCGTCATGGGATGGAAGGTTTATAAGATCTACAAAAGCAGAACTATCAATAAATTCATTAATTAAACAAAAATATTAGCATTAATTTTTCTATATATTATCCAAAGAAAATTCAACTGGACACTGACAAAATTATATTTTATGCTTATTATTGGAATGCTAATTATAAATGCTGCCAAGAAACTTATTTTGAACCTTAGTTAAAGTTTTACATAAATACTTTTTATCCGTAGACAAACGTTTGACTTATACTTCATAATAAGATGTACCAATGAGCAGTAAAGAAGTTTCAAAGTTTGTATTGAAGAGTCTTTACCAACTTTTGAAATAAACCTCATTATTTGTAACTTTTTATTTATAATTAAATTAATATGGGACTTAAAAATTAACTTGGAATCAAATGATCACTCAGTTTCTTTAATTTTATTAACTTTATCAAGCTCGACACTCAATTATATATCCACGGTCTGTTAAACAAAACGGTCAAAAGAAATATAGTTACATTTATTTAAATTTAAATTTAAATAATTTTCTATACACCATAAGCCCATGCGGCCAAGATCCTTCTGCATACGTGTTAGATCGTCAGCAATTTTTTATAACATCTTTAAATCATCATTTAAACAATGTAATACTCAAGTATTACAGTGTTTAATTGTGGAAACAACATTCTTTATAAATATAATAAACGGCTCAGGCTTATAATATATGGCCTTTGTGGGGTGGGACATTATTTTTTAGAATTGCAGTTGTCAATTTTAACATATTGGCAACGGTCTGTCAAAAAACTAATCAACCAATTGAAAATTGTGATATTGAATTTATATTTTTGTAATTTATGTAAGAGAATTCAAGAGATAATTGTCAAATCGTTTGAAAAAATTGGTTTAGATTAAATCTATTTTACACTAGTTCTTAAAATCATTCACACAAACAGATATTGCTTATATACAATTAAGTTGGTCGACTTTTCTGTATAAAACGCATATTCTGTATACGATAAGGGTTTTACATATCTATTTGGGACAATATGCAATTTAAAACTTTTGGTATTGTGGACTGATGACAAACACCTCTATATACATTGTTTACCATATTTATGTATAGTAAATTTTTTCCAAATTGTGGATACATATTGTGTTGAAATTGATTTATAAACTATTAAAACTAAAAGATGAAAAAATGAATGAATGCACACTAATAGAAATATACTAGGAATATTGTCAGATACCCAAGAAGTTGATAGTTTTAGTTTACTTAATAAATTAAAAACTAACATAAAGTCAATATGGAATTTATTACAATAGTCCACGTTTTTATCAAAACTAATATTATGTGGAAGAACGTATGGGAGTTTACGTCAATAGAATGTTCTGCAAAGAGATTTACATTTTGTTGCACATTATTTCTGCATTTATTGTGTAAAAGCTGTCTAACTGGTTGTCTAAATGGACTAAGTGATTTACATTGAAATCTTAAGTTTTGTAATTTAAATAATTACTGTATTTATTTGATTGTTTATAATTTTTTTTAATTGAATTAATTAATTATTTTTTTAGTAACTATTTTGGAACCTATTATTTTTTCTTTAAAAGAAGATACAAATCAATTAGATGGTATAATATATCATAAAAATTAACAACCGCATCTTTTAACTAATAATCACTGATAATTAAATTTCAGGTAGAGCATTATGATATATCGAATAGCACATTATAAATTAAATGCAGGATATACTGTTGTATTTGCCTTTGTGACAGAAAGAAAAATCCAAAAAACTGCTTGTGCATTTGAAAATATATTTAATTACAATAGATTGAGATAGCTCACTGATTCAACTATAACTTGAGCTTTTTAAGTGGACGAGCTCAATATTTTTACTCTAAGGTCATCATTGTCCCGGGTACTGGTTAACAAGTTGTAATCACAAAACAAAAGAAGGTTTTTCAGGATCATAATTTTTAGCTATGAAGTCATATAATTGCACAATCCATATTTATGTACATAACTAAACAAAGAAAAATATACTCCGTTTTCCTATATCAATTGACCAACCATTACACAAGAACTGAATAAAACAAAGCGGCCAATTCTAAGATAACAACTAAGCTCTGTATTCAACGAAATTACAATGTAACAGCCAAGTATATAGATATATACAGGGTCATTATAAAAGTTTGTGATTATGTAATCATCTAATGTACGTTTATGCCACACTAGTGAAATAGTTTAGTGTGCGTAAATAAAGTTATCTTAGGATTCAATAATAACAATATTTTTTATATGATACATTGTATACTGCTGTCGAAACTCTCGAACACAATTAAAAAGAATGGAATAGAGCCATTTACCATTATTAAAAGTATCTCAGTGGGTTTGTTAATAGACAGAACTGTCAAATTTGAGATTCTTAAAATTCTTGAATAAGAGTCGAGAAACCTTTTTATTTTCAACAAGTTACTGTTTGGTGCGGTTTTTAGGTTGGCAAAGTCATAGGACCTTACTTTTTTGAGAAGGACAAAGGTGCTGCAATTACAGTCAATGAAAATTGCTACTGTAGTATGCTAACTGACTTTCTTTGGAGTGTACTGAATAATTTGGGCATAAACATTTTTATTTTTAGCATGATGGCGCCACACAAGCCGTAAAACAAGTGCAGTGCTGCGTGAGATTTTTTTGCGAAACTTTGCTATACATTGGCTTTTCGGATTGTGCAATTTATGTCCGCTAGTTTTTCTTTGGGGCTACGTGAAAGAAATAATTTACTCTAATGCTTCCAAACAATGTCAGCCCTCAAAAACAATATTCGAGCTATTATTTGCCAGATGGAGCCTCAGTTGTGCGAAAATGTCTTGCAAAACTTCCTCAAAAGAATGACCTTTTTCAGACAGAGTTGAAGTGGGCATTTACTGTATATCATTTTCCACAAGTAATGGCAGATTTTGTACATTGATTTTAAATTAAAAAATTTGTACTACTTAATAATAAATAAATGTTTCTTTTATAATTAAAATGGGATTTTTTATTGAAAAACTTTATTATAAATACATCATTGTTGCAAAATCTTAAACTGTTTGAAAATTTTTGTATCTTTGTAATTATTCCCCCAACGTTATGAAAGTATGTTATTATTGTGTTAAGTTTCTTTAATTATTGTATGCAGAATCAGTAGTTGACACTATTTTAATTACACATCTGACTTACCTTATAGTTAAATTAACTTTACCTTTATTAAAAGATAACTCTTCTCATAGTTTTTGTAGATCTAGGACTTATTTGATTTAAGTAAAACCAGTGCCTCATTATTTTTAAAAGTTATGGCTAACCTCTGACAGTAAATTATTAATCTGTTACATATCCTTTTTATTTAAATTTGGTAAAACAACACAATTATTCCGTTGTATTAAATTAAAAATCTATCTATTTTCAATCTTTTAATTTATCAAACATATTCATATTTATTTATCTCTTATTAGTTTATTTTCAGACTCAATATACTTTATTTAATTTAATACAGAGCTACACTACTCTAAACTCTAAATTGGTCTCTATAATAGACAATTTAATACATGCACACAAAAATATTGTTTGCTCTTTTTGTTGCACTTATATCTTTGCGCGTTTTGGCATTTTTTTCTCGCGCTCACATTTCACACATTCTATGGGCCAAACTAAATTGGGTTTACTGTAGCTTATAGTTTTTTCTACCATTGATTTAATGCTTGATCGCGACATGACATCTCCACCCCAGTTAGATTTATTTTCACAAATATTACAGTTGAAATAAATACCATTTTTTTCTTAGCTTTTCTTCAGAAAATGATTAATTTGATCAGCGTAAATCGCTATTCAAGTAGTATGTTACTATTTTTAACATTCTTTACATTGTAAAAAATAGAGAAGTATAACAAGTGTTAGGCTATTCTCTATGCACGCTTATCACATCAGGAGATGTTGCAAATCTGACTATTTTCTAGATAAAATAATAATAATAGTATATATAAAAATTATTTAAATTATTTAAAGTGAGAGTTCATATTGTCATTAAAAAAGATTTGTTGAAATGACAGTTCATATTGTTATCAAGCAAGGTTTGTTAAAAATTTTAAAATTTGTTCATATTAATAGTTAGCAATATATATCTTGATTACTACTGTTGTTGTTTACTTTTTTTTAATTTTAAGAAAAATTTAAAAACAGTTATAACTTTACTCGGCTTTGTTTTTCAAATATTAATTCATTTGTTCAAAACTATCAACAATTTAACAGTTCTTAAAAATTTATTAAAAAGGTAGTTGTCTGATAGTGTAAGTTATAGATTTATTTAATTTTATTTGTATAAAATGGCCGAGTTCACCATCATCGCAATGGCAGACATGCACATTCTGTATGGAGTTATTAAATTATGCTGCTCGCTGGATAGGACGCGCCGGGCCACAATCGTGGCCGCCTAGGTTGCCTGGTATGGATCCTTTAGATGTATTTGCTTCAGGGCACCTAAAATCGTTAGTGTACACAACAATTCTTAAAGTGGAAAATTTAAGAAATTGCATACAGGAGTCGTGTGCTATTATTAGAAATACTCATGATAATGAACGCCAGTCATGCCTTAAAGTCGAAGTAATTTTTAACAGTTGCTCTAAGACAATGCACTTTGGTTAATTATTATTTAGGGTATTCAAGTTTTGTATCTGTTGTAAGATTATTATTAAATATATTTTTTTAAACTCTTTAAACTATATTTTGAAAACAAACTTATTATATTAAAATTGATCAAGGAATAACAACCCTTTTAAGTTTGTCTACGTACTTAATTAATTAAAAAAATATATACGGATTTTTTAATAAATAATATAGCTAGTTTTGACAATTTTTCTAGACCCATAGTTGACCTTAAATTTGTTTTAATAAGTTTATTTTGCTAAAACTTGTTTTGCATGATGCAATTGTAACCGGCAACGTTAAAAATCTTTTAACTTCAACCTTGAACTTGCATTAAAACTTCCATATCCATTCTTTTAGTTCGTTTTTTTATTTTTTATAAAAAAATGCTTTTTAATACTTTTTTTATCACTGTCTCAGTTTTAAACATTATTTGAAAATAAACAACTGCTTTTTCTTTTGATAATAATCGGGTATCTGAATGGCATTTGAAACTAGTCTTAGGGTGCTTTATAAATATTTCCCAACAAATAGTAGATTCATAAAAAAATGAAAATATTTTTTTTTTTTTGGTATAGTTTCAAAAGAGTTACTATATCTGTCGTAAAACTGGCGCGTGAAAGTGTACTAAATTAAGACTATATGCAGTACATAGTACAAATTGGTCTTTGTTTTTTTGACTTTTTGTTTTTGCTTAAACTGTACTTTCTACTCATGTTACTTCCGTTGTCATATCCTTGTCTTCTAATATCGATTATACTCAATCCAGCTTTCTCCAATTTTTTTACAGTTTTTTTGGCTAATCCTTTACCTGTTTATTTGTGTGAGTAATTAAAGTCAATAAAATGTTTGTCAACAATAACACCTGTCCGTTACTTTGACAAATTTTAAAATTTGAGACATTTGCTCATGATGTGATGCATCTGGGGTGCAGTCAAACAAAGTAAAGAAGTACTTACTTAGCTGTCTTAGCTGTCACTTTTTTAATAATCTGTCTTATAACAACATTTCCCATTAACTCATTTATTTCATTTCATATTGTATAAGTGAAGAAAATACGAAACTTGCCTTTTTTATGAGATTTGATGTGTGACCTTAATTCTGGATTATACTTAGATATCATATAACTGATAAGCGCCTAAAAATATGCCAAAATGAGGCTAACCTAATTTTTTGCAACTTAGAAGAAATGCTAAATATTCTTTCTTATGTTCTATTGCACTTTAGATAAATACGTCAATTGAACACTTCTTATGCAAAAAACTTTTAAAGTTTTTCACTTTATGACGTTTTATAGGTATACAGCTGATTTTTCATGATCGGGTGCTCGCGGACTTAAATGTCGCCAGTTTCTTACAGAACCCTTTTTTGTATTGGATAAAGATAATACAGAGTTACTCAATGCTTGATCTTTATTAAAAAGAAGACAAAGAAAGCAAAATATTGCTTTCCGTTTTCTACTATAAAATAACCATGTTTGGTCCAAATATTGCCCGTTATAATTTTTTTGTAAATTAAAAAATATACATTATTTAATGTGTCACATTGAAAAAAAAGTTAGATTTTTTTCACGGTCTCTGTTCATAGAGATTTGCGCTATGCTTTAATTTTATCACTAGCAAATTCTTAATTTTTTTTGTTCTTATTTAAAATTTTCAAAATCATGTTATTGAGATGTTATTTGCGCCCCCTACCGGCCTGCGCCCGGTGCGGGGGCACCGACGGCACCGCCCTAGTTACGGCACTGATAATACCACCAGTCTTGTTACTCGTGATATTGTTTAGTTTATTATTTTCTAAACAATGTTTGTATATTATTTGAATTTAAAATTAATCACCGTGGTATATTTTTTACTGTAGAGTAATTACACATTTTTCATACAATTTATAGTAATTATTCAATTTAACATTATTTGGAGATGTAAGAAGAAATAGTGATGGCTTGAGTAATGTATTTATTTTTTAAAGATTTAGTATTTATTGTTCACTTCTACAGCATATATAATTGATTTTGGAAAAACATAAACTTTTACAATAATATTTACAATACGATTTTTTGTGAAATTACGAATAAAAAAGTTTTTTATTAGTTGCATACGTAAGAGCATACCGACCGTTACCTTGATTTCTAGTATTGTAGTGAAAACAGAACTTTGGCGTAATTCTTATTTTCACACATAATTTGATAATTCATTTATTTTTTCACCAATACATTCAGAAAGAATTAAACTATAATTATTGTATCCAAATATAGAAATAAATGCGTTTTTTAGGAACTTTTAAATGCATTTTAAGGCTATTTGCAAATATAATTTGACTAAAATACTCTGGCAAAATATAGTTTAGACCTTTCTGAATCTACTGGTAAAAAAATAAATAAATTATCAAATTATATGTGAAAATAGGAATAAATTGGGTGTTTTCACTACAATACTGAAAATGAAGGTAGCGGTCGGTATGCTCTTAAGTAGACACGTTCTCTATATTTGTTTTTTTTTTTGTTAAATTACGACAAATAGGTAAATATTTTGGCTGAAAAACTTCATTTGGTTAATTCAAATTTATTTAAAAGAACAAGTTTTTAAATTCAGGACATTAGTCTTATATACAGTGTGATCAACAAAGAATGAGGTTTGTCAAATATTTCTGGGAAAGATTTTAGTGATTTTAGTGTTTAATACTTTCTTAACCTGTTTCCCTGAACAAAATGATCTTAAAAGTCAGGTAATTTACTATAATAAAATGTGAATTGTGAAGTATTGAATGAACTTTAAATAGTGTGAAGTGTGTTATGCACTAACTGTGATTGAACAGAAGTGTTAATTGAATATTTAGATTATATACTAGTCATTGTTTAAGGTTTATGTTTATTAAAAATATGTTTAAGTCAATTTAATAATAAATGCAGTATAAATTTGAAATAGTATGAATTATGTGTTATGCATACTTGAATTAGATGTTATAGGTACAATGATGTTTATACAAGAACAGAGTGCTTTTATAGTCGCAGTGGAATATCAATGAGAATAGTACCACTAGGACGTACTTTCTTCAGTCTCCTGAATTTCTAATAAAAAGGTTGTGAATTACAAATTACAAATTATGCACCTGTAAGAAGAATCTACTTGAGAGGCTATTTTCTGTAATTGAAGAGGTTGTTTTCAATATAAATAATTTAAAAATTAATTATTTTGGAGATAGAATAAAATAATAATTAAACTATTTGCTTATAGCATATGGTTTTTTAATAGCTAACGTTTCGGCATCGTTGCTGCCTTCCTCAGAGCTAAAAACAAACATTACATTGTATAAGACAGTTAAAATAAATATAAAATTGTGATGACAATGTCAAGGACACTGCTAATAAACAAATTAAAAAAAAAACATATATCTAAACACAAAAACAGTTATATCACTATAATTTACCTTTAAAACTAATTGCTAAAATTGTCATATATAAAAATTTCGCGAACAAACTTGCACATACACTTTAAAATATAAGCAAATAGTTTAATTATTATTTTATCCTATCTCCAAAATAATTAATTTTTAAATCAATAAAAAAGGATATAACAACAAAACAAAAAAAATATAAATGATGAAGAAATATGACCTTTTTACCGATGAAGCTTGGTTAGTATTTAGTTAACCAAACTAAAAACATTTGCTACTTCTCATAATGGTACTTTAGTCAGTTAGAACATTGAAACATTTTATTTAAGTTTGTTAATTTATTCGAGTATTATATATAATCATTAAAATAGTTGTTTTTGTAAATAAAGTTTTAAAATAGTTCATTATTCTTTTTTATTTACTTAGTATTTATTTTAATTGTTAACTTTGCCACAAACAAAATGTTTGTTTTTGTGTCAATTGACAATCCTGTACAATTACTTAGTATTATTATTCTTATTATGTTTATACTGAGTATTAATTTTTCAATAATGAATAATCTTATAAAAATATACATTTGTTATTTTTCATAATGGATAAGTTGCCAATTAAAAAATAGAAATTATTATTTATATAACTATTGAAATTGCTGTTTTTTCTTTTTAAATAATGTTTTAAAATAACTCATCATTGCGTATTATGAATTTTTTATAATTACATTACTTACCACAAAAACAAAATTTATGTTACGCTTATGGTAATATTCCGAGGCAGTCTAGGGATATTTTTTTTTTAATATTTACAATAAGTGTATATTTGGTTGCGTACATCGTAAACTTCGGGCATTCTTGCTCACCCTGTATGATTAGTGTCCATGTAATTATAATTACATTTAATTTGATAGTATGGGTGGATCGTCGTTATCTACAGCGCCTCTATTCTCTCAATTAACATGTGCGATAGTGTATATATTTATGTTTGCAGGTACATATTCAAAGATAAAACAAAGCGTAAGCCTTAAAACATCGACCTTTATATCGAAAAAAAGTGTATTTTTTGTAATAAAGCATTATTTTCTTTCTCGGTTTTTTTTTTAGTAAATAAGAATGATTATTTGAAAGTAGTTTCAAACGCAAAAAAACGGCGCGGTTTTCTAGATCTTAAAAAAAGTATTACGATATAATAAATAGCAACCTGTGTTACTGGCCTTACTTGTAAAAGCTGCAAACTCATATTAGACACTATTTGAGAACTGAAAGATTAGATAAAATATTATTTAAAAAAAAAATATCTTTTTACAAATAAAGATTATATGCAGATAGTTAATTAATTTTATAATGTCAGTTTGTTATTACTATTTACTTCTTATGTAATGTGTATTGGTGAGCATATTCAACTGATAAAATCAATAAAATATATACATTTTCACTTTGATTTAACTCAATATTAATATTTTATCAATAATTATCATTACAAAGTAAATTAACAAAATTTCCTTTATACACTAATGCGTGACGTTCGAGCAGGAGTATGTCACGAAATAATGCCATTACAATTTTATACATTTAGTTAGTGAAGTAAGTTTATACGTGAATTTATTATAGAGAAAATCATTGTTAGCAAATATATAAAATATTATTAAACTGCAGAATGCAAATCAATAAGTATATCCACCAACGGTATTGTGTTGTATAATTAACAATTTTTTATATTTTTTTAAATTTCATAACCTGATATTTAGAAATTTCTTAATATGTCCTAACAATACCATATTAATGTACTATTATTATTATTCAGTTTATATTAGATTGTTACAATATTTATCAGTTTTTTTTATCTTAATTAGCTCGATCAAACGATTACTGATCAGTTTGTTGGATATTTGGAATATAAACAATAATAATAGGTTTGGTAGTATGTACTAAAAAGAATAAAAGTTTTAACAACAAAAGTAATAAAAGAGTAAGACTTTTTAGTTATTGAAATATCTAGTTAAAAGGTGCAGATTTAATAACTTTTGGTTTTAGGTGGGTTGTTGAATAAGTTGAGTAAGGTTATGAGAAGCAAAGATATTTATTGTAATAATAATATAGTTTTTAATAAATATAACTCAGTATAATGTAGTTCTTTATTAAATATAAATTGAATACGTTAACAAATAAAACACTACGATATATTTTTTGACTAAATGTTAAGTAATGAAACATCTAAATTTGATAAAATAAATATTTGAATTAAAATGTCTCTAAATTAGTATTTATGTTTTCTATACAAAAAAAAGCTGTTAGCTTCTGCAGATTTGTTTAGCTCATCTGTATTATTATAGTTTTGGTAATGTGTGATGTTACTGTTAAGAATAGCTTTATATGCTTTATTCTTCGATCGTTTTTTTCTCAATATTTTGTTTCAAGTTCACTACGGATTATTTGTTTTTTGCTCCTGTATTCTATCCCAAAACATGTTCAAGTCCAATGCACGTTTCTGTGGTTCCCTTTTTGGAGAGCTGGTGTTTGAGATTTTCTTTTATACCCTGATTGTTTAGTATCCAGATCAGGCGTGTTCAGTTATTTGTGGTTATTGCCTCAAGACTGGTTATGCAGTCCATCATCGGTTTGTATTTTATCACTAACACGCGTATAGGTTCTAGTGCCACTTGTTTTCTATACATGATAATTGTTATCCCAAAGTTAACGTTATTGATGTTTCCCGGCTTTTGCTTTCATATATATATTCCGATTCCGGTGTTATTGTAATGTTTCCTTTAATTGTGTTAGGATGTTTTTATTTGTTCACTTGTTTTGCGACGGTGTTGTCACATTAAATAACTTCTGCATACCATTACCTTTTATGAAGTCTAATCTCGTGTATAGTTTTTTTTTATACAACATATTTGTTATTCTTAGACTGTGAGCCTTAAAATTTACAGTGTGTTTATTTTTCTGTACATCACAACTAACTGCAGTGGTGGTAGCAAGATAAATATTGCTATGGCTGCTGTGGGAGTTGTTCTTATTGTTATCAGCAAACGTGCACATTTTTGTGCTTTACCTAGTTTGGATGAATTTTTAGCCTACATGAGGCTCTGTAAATTTTGATGGTTTTGCTTACCACCAGATATAACCTTCTAGTTATATTGATTGTTAGTCGTCATGTTTGCTCAATTTGTTTGCAAAAAGCATACGTATGCGAATAAAAAGTTTTTTTGGTATTATCAATGATTGGTTATTGTCAATTCCCAAATTAATAATTGTTATTATATATACTATTTTTATTCTTCAATGTTCCTTGTGTAAAATGCACATACTGAATTTGTATCGTAACATACTATTTTCTATTTTGCGTTTATAATCATGTCAAGTACGATACGTAATTTTTTGCCTGCCTTTACGTTGGGGCTGAAAAGTTAATATACATTTTTACGGTATTTGTGTAGGCTGTAAATCATGAATATGATGTGATACCCTAAAACGTGCTCGTAGTGACAACAGTTCATTTTGAATGGTACGCTGGAGTTTGTAAATTACAGTTTAATTTTATTACGGCATAAAATAGAAACATAACCTCTCTAAAATTATAACAAACTGCTTCTAAACTGAGTAGCAATTTATTACCGGCTAAATCAAGGAAACGATATGAACACAACTATATCGTATTTTGGAAGATATTGTAAAAAGCAAAAAATACAACAAAAAACGTAAGTCTGGTCTATTTAGCTGGAAAAGGCCAAGTAAATAATGTGAATTTATGGTCTGAATTTTTGATGCTAAATTCAATTATCAAAATCAAAGAAACTGGCATTTATGATGCTTATCGACTTGTGGAGTAATAATATTGAAATTAAAAACGACTTTATAATAATTATGATTCCAAATACAAAAAATAATGTTTCATGTTTGTTTGTGGCAACTAACAAAATTGTTGAAGAATTGGACATAAAGGAACTAGGTTTAAAATATTATAACATAAGACATTAATCATCGGCATGTTTAACCATTTAACATAAAATTTTAATTTTACTAAACTAAATAAACAATGCAAAATATACAATTAACTTGTTTTATAAAATTATTTTATTATATTATATTTAATTTAAGTTTACAATAAAATGATTTGCAAATTTAAAGGAAAAACACCTTCTACCTTTGTTGTCTTCAATAATAAATTATTACGTGATAAGATTTTTGGTGATAAACGACATCTTAAAGGCAATAAAATGGTGCTGCATGAAGATTTAACATCCATGCGGCTGATGCTAGTCAGGGAAGCGAATACGCGTTTTACTAATAAACATGTGTTCACCGACTTCGGAACAGTGTTTGTTAAATTAGCGGACGGCGTTAAAAATTATTATTGCATGAATGATTTAAATAAAGTAGAATCTTAATATGAAGACTAGTTGTTCAACCTGTGATGAACGATCTACTTGGATTTTCTTACAGTGCGCGATATACTTATTTTCTCTTTGTTTTTATTTCTTTTTGTATTAATACCATTTTTAAGTTTTATTGTTCTGTTAAGATTTGCATTTCACCTATCTTTATTGTGTTATTTTCGTTTAGTATTTTTGCTCAACCTTAAAGTATTGTTTAAATTTATTATACTGATTAATTTTTAATAATTATAATGAGCAATGAAATTAAAATTGCTCATGTCAATGTAAGATAATTGTTACCTAAACTATTTGAAGTAAAACAATTTATAATATTCCACAACCATGATGTCGTAACGATCTCGGAAACTTGGCTCAAATCTAGTGTTACAAATGATTGCTTGGTAATTGACGGGTATAATTTTATTAGAAATGATCGCTTATCTAGGGCAGGCTGAGTTGGAGTATACATAAAAAAGATTACTGTATTAAATACAAACAAAAATATTGAATTAATTTGGGTTCTTATACAAACCAGAACAAGAAAGATGGCTTTGGGTTGTGCATATAGATCTTCTCTTGACTATAATTATTTACTTAATGAACTTGAATTCTATTGCAAATTTATACTACCATACAGATAATATTATTTGTCTTGAGGATTTGAATATTGACATTCTTACACCGGACGTATCCTCAACTATATCTCTTAATAACTTTCTTGAATCTATTAATCTCAAGCAAATTTTTAAAAATCCTACCAGAATAACAGATATTTCTGCTACCTTGATTGATATTATCTTAGTATCAAGCGATTTAAATATTAAGGATTCCGGTATAATAGAGTGTTATATTGCTGATCATGATACTGTGTACTGTACGATAAGTTTAGTTGATGACGCGATTGAAGATTTCATTTTTTTTTTCAAAACTTTAACAGTATTGACATGGATGATTTTTGAATTGACTTGGACAATATTCCATTTTATAATATTTTTTATGCAAAACATATTGATACTAAAATTAATCTCTTTAACAATTACATAATTAATTTATTTAACAAACATGCTTCTATCTGTTTTTATAATTCCACAAATCACTCACGTAATTTTCCTTGGATTACAAGCAATGTTTAACTTATGATGAGGTTGCGGTATAGGGCCAACGCAAAATTTAGAAAGTCAGGAAATCCAGCTCACTGGGATTATTACAAAACTTTAAGAAACCTTACTAACACTTCAATGAAAAACGAGAAAAGAGCCTATTACAACTATGGATCAGGTTTTCAAAATAAATCTTTTTTCTGGAATTGTTTACACTTGGGTATAAGCAAACCTAAGAAAATCAACCTATTGGGAGATCTTGCTGACTGGAAAGATGCCATTATTAAACCTATTTCTAAAATAAGCAATCCATTAGAGCCTAAACACTTGCGCCCAATCAGTATTTTGTCAACAATGTCGAAAATACTAAAAAAGGTTATGTATAATCAGATACTAGTACATATTTGTTAATAATTGTCAAATTTTACCAACTCATCAGTCGGGGTTTCGTAATGGATTTAGTTGTGATGTAACCGATCATACATTAGCAGCTACTGATTAGGGTAAAATAAGTGGTTTTACTTGACTACTCTAAAGCCTTCGACACTGTTAATCACTTAACTTTACAAACTATCTTAAATTACTATTTCGCAGTCTTACTGTTAAATAATTATTTGCAAAGTAGAAGACAATGTGTCAAAATTAATTCTAGTACTTCTCCATTTGTATACGTTAATTAAGGGGTACCTGAAGGGTCAAGTCTTGGCCTACTATTGTTTTATTGTTTTTTTGTCTCTGACTCTCAATGAGCATACTTATTGCAAAGGACACATGTATGCAAATGATAGTCAACTATATTTTTTATTTGAACCTAGTCTGTATAAAAATGCCATAGAATGTTTAACTTGTTTAACTAGTGACGTTCAGCATATTTCTGACTTTTCTAAAATGCTTGATTTAAAAGTTAATTCAGATAAATCTAACTTTATACTTTTTGGAAAAAATAAAACCTGCAACGAATGAAAAAATAAAATAAAAATTAGTGTTGATTGTAAACTTATTCTTTTTGTAACTGAAGCAAAAAACATCATGTTTGATAATACTTTTAGATATAAAAAAATTATAAATAAATGTGTATCTCTTGCTTATTTAAACTTAAAAAAACTGTTTCCGCATAGGTCATACCTCTTGGTCGCTTTTAAGAAAACATAATTGGAAATGTCGATGTGGAGACGTTTGTCCGACCTATTGTGGAATTACCCTACACCTTCTGTTTTTTTATTTTAGCCGATGTAAATTTGTTATTTGTTTGTTTTTTTTACTTTCTTTGTACAATTACTCAAGTTATTATAATTTTTGCAGCCTAAGCGAATCTCGCCTACTGATTTGCGTTCCTTTTTAGTTTTTTCTAATGATCTGTATATGTTATTTTTTACGTGAATAAAGTTAATTATTAGTATTATTAAATGCAAACAAAGTTCATATACCGTTTCAGTCAATTAAACTAATACGAGCATTTTTAAATGTGCAGCGACTGTATTAATTATAATAAATCATGAAATAATTATTAATTACAATAAAATAAATAATTAATATGAATATACATATAAAGTTCGGGCGGTTACACTACAATATAGTTTCATCCATTTAAAAAACATTTCCACTTCTTCAATCAAGCTACAATTTGTTTTGAATTTTATTTTTTAAGTTTTAATTAGGATGTAAATATTTGAATAATTAAATTAATGTTTGCCATTACTTTATACGATGGTTAGATACATTCAAAGTGAACCGAGTAGGGATTTACAGCTCAATTGTTAGTGTTGGTGTACAGTATCAGTGGTTGTGGGATTTATTCCTGCTTTCTTCTAACATCAAATAAAGTAATGGTAAAAAAATATTTAATTAATAAAATATTTACATCTTACTAATTAAATTGTTTTTTAGTGTTTTTTTTTATGACAATATAATATTACTTGATATAGGAAATTTTTGTATACATTGATAGTTATTAATAAAATTATAAAACACATCATGCAAGAACTAATCAACTTAATTCAACAAGCAAAAAAGCTTACAATAAAATGTGGAGTTTGATAAGTCATAAAACTTATTTAACTCTGTACTGATCGTTGCTTGTTACAACTCATTGCACCCATTGTGGTAATGCTCAGTAGTTATTAAAAATGTAACACTAGCTCTATTATATCATATCAGAGCAAAGAAACATGATTTCTTTCAATTACGATTTAAAAGCTCTTATTTGTTAGTTTCATACACCATGATATAAATTTTATGAGTAGATCAACCAAATAATGCCCCATCGACTAGCAAAGAAATACAGGATATAAAAGATAATACTTTTTTTAATATATCACTCACGACGTCGTTGTTTAAACACAAAACATAAATAATTTATATATGTCATTAACAAATAAAGGTAATAAATTAAAGATATTTTTACATAATAAAAATGTCATGTATTCAGTGTATTTGAACACTGTTAAAAGTAAAAATATGAACTACGTTCATCTGGAAAATCCTATCTAGATGATTATTATGCAAAATCATTGTTTAAAAAATGGTGGAAGTTTAATTTTTGTTCATAATCATTAAAAAACAATTAACATAATTGAAATCAGTCAAATATCAAATGAGAAAGTATTTGAATGCGCAGCATTAGCATACCAATCCGACACAAAAGAATTTAATAATATTGTAATTGATTCTTTATATAGAATTCCAGATGCAGATGTTAAGTTATTTTTTGAATACTTTGAAAATTTAATTAAATTATTGTGTAAAAAAATTGTTATTTGCAGTGATTTCAACATTAATTTTATTGTCAAAAGCAATGTATCAACTATTCTTTTAGATTTATAGAGTACATTTTGTTTTCACCAATAAATGTACATACGAGCTATAATAATTGTATTGACAATATTTTAGTTAGTCAAACATTTACAGATATTGTAGGTATAGTATATATATTAAAAAATGGCATATCATATCATACGGTACCATCCATAGTTACAAATGAATTGTATTAATACTTCTACTGACAAAATTCAATATCATGATATATATAATAGAAATAATATCAATCATTTTACTACGGTATTAAGTGAATATGATACAACACAACTTGACACTGAACCAAACTCTTAATAAATTTTAAAATATTGTAAATAAATAAGCGTCTGCATTTTCATTAAAAACGAAAAATAATATAAAATCTCAGAAGGTATGCCACTATTCTCTCAAAAAAATAAATTTTAAGTTGACTCTTGTTTTTTTATTAAAAAAATTACTACGCTTATAAGAAAGTATATAAAAATGTGGTTATTTAGCTAAACGAATTCATAATAATGAATATATAATAAATTCTTTTAATAAGGCAAAATGAGAATGGTTAATAATAAATAAAAATATTGGCAAATTAAAAAACAAAAACACGAACAACTAATTATTAATGGCAAACTATGTGCTAATGCATACACAGGGTTAGTCAAAAATTTTGCAACACCTAATAATTATTGAATTGGTTAATCATTTTATGCATACAATATATATTTATATTTTGTAAAATATATGGCGTTAGGTTAAATAGACACTCTCACAACAGCATACTAGAGTATCTGTTTAACCTAACATCATACTCCAAAAAACAAGAGTTTTTTGTTTTTAAACAATCTATCGATTGAACATATTTTTAATATACAGGGTTCATTTTTTGGTATTGTTTTTTTTAATAGAACACCCTGTGTATTTTTACATTTTTGATTCTAAGATTTATTCTATGCATGTAAAAAAATATACAAAAAATTAAAAAATACTAATTTCTGTAATAAAATAGACACCATGTATATTTTTACATGTTTTAATTCTAATATTAGTTCTAAAAATTTACTAAGGTATACAATATTAATATCATTGGTATATAACACATTACTACAAATAAAAAAGTGGTTTGAAAAAAAAAAGACGGACCATTTGTCTTAGAAATTCTGCCAAGAGACATAATATAGCTTGTTTATAAAATGTGATCATCAATCAGTAATAGAAGCTAACCACATATTGGGTATAAAAATAAACTCGAATTGTAATTTTAATTTTCATACTGACTTTTTTGTAATAAACTGTCTTATTGTTTTGTAATATCAACTTAAGAAATCAAGTAAAATAACTATTGATTTTATTGTATAATAGTAATGTACATTCAATACTATCATATGGTATAATTATCTGGCCAGTTCTGCAGTAAAGCATTAATAATATTGCAAACAAGAATACAATATACAATTTATTTATTTATGTCAAAAATAATATCACAAGAAATCAGAACATATAGCATGCCCATAGATATAGTGTCTTTACGACATCGGCTTAAATGGTGGGTAGGGATTATATTATTACCGTTTGCCTAGTGGTGGCAATTATGTTTGTATTATCTACTTGGAAGTTATTTAAGTGTGAAAAGAGTATTGTGTATTTATAATTTAAAAAAAATATCAAAAATAACAATTAAATAAGTTATTTATTAATAATAATAAGATGTATATGGGTAATTCCATTACTTTTTGACCAAACTTAAAAACTGAGTATCTCCAACCTGGTTCAAAATTAAATATGTGATAGTATGTATCAAAAAAACTTATTTCAGAAATTTTCAACTTTTTAATTCATGATCTTGATTTTTTGGAGTTTCTCAAAGTTTAGAAAAACGCCTAAAAATAACATTTTTTCGGTAATTTTCTGATTCTTTTTGTATTTTCTTGTACTTTAACTTGTTTTTTTTAATGTAGCCATTCTTTATTTTCTTTAGCGTGGGCCGTTGTGAAAATAGCCTAAAATTACAAAACTAACCCCACATTGAAAATGTCGTAACAAAGTCAAATTTTAATCAAATTACGTCTAGTTTAGCTTAATTTGTTTGTTTTAAATTGCTCTTCTAAAGTACAAGAAATTACAAAAAGAATCAGACCTTGCAGAGCTTTTTCCAATGTTTTACGCTGATAAAAAAAAAAATGTTGAAAATTACCGAAAAAATGTGATTTTTAGGCGTTTTTCTGAACTCAAGATCATGACTTAAAAAGTTGAAAATTTGGGAAATATGTTTGGTTGAAAAGTAATAGAATTACTCATTATATGCTTACATTTACAAGTTTACAAAATAATCAAATAAAAATTTTACTTATTAATTAAAAAAAAAATAATTGGTATAAAAATCAATTTTGTTGCTTGATTCAGCACCTAAGTATATTATAAGTCGATCTACCATTTTACCAAGGGGCGGGGGGCAATTATGCTTGTATTATCTATCTGACACCTATTTAACCCCAAGTAGCAATCAAGAATTGCATACTTGTTCTTAAGACGCTGTTGTGACATATTGTTTCTTTAATGTACTGCGATATAATAATATTCTATACTGTAATTATTTTATTATTAAAATAGTTTATCAAAATTTAAAAAGGTAGGTTTTGTTTTCATATATTATATATGAGCTATGCGTGATTTTTATACCAATTAGTTTTTTTTTAAATTAATAAGTAACATTTTTATTTTATTAATTTGTAAATATAACCATATATAAATTATTATTAATAATAAATAACTTATTTAATTGTTATTGTTATTATAAATATACAATACTCTTTTTACCCTTAAATAACTTCCAGGTAGATAATACGAGGATAATTACCCTCCAAGGCGAACGGTAATGATCCCTACCGACCATTTAAGCCGATGCCGTAAAGACACTATATCTATGGGCATACTATACTAAAAATGTAAATTAAAAATTACATCTACAGGAAGTGTTCAATAAATATTTACAAACAAAAGATAAACAAGCTTATTATTATTCAATACATGAATACGAAAATGAAATGTGGCAATAGCATCTGTATATGGCTAAATTTAATTCTGTTTTTATTTGTTTTTTTTTTAATTTAGAAATTCAACCAGATTTCTAGTTTTTATATACAGTTTTAAACTTTTAAACTTTTAAATTTGTATGTTGTTTTATTTATATAACATCTTTATTAAACAAGAAATATTACACATAAATAAAGAAAAACAGAAAATAGTGTTACGGTAAAATAAAATGTTTGTAATACAGGCTGCTATCGTATTTAGTCTTTCTATCAGAATTGTTTTATATTTTAATATGTTTTATAATTTTATGTACTGTATTTTATACCTATGTGTATTTTAAACTACCATTTGACTTTTCAAATCCTTTTTATACATATACATACACATATATGTATTTGGCTTCATGATTAAAAGTATTATTATTATAAATGCATATTATACCATTAAATTTGTTGTTTACATATAAATATTAAAACAGAACTGTATTCCATCAGTTAATTTATATATAGGTGTTGTTTTGTATTATACATAACACCTGTGCAAAATCAGATACAATACTACAATAATAACTATTATTATGACTCTTATTTTTTTCTACAGTAAAAACTAAATATTTATTAGATCAATTATATATATAAATCTCAACAGAATATTAAGTAGAATGTATAAATTGTAAAAAACAGTTCTTGGAACATGGTGTATATAAACTACAGTAAAATGTGAATAATACGTCAAGCAATATACTTAAAAGTTTAAATAAAAAATAAACGTATTTATTGCCTCATAGTGTATTATTTATTTACATCTTACAGTAAAAGTAAAATCAAATTTTCATCAGCTTTAATTATTATATTCTAAGCATAATAAGCATAATAACTCAATACAAAAAATTAAATTAATCAACAATGATTTGAATTGAACTAAAATGTGGCAAATAATATTAATTTAAGATATTTTCAGACAATGATTATTAAAATTACAAAAAACAAAATATACCAATATTTTAATTAGATTAATTCATTAATAGCCAGCAAATTATATATATTAAGAATAACAATTGTTTTACATTGATAATTGCACACCATAACAATTATTCACTTAATAAAACAGCATGTAGGTGCTTTAGTCATACAATCAATAGTTTTAAGTTTTATTTACTATTATAATAATAATAAATAAAAAAATAACCAAATTTGTTTTAGCATTCAAATAATTAATTTGTCAGTCAAATAATTAATTGTGTGGTTTTCATATACATATTTATTTATCAATAAAATATTTTTTTAATTATGTCCCTTCAAAAAATATCGTGCGCTCAAACACATTTACTACCTTTTTGCTTTCGAACTTTAAAATGTTGGTGTTTGAGCTATGAGTATGACATTTTCCTAGAAATCATAGTTTCGAGTGATAATCGAAAAAATTAATCATTTTTATGGTACCAGTATCATACCACAAATTTATTATTAGTTAATTACTTATTAGTTTGTCATGCAAATAAATTTATCTCAATAGGAAAAAAGAAAATGAATTAGGATAAACATGATTTGTAAAAATGTATCCGTTTGTTTTTAAATTTAACACTTAGTTATTAATTACTTGTCATTATTTAATTTTCATCAACAAGTAGGTTTCTTTCTTCTCTTAAAAAATATGATATTATATTATTTTTCCTTACGATCATCATGCAAACTGAACGCGCTTGCTGATTACCACTGAGTTATCATTTGCTGGCAGCGCTTGTCATTTTACTCATCTTGCAAGCGATGAGTCGTTCTGAACGCACTCAATGTCATTAAAGTTCAATTTAAAATTTGTTTATTACGCAATTAGTTAGGACACCGACAAATTAATGCTTTACAATTTTTTTAAAATATTATACCAGCTGTTTAATTTGTTTACTTTGTAATTATGTTATACAGGTATTGTAAATAAAATAAAATAACTTGAATGAACTCGATAAAACTTTTGTGGTAATATTTATGGCGGTAATTATTTTATAAAAAATAAAAAAATTAACACAATGTTTTTTTACTTACTAAATATTTTTTAAATAAACATTATATGAGAAAGTTTACTACACATCTTGGTCTTATATACTGACATAAAAATATAGACGTTCGTTTAAATAATTTGTTACAAACTATGAAAATGTGAGATGTAGAAACAAATACTAAAATAGAACTTTTTACAAGTGCTTACACGGTTTTCTTTTATTTGTTTAAATTCTTTTGTGATCAATGTTTTCAAATAAATTTATTTAACTCATTAGTAAGTCGATAATTCTAATTGGTAGACAGAATAATAGTCAATTTTTTTATTTTTATCAAGTTAGAATTGAATTTTGGGACCACTATAAAACATCTTTATGTAAAATTGAAAAAATATAACAATATGAAACGCTATTGTATTGAGAATTGTTTTCGGTGCGTTAGCTTAGTATGCTAAAGTTTGTTCTTCGAAATATGACAAAATAAAAACTCTTTATCCATCGGGGTGATTCAGAAGTCACCTAATATGCCGTTGACTTTGTCCCATCAACCCCTAGTCGTAAGATTTCTGAGGCGGCGTAACTCAAATCTTTTCCTAAGTTCCTTCATCCAGCTTCGGAAAACATTTTTAAGCGATTGTAGCATTTATAAATTTGGACTTTGTCTAATACATAGTTAATGTATATGTTTATATTTACATTTAATATGAGATCACATTTTGGTTAGTTTTTCCAGTGGCTTCATTCGCTCAATTCGATCTATGTGTGTTTACAGGTACATTTAAAGGCAGTTGTGAGGTGGCAATACACCACGATATAAAAATGTTGACTTGCCTATTGTAACCAGGTAGCAATTTGATAAAACGACTGTTTGTACAAATAAACCGTTTTATTTTATATAATCAAACAATTACAAAACTGTGATATGCTAACATAGTAACAAAATACTAGTTGAATGTAAAGTCAATATTTGTTTATTAAGTCTTTAATTAGTAAAATATTGTTTAAATAAATTATTTTTTAATTACAGCTGATAGCAGTTTCCTATTGGCAAACGCACAGATTGTGGATTTTCCGATAGTCTATTGCAATGAAGCCTTTTGCAAGATATCGGGTTATAATCGAGCCGAGGTCATGCAGAAGTCTTGTAGGTGTGCATTCATGTTTGGGGAGCTGACCGATAAGGAAACTATCAACAGGGTGGACCACGTATTAGAACACCAGCTACACGATCAATTCGAGATATTACTATATAAGAAAAATAGTGAGTATAACTGATTTATTTCTATATTATTATAATTAATCATTTTATGCATACTTCTTAGAAATATGGTGATTGTAACAGAATTTATATACATTGAATGCTTTGCTGTCGAGTTATTTTTTATTCATTTATTAAAGCGACAGTTTCGATCTATTTGACCATGTTTAATCTATTGAATATATAAAAACATTTGTGATGGTTATGTGAGGATTTAATGTTAACATCATCACATAACCATTCCAAATGTATACCTAATAGCCAGAAGTTGACCAAATAATTTGAAATATGTCGATTTAACACACAAATAAAACATAATTTAACATCACAGTATGCAATTGTATCTCTTACAAATACTATATGATTTATTTCTTATTATTTACATTTGCCTGTTTTTAATAAGCCACATGTGTTACTTTAGCATGTAACCTGATATTATTAAGATTTGTTAATAATATACTAATCACGCGGAAGTATGTAATGTCTTGGAACAATATTTTCAGCGATGTGATAATATTTCACAAATAAGATTATCAATGAGTTATTAAAAAAAAAATAGTAAAAATATAAAACAAAATACAGATATTTTTTCTTTCTCTTTGTTACACTTGAGGTAAACTGTAATACTGGTAAATATTTATTAGACAAAATCAAACTTGAAGAAAACTATATATATGAATTAATAAACAATATTTATATAAAAACCACCATAAAAGTTAAACTTTAAACATAAATAAATTAATTAAGGTTGTGTAATATTTTTATAGCAAAAATATCAACAACAAAAATATTCATTAAACATATTGCTATGTAATCTTAGTTGAAACCATATTTTAAATACAAACAAATTTGTATTGCAAAGAGTTGCTGCAAGACACAGTTTTAATAGAAAATAGGACAATAATAAAAAAGCAACACCACCAATAGAATAATGTAGCATAGAGTTGCATTCTTTAAGCTTTGGGATAGACATTTTTTACAAAAAAAATAAAAAAAATAAATTGTCAGACAGCCTGCCACATGTGTGTTTAAACCACGAGGTATGAGTTATTTGAACCGATTTTGCGTTTACTTTATGCTAGCAAAGAGTACGGTGAAACATACACGCTGTGCAATGTTTAAAAAAAATTGTAGATTAGTTAGATTAGATGATTAGATTAGCTTATAAAAACCATACATGTTTTAGAAATTTGGTAATGTTTTATCATATAGGGTGGCCTACGTTTTGACGATTGTGCATAATTTTGTAATCAATGTAAACTAGGTTAAGTTTATTTAGTTTTTTTTTGCTACTTTATGTATGTATGTATTTTTATAAAAAAAATATATTTTTATAAAAAAAACCTGTCAGGTTAATATGAAAATTCAAACAGTAAAACTTTTTGTGGTTTGATATTGCTTATTTAATTGAAGTTTTTTTTACTTAGATTCTATTGAATTGATTGTACTTTCTCTAGAAGTAACTTAATTTTATTAATTGACTATATGTGTGGTTACTGGGTTGTTTTTAGGTTTGTTAAGTTCATGTTGGCCTATCTGTGGTGTCTATTGTTTGAACGTTTTTTGTAGTTGAGAGCCAATTTACGCTCCAGAGCTTCTTAAAGCTTTTGATTTATTGGTATAGATTTATAGGGCTTTGTTCTTGTTCACTGATTACCTTTATTTTCCAGGTATACCCTGTAGGGTTTTTAAATTACGGATTAGGACCACATGATATCTGTTTACAATCTCAGTTTAGGTATTTTGTACTGTTTCTTTTAAGCGGAAAATGTGTCTGTGTTTCTGACACCTGAGTCATGCAGTGTGTCAGATTTATGTTGCATTTAGACGTAGTTTAGATATGACCCTTTGCGCGTTAAGCCACAGTCTTGACATTACTTATTTCAGTAGAATGTTTTTTGGCTAGAACAGTTCTATGTTATTTACAAGATTTGTCGACAATAAAGCACAATTGCGTTATAACGAGAACTTTGATACATTTTTGGTTTTTTTAGTTATTTTTGTTGTTATTACTTTCATTGCCTTATAAGTTATCCAATTTATCTTGTTTATAAAAAGTAAAACTTGTTTTTTTAACTGTTATTTACCAGGGTTGTTGTACTATTTGGGTAATTAATTGTGTAGCGATTAAGATCATCTACAGTCTATGATGTCATCTACTATAATACTTCAAGTATGTTCTAAGTAGTGGCAATGGTACAACTTTCTAAAAACTTTCCTGATTGTTATGTCCCATACAGTAACTGTTACGGTCTTTTTTTAACATTTTATTTGTTCTAAAATAAGTGTCCATTTTCATAAAAGAATATGCAAAGGGATATATAACGTGTATTTTCACAACTAATCTATAACATAAAAAGGAAAACATTTCAAAATTAACATTTATGAGTAACATTTAACAAATTAGAGCTATACACGGTCAAGTTCCTGATGCTACTTAAATTGCGGGTTTGGAACAAACTAAATTGCGTAACACACTGCCCTGCAAACGCAGTTTGTTCTTGCTCATGTCTAGAATCATGTAATCGTTGCTATTTTTATGAAGCATCTTCAACTTCATACACTTCTACAATGTAATTTTATTATTGAAATATTGTTTAGTATTTTTGCGGCTATTTCGTCCAATGCTTTATACACGGCCGCGATGAGTTCATCAATACTCTTTGTGTTGTAACGATTGAATGGCGTTAAAAAATTAAATTGAGGACGCTGAAATTGGGACTGTTTTGTAGTTGACACATAATTTTTATGTTCTACTCATTTTCAGTACCAGCACGAACAACTTCCAACTGTCCAGTTATTAGCCCTGTGAGCCTTTGCAGTCTAATGCCACTCGTTTGTGTTACCACTGTTTTGATATCATGTGATATCATGTCTTGTTAGGAATTTTCTTGCTGAATTTTAATTGGCATGGTTTCCCATTGGTAATACCAATAGGTCATTTTTCGTTTTTTGCGTGAATTAATTTCTCTGTAATTGTTCAAATATAGACCTATCGAGTAACTTCGACGGCTGCTGTCACTTAAGAAACACATTTTGAAGAGCAACATAAACCTTTTGTTAAGCTAAACCTTTTTTTGTTCCCATGATACTTTCATCAAACATTTTTTTTAATTTATTAGATAAATCATATTGAGAGCATAGTTTAAGCTAAATTTTGCAACAAAGGTTTTAAGGTACTGGAATTCTTTTTAAAACATTTTTTTAAGACGCCATGCATAGTTCCTAGTAACAAATTTTCATAGTTTAGATTTAATAATTGATGTAAAATGATTGTTTGTATAATATTAAATTTGGGACAGAATTTATAATTTATACGCCTTCGGGTTTATGTTCTTCAAACGGTATAAAAATATATAATAACATTGTTAAGAAATGTATCAAAAACATGCAATTTAAAGATAGTAAAAGTAAAATGTTAAAGAAAAAACTAATTATTAGAGGTAATAATTAATCGGCTGCATGGTTTTATGTAAATAAATATGTGTGTACGTGATTGTAGATAAATCATAAAACAATTAAATAATTTATTACATTTTCAAAAATGATTTGTTTTAAACATTATAAAACAGCGGCTTTTTTTTGACTATTGTTGGAAAACTAAAAATATGTTAGTTTTTGGTATAAAAAAACTAGAAGTATTTTTGAATATTATGTATATTGCCAGTTGTGCACGAAGAAAGTTTTTTGGTCGTGATTGGGATCTTTTTGTGTAAATAGTCAATTCCAAATTGTTTATAGCATTCCGGAAAACCGTGGCCATTAATTTTTTTGCTGAGAGTTTCGCATTTGCTTCTTGAAGAGCTTTTCTGAACCTATTGCATAGACATTTGTTTTTCAGTGGTTTTCAAGCTAATTTTAGACAATAAATTGCCTAAGAAACAATTTTTATTTGAGGTTTAGTAACAAATAAATCTACCGTGATACTTTTTGTATTTCAAAATTGTTATATAGAATCTTAAAATCACCTTTTTGTAACGATCTTAATTCTGTAACAAAAACTGAAACTTTCACTGCGATCAGTCAACCTTTAATTTTTGTGCTGATTTTGTGTCTATCCATAGGTCTTCAGCACTTTGGGTCATTGCAAATAGATTTTCTGTCTCATTTGAATTGCTTTATCTAAACTTGGAGATTATAAATAAAACTGCTATAACATTTTGGTTTTATAGTAAGACACATTCACATACATTTTATTACAAAATCTATTCATTGAGTAGTTGCTGATATATTAGACAAAGGCTGTTACAGCGCTATATAGAGCATAGTAAATATATCAAGTTTTTATTTGTTTTTATTATAATTTATTATTTTTAATATGTTTCTAGTTTTATATTTATAAAGTTTTTTTTTAATTTTACTCACATTATGAATTATCTTTTATATAAACGCAATTTACCTCTGGTGTTTCTAATTTTTGAAAGAAAAAATTTGTTTATATTTCAAAAAAGTTTTTGGAGAAGAATATTTGTTTTATATTTTTACAAACGTTTCAATATATAATTAACATGTAGACTAAGGTACTATTGGCCATATTGAAAACAACCAGATGCCAATCAATAAATAAAATTTATTAGTGTCGACAAGAAGAGAGTCTGACATATACATTGACAAACAAACTGGGTGAAAATACTTATTTTATGTTTAAATTTTAAATATGTGGATTATTAATTGATTTAACACATTATATTAACAGCCGGTTTCATAATCATAACGTGATTTTAAAATTACTTTAAATTATCTAATTTTGTCTAAATATTTATACTTTGATTATTTGTTGTTAGTTTTTATATGATCAATGCCACAACATTGATATAGTATTTACTATAAAAATTTAAATAATCCATTATTGTATTCTAATTGAAGAAGGCAAATGTGAGTAAAATACGTAATATAAAAACTGGATATATAAATCTAGATAGTAACAAAGAAGCCTACGTATAAAATAAGTTCTAATGATGCTATCTATCAACGCAAGTTTTTTGTGTGTTTCAAATGATGACAAATATTATAGATTATTTGAACATTTTTTTTAAATTTTAAGGAGAGCTTTCTCCCCTTTCGACTCTTTAATTGTACAATTATGTGAAAGTGCAAAATTATAACAAACTTACACAATACAAAAGTTTAGATGTTTCAAATCAAAATATATTAATAATTATATATTAGTACGTAATTGATTATGCTTATAAAAACTATAATAGGAAAGTATTAATTGGGCTTTTACTAAAGTTTTATTAAATTAATTTATAAAGCCTACTTTAAACTATGTTATTAAAATTGTCTTTGTTTATTATGAAACCGGCCGTTACTTGTGTATTATATACATTTTTACTTTGAATAATGTTAATTAAGTATAATTTAATTTATTTTTCATCAATCAGCAAAACTGATTTAAAGGAAAATATCAACTAATTAATGTGTAATAAAATATGATAAAACACGACGACGAGCCTGATTTTTGATTTTTTTTAATAAGTCAATAAATATTCAATATTTTGAATTCTTCATTGTTTTATTTTCGAAAGAAAAAAACGTAAACAACAAACATAATTGTTTAGTAATTTGTAGTGTTTCCCATAAATACAATGTAATTAATTATTAGGTGATACAATATATACTTATAATACAAATATGCATTAAGAACGATCACACTAACTTGAAGTTACTGAGATGACAAAACTTTTCATGTAGGTATTCTGTTTTTTGCTCTCTTGTAATTATTTGCTCAACAATAAATATTAAAGGTGATAGTTATAATTTCTAGGATGATGCTAATAAAGTCAAAATTATGTCAATTTGAATGTTATTGAAAACATGTATCCACATAACAATATAATATAATATGATCCATTTGCAATAAATATATTATTATCTATTGCACCTGTTAGATGTCTAGTTATATATTCTTGTTTCTATCCCCTTAATGTATGTCTGTGTATTTGCATCGCTCCGTCCGTCCGCATCACGCATGCTCTATATAGAGAACAAAGGTATGTAGCTTGCACCATTCTCTATAGAGAGCATACAGTTTATACAGTAGAGAAATAAACTAAAATGTTTTCATGCAAATATCTACTGTTAGAATATAGCATTGATAAAAGTTTTGCATGTTATGTTGTGGGAGATATGACATGTTTAGATGTCCCGTTCGCAGGTGGAAATTTTATTATTTATGAAAGCATAGGCCTAGATATATGTCGATTGATTGTTAATAGGATACAGGCTGTTTGCTTTACATAAAATATATTAAAAACATCATAACATTAGAAAAAACAAAAGTAAACATCCAGTATATTATTGTGCACGATTGGTGTTATCACTGTTATTTAAAGCATCCAAACAGATTGCAGCTCAGTGTTTTAATACTCGCATATAATATTAGATGTTTCTCTGCACTCCTTTATCATATTACATTTAGTGTTTACAAAATACTATACTTTTTAAACAGGTAGGGCGATATCATAAAAAAACACTTATTGAAAAAAAAAAGAAAAAACCTAATAAGACGACGAAACTTAATTACGATAGCACTGATAAATTTTTATTTTCTTTGTTCTAACAGGCACACCTGAAGGTATGTAGTATTTTGTTTACAATTTTACTTTCTCCTTAATTTCTAATATTACAATTCTGTAAAGTCTACTTTTGCTATTTTTCTATCTCTCGGTAGTTTGTCACTAATAAAAAATAAATGTAAGATCTAGTTACTTCCTGCAACTTACTTATAATTTCATCTATACTTAAACCTTTTATTTTAATGATCTTGGCACCTTTATTTGGAAACAATATTATAAATACGTAAATTAAAAATGTCTTAATTAATCAAATTAAGTTCTGAAAATTGTAAGAAATGTATGTAAATTATTTAGATAATGCACTTAGTTTTGCTTAAATGTTGTGTTGTATATCCTTCTCTTCTAATTCAAGTACATCAAAAATTTTGTGATAAAATATTAATTAATAAATAGTATATAAATTGATCTTATATTTTTATTGACTCTAACGTATTATTTGTTACATAATATTATTTATTTAAATGATTTACAATATTCGTGTCTTTTTCTCTGTCAGATAAACCTAAACATTTCCGCAAAGCTAGTTATTTATTCATTTTGTTTTTATTAATTCAATTCTCATTTTCTTCAGTCACTCTAAATTAAGTGCACCACTGGGAAATTCATATCAAAATATGCTACATAAAACAATCACCAATTTCTGAAATTGCCATATCATAAAATTTAACTTATAATACTTTATTCCTATCTAACCCAAATCCATGGTATATGGCCAACTAGACATAAAAATATTGAATGGTATTCTTGTATTTTTTTAAATTGATTATGCAATACAAAAACAAATAAAATTGTTAATTGCTTTAAATGTTTTACATTATTAGTGGAAGTTTATATGGTAAAACGTGAGTTGAACGTTAATATGCATATTATGCGTTAATATCAGATTTATTTTATATAGCAATAAGTAATTTGGAGCATTTCATAATTAATAAATATTTCAGAATCTCATGCAATTTCATTATGTAAGCAAAATGATTAATAATTACTTTCCCAATGATGACTATACATATATAATATTTATTTGTAAATTTGCAATTTGGTCAACTATTAAAACAAATTCATATCAAAAGTTTAAATAAATATAGTATGTATTATATCTGCTGCACCTAGTTATCAATATCACAGCTTAGCCTTGCTTATGCTTAGTAGTTTATTGTAGCGTAAATATTATTAATCGTGCATGCAATTGTATTAGTTTGCATAATATATGTATATGGATCTAGATAGTTTGTTAGCTTAATCATAAATAGGTATTACATGCATAATATATAATAGAAGGTATATAAAATAGTTAAACAGTAGAGTTATTGGAAATTAGTTATAAAATACTTTTTAAACAATACAATAATAAATGATTTGTTTTTATAGAAACACCGCTATGGCTTTTGCTGCAAATATCTCCAATCAAAAACGAACGAGATCTCGTTGTTCTCTTTCTGCTGACATTCAGAGATATTACTGCTCTGAAACAACCTATAGAAACAGACGATACCAAAGGAGGTAAGAAATATAATTTTACAATTGTTCTAATAATTATTATTTAATATTATCTGATCATCGTATTATTATATATTTAAATAACCAAATAATGGAAAAGAAATAGAAACACCAAGAACATGTTTTTTTTCGAGAAAATAGTACTAGCTTTTTCCGCTTTCTTCTATCTCTTTTGCCATGTTGTTTTTGATCATTTGTTTCCATATAACCGACCTCATACACCTTGTTAATTTGAAAGACTTACAAAGTTATTTTTTAATTTTTACTCTACAGTGAACACAAAATTCAAATATGAAAAAAAAAACAATTATTTTATCATTCTTTTGAAATATTTAGAAAAGTTTAACTATAATAATTGATAATTGATTAATTTAAAATTGGATTTTAGTTTATTATAAAAATTCTGTTTAACTTAGTTTGCTAATTTAAACGACTCTGTAACTTTGTAACTTAAAGTAAAAACTTATAGAACACCTTGTATACCGTAACAAAATTTACCAAAATATGATGCGCCGGACTTAAAATAAATTGACACTATATGTTTTTTTTATTACAGGCCTTTCAAAATTTGCGAAATTAGCAAGATCAGTTACAAGAAGTCGATCAGTTTTGGTTTCACAGTTTTCATCGCATTTACCGAACTTAAAAGATACAACGAAGCAATCCCACTTAGCTCAGGTGTGTAATATATTATAAATTACAATAACAAACACTTTAATATTAAAGGTATTGTTATTGAACACTAATCATAGATTATTTATAAAATTTAATCATAATGTAATATGTCTTAAAATAAATGCGAATATGATAATGTATATGTATATTAAAATTATATTTTCTTTCTATGCTGCTTTTTGGATATATGTGGCTGTTACCAATTTTTATATATGTATCTATTAAATTAGATGATGAGTTTATCTGCAGATATAATGCCTCAATATCGCCAAGAGGCCCCGAAAACACCGCCACACATATTGTTGCATTATTGTGCATTCAAGGCTATATGGGATTGGATAATTTTATGTTTAACGTTTTATACAGCAATTATGGTTCCTTATAATGTTGCATTTAAAAATAAAACATCGGAAGATGTTTCACTTCTGGTTGTCGACTCTATAGTAGATGTGATATTTTTCATCGATATCGTATTAAATTTCCATACGACGTTTGTTGGACCTGGTGGCGAGGTCGTATCAGATCCCAAAGTAATAAGAATGAACTATTTAAGAAGTTGGTTTATTATTGATTTACTTAGTTGCTTGCCATACGATGTTTTTAATGCCTTCGACCATGACGAAGACGTAAGTATTTATTTGATTAAAATGCATGCTAATCTAATTAAATATAATAAATCTTATAATCAAATATTATATTTTTTTAACTCAGAATATAAATCTCTGTTTACTATATTTTTCTAAATGCATTGTGTGAACTTAAACTTAATAACATTTTATGATTTTACAGGGAATTGGAAGTTTATTCAGTGCCCTTAAAGTAGTCAGATTATTGCGATTAGGAAGAGTGGTGCGGAAATTGGATAGATATTTGGAATATGGAGCTGCCATGTTAATACTTTTGCTTTGTTTTTACATGCTCGTGGCACATTGGTTAGCGTGTATTTGGTATTCAATCGGCAGGTCCGATGCTGATAATGGTGTTCAGTATAGTTGGCTGTGGAAACTAGCTAACATTACACAAAATCCATATTCTTATGTTTGGCCGAACGACTCAAGTACCCCAGAATTAATTAATGGGCCGTCTAGGAAAACAATGTATGTCACAGCTCTCTATTTTACAATGACCTGCATGACGTCAGTAGGTTTTGGAAATGTGGCTGCCGAAACTGACAATGAAAGAATTTTTACAATTTGCATGATGATCATAGCTGGTATGTAAGCAGGTAGTAATCAGATTAATTATTACAATTGTTGCAATTACAGCCCTACTGTATGCAACTATTTTTGGTCATGTTACTACAATTATACAACAAATGACCAGTGCTACAGCCAAATATCATGATATGTTAAATAATGTAAGAGAGTTTATGAAATTACATGAAGTTCCAAAAGCTTTATCTGAGCGTGTTATGGATTACGTAGTTTCTACGTGGGCTATGACCAAAGGTTTAGATCAAGATAAGGTATTATATTAAGGTTTAGTGATTTCAATCTCCAATATATGCTATTTTTAGGTTTTGAATTTTTGCCCTAAAGACATGAAAGCGGACATTTGCGTCCACTTAAATAGAAAAGTATTTAATGAGCATCCTGCGTTTCGATTAGCTTCTGATGGATGCTTACGGGCATTGGCAATGCATTTTACGATGTCACATTCTGCACCTGGTGATTTATTGTACCATACGGGTGAATCAATTGACTCGTTGTGTTTTATCGTCACTGGATCTTTGGAGGTTATTCAAGATGATGAAGTTGTGGCCATACTAGGTAACTATTTGTTTTTTAATATTATATTAAGCAAATGCTAACAAATGCAAATTTAATATTTTATTGTCAAAGTAAAACTGTGTTTGTAAGTACTTATAATTGTTTTAATTATATTAATAATGATAGCTCAGTTATAGAGCGTTTCAGTCCGGGGTTCGATTCCCATAATACGAGTATGACTGAAATAATATCTAGCTCTTTATCTACCGGGGTGATTCCTAATAAGCCGTTAGTTCTATCAACCTCAAAACGCAGAATAATATATAAATACTATATAATATTTGAAAAAAGTTAAGAAATCAGATAACATGTTTTAAAAGATCAAACAGATGTTGTAGATATGTTCAGCCAAAAGCAATTGTTTTTGTTTCTTACCAATTAAACCATTATTTCGACTGTATAGTCTATAAACAAGACATAAATTAAGCAAATTTTATTTATTATAATCTATAATAATACATCCAAATTTAATTACCATATACATATTTATATGGTAATTTTTGTTTATATATTCATTAATTTTATTTATTTAAGTACGTTTTTATTTAGATATATGAGTAAATAGATCTAGATCAAATTTATTTTTTAATGGTTGTATAGAATGAGAGACAAGTAATGTATACATTTTAAATTTGGATAGCTAAAAATAATACATATACAAAACATTAAAAATTTCACTCTTGTGGTGCATGAAAAATAACGAGAGTTATCAAATGCATTGACTGGTCTGCAGACATTTGAATAAATTCCAGTTCTTGGTTCTTCGTTTTTACTTTTTTGCTAAATGTGAGTGAGTGAGTGACTTTGACACAAACTTACAGTAATGTTACCTAGTTTCTTATGCCATAATTTTGAGGAATTAATGTCTGCAACATTACATTCTGGCAACACTTTTACCTTAAAAAAATAAATTAATATTTTTTTAAATTTTATTTATTTTTTTATTATTTGACGTCTGTTACAAATAACATTTTATCAATGTTTACGAACTTTATATACTGGACTGGTCCATATTCACTAAACTCAGCCGTACCAATTTGTAGTAATTTGTTGCCATTTGTTGTTTTCAAAAAGACAGACATTTTTTTTTCTTTTTAATTGCATTACTCACAATTTTTGTAGCACTCTTATTGCCAATACCAGTTTATATTTAATTTTTTTTAATTTTAAGTAAATGCTTTTGATCATCAATTTTTTTTATATTGTCAACTCAGCTACTATAACTTTGGCGACAAGCTCGGAAAAAAAAATATATCGAAAAAAATTATAAGAGTTTTGTTTCATTTATGACTTTTAATAAATATTATTTTTTGTTGATGAGAAATATTTAAACAAATTCACACAATAAGGGCTAAAAATATAAATTATAGTATTATTTATGATTTTTATAAATATTATTTATATGATACTTATGGGCAGTAATTTAGTTTAATCTTATTTTGTAAAACTTGGTCATTTTGTTTTCTAATAATATGATTAAATGCTTTGATGTTTTTGTCAATACAACATTATAAGTAGACGCCATCTTACAAATAATAAAATTTCTTTTATCATTAAAAACAACAATAAAAATCAGTGGAAGTATTATGTGGTGTTGCGTTATTTAAAAGATATTATGATGCGACAATCAACTCTGAAATTGCAAATCAACCAGTCCTAGAAAATTGTCTGAGTTATGGTAAATAATTTTATAAAGTTTACGTATTTACACATGTAGATAACATTAAGTTCGGCTGCATTTTATAAAAGAATTAAGATTGCTTTTATCAATTAATCTTGTACATTATTATACACACTATTAACAAAATTCAGCTTTTCTGTGTTTGTTTTAATAAAATCTATAAAAACTTTAAAGAATTTAATCAAAGCAATTATAAGTTGCTATATTTGGAAAAAAAACCAATGTTTAATTACCAAAACAAAGATTTTGTTTAATAAATATTCTAAAATATACTTCTCAATTGTAGATGTATGCAAAAATTTTGTCATCAATTGAGATCATAATTCAAATTATGTACTAAAATGGTTGCCTTGCTATGTACAAAATGCAGCTGAACAGAATTCAATTTTTTGAGGTTCCACACATATTACTAAGTAATTTTTAAACCATTCTTCTAACCAATGTCGAGCAGAAATTAGTTCAATATTAGATTAAATTGGTTTGTTATACAAAATAAGAAATAAGAAAAGAAGTGTGTTATAGATTATTACGTTAAAGCTTTTTAAGGTAAAAATTGTGGCATAAGAAATTGAATTCCTTTAATGTTATGGAAAAGCTGAATGCTGCTAGTAGTTTAAAAGTGACAAATAAAACTAATTTATTTGTGCTCCGTGAAAACAATATTGCAAAACACCGAGGGGTTAACAACTTGCGTAATCAGTGTACAAAATAAAAATAATCATTACAGAATCAAATAATAATTACGTAATATTCGTAATCATTACATAATCAAGTAATCAATAAATAATCACGTAATAATTATATAATCACGTAATCATTATATAATCACGTAATCATTACATAATCTTGTAATAAATAGTGTAATCAAATATTAAAACACGCGTATTCAAATAATCAAATATTGATTACGCGTATTCAAATAATCAAATGTTGAGTACGCGTATTCAAATAATCAAATATTGATTACGCCTATTCAAGTAATCAAATGTTGCGTACGCGTATTCAAATAATCAAATATTGATTACGCGTATTAAAATAATCAAATGTTGAGTACGCATATTCTCATAATCAAATATTGGTTTTATGGAATCATTTATATTTGCATGGTAAATTCAGTCGTGTCCAATCTGTATCTAATTGTGTCGCTAGAGATTTATTCCCGGAGAATTTTACAGGTGTTTTTATACAACTCTTGGCATGTGTGTGTGCAGTTATTTATTTATTATATTAAAATAAAAACCTACTTTTTTAATGTAATAAATCACATTTTTATTCTTGGTGGTGGATTTTTTCTAATCTACATAAAACATTAATAAACATCGAGATAGGTATATTTTTAGTTTATGTTTCTTATTATCTATAAGAAATTGTAGTAAGTACTTTATTGAAGATTATTATAAAACATAAGTAATAATATATTAATATTAAACATTATCAAAATAATTTTATGATTGGTATAAAATAATTAATGCATACAGATTTAATACAGAATTATAAAATCTTAAAAAAATGTGTACTTATTAAATAATCATGTAATCATTACATAATCACATAATCATTTTCATAATCACGTATTCATTGAATAATCATGTATTCATTACATAATCATATAATCATTACGCTTTTATTAAATAATCACGTAATCATTGCGTATTCATTAAATAATCATGTAATCATTGTGTATTCATTAAATAATCACGTAATCAATGCATAATCATAATCATAATCATGTAATCATTACATAATCACGTAATTATTACATAATCACGTAATCATTACATAATCACGTAATAATTACGCGTATTCATAATCAGGTGTACATTTTTTTACTTAGTTGTTAACCCCTCGCAAAACACCCATTTAGCAAAAAAGTAAATGCAGAGAACATAGAGCCAGAATTTATTCAAATGTCTGCCACCAGTCAATGCGTTTTATTCATTTTTTATATGTCATAAAAGTGGAATGTTTGCAAAATTTAAGCACAATGAGGCAATTATTCAGGCTAACAACAATATTGAATTATGACATTTTGATAGTTGCTAAAATTTACCAACCGAAACGTAAACATTGCTGTTCATGTTTAAAATTACTCTTTATTAACAATTGCTACAAAATTATCTAAATATGAAAAGATGCAACTTCAAATACTTCATAAAATGATTTTTTCTGAACATACTTGTTGGATAAATTGATAAATTGTTGAAATAAAAGTAAAGCTGTCATTTTTATTAAAACATTAGAAATCAATGTACGATTGTAATCATCTTAAGTATCAACAAAGTATTCATAGATTTGAAAAAAACAATTTTTACGTGTAAAGTGCTAAAAGAAAAACTTGAAAAAAGAATATAAATAATTGAAACTTTTAGTCTGAAAGGCAACTTTTGTATTTATACTACTTATAAATGAATTGAAAATTAATTTTAATTTACATATTTTAAAATAGAATACTTATATCTCGTTCTGACAAAAAACACGCAAAAAATATTATTGTTGTTGCCAATAATTATTGTATTATAAATCAATTATATTTGACTAATTGTAAAATAAATGTATTTATTTACATATTAAATCGAACCTAAAGATACTAAAACAAATTTATTATTTTCCTATATGGTTAATATTTTAATTTAACCTGCCAAACTATAAAATATAGACAATAAGATTTTAAATTCCCATTTGTTACAAGATATATAATGTAGTTATTTACTAATTTATTACTTTTATGAATTCAATTTGTTGTAGGTAAAGGCGATGTGTTTGGTGATTCGTTTTGGAAGGATAACGCAGTTGGGCAATCAGCCGCGAATGTTCGTGCGTTGACATATTGTGATTTACATACTATAAAAAGAGATAAATTATTAGAAGTCTTAGATTTTTATCAAGCTTTTGCAAATAGTTTCGCTAGAAATTTAATTTTAACGTACAATTTAAGGCATCGTTTAATATTTCGAAAAGTAGCAGATGTTCGACGAGAGAAAGAATTGGCTGAACGAAGAAAGAATGAACCCCAACTTGATCAAAATCAAGATCATTTAGTAAGAAAAATTTTCTCTAAATTTCGAAGAGATAGAGCTCAACATACTCCTCCTGCAGCTCTTCCACCAAGTGATGTTGAAAAGGGTGAAGACAGTGATAATAAAGCATTGGTAAGAGTGATGTCTACTACAAAATTATCATCAGTAGCAGAAAAGGACGATAATAATTCAGGGACAGTTACTACTAAAGTAACTCGACCAGGACCTGCTAGAGCTAGTAAATGGGGAAGACTACTGGGATCGTCAAGTTTAGATTCAAGCTCTGACAATAATGCGGCGCCGGCATTTCAAAGGAGCTTAAGTGCTAAAGATCCACCAAAAGATAGGCCTAGTTCATCATCATCTGGTAGTTCAGGGGGACAGCCATTGACTGGTTCTGGAAATAAAGTATTTCCAAAACTTCAAAAAGTATCTACAACGTCTAGTCCTGGAATTACTAGACAGGATACGATAGAAGAAATTGTAGAATACGAAACACCAAATAAAAGTTTAGGTTTAAGAAAAATGCAAAGTTATGATTGTGGTTTAAGAGATCCTTCAGCCATAACCTTATACCAAACACCTATATCTGACCCAATGGCACCACCAGAGTACAAAGAACTTTTGACAAATCTGATGGATTTTAAAGTTGATGTAAAATTAGAAATTCAGGGTTTAAAGCAAAAACTGAGTCGTATGGAAGAACTACTAACAGAACTTGTTACAAAGTTAAACAATGGTAGTGGACCAGGTTCGCCAAAACAGGATGCTATTTTAAAGTCTTCCAGCTCACCACCAATTGAACGGCCCACAGATCTAATTTCAATTAAACCTGCCGACGGAACTGGTTTAGGGTCAATTATACTAAAAAAAAGAAAATCAAAAATACGAAATAAGGGAGCAGCACCTCAAATACCAACCCCGCCAAGCAAACTGACATCTCCTGACAGTTCCGCAACTAGCCCAATAGAAAGTAAAAAATGTTTAGAAGAACCCGCGCTAACACCGTCCTCTAGGCCTACAAAATCAACCGAATTTCTTTAGTATTAACCTAATTTAGAACACTAGTTAATGCCTGCCACTAATTATATTAATTTGACATCAAATGATATAATCCGGAGACATACAATAGAGAGAGTCAATTAAAAATATGTATGTTGACTGTTAGATAAGTATTCTATAAAATACAATCTGAGTAACCATAAATTCTAAAAAGAGACGTACTTATGAAAAATCATTACTCTTGTTCAAACAAGTCCGCCCATTGTATAAAACTTGCCTATCATGCGTGACATTTAAAATCACTTTTTAAAATCATCATCACTTTTTCTGTAAACAAATCAAAATGAAATTTATCATTTAAACGATTAGAATAAGTATTGAAAATCATTCTAATCATTTTATTTAAATGGTGCTAAAATGACTACAGTTTGTCTCCGGAGTGATTACATTGTTTCCAATTTGCCTATATCATATTAGGTTATTCATATTATATGGATATTAATTTAACATTTGTAAATATGGAATTACAAAAAAACTATTAATTGGGCCATAATATTACGTATTTGCCATTAAATTAATGGTGTCTACGATATGGTCAGTATATTGCCTTGGACCTGTGCTCGATTGAGCTTTGTAGAATAAAAATCTCACTTCTAGCACCAAATGTTAATTTTTATTTAAAAAATCATTATTTTGGAAAGTTTCAAACAAAAATATGAAACTCTATGTATGAAAAAGCATACATATACTCCAAATTTGAAATGATTTATTAACATGGCATACATTATATTATTACGCGGCTGGAAATTCCTATCACAAAAGGATGCTGTACTATACAATGGACCAATCTACATGATCTAGGGCCTAAAAATAAATGTATGCCAACTGTTATAGCAATAATGTTTGCAAAGTATTGTTGCAAAAACCTGATTGTAATATAAGCAATGAAATATACACAATTCATATACTGGTTTTAAATCGAATATATTTCTCATTTGTAAATTCTATTACGAAATTATCATACTATTGCACATAGTTAAGTATTAATGCAAATGCTTTGCTCTTGTTTACGTTTGAGTTATACCATATTGTATATTGTTTTTACTTGTTAAATAATTGTTTTTACAGATCGTTGAATTAGATTTTATAACAAATTTTTATTTCATGTTGTTTATTTCAGAGTAATAAAATATTTAATAAAATTATTGACTTATTACTAATACTATTTTTTAATAAATTCATTATTGAATAATAATTTGTATTAATTTAGATGAAAAATGTTGAACGAACATTAAGTTGATTTATTCTCTATACCCTATTCACTCCAGTTTGAATGACCAATGTAGAATGGTTGATGATATGCGAAGTAAAAAGCTGTAAAACGCACAATAAAGACAAAAATATTATATCATCAGTCGTTGTCATTAATGAGTGTCTGTATTGGTTGGTAAAGTGTCATGGCAGGTTTCTTTAATTGGAAGATCATTAATGGGTCGTTAGAAAAAATTTGACTGTTCAGAATTTCTGGGTATTTTGCCAGAAGTTTATAAAGTTGCTAGCAAAGTGGGAAATCATTTAAAAGATTATGATGTAGCTGTTGGGATTTTGGAGATCGGAAGAATTAGGTTATTGAGAGTGCATTATTGGAATATAGAAAAATTATGGCATAGTCTAAGATGAACACAGTAAAAATGAAAGATTTTTTTAATAATTTCGATTTTAATACTCATTATTTATTTTCTAAGGATCCACATATCGCAGCAGAAATTCTCACTAAAACTATTCAACGTGTCATAAGAAATATGTTCCGGTCTCTGTTATTAAACCAAAACAAAAGTACTTGTTTTCAATTCAGGCAAAACATGCAGTTAATAAGAAGCAAAAAGCATTTAGGAAACAATTCGGTAATTGTTTTGAACAGACTAAACAGGATTATAAGAAAGCTCGTAAACATTGTGACAATCTAATACAATCTGAAAAAGATAGGATTGACAGAAACAAAGTTAACCGAATTTCTCAGCTTTCTATGAACAAAACAAAATTATAAAACAATAAATTCATTGCATGACATTACAAAATCTTCAATACTTCTTCAAAATAATCAACACAATCTATTTACTAATCCAAAAAACAGATATTTTTGCAAACCAACTTGCTTCTAACTTTACTATTATAAATTTTTCTATTGGCTGTACCTATAATTCCGGCTAGTAGAAAAATAATGGGTTTAATTCATTTCAGGCAATGGATTATAAAAAGATATCTTCTTAAATTAAATACCAGAAAAGCATCAGGTTTAGATGAAATTGCACCTATTATTCTTAAAACGTTTGCAAATAAATGAGCTCCCATTTGGACTAAAATATTTGCCTTATCATACAAAAATGAAACATTTCTAAATTGTTGAAAAACGGCAAACGTTCAAGCTATACCTAAAAAAGGAGACAAGTCTCATTTTTTAAATTATAGAAACTATATTAGTTAATTTATTAACTATTAAAACAAATACTACTTGCTTAAGGCGCGTCGTTTATATATTAATAATGTGTACAATCTGCAGATTGTACACGTGCAGCTGTGTTGACAGAATCAGGATTGCTGGAAGCTGCCCTTGAGTCATCATATTACTTCTCCATCCTTAAGATTGAAACTCCGGAGAGATCAAAAGATTGCATCATCTGGGTTTGTCCTAGTTTGGGTTGACCCAGTTGATTCGATGATGGGTTTTTTATTGATGCAGCTCATTTTTTCCAAATTGTATTTAACTAAAACAATACAACTTATGATTATTATTAAATATAAGAGAATGATGTTTGACAAGTGCCAATTTCCTATATTTTCAGGTTCTTGTTGTAGCTGGATGGGTTGAAGATTATTGCGTATCTTTGATAGCTTTATCGGTCTTAGCTGTAACTCCGGTAAATCTACTTCTTGGGACGGCTCTCTTGTTAGGTAGAAGTCTTCTAATACCAGTGGTTGGCCAATGGTTGAATCGTTAAAAATTAACAGTTGGTTTTCAATAAAATATTGACAATTAGGGTTGTAGCTGAACAAGAAAATACCAGTAATTTCTCGAGTATCCCATGCTTCTTTACATCTGGATTTCACCAATGTTAATTTTGGGAATGCTCCTAATTTATTTCAGGAATATACTCTAACATTTTTGTTTCATTAATTTTGTGTGGAGGCAACCTAGGAAGTCATTTTTCTTTATAATGTTACGCTCACAAGTAACATTTTGAAATGTCTTCTTTTGTCGTGTGCACAAATATTGGTCAGTCAAGTAAGCGCAAGCATCAGACAGCGGTACCATATCAAACTCAGACTCAACAACATATTTATTGTCAGGTATAATTATCTGATAGTCCTTAGCAGGTATTGGTAAGAAGTAATACAATTCATATTTAGTATTTTCAAATAACGGTATTGTTAAAGTGTACAAGATCTCAGTATTCTTTATAATACAAGAAGGTTTAATTAGGTTTTTAAAATTTTGAATTTGTTGTAATGAAACTTCAAAAGGTAGTTTTGTTTTATAATAAGATGATATCTTACGTAATTCAAATAATAATTCTGTATCAGTGATTATGCTAGGGTGTAGAATTTTAAGTTGACAAAATGTTAAGGAATTTTCAACTTCTTGTACAATATTCAAGATTAAAAAGTGAATAACTTGATTTAAAATATCTTTAGCAAATGGAATGTCTAAAAAATCGGGTTTGGATTTTAGTCTTGCACCTAATTGGTTTATCCTCGATAGAAGTAATAACTCGTTATGCTTTATGTTGATTATAGTCTCGTTAAATTGCTTAATGATTTCATTATTTATAGAGTACCGTTCAACTGTGTAGCCAAATCATGCTGATTCTGCTTAATGATTTTTAAGGAAGTTTCTATTTTGTCGCCATCACTTGAGTCTAGATTACCCGTTAATTGTTTGATAATCGATCCGATACCATCAACAAGTCCTCGTTTATTACGTGTTTGTTCATGGAACCGATTCAATTTTTCGTCAATAAGATTTCTTGTATAATTAAGGATTTTATAGTAGTTATGTAATTCTTTTGAAAATGTGGTATCATTATCTGTTATGTTCTTAATAGTCTCCAAGGTGTTTAGGACATTTTTGTATTCGGAAATTAGATGAGAGAGTTCGAAAAAATGTACAAAAGTATGGGACGCCATTTGAAGCTTTGCACTTCCTAATTTTATGGGAAATATGCCAGGATTTGTTGTTATATTTCGTTGTGCAATGGCTGTGGTGGTGCACCACATGATGAAGATGTACCTGCAAACATGGTGTTATCGGTTTTAGATGTGTTCCAGTAAATATTTATATTTATAGTAGAGTTTTTGAAAATAAAAGTTAACATATTTCTAACTCTATCATAGTCTAAACAATCTAGGCCGCATCCCAGTTTAGGTACAGCCAGGTTAGTTATGCTATTTATTAAGCAAAATTCTTTTAGAGTAGTTAAAGTTTTAAATACATTTTTATACGTGGGTTTTTGGAAATATTTATTTTTTGTTATTAGATATATTATGAAACGGTTATGGTGATCTGTGGTTATCATCCTTTAGATAGCAAAGTGAAGTTAATTTTGGGTTTTGTGTCTTTAACAATTCTACTTGTCCAAATTTGGTTTTAAATTCTAAGGCAATTCCCGCGCTCATTTCTAAGTCAGCACTTACACAGTGTGCCAATGAAACGTTGTTAGGTGCTAAAAATAGATCGCCTTTTATTTCAACAATTTTTTCATTGGGCACTATTTCTTGTGCCTTTTCTTGTTCCGAAAAGTTTATAAAATCTTTTTCTTTGTTGCTTTTTAGTTCTAATTTTGTTGGACGTTTTATATTGTCCATGTGTAATTTGTGGAATTTTCGACCAGTCTTGGATTTATTTATTTCTGGAACTATTGTTTTCCGAAGCGGATTAGTTCTTATAATTTGCTCCTTTTTAAAGCGATTTCTCTTTTTTGATCTAAAATTACTTTTAACAAATACCTCATTCGGCAACTCGGGTATGTCTTCTCTAGTTTTGTTCAAATTAGAAATGATTTGACATTTATTATCAACTAATCAATTATTTATTAATTTATATAATATTTGTAACTTTTCTTTATGGGAATTTATATAATTATTTAAGATTTGAGGTTCCAAATTTATATCTGTAATTTTGTGCATGTCGAAATTCAATATATTAAAAGGTGTTAATTTTGTAGTAGAATGGATTGAGTTATTATAGGCTATTATAGCGTATAGTATCTTTAATTCAATTGGGTCATTTTTAAAATCATTTCTATTGTTTAATAGGTTCAGATGTTCGAGCAACGTTGAGTGGAATCTTTCGATCAGCTCATTACTAGCTGGATGATGTGGACTACAGAAATGTAGGTCTATCTTATGTAATTTTAAAAGATCGGCTATTAGTTCATTGTCAAACTCTGATCCATTATCTGCTATAATAAGACATGGAGTTGAGTGATGAGAAAAGTAGCTCAGTAATTTTTTCATAATTTCGATAGCTTGCATATTGTCTAGTAGATATGCTTGTGCATACTTACTGAAAGCATCTACTATTGTTAAAAATTTATTTTGCTCATATTTTAAAACGTCAATGTGAACAATTTCAAAAGGTTTCGTGGGAGTTGGCGTGATGTTATATTTTAGCTTTAATGGTTCTCTATCGTATTTTACAAGTTTACAAACATCACAATTGTTGATAATATTTTGAATGTCTTTTAGCATATTTGGCCAATAGTATGTAGCACTTAATTTGTGGTATGTCTCAGTTATTCCTCTATGGTTACATTTTCCATTATGATAATTGTCAATTAGATCACGTTGGTCATCTAACACTTCAATGTCATCTAGAATTTTTGAACATTTTTTGAAACGTATTTTTGTATCAAAGTGTTTTTGTAAGATTGAATTACATTGTTCATATAGTTTGTTTGTTTGAAAGATGCAAGAATATAATATGTTTGGTACAACAAATTGTTTTATAAATTTAATAAAATTTTCTTCTGAGTTACTTTCTGAAATTTGAATAATAAAACGTTGTTTAGTGTTGTTAAATAATTTCGAAAGAATTGGTTCAAGAGGGTTAGTTTTGACCAAAACAAATTGAATTTGGTTTTTTCCAAAATTTACAGGATCTTCACAAATTTTGATTGCACATACAGGATTTTCTAAACTTGTATGTATTGTATTATCATCTTCTTCATCTAAGTTTTGATCGTCGGCACCAGGAGGTTCCACAGCTATTGAATTTGTTTCATCTGGATTATTAATAGTGTTTATAGACATTTGTTCAACAGATTTGATTGATTCTGTAATATTCAAATTTGGAGGTCGAGATAATGCATTGGCATTGCTGTTTAGTTTGCCCTTTTTGTAGCATATCTCGTAATCATATTCCTCTAGCTTCAGGCACTCTTGTAATATTTTACATTCATTCCTTTCTCTCACTCTTTTTTTATATTTCTTTGCACGTTTTCCTGCTTCTACTCTTAATTTATATTTTTTATTTCTTTCATTACAATGTATGGTGGAGTTTCTGTATTTACTCTTAATACACATCTCCAGCAAGTCCAGTTATTTAAATAGCCTCTAATTCATTATTCCTTTTATTCTCATACATTCAAATATTCTTTCACCAATTTCCCATACTAGTCCTACCGCTTTATTTGCTTTTCTTCTTTCGTTTTCTTGTATTTTTTATGTGTTCATTTTTATTATTGGTTGTACAAAAAACATATCCCAAGTATTTAAATGTTTTTACTTCTTCAATTTCTTTTCCATCCCATTTCCAATTTTCTATTCAACGTCTTCCGCTCCCTTTCTTAAAAGTCATCATTTTTGTTTTATTTACATACCTCTTCTAACTCTAAAATACTTCAGGCATCTAATCATTTCGTTCATTTCATTTGCTTGTTTTGCTACAATCACCATGTCGTTTGCATAAACCAGCAATCACACTTTTTCTTTGCCTATTACCACCCCATCTGGCTGCGCCTTACATAGCATATCTTCTACATCTGCAATATATATCGCAAACAAACTAGGGCTGAATGGGCAACCCTGTCTCATAACTTTTGTAGTCCAAAACATTTCACTCATTTTATCATTCATACAAACCCTGTTAACTGTTTCCAAGTATACTTTTTTCATTTTTTTTACTAAGTGTTCATTTATTCCTTTTTTTCTCAAATACATCCACTATTTCATCTCTACTCACACTATCAAATGTCGCTTTTAGATCCAAGAATAACGCATACAACTTTCTTCCCTTTTTTGCTATTTCCTTTTCTACTATATTGTGCAGTATGTATACATTATCTATGGTCTCTCTTCCTTTTCTAAACCCGGCTTGTCCGTCTGGCAATATCCCATTCATATCTAGTTATCCATTTAGATTTTTTTCCAATACCATGGCATAGATCTCGTATGATGTACTTAGTAACGTTATACTTCTATAATTTTCTGCAAGCTTTTTATTTTCTTTTTTGTGTATTGGACATGCAAGACCTACTCTCCACTGACTAGGAAACCCTTTTTCCTTCCATACTTCATTTATTATCTAACTCAGTCTTTCAATCAAATCTTTTGTACCATACATCCATGCTTCATTTTGTATTCTATCCACACCTGGCCCTTTTTGTTTTTTTAGTCTTTTTATTTGCTTCGATAGCATTTCTTTTGTTATTTTATCTACATCTTGATTCAGTTGTTGTGTTGTCATTGGATGTCTATCGATTTTTCTGTCCGATCCTTTATACAGATTCAAAAAGTGTACTCTCCAGTCTTCCATCAATCAAAATTTCTCTTTTTTAGGTTATTTTTTATGCATCCGTTTATATACACTTCTAGTAGCTGATGGTCCGACTCTACTCTTTCTCCAACCTTACATGTGTCTATCCCTTGCCACGCTTTTTCATTTACTACTACGTAATCAATTATTTTATCTATTTCTATATTTCTGTTAAGTATGATCCACCCATTCTCTTCAATCATTTCCATCATTTCTTTTCCTTCTTTATTTTCTAGTTTGTCTTTTGACTTTCTTTTGCTTTTTGTCTGTTTTTTATTCTTTTTCTGTTTAATATTGACATATTAAACTGCTTCCAAAAGCGGTTTTAAATTCACCTTGCTGGTTGGTACATTCGGAGTCAAAAGTAAATAAGCGGTAAGTCGCGACAACGCAACCATTTGATACTACAAGATCAAGGGTATCTCACGGCAAAATGCTTATTAATTTCTAGAAAAATAAGTTCACCGATATTCTCGCAGATGTGATAAGATTTAATATTTTTTCATAACAATACTACTAACGACACCCATCAAGACGCGGCGACTAAACCCGATTCTCTAAAATTATACATACATACATACAACATACTTTTACTTAATTGTAAATTTCGGCAACAAAAATGATTTTAAATTGGAAAAGATGTTATTGTATGCATTTCTGCAATGCATACAATAACATAAGAAAAATATTTTTTAAAATAAAATGTTTATCCTGTTAGAAATGTTTATATTATGAACTCAGTATGGAATTTAATTTTATGATACAAATATTGTGGTGTTTTAAATAATATAATTTTAAAAACAAAAGTTGTTATGTGAATAATATATAAAATATATAAAGAAGAGACGCAATGTCCTCTAATGTTGTAATGACAGTTGTAAAGCAATAATTTCGAATAAAGCCTAGTTAAATAGGTAAATTTATACGAATGCCACAACGACATATGTAGCGCTTGTTACTATTTGTTCAATCGGACAACCCAATAATAACATAAAAAAATAAATTTATGAAAACGCGTCTATGAATGTTTTTAGTTTAGAACATTTTTTTTTTTTAATACATTTATTAATGTTATTTATACATACATATATATATATATATACAAAATTGTTAAAAAAAGGTTTTCATATAAATATAACATTCCTGCAGAACCGCCATCCATCTGTAAGGAATCCTGGGGCCTGGTATTGGAATTTTTTTTTTCTCATCGTGTGGTGTTATGATGTGTGTTAGTAGTTTTAACTTTTATATTTGTTTTTTCATCAGATATTCTTTTAGTTTCATTTTAAAATTATTTATGATGCATATATTTTTAATTTCTTCTGGTATATTATTGAATTCTTTAATGCCTTTGACAGTTATACTTTGGTTTTTTGATGTTGTTCGGTTTACTTCTATGTTTAAGTGTCCTTTTCTTCGTGTGTTGTGTGTATAAATTTCTTTTCTAGTTGTTAGTTTTAATTCTGTTTTAGTTAGACCAAGTTGTATTTTTTTATTAAGATAATACATTGATGTGAGATTTTGTTTTTTGTTGTAAGTTGGTTTGTTTTTTTGTGAATTTCATTTGTAGGTGTTAGTTTGTTCATTTGATATAGTGTTTTTATTGCCTTGTTTTGTTGTCGTTGTAGTTTGTCTATGTTTCTTATGTTGGTTTGTGACTATACGGTCATCATGTAATTAGTTTGTGAGCTGAAGATAGCATTATAGAAATTGTTTCTTGTTTTTTGTGCAGTTAGGTTGCTCAGTTTGTATAGGGCTCCTATAGCTATTGTGTTTTTTCTTACAAGGTTTTGTATGTGTTTATCTCACTTTAAATTATTGGTAATTGTAATTCCAAGATATTTTGTATGTGAAACTTCGCATAATTGTGTGTTATTTATAGATAGCAAGATGTTGTTATTTCTTTTCTTTTGTGATATTAACTTAAAATTTGTTTTATGTTCATTAATTGTTAGCGATTGATACTGTATGTAAACAAAAACTAATTAAAAAACTAGAAAAAATGGGAATTCGAAAAAAAGAACTAAATCTAATTCAAACTTATTTAAAACAAAGAACCTTATAAACAAAAATTAAAAATACACTGAGTGCAGTAAAATATAGTGATTACGGTATACCACAAGGTGGTGTGTTTGCACCACTTCTATATATTTTATATATTAACGACATATTTGAGTTAAAGCTAAACGGAAAGCTATATATATACGCAGACGACACAAATCTAGTACATACAGAAATAAACAAAACAAAACTGCAACACAAAGTACAAGAAAACTTAAATAAAATTAATGACTGGTATAATAAAAAACCTGTTAACAAGTTTATTTTTTATTTTTTTTTATATTAAGCCAATCCGCTTCTCGAAGCTTATGAGATATTAGATATATTTTTTGATCCCATATCTTAGACATAAATTTTGTGCTTGCTGGGTTCTTTTAAGTATAGTTGTCATGTGTGCATCATAAACAACTTCAGCATAATTAAAATCTGATAGTACTAGTAAATCACATAATACTAGCTTTAGTTTTGTTGGTAAAATACACCTACTGAAATAAAAAAGTTTTAAATTAAAATATGCCCTACGTATTGCTTAATTAATACGAGATACACATTAAGTTCTGTATCAACAACCAATTCCAAATTAACTGATTAAAATGGTAAATCATTAATTATTCAGCCAATTTTTATCAATCTTTCTTTGAAATATCGATAATTTTGATTTTAATACAATAATTATGAAATTGCGTTTAGTTGATGCATCAATTAAATTGCAAATATTTTTTTGAATCTTGTTAACATCTGCTACAATTGCCCCGATTTTCTATGAATATTGCTAGAAGTAAGCAAGATACATATTGCTAACTAACAATATGAACTGTCATTTTAGCAATTCTTGCTTGCTAACAATAAAAACTGTCATTTTAACAAATCTTGTTTGTTAACAATATAAACGGATATTACATCAGAAAACGTGTCAAACAAATCTGACAATTCTCTAGATAAAACAATAATAAAATATATAAAAATATATTTTGTTAAAGTGCCAATTTATATTGTTTGAAATGAAGATTTGTTAAAATTACAGTTTATATTGCTAGCAAACAAGGTTTGTTAAAAAAAAAGTTCATATTGTTAGTTAGCAATATTTATCTTGCTTATTTTTAGCAATGTTCATAGAGAATTGCCCCGAATATCTGGGTAGAAAGAATAATAAATCTAAGTTTTGTTGGCATAGAATAGTGCAATTTGCACGATTTAACTGAATTATAAAATCTGAAGTGTAAATAGTAAAGTTCAAAAAATTACGCTAACTACGGGATACGATCAAAATCAAATTGACAAGACAATCAACATTTGTAAAAATCTCACAAATAATAAAAAACTGCAAAGTCGTATTAAAAGCTCTCAATTATGGCTAGAAGAGTTTAAATTAATTTGTGTAGTGATGACGAATTCTTGAAAAAACATTTAAATTTTAACCCAAAAAAGAACTTGTTTTCTTTTTTATATTACTCTGTTTTTGAGAGCATAAATTTATAATCACCGCAACCATAGCTAAAATGTACAGACAATTTTTACTACATCCAGAAGATATAAAATATCATCTAATTTTATGGCGACAAAAGCCCACGGACATTACAAACGTATGAGTTACAAACTGTCACATTATCAGCACCATATCTTGCCATAACATGATTAAGAACACTAACTGAGAAGACAAATGGTCAAAATATGGGACAAGTAGTACGTTGATGATCTGCTAATCTAGAGCCAACGTGTTAAGACAAGCTAGGCAGATAAAAGACAAACTTACTATACTATCAGCCAAAGGCTTTGATTTAAAAAGAAACAGTCAACTAATGCTACAACTGCAAGTAAATGAACTAAATAATTATTTAAAGTAGATGACAATTGACAATGACACCCTAATTCATAATTAGACCAGAAAGTGCTACTCGCGCAAAATAACATAACTTACTCGAGCTAGCACGCATCATAGCCGATTATTTATTTATTTATAGACTACACCCTGTTTACAAAATTATATTATGTATTTACGTATTTATATAGTTTCGCATTAAGGGCGGTCTTAAAATATATATTACAATTGAATCTTTATTATTGTTTTTAAATTTTATAATTAATTGAATATATTTACAAATACATAATAAAATTAATTTTTATTAATTTATGTATGTTGTTTGTAATTAAACAGCAGTCCCGTATAAAAATTGCATTTTTACAATTATCAGTTATTTTCGATCACTACATACGGTATTGAACAAAACTAATGTTTGTTTTTAACATTTGTGTGCATTTATTGTGTTTTCATGTCAAGATTTAACCATATGAACCGTATAGTAATATAATGTAATATTTTATGGTGCTAGTGTTTAAAAAAGATGAAAATATTTTTTATATATTTTATAAAATATTAAACCATACTCCGCCCTGTAAATAAAATCAACTTAGATCCTATTTTACTTACTGTTGAGAAACCATGGCGTTTTTTAAAAGTTAGAAAAAGTAGTATATTATGACTGTAGCTAAATTTTGCTTTCGGTTTAAACTTTATTGTAACAATACAGGCTTTTAATTTTCTTAAATTATAGTTGTTAATTACTTTTGCATATAGTATTTATATTTTAAATTGTATAATTAAAATTTTTTATACTTTTATATGCTTTATTTTTTTTTTCTTAAATTATGATTATTTACTAAATACTTTAAAAACATTATAACTTTTGAACAAAGAAAAATAAGCTATACGTTTATATTAACATTTTTTTCATAAAATTAAATCTACTTTTCAATGGAAAAGTTTGTAAATGGGCTTATTTTTAACTAAAAGTAGAAATACAATTGCTTGATAATATGTGATAAAGAGAAAATTGTGTAAAACAAAGTTAATATTTAGATGTAGGTCAGAACTTTTGGCTTAGCAACTTAAAAGTAATTTAATTTAAATAATAGCGTTGATTGGCAAAAATACTAAGATACGCAGCTCGGAATAATATTATGTTCATGACACGTAGATAGCGTAGGTATACACGTCAAAATATTAATCAAATTATTAATAAAACTGTAATAGCATTTATTTTGCAATTATTATAACTATTTTACTATACATATCTCCATTATTTACTATAATACATTTGCTATTAAAAACAAAATTTACAAACAGACCTTGTTCCAACATAAATTGTATTAATAACTAACACTTGGGAGAGTAGGCAGAAACACCAGTTTAAACGATAAGTCCGTACTCATGTTCTGGAATGATCCACCCACCCCCAACAAGTATTTGTCATCAGAGGCTTGGATACTACTATCATAGTAACCTCAATTTATTGCAAAATATCTAAATGAACAGTTTAATTAACAAGTTGATAATTTTCTTAACAATTTGATAGTTTTGTTAACAATTTGACGGGATTGTCAACAGTTTGACAGTTTTATCCACAATTTACAGTTTGTCAGTTAACAATTTGACATATCATTAGCACAGACAACTGGCATTTAAGATCAATTTAAAGGTTGCTGATCAAATTGACAATTTCACCAACAATTTGACAGTTTATCAAGAAATTAACAGTTTAGCAATAAATTGTTATAATTGATAATTTGAAATCTAATAGTTTGTTAAGTATTTTATAATTTAAATACAATTTTGTCAACAATTTGAAAGTTTTATCCACAAATTAACAATTTTGGTTTTGACAATTTGACAATTCAACAACAATTTGATAGCTTTAACAATATCTTTTTGAAGAAAAATTGTGCTTGTGAGCAATTTTGCATTGCATAGCCTTGCTTACAGGTACTCTGCAACTGCAAACGCAAACAGTCTAGAATTTAATCAACAATTGCTATAAATGGCTGTAAAAGTGTCAACATTAACTATAACTGTCATAAATAATATTCAACTGTCACAAACAATTTCAAACATCAGCATTTATCATATTTAATTTTAAAAAAGTCAAAATTAGTCTACAGATACTACAATTAATCTTTTTTATATATAAATATCTGGTCGTCCTGTACTGGCGTGTACCTGTATGAAACTGATAATAATTATATTTTGAATTATGTACATATATAATTATAAATAAAACTTAAAAAGTCTGTACAATGCTCAAATGATCAACAATTTGATTGTAAATTGAAATTTGAAGTACATTTTTAGTTTTTCTTTATAGTTAACACAAATCGCAAAAAAGCATTTATAATATAACCTAACTATTTTGTTAGAACTGCTAATGCGTAATTTTTTGCGTCGATTATTTTACGTAAAATACATCATTTATTAAATTTAAATAAACTGTTCTTATTTTAGAAAATATGATGCAGATGCAGTAGTTTCGCCGTCATCAGGAGTTCATATTACGAGAGTGGTTGGCCTAATTTTTTTTGTCAAACAATATTGAAAAGGAAATAATAGATGTGTATAATACCTACGCCTTGAAGTTGCAGTTTTAGGTGACGCTCGTAAATATTAACATGTTTTTTTTAAGATTAAAATCGATTTTTTTTTTCTACCAAAACTGCGCTCCTTCTTATAATTTTGCAAATAAATAGTACCATAAGGCTAAAATTGTGTTTACTCTAAATTTCAAATTTGTGAAAGGATTTGAGAAAAATTGGTGGGCCAAGCAACAAATAAAAATTTCAACTTTTTGTGTCAAATGGCGTTTTAGTTTTTAATAAAATTGAGTTTATTGAATGAATTTTTAGTTTCTTCAGAGCGGCTTGCATCTGGTTTTGCACCAAAGGCCCATTATTTCTATTTACTTATTATCTTTTGTATAAGCGTAAAGTGAGGAAGAGAGAATTTTTTTGCCACTTTTTACTGTACTCGAAAATATTGCAAAAAAGCGCTTTAAATTGTATTATATAAAGAAAAATATACATATCAGCAACCCAACAACTTTAATTTAGAAATTGGATAGATACTCTTTTAACAAGGCCCACTAGTAAGACTTCTACGTAAATAATTTGGCGCCCCGTACACACGTACTATTATATTCAGTTTGTAGAAACGCTGCATAAATAAGTTTTGAACTTACGTTTGCCCTCTTTAACAATGCCACCAAAACACCCTTAAACAAAAATTAATATCAACATTAACACCAAAAAAAAAATAATTATTTGCCACCAAAATCCTCTTTGTAAAATTAGGAAAATTTATTTTTATTTTTTTCGCTGATTAAATGTTTACTCCAACGCCACTAGCATACAAAAAATCTATGTAATCAAAGGTCCAACTAGACGTAAATGGTTTAAGTTTTGTAATGCTTGACCTTTTTTTTTTTTAGTGTAACATTACACATAAAAAAATAAACTAAATTTTGCAGATTAGGAAATTTGAAAGTTTTTGTTTTGTAGAAATCACTCTATCATGCATCTACACATGTAAGGATTAAAATTGTAATAGAATTTGCATGTTTGTTTATTATAAAAAAAAGAGTTTTGGTCTTATGATTTTTGAATCATACACACCTGTTTAAAATAAACAAAGTTATTAATTTGTAAGTTTTTTCGTCTAACAATATACAAAATATTGTGTAGTTAATTATAATATTTATTATAATTAACAATACAATAATATACTTATTCTATATTTTCTTTTTTATTCTGTAAAACTGTACAAAAATTGAATGGTAGTAGCCGTTACTATGTGATAGTTTATTTTAAAATCAATATAACACATTTACTATGTACTATATCACAAATATTCGTTTTACCATAAAATTGTTTCATACTGCTATTAAATTTAATTCATTTTATCCAACAAACAAATTAAAATTGTATTTATTGGGTTATTATTTTTAGATAAATGGTTAGTATTTATTTTTAATAAAATATCAATTTAAATCCCTTTCGTTTCTACGTCTTTGTTTATTGTTATCAATTGCATTTAATCACGTATCCCGAATGTGCCCGAACCGTGTGAATGGTTTTTTTATCTACTAATGTACAAGTAAATTTTATTTGAATACGTCTCGTTATTGGTCATCACATCGGTTGCAGTTGTTTAGATTGAGTGACGCTTGGATGTTTGACGTGTCATTAATAGTTAGTGAACTCCTCTACCATGAATTACTATACAAACGCCGAGATGACTGACATACATTTCATGTACTTTCATGTACTCCTAGCCGTAATATCCTTAACCAAAAAATCTTTGAAAACATTCATCGACGTTTTTGTAAAACAGGCACATTTATAATGACAGTAAGAACAGTTTAACTGGAACAAAATGTGCTGGATGTGATAGAGGAAAATTCAAGTAGTTCTACGCAAAAAAATACTTTTAATGTAAGGCATTGGACAGTTTGAAAAATTCTTAAGAGCAATATGTTGTATCCATACCACATTTAGCTTGTTCAGGCACTATTACCTGCTTTTCCTTCACGTATAGCGTTGTGTCAATGGCTTTTGCAAACATTGGTTCTAATCCCTAATTTACTAAAAAATGCAATAAGGAGTTTATATAGCAACTATGTGTGGGCATCAGGTATGTGCAGATTGTTTTCAATATCAGTTCTCGTTGAATGTTTGAGTTGGAATTGTGTGCGACTGTCTAATTGAACTAGTATTTCTACCAGAAAGACTTACCGGCACACCTTGCCGTCGCAACTTTTTGGAACACATGCTACTTCAGTTTCTGAATGACGTACCATTGGCAAAAAAAATTGCAATGTGGTTTATGCACGATGGTGCACCACCACATTTCAGTTTGGTTGCTAGTGATTATTTAACAGCAACATAAAGAGATTGCTGGATTGGTTGAGGTGGGCCACACGCTTGGCCTGCTCATAGAGCTATCTAAAATCATTAGTTTACGCTACTCCAGTAGAAAATTTGGACAACTTGCAAAATGAGATGTAAAGTACATGTAACGTTGCTGAATCTACAATAAATGTTTGAAATAACTTCCTCCAGCCTACATCTTCTCGTCATTGAGTGCCGAATTCTTTCAAACACAATAGGATTATTTCCAATTGAGTTCTAGATGTAACTTAATTAGACTAATCAGTCTACTTTTCTCAATCATCATTACTCAAATTTCACTTTTATAGTTATATACATGTAATTAAGCTTTTATTATTTATTTTTTGGACAGATAGTTTTACGTAAATGTTGCTATTTTAAACAGAGTAAGGAGTGTGTTATTTTACATTGTAAAGCTTGCTTTGATATAATGAGGTTCCGAACGAGACAACATTGACCTGAAAGAAAACAAAGTAAGTTGATGACAAAATAACAGATAGTATTCGTTTTTAGTTTTTGATTTAAGAGCATTTGACCACTACTTTAATTTACAGTATTGTAATAAAAATAGCAACTATAAGGACATTTCTGTTTCTACGTATAGTTTGATAATTGATTTATTTTTTTACCAGTACATTTAGAAAGGATAAACTATTTTTTTCAAATTATTTTAGTTAAATTATTGTTGAATTTAGGAACAGAATTGCAATTTTATTCATTGTTAAAATAAAGTAGATAATTTTACTTTATATTTATTATTTATTCATTACAGACTATATATTGAAATATATCATATTTAACCGCCAGTATTATAAACCTTAGTTCAATCATCAATTTAATTATCGAGAAATTATTTGTCAGTTAAATAGAAAGACTAAAATATAATGTATATAAACGTTAATTAAATTTAAAAGCATGATATTAAAGACAAAATATGATTTTATTTTAAGCATTGGTACAAATATGTAACAATTCAATATTTTGCGGGTAGGTTACAAATCCTAGCTACGCTACTGAGAATAATAATAATAAGTTTTAGAAAACAAACAAAAATAAAATAAAATATAAAATAATTTTATTTGTTTTTTTTGCAATTTCATATTTTTTTGTAAGTATAATTTTATCTTTACGCAGAGCATAGTTTTTGTTTTAGTCTTAATAAATACATGTTTATAATTTTACTATCGCGTTCAGTATAATGCATAAAATAGATTTTTATCCGTTGCTAATAGTAATAATAGTTTATAATAGTATTATAGTTGAATGTTATGAATATAACTATAATAAACAAAACATTCAATGTTGTCTATTATCTAGCAGCCCGCAGATTGTTATATCGTTACACCTATCCAAACCTTGCAGAGTATTGATAATATTGACAAAGGTGAAATGATGAATATTCAGTATAACATTTCCTACATTCTTCAACGAACCCTAGTCTAGCGCACACACAAAATAAATCGTCTTGGTTTCATTAATAATTGTTGTAGTTATCTGTAACCTAGTTTTATTTGTTGAGAGATAAAAGTGTTGTTCGTGGATACCTTATACACAGAAGAGTTTGCCCAGTCAGAGCTGAAGTTAGTTTAATTAATTAAGTGAACAAGCATGTGACAAATACAAGCGGCCATGAAGACCGCAGAGATGCGGAGTCACGCAAAGTACCTGATTGAGTATGCGTACGGCTATGGACGATCACAGAGTACGACACGGGCCAGGCCAGGAATTAAAGCGGCATATTAAAACGAAAAAAGGGGACAACCGCAATCCTAATAAAAAAGTTAAAAAGAAGAAAATTATTTTATTATATTAATAGTCACATCAACAATTGCAACAGCAAACAACAAAAGCAACTGCAAGTGCAACAACACCAACAATAACAAATGCAGTAAAAAGCATTATCGAGTAGGTTTATATTAATTATATATAACCGTTGAGTGAAGGAATAGAATAGAGGCGCAGGTGGTAAGACTGGTAAGAGTTTCTTGAAACATCATTCCCTCTCAAATAATCTGTTGCTATCTCACATTTATGGGTCTGTTGTGTGGCGATCCTTACGATAGAATTTCATACTATCAGCTAAGTTTTAAATCGGCAGACTCACCAGCGAGATTTAGTGCCGAGTGATTGTTTCATGTTCTCCTGTCACTACCGAACCGCAAACTAAATTTTATAAACAGCAGATATTTATTTATTTTTCATTTTCCGATTTTATTATTAAATGCAATTTTATTTAAAAAATATTATAATCTATCAAATTCGCCAACAATTTTTTTTATATGCCAATTTATAAGGTAGATAAATGACAAAATAAAGAAAAAAATTAAATTTAATTGTTTAATATAAATTTATAATATAATCAATCGTTGAATGAAGGAATAGATATTAATATTCCTTAACTCAACGATATAATATATCACTAAATATTTATAAACAATACCACGCAATTGATTAATTGAATTGCAAAAAATATAATCATATAATATATCACCAGTTATTGCATAAAGAAAATACAAGCAGTTGTTTAATTTGATTTCAATACTATAAACATATAATAGGTATAGAATATATCACCAGTTATTACTTAAAGAAAATACAAGCAATTGTTTAATTTAATTGCAAAAACATAAACATACAATATAGAATATATCACCAATTATTACATAAACAAAACACTAGTAGTTGTTTAATTTGATTTTATTACAATTATTACTTATAAAATTGCACCAGTTATTAAAAACAAAACACGCAATTATTTAATTTAATTGCAAAAAGTTAATATATCTCTAGATATATAAACAAAACAGAAGTAATTGTTTGAATTTGATTGCAAAAATATAAATATATAATACATCACAAGTTATAGTTATTTAAATGTATAAATTATAATAATAATGAATAATACATGGTAACTCAAAATTTTGTACCAATTTTATAGAGCTGTTAAAAAGTACAATATTCTTAATAAGTTTTGGTGTACATACTTTGTTAGAAATGTCGTTATACAATTTTGTATTGACTTATTCTATACAGGTCAATTTAAAAACTAAAAAAAACTACTTTGAATCACCATGTATAATTCAGTAGTTATGGTTTTAAACAATATACAGATACAATTTTTTTTTTTATAAATTTACTCCTTGCTTTTTGATTTAATATATTTAGCGGACACTTTAAATTGCAAAACAATTTTATTTGTATCAAAAGTTTAATTAATTGTTTGATATGCATCTGGCACAACGAAGTAGACGTGTTGTACCAGTCTGTATACAAGTTCATGAAATTTAGTAGACTTTTTCAATATTTTTTGCAACATTATTGCCACACTTATACAACTCATAAGCTATATTAAACCGGTCTAACAAATTGGAAATAATATTAGCAAAACCATCAGATGGTCTTTTCAAAAATGATACATTTTTACAAAAATAATCTTTTGCCAACAAAAACAGTTTATTATCTCGTAACAACTTGCCATTTATTTTAAACACTATACTAGCACAATTTTTTCATCCAGACTTTTTTAATTTTTTTGCAGAACTTGCAATATCCGTGGAGGTAACCGGAGATACATCCGATACATCTAAATAATTGGTTTTGTCGCACTGTTAGTTACCAGTGTCAATTGTCATTTGAAGTCTGACGTTCACATTGTGTTGAACTCCAATTTGGCACTGGCAAACTGTAGGTGTTGGATTATATCCAAATTTTCAAGAGGATCTTGATAATTAAGTATTTAAATCCTTCATCTTTCAAATTTTCACAAAGCATTAAAATAGATTTTATTGTTCACTCAAATCCGTCTAAACAAAAAATATTATTTGGTATCTTGTTTTATTCATATAACCGAATCATTTTAAAATAATTTAGTGCATTTTTTAAATTGTCTTCGGAGGTAGTCTGATAAATAGATAATGCACACTTGTTAGGATTTCGATCATTGAGTGTTTGGCTGTTTAATAAATCAAAAACATTGTTGAAAGTTTCAACAAATTTTGCTGTGTTTATACCAGTCGTACTCATTAAATTGTTTTGTTTTGGTTGCCGTTTTTATAGCAGCCACAACAGTATGCGAAAATATTTGTGTTGCATACTTCACTCGCATTTTTTGAAAATCATTTGGATCAATATGAGTTTTAATCATCTTTAACATTGTTCGACTTGTAGTACTGTTTTAATCAATACGAAATGTTTCCGATATATCATTCCATGATATCTTTTCACCATTGACATCAAAATACAAGTTGGGCGTTATTATATTGTTTCTTAAACTTTTCATAAGATGTAGAGCATCAAAAACAGTAGATATTGTCATATTTTCTATATTGATAGCAGGATTTTCTTTTGTAGCGCCTAACATTTTGAAAAATCTATTATTTGTTCCTTGGTCGCATTCAAATGCTTTAGGTTCAGATGACAGTCGCTTTAATGTTGTCGCAACATCAATAAATATTTATATACAGGCTGTTTCCTAAAAAACGCCGGAAGCTATAATTTTTTTATTTTAAATTTTAGACCCAATAAACTATATTTTCTTAAATGGCAAGAAATAAGCTATCTTTGACGTTCTCAGTGTTTGTAAATATATTTTACCTGTTTTGAGTAACGATATCCATCATCGTTAGTTTAAATGGAACACTCTGTATATTTTTACATATTTTGATTCAGGGTGAAATTCTGCATACAGCAGTGTATTTTATTTATTTATTTGTAGACGGAAATATTTATAAAAAAATTATGAAATGTGCAAGAAAAACAATCGTAAATACTGAAATATTTTATTGGAAAAAAACTACAAAACATAATATACGTGCCTATCCACTTTTTATCAAATTTTGCGTTTATCCAATCAACATTTATTCTGGCATTATGAGGGGTAGCCCCATCTTGTTGAAAATAAATACGTTCAGCAAGAGGCAATCCAAAAAAGAGTCATGAGTCAACAGTTGATGGTATTTCTCTTGATTTAGGGTCCCATCAATGAAGAATGGCCCAATCAAAGTATTTCCTAAAATACCACACCAAACATTCAGACTAAATCTTTGTTGAAAACTAATTTTAAAGATCATGTTTATCTAACACAACCAGAAAACAAAGAAATACTAAGGCTTAGTATTATCAATGCTTGCCACGAAATAGCTCTCAATTTGATATTAAATGTCAGTAATGGAGTAACTAAAAGATGTCAGTTCTGTATTTAGCACGGTGGGAATCAATTTGAACAATATTTGTAGATATTATGTTTTGAAGTTTTTTTTTCAATAAAATTTGTCAGTATTTACGATTGTTTTTCTTGCACATTTCATCAAATAAAATACACTGCTGTATGCAGAATTTCACCCTGAATCAAAACATGTAAAAATATACAGGGTGATCCATTTAAAATAACGATGATGGGTATCGTTACTCGAAACAGGTAAAATATATTTACAAACTGAGAACGTCAAAAGATTATTTCTTATTTTTTGCCGTTTAAGAATATATGTATATAGTTTGTTGGGTCTAAAATTTAAAATAAGAAAATTATAGCTTCCGGCGTTTTTTAGGAAACAGCCTGTATATTATCTCCATTGACCGGTTCATGTGATGTATAATAACATAACAAAATCATCCAATTATAATAAAGACCTTGAATTAAAACCGCAAATGCAGTATTTGCCAACATATTTGTTCTACTTATGCTAGCAAGATCTTAGTAGCCTTCAACTAGATCGTCTGTTGTATTATATTCTAATTGTTTTTTCAAAGTCAAAACAATATAAAAACACCCAAAAAAATAAACATTATTTATTTTCAATGCCAACTATAATTACAATCATTTTAAATAAACAACAAGTATTATGTTTTTTAAATTTATCAGAAAATTTTGTTATAAAAGTATATTATTGTACATAGTTGAATCAAAAATATCATAAAAAATAAAAAAAAATGTGTAATAATGTTTTAAAAAATAAAGTTACTTGCCATGGCAACTACTACTAAAATAAAAACATACATGTATGAACCTGCTTTTATAATATACTCGAGAAACCATTTAAAATGGTTTTTAAGTTATAATCGGTTAAAAAATAACGGAGTTATTCAACCGTACGTTTTTTGACTAAAACTCCAAAAAAATATATTGTGGTAAGTTCTATTGCACATTCTACAGATTAATTATGAGAATTACATTATTTTTTGTAAATCTCAGCGACTTCAATTTAATTTCAAAACTTTACAAACTATTGAACATTTTGAATTTAAAAAAGAAATTAATTTATTGGAGTTGTGCTCAGTTTTAAGTTTTATGACTCTTAAAATATCGCGGCCTTAATTTAAAAATATTGTACCAAATTTGTTTTTTTATAAACTTTACAACTTAACCTAAAAATATAACATAACAAAAGTGGCATTTTATCATAGCCATAAAAAGCATTTTTTGACAGCATTTTAAATCAAATGTCTAATCATCTACTAGAAGTATACCAATACAAAAATTAATGTCAACAATTATATGTCAAATTAATTAATATTTTATAACATTAGTTATTTATACAATAAGTTAGCCAAGTGTGAATTTTGCTTAGAAATTTTGGTCAAGCAGATTCTGTCACTTCACGAAATAAATTTGATAACTTACTTTGCATTAAATAGTGGTAACTGGCAATACAATTTTTAATTAATAAATCAAACTAGTTTATTAGATTAGATTATTATTTAAAAAAAAAAACTACTTTTCTTCAAGAATACAATAAACATTTTGGGGAATTTAATGTTCAAATTTTTGTTTTAATATCTATTTATTATGCAAATTCTACACATCTATTTTTAATGTCTTTCTTTTATAAAATCGAAAAAGTAGTTTGCATATATAAATCGGCATGTTTCACATTTGAAGTATAAATAATTATAGCCAAACACAGTTAAAATAATATTATAATGTTAATATGTTGGTTAACATATTTAAATGGTACTGCAGATTTTGTCAACAATTTACGTTTTGAATTCAATATGAAATCATTCGGCTGTTCACAAATTAATTTATAAGATAAACAATCCACATCTTTTACAGCAATTTTAATGTTTTCCCAGTTCTTTTTCTATTTCACAGAGTCTTTTTATTTATGAAGCGATAGAGCAAGTTCAACATAAATATTATACTATTTCTATTCTAATATAATGCGTGGATAGCAGAGATCCCGCGCCCGAGCGTGTATTTACACCTCTTATTGCGTGCTGCTACCCTGTTACGTCTGGAGCGTATTCAACATATTTAGCAAAGTTTACAACACAAAACAGGCAGCGCTTCATCTGGTAATACTTGGAAGCTAAGTCATCTAATAACTTCCGTGCTGCCCCCTGGATCTCGGCGAATTTTATGTGTTACATATTTATACGTACACTTGCGCCTCTATTCTATTCCTTCACTCAACGATATAACTATATACATGCATACACATATTTATTACTATTTTTGCCAGAGGCGTAACTTGGTGATTTTAAAATTTTAAATTATTAACTTATTTTTTTAATTTTTAACCGTGGTCTGTTTGTTTTTTTAGTTAATCACTAGGTGAAAGACGACACCAGTGTGAAATTTTGTATCCCCGTTTTATACCGTTTCCTTTAAACTGTTTTTATACTTTTTACTATTTATTACTTGTCACTATGATTGCTTTTAAGTACAAAAGTGTTATGCAGTCTGGCATTGCTTGGGTTGAGTGTGTAATTGTTTTCCATAATAGTTGTGCTATTCAATACAAGAAATGTCACGGTGGTGCAAAAGAAAATATTTTATTATACTAAATATTGTTAGACGAAGTTTGTTTTAATAATAAACTGCTTTTGGATAAAATTTCTAGTGTTAAAGAAAATATAATGAAATACTCATACCAAAATTTGCTAGTGAGCCCAAGCTTACAATTAATAAGGTAATGGTGAAGTTGTTGATTTGTTCCAACTAACAACTAGCGTTCTCTTACTTAGCTGCGTTGTAAGATCAACTAAACTCAAAATGCAGCCAAAAACTCCAATTATTTTTGCAAGTGGTCCTAGCAGTGTTTTATTATCTCATATATATGTATTCAAACTAAAACGTGGAACAAAAAAGTCGATATTTTTATAAATGACACCGGCTTTTTCTGCTATTACCAGAATATTAAAAGCAATAAAATTAAACAGAAACAACTATGGTTAGCCCTTGCTGTGTTTAGTTATGACTTCATAGTGTTTCCGGAAACCTGTTTCTTTCCAGATATTTGGGATTCATAACTAAAATTATCTGGCTATAACTTATTTAGATGTGATCGGTCTACTCTAACTAGCTCAAAACTAAAATATTTATTTGTGTGTTATGTATAAGCATTATCTTACATTCTCAGTGTGGTATATATTCCACCTCATTCCCCTGTAGATAAGTATGCAGATCATTGTTGTTCTGTTGAGTCTAGTGATTTAAATGATGACTTGTGTATCTGAGTGATTTACAATGACAATCACCCCACGCATTGCAAACTTATTTGTTTTTTTTTTTTACTTTATACAATGTATATTTTTAGACTTATGTTTTACCAGAGACCGTGATATATCTGTAATTAATGCCACTAATGTTTTATTAAATATTAGTCAACATCATAATAATACTTATAGTATTTGTTTTTGATTATTGCACAGTTTAAAATATTTGAGGTTAGGGTATTTTAATAAAATTTATATATACTTTATTATGCTGATTTAGTTATTTTAATTTTTATTAAGACCGGTTTTGGCTGTTAGGCCAACATCTGTGAAAAGAAAAAACTGATGATGGCCTAACAGCCGAAACCGGTCTTAATAAAAATTAAAATAACTAAATCAACACAATAAAGTATATATAAATTTTATTAAAATACCCTAACCTCAAAAAATGTATATAATAGATGTAAAATGTAATACTTGCTGTGATAATTTAGTATGTAAAAATGTTTTTTTATGATTTTAAATTTGCGGTTTTTGGCTTAATTAATGATCTTTTGTTTGAGATTGATTGGTCTTTAGTACTTTTTAAATGTGATGTAAAGCGTGTGTTGATTTATTTTATTGTGCGTAGGTAGCATTATGCTGTTGATTGTTTTATCCAAAGAAAAAAAAATCGCATGAAAATGAATTTCTAATTTGGTTTAGCAAAACACTAATCTGGCTTACAATTTTACTACATATAATTTATGTAGTATAAATTGTCTGGCATATTATCAGGCTATACTGAATTTCAATCACTTTGCAGATCCTGTAAAAATCTAAGTGAACGTTTATAGTCAATACATTTTACGTACTGAGAATGACATTCAAGTTAACCCAAAACATTTTTGAAAGTTTGTTAACAAATCTAGAAAATCAAATGTTTTTTTTATTACCATGCATAATGGCGAACGAGTAATAATGGAGACGACTGTGTTAATTTGTTTGCTGATTTTTTTTCTTATGTTTATGATTTGCATACTTATGTTGCACCTATATATAAATACGACAAACAAGTCTTCATAACATTGGATGTTTTTAATGGAATTGAAAGTCTTACAGGTAACCTCGCCACTGGACTCGATGTAATACCTTTATTACTATTAAAGAATTGCTTTTATTTAATTTTCAAGGCATTGTGTTTTTAATAATGTGTCATATCATACACAGTGTGTACAAATTAATAGCTTTTTGTTACAAATCATTACTGTCCCACCTGGTGTGCCTCAAGGGTACTATAGTGGGCCAATATTTTTCCTGTTTTTTATTAATAAACTTTTATTTTGTATTAATTCATCTTCATTTCTTTTATTAGCGGACGATTTTAAAATTTATAAAATTTTATTTATTATCTCTTGAGGATTGTCGTCATCTTTTACAGAATGACTTAAATTTTGTTAATAACTGGTGTATCAATAATAGTTAATTTAATGCACAAAAATGTTTTTTGATATGTTTTGTCCAAAATGTAGGCATATAACCTACGATTATACCATTGACAATGTAGCGCTTAAAAAGTAAATCAGATTTAGGTTTAATTTTTTACCAGATACTTACATGCATCGATCATTTACACTATATGTGTAATCGTGCCAAAAGGTGTTGAGATTTGTTTATAGAAAGTCTGTTCCAACATACGGTTTGAACAGTTTGCAAACCCTCCAAACTGTGCACACAAACAAATATTTGTCATTTTTAGGCAATCTTTTATACACAGTAATTTGTTTGTGTGCATAGTTTGAACAGTTTGCAAACTGTCCAAATTGTATGTTGGAACAGACCTAGAATGTCATCGGATCTATCTCCCAACACACTCAAAATACTTTATTGTGCTTTAGCGCGCTCGCATTTAGAATATGTCCCATCAGTTTATTGTTCATCTTATAAAATACATACACATAATATCAAACGTATTCAAAATATTTTGTTTAGATTAATGATCTTGTCTGAAATTTTTGACTAAAATTTTATTTTCCTTCAGTTTAATTTTCCTTCGTTGCATCTTTGACGAAAAAACAATTATTTCTTTTGTATGCTTGTAATGTCGGAGATTGATTGTAAAAATCTTCTAAAAACGTTACCATTTTATGTTTTTTTGAATGATGACGTTTTAGACAAATACCATTATTTAGAAAGCCTACGCTTTCTACTAACTATAGATTTAAAAATAACTGTAGAACTCAAATGAACCAGCCGTAGACCTTTTATGATATGCTTTTGCTTATTGTAGTTTTTTTCAATCTTTATGTCTAATTATTTTAAATATTATTATTATTGTTGTATACATATGTAAAAGGTGTTTTTTTAGAGGCGGCGAATTTTAAATTGGCAACATTCTTATTTGTGACAGCTGATTTGACAGTTTTTGGTTGTTTTGAGGTTAGTTTGGTTTGGCAATTTATCATGAAAAACTTACGCCGGAGCAACCTTTGCAAATTTTTTAAATTTATTTTGAAAAACATGGTTCAGTTCGAGAAACTCATCGGGCATTACGTGCATTGTATGGTGCTCATAATCGTCCATCAGAGCAATTAATTCAAGAAACTGTGCATCGTTTTTGCAATACGTTTATCTACAATAATAAGCATCCAGTACTACGTCCTACAGTGTGCACACAAAAAGATATTTATAATGTGCAGCGTAGAGTTAATGATGATCCAAATAAAAAACTTGTGTGCATCTACTATATGGAAAATTTTGCAAAAAGATCTTGGCTTAAAGCCACATGTTTATTGTTTGCGCCGTAGATTTGGTAAATGGGCCGAGGAAAACATTGCTATTGATCCACAATTTTATATGAAAATTTTGTTCAGTGATGAAGCACACTTTTGGTTAAATGGCAGTGTCAACAAACAAAATTGTCGCATTTGGAGCGATAATAATCCACAAGCCATTGTGGCAAAAATTACTATTTGGTGCGCTTTATGGGTTGGTGAAATCATTGGTCCATATGTCTTTAAAAATGGTGATCGGATTGTTACAGTCAACGGTGAGCGGTACAGAGACATAATTGCCAACTTTTTTGAGCCTCAATTGGACGCCATTAGATTATTTTCTCTGGGGATATGTTAAGTCTCATGTCTACACCGATAAACCAATACAACAAGAACTTGGAAATAGAGAGGCAAATTTTCGTTACTTTACAATACTTTTAACAATTTGTTACTTTTAGGTACAATACTCGTTACTTAATACTCGTTACAAGTAATCGTTTATTTTACGTCAATATTGTAATAATCGTGATATAAGAAGACTATTCTTGCCCATTATAATCATTTCCGACTACTATAGGTAGTATAGGTACTATAAGTAGTAGGTTCTTTCGATTACTTTCGATCCTTTTGAATATAAAATATCAAACAGTAACTCCGTTCCGTGCGCGGGTAAAATATATCGAATCGAATACGGGCAAACACGTAGTAACTGTTTGTAAAAAGTAACGATTATTTGTTTATTTGGTTATTCGTAATTTCGGATCTCGTCAGGTACCGATTATTAAGTAACGAATAATTATTTTATTTGAATCTCTACTTGGAAACCATTATTCGACGCATTATTGCCGAAATACAGCCTAAATTACTGCAACAATGTGTGAAAATTGGACCTTCAGATTACGCTATGTACGCTCTAGCCGCGGCGGCCACATGCCCGAAATCATATTCAAACATTAATGCCATAAAATTTTCAGTCAAATAAAGCATTTTTCTGTGTTTTATTTTAACTTTCAAAACACCCTTTACTTGTTTGTTACATGTTTTTTTTATATAATTTTGTAATGCAATTATATATGGTTTGTTATGCCGTTAATAAGAAATTATTGTTATTATTGTACAAGTATAGGTATGTATAGAAACGCCGCAGCAGCTTTGCAAATGCAACTATCCGACATGTGGTGCCAGAGTACAACCAACATCAAAGATAACAAAAAGCAGATTCATTATAAAATCAAATACTTTCGTAGATCAAGAGATTTCAGACAAAGAAATAGGAACAGTACTTAAACTGGACATTACACACATTTGCTGTACAAGAAAAAATTGCGAATGATTTGAAACGATTCAGAATAAAAGTGATAACTGTAGATGCTTAACCTTTCTTCAAAAAAGAATATTTTATAAAAGCAAACATTTTGCTGTTCATGAAAGCAGCTTGGTTTTCAACATCTAAGCGCTACGGAGTAGTTACTGTGCAACTTAAAACAAGTAAATGTTGGTGGGTTACTGAATGCTAGTCTTGGTATATGGAAGTTTAAACTGCTTAATAAGATTGTACAATCCACATTTCCGCAAACAAGCTTAGTAGCCAGAGATATATCAGCGCTTCTAAGACAATCTTGAAGAGAATCCAAACCAAAACTGTTTAATAGGGCATCATAATCTTTAAGACCACGAAGCGGGTAGTGGCCATTTTATTGGTAACACATATACTTCAAATAGCTCATTTGAATTTTTCCAAATTGTAGGAGTAAGTTGCGTAGTATGAAGACCACTCCGTACTAAAATATTTTAGGTTACTTCTGACAAAACCAAAATAGAAAAAAATTCTTTAATAGAAAATGGTTTTGCTGATCTAATAATAAATCCCAGAGTTTTTAATGCAGCGTTAAAAATGTTGTTTATGTGACTAATTGTTAATTGACTACCAAACAGCACACCGAGATCTTTCAAAATTGTAATTGTTGATAAAGGTTGTCAATGGTATAATAAAAAACTATATTTGATTTTTTGCAAGAGTATGTTGTTCTGCAGAATTTTGACATATTTAGTTGCAAGTAGTTTGTATTACATTACATAGCAAATTTGACGCAGTAGATTTCTTCTTCACAAAGCCGCTGGTTATCTGATTAGATATTTGTGCAAAAACTTTAGAAAAATTGACAATTAAACAAATTGTTAGTTTGATATATCTTTTCCGTTTTTTGTTTTGAAAATTTGGCTGATACAAGCAATTAATAGTTCTGGAAATGTTGAAGTTTTTAATATTAAGTTAAACAAATAATCTACTACATCTGCTAAAACAGTAGCGCAATCTTTGACTAAGAAAGAAGGAATGCCTTCAGGACCTGACGTGTATTTTGCTTTTAAGCGTTTAGAAGCACAACTTCATCAAATGATATAGATGGAACATGGATCAGTATTAATAACAAATTTAATTTTTTTTTTCGTAAATTTGAAGTTTTATAAACAGTACTAAAAAAACTAGCAAACGTGTTTAAAATTTCTTATTAGTCTGACGTTATATATATATATATCCACAATAAGTCATAAATCATGGAATTCTTGAACTGTTTCTCAAGTCATTAATGTATGACCAAAATTGATTTGGATTGCTTTTGAATTTTGCCTCAGCTCTAGTAAACACTTTTCTATTCAATTAAATGCAGCGTTCGGTTTCTGCTCAAAAGCTGGAATACTTTTGCCGATAATAATTAGTTTAATGTTGATTATGTAACTTGTTTTTGCTAAGTAGTTTGCATAAATCAGTGATGAACCATCAATGATATGTAGACGACGACTTACGTGGAATTGTCTTTGGAACATGTCTGTCTACTATATTATTTGATAAATTTTAAACTTTTTTTAAACAGTATTTGTATGTCTGTTGTGAATAAAACGGCAAATTAGTAGTTGTAGAAACTGTGATGTCAAAAGCAAGAGCAAGATTAATTATAATAGTATTATGTTGCAAAAGATTGTTATAATTTTAAAAATTTAAAAAAATATTATTTAACTGATCAGGATGATGACCAGAAAATGATTGTTGAAAATTAAGAATATTAAACTTGTCTACAATAATTGTATTAGTGCTGATATCAAAGTTCTCTGCAGTAAGTTTATAAAATGCTTCATGTATAGTTGTTGGTTCTTTTTGATGACCAGTTTTGAATTAATGGTATTTTTTTCAAGTAACCCCTCAACTCAACCTCTTTAAATCTAAACAGGCTTTTTCTACTTTTCCTATAAGCGGTATACAAGTCTCCATAACCTAATCCCGGTTATCCTGAAACAGGTTTATATACGGAACGCGGTTCCCTGAAAAAGGTTGCAAGGGTTGCGACCGCACTCACCATGAACGAACGTCGGTGAATTTCTATAAATCGTGGTTATTCATGGCGGTAAATTTGAAATGCAAATAAAAGTGAACAAAAGCGTCAAATGTTAGTAGTCTAGCGTCTAGTGTTCTGTGTGTCTAGTAGTTGGGACGTTGTGTGCATTATGAATTAAAAGATGATTAAACTTTGTATAAGCTTAAGAGCCTTAATGTTAGCTGCTGAGAGGTGTTAATAAAATAAAACAAATTAAATTAAATTAAAAGTTAGGTTATTCTGCCATATTATGAGTTGGATATTACGGCAATAAATACAAGAAACTATTATAATAAATTATTTTTATAGGGTTTATTAGAATGTGGACATTGTCAAGTTGTTTTGGGAAAACATGAGTATAACAGAGCAAACATTATTATTGTGTGTAGTTGCCTGTTATACCGGCTAACCTGTACTGGGATTACTGTACAAGAAGGTAGATAAATACATACAATCATCTAGGGTTAAGCATTGAATATAAAAATATATAACTAACGCTAATGACAAAGATTAAACCATAAATTATAATAAATAAATTCATGAGGTTTGAGTTCATAATATGTTAACATTTCAGTTTTGAATTTTGTCGTTATTTGTAACCGCTGTCGTTCCATAAATTAACCAAGATTTTCAGCAACCGATCATAGCCGTAACCTAACCTCCGGTTACTTCGGTTGATATACGGAGCACACTATAATTTTATTTTAACTAATCATATTTTTATATAATTAATCAAAATTATACAGGGAGTTTATAAATGAATGGGATTATGTAATCACTTTAAATGTGCCGCTTTTTTTAAATTGTTCACTAAACTATTTGTTTTGACAGATCAACTTTGACAACTGTCAAGCAAACATTTGAAAACATATGTAGTATAATGGACGATTTTAAAAAGGCGGCATATTTAAAGTGATTACATAATCCCATTCATTTATAAACTCTCTGTAGAAGTAACTCCGTATCTATGACACACCCATCCATTTCACTTATGCTTGTTTGCACCGCTTCTACTCATCTCGGATTATCTATCGAGTTACACTTAAGTGGACCTTAAAGTTTTGAACGGTTTGCACGGTATACAAAGTAATACTTAAGTATTACCTAAGTTAAGCGTCAGAATTGTAAGGCTTAAGGTGCATATAAACTTAACCTATTATGAAATGTCAGTTTAACAAATTCAAAAGATGGATTTTATCTTTGATTTTTATAATGATATAGATCTGGCTGCATTAGAATAAATCAATGAATGTCATATTCAAATATGACATTCATTGTCAAACTGAAATTTTAAACAATTAGTTTTGAAACCTGCAGTATTCAAAACAAATATTAAAGCCAATAATCTACATTTAAATTAAATTTATACAAAACTGTTTCTTATTTTTTGATTTTACATATTATTTTTTATAGCTTTCAGAGTCTCCTTTTTAATAGCCAATTCTGCTTTCATTATATAATGCCGATAATAATGAAACTATAAACAAGCGTAAAGTTAGGCACATATATTATCTAATCGAAAACAGTTATTTTTTTTTCCTAAACCACGTTGTAGCTAAGAAAACAAAATTATTTACATGTCCAACCCAATTTAAGATAAGGTAAACTTTAAACTTAAGTGTAACCTACGAGACAGTAAGATAAGCAACAGAACGGTGCAAACGGGCATTAGAGACGATAATTCTCTTAGTACCAATAACTTTTTAAATAATTGCATTCATTTTTTTAATTTCTTTTGTTAAATACTGAAGATAACATATTTGAAAAAGCTTCTTTACACCTCCATTCTATCATTGTGGTAGACTTTAATCTAAATCTAAGTAAATCCCGCCACTTCTAACAATTTTTAATAAATTCTGATTTTACTTATACTCATTATGAGTAATAATCAGAACACTACTTATAATATTCATCTCTGTTCCTTTAGTTGAACTCCTTTTTCACATTCAGATATTTATTATGATTATTTGACAATCACATTTAAAAATAATATTTAAATATTACTTTTTCCCAAGAAGTATATTTATAACTTAGACAAGTACATCATATCAGGAATTAACCAGGAACCTTTTTTATTTATTAAATCTCATCCAAATATACCACCAAACATCATTTTACTATTTTCTAAATTATTTACCCATAAAACATTATTTTTTTACTACAACTACCTCGTCTCATTTACACGACACAGTTTCCTAGTTTAAACAAAACAAATATACAGGATCAATCTTTTGCAATACCTACATATAAATTGTAATTTGACACTTACTTACAGAAACGAAAAATTAATATAAAATATTCTACGCCTACATAAAATTAGTCTTTCCTTTTTTTATTTTTAGAATGTGATGCTTAGAAATTACTTAATATGCCACAACAACTTAAAAATACCTTGAATTTCAACGAGTGAAACTACACTTGCTAAAACTATCACATTAAAGACTAGATTTAAGCAGTCTGTGAACATTGACTTTAAATAAATATTTGTGGTTCAGTCTCGGGAAATACTGAATTCGGAAGTTTATTTCATGTGTCAATAGTACAGTTAAAGAAATTTCTTTTAAAAGTTTTGGTCTGACATATGTGAACTGTCAGTGAATATTTGTTTAAAAGTTTGTTTAGATGAAAATATGTCTTGTATTTTGTTTGAAATATCTATAGAAAATGTAAAGATCTGCAATATTACGTCGTGATGTAAAGTATCTAAGACATTCGTCAATTTTGGATCAACAATAATCCGAATAGCTCGTTTTAAAATCTTAGGACCAATATTCAATTTAAGGACGAATATAAGTTTTATATATATGCAAAAGTTGAACAGAAGTAACAAACTTAAGAAATCCTAGTTTTCTAGATACTTTTGAAGCTATGTCAACAACATGGTCGTTCCAGAGAAGATTATGTCAGATTGTAATCCTTAGAAAACAAATTGAAGAAGATTTCGATAAGGAGTTGTTGTTTAGTTTAATATTTGGTATTGCTGATACCTCGGATTGATTTTGAAACAGTAAGAAGTTGAGTTGTTTTAGAGTTACAGTTTAACATGTTGGTAGTACTAAATTTAGATATTGATTTAAGAGCTTTGTTTATAGATGCTACAGATATCTAACCTAGGCATTTTTGACAGATTGAACAATAATGCAATTGGTCTAAGTAATATGATGACTCAAGGGCAGCTTCCAGCAATCCTGATTCTGTCAACACAGCTGCACGTGTACAATCTGCTGATTGTACACATTATTAATATATAAACGACGCGCCTTAAGCAAGTCGTTGCATTTTATACTTATCAATACTATGTAGTTGTAGTTAATATAAACAAATTAATTAAGTTGCCTTATTTGTTTTAATAGTTAATAAATTAACTAATATAATTGGCGCAGAATCGGTAGGATTACCAATAACAAATCGATTAAAAAAGTTTTGGTGTATTTTAATACTTTATATTGGTGACCACAATATAATATTTAAAAATAAAATAAAAAGTGCAACAATACAACTCCCATTAAACGAAGAACTTCCGTGGCAGACCCTGGACCTTATAAGAATCGACTTCAGTGACTTCCCTGGACCCCCGATTGGATTAAGAAAGCGAGCGACTTCCGTGGCAGAGACCTTGGACCTCCTATAAAATTCAATCGAGCGACTCCGCGGATACCCTGACGGACATTCAGACGAGCGACCTCCCCGGCAGACCCTGGATCATCGTATGATGCAAATGCAAAAGTATTGGTGAGTCATAAATGTCAAGTAGAGATAGATCGAGATCTCCCATTAGAAACTCAGACCCAGGTAACCCTGATTCAGATTTATCTGATAATTCTGATAATACTCAATTAAACATTGATTTATCTAATTACCTCGACAATACTCAATTAAATACAGATTTATCTAATAATTCCGACAATAGTGATTTAAACACAACCGAAATTATGGCCTTGCCGGTTTTAAAAATGGAATACCTCAACATTGTTCCGGAATTCCACGGGAATCCGAACATGTTAACCGAATTTATAACTAGTAGTGAACAATTACTTACTCATTTTTATAACGGTAATAATGTTGCCGATTTTCAAAACGTCCTTTTGTTAAAATCTATAAAAAATAAAATAAAAGGCGATGCAGCAAATAGGCTGTCATCGTATAATATATCTTCTTGGAAAGATCTGAAGGACGGGTTAATAGCGACATACGCGGATAAACGCGACTTGCAAACACTTACAATTGAATTATGCTCGATGAAGCAGAATAACTTAAAACCGCTTGAATTTTATAATAAAATACAAACTAACCTAAATTTACAAATTAGTTATATTAATACAAATTTAGTTCAAGGTGTTGAACATTTAATTGATTTTGCAAAAAAACTTGCATTAAGAGTATTATTAAAAAATTTAAACAATCCTCTTGGCGACTATTTAAGCACAAGAGATCCAAAAACGCTAGACAACGCACTTTACATGCTCACGAATGATTTTAATATTAATGACGTCAAGATCGTTCAACCTAATATAAATAAATATAAAAATGTTCCTTTTACAAACAAAAATAATTTTATGCAACAGAAACCTGCAAATCAAATGAGATTTAATGCAGCCGTTTCAACACAACCATCACCGAACGTTTTTAAACCGAACAAAAATTATTTACCTCCAAAACAAATACCAATAAGCATGACAACAAGAAATGCTTTTCCACAAAATATGAGAAAACCAGAATACAAACCTCGTCCTAACTGGACAAGCGAAGAGTTATTTGATGTCGAGCAAGATATCGACAAAAATGACACTTCTAACAGAAACATAGATCTGTACCCTCTTCAGGAACAATTACCTGACGATAGCACAACTGAGGAATATTTTTTAGAAAATCTAGCCTCGGAAGAAGAACAATTGAATTATTGAACATTGACAATAATAAATCGCAGTTACCATTTATAACTATTCCTTTTTAGAATTTTAACCTTAAATGTTTAATCGACACGGGGTCGACAAAATCTTTTATGAACCCCCAACCAGTTATTAAGTATTTTCCTAAACATGTTAAACATGACCTTTATATTATTTCAACAGCGCATGGTTCAACACAAGAGAAATATAGCATATCAATACCATGCCCATCCATTTTCAAATTAAAAGAATTTCCATTTAAATTTCATATTTTTAAATTTCATAACCATTTTGATTGCCTATTAAGAATCGATAACCTTAAATTATTAAATGCGACTTTAAATTTAAATACAAATAAAATGATATTACCACATACAAAAATTAAAATCGAATTCATAAATTTGTCTGATTATAATAACTACATTGTAATTTCACCAGAATCTGAACAAAAAATAAAAATAAAAGTTTCAAACATAGACAATGGAATTGCTATACTACCTGCACAAAATATTAATGAAATGGAAATTCCAGAAAGCTTAATTAAGATCGAAAATAATTTTGCTTTTGCTTCTATTATAAATTCCAGTAGTGAATATGTCACTGTCAACTTATCTAAACCATTTAAAGTTATTTCTGAAAATAATTTTGTCATCCCAAATCTAAATTGCATTTCCAGTAACGCTAACAAGATTGATTTTTCAAAATTTAGATTAAATCATTGCAATAAAGAAGAAAAATCTAAGTTAATAAAATTAATCAACGAATACTCCGATATTTTTCACGTACAACAAATTATCATTCACTAATGCTGTTAAACACAATATAAAATTGAAAGATGACACCCCAATATTTACAAAGACTTATAGGTACCCCTACATTCATAAAGAAGAGGTACAAAAACAAATTAAAAATATGCTTGAGCAAGGTATTATACGACCTTCGCAATCACCCTGGTCGTCTCCAATTTGGGTAGTCCCCAAAAAATTGGACGCCTCTGGTGAGAGGAAGTGGAGAATAGTCGTAGATTACCGGAAGCAAAATGAACAAACTATAGCTGATCGGTATCCTCTACCCAATATCACAGACATTCTTGATAAGCTCGGTCGATGCCAATACTTTAGCACATTAGATCTCGCTTCTGGATTTCACCAGATAGAAGTGAATGACGAAGATACATCTAAAACAGCGTTCTCCGTAGAGAATGGGCATTACGAATTTATTCGCATGCCTTTCGGTCTCAGAAACGCACCATCTACGTTTCAACGAGTTATGGATCACGTGCTACGTGGCTTATCCTGTATTGTCTATCTAGACGATATCATTATTTTTTCTACTTCCCTACAAGAACACATTGAGAAATTAAAATTAGTATTTGATCGTTTACGAGCTTTCAATTTTAAAATTCAATTCGACAAAAGCGAGTTCCTTCAAAAGGAAGTAAGTTACCTAGGCCACATAATTACACCACAAGGTATCAAACCAAACCCAGAAAAGATCATTGCCATAACTGATTATCCAATTCCTAGAACGTCTAAACAACTAAAAGGGTTCCTTGGACTTTTAGGGTACTATAGAAAGTTTATCAATAATTTTGCTAAACTAACAAAACCCCTAACTGCAAGACTTAAGAAAGATAAAGATATCAATATTAACGATGCAGATTACAAAGACTGCTTTGAACTTTGTAAAAATCTTTTGGTAAATGACCCAATCTTACAATACCCGAATTTTGAGGAGACATTTGTTGTAACAACGGACGCAAGCAACTACGCTATTGGAGCCGTTTTGTCTCAAGGCCCAATTGGATCTGATCTTCCGGTTGCGTATGCTTCACGAACTCTTAATGAGCACGAGGTAAATTATTCGACTATTGAAAAGGAATTGCTAGCAGTAGTTTGGGCAACAAAATACTTTTGGCCTTACCTGTATGGGCAAAAATTCAAAATAGTTACAGATCACAAACCTTTGCAGTGGCTTTTTTCGAATAGATAAAAGTATGTCGATGGAAATTATGATGAGAAATAGAAATATACAAGTGCAAGAGCAAAGAACACGGATAAATGAATCTAGGTACAATTAAAATTATAAACATATTATAACGGATGCACTACCAAAGTACCTAAAAAATGTAAATGATATAAAAATAAAAATACAAATAATTGCAAGATTTAGATGTGAAAATGAAGAGAAAATGTGCAAACTTTGGATGGAAAAGGAAAAAAAATGTGTGGAAAAGTTAGGGAAAGCATAGAACACATGCTAAAATGCAATGAGATAAGAGATGGGAAGAAATGAGGTACTGAAAGAAAAGGAAAGAGGAATGACATGGATGATGATGGTAACAAAAAGAAAAAAGAAAATTGAAACAGATTTAATAATTAATTAAAAACAGGGTTTAGGGATGTTAAGATTATATATTATATTAGTAGTGAATTAAGTTATATGGTTAATGTTATGATAAGTTGTAGAATTTTCAAGGCCGAAAGGCAAGGAATAAACAATTATTAAAAATGTCAATTATAAATATGGTAACTTATAAATGAGATAAATTGTCAATGTCAAGAATAATTATAAAAATAATTAGTAAAACTTGCTATTAAGTATAAAAAATAAATATTCTATGTAAGTAATGTTTACATAGCAAATATTTTACTAAATTAATAATAATTATAAACAAAATGAATGACAAGGGTGTATTACACAAAAGTAGAAAGAGAAAGACTTAGAACCGCTGTTTGATCGCTGGTATGTAAGGTTTTTCACGGCAAAATGCCTGTTGGGATTACCTTTTAAGTTGTTAGCGCCACTGTGGCTGGAATGATAACTATTGCATGTGGCGGTGTTGCCATTCATATGTGGGATTCCATTTTATGCTTTTAGCGCTATGCTGGTTAAAATGTGAACTAATGCATGTTGCTATACTTGTAAGTACTGAATTAAGTTATTGTGTGTTAATTTTGCATAATTGAACTAGCCGCTTAATCGAACCAAAACAAGCCGGTCCCAATGTGGTCCGGTTAAGCGGAATCGACTGTATTTAAAAACAATTTCCAGGTTAAATTAATAGCGTTTTCCACTCGTCGCTCGGAACAGAGCTGGTGCGAGCTAGCTCGAGCCGTGCGTGTTCCACTGGGTAGCACCGACGATTTTTAACTCGAGCTGGTCGTTTTCCACTGATGCAAAATTCTTGCTTTTGCTCCCTGAGAGCTCAAATTTTTAGAACCGTAATCATACTAAGGTGCAATTTGAAATTACCAATCTATACTGACATTGACATTTGATTATTTTAATACATTCTGTAATAATGGATTCCAGTATTTTATCAGCTATTGTCGCTGAGTTAATTTCTGAATCATCAGATAGTAGCGTCGATAAACTAATTGAAATTCAAAAACATTTAAATGAAAAACCCAATATACCTAAAATTAAAAGTTATTGAGAAATATACAGATAAGCAGGTAAAATAGTGTTAATATATTACTTACAAATAAAATAAATAAATTTATACTTTATATTTAGTTTAAAGCAAACTTTAGAGTGAACAGACACTGCCAATCATATAATTTATTTATTTGCCAACTCTTACTTTATTCAATTTATTGCGGGCTTTTTCATAGCAAAACACTAAACAGCACAAAACGCTATTTCACTTGTTCCACTGGTCCGAGCAGGTGCGGCCTAAAAACGGAAAACCGTGCAAATGCTAGTACGAGCTTGTTCGGTACCTGCTCGAGTCGATATAATACCAGTTGAAAACTCTATAAATGTAAACAAAACATGACATTCGAATTGATATGTAACAGATGTGAATATAGTATATTTTATTATAACACGTGATAACACAAGTAATATTATTACTACTTTTAGAGCCGTAATATCCAGCTCCTAATAAAGTACCTAATAAACTATTAGCTGAATAACCTAACTTTTTTCAAATTATAATTTGATTTATTTTTGTTACATCTTTGAGCGGCTAATAAATTATATGCTAAATGTTTTTATTTGTTAAAAATGTATATGTTAAGCATATATTTAAATGGCTGTTCATAAGTTTTAATAAAATAAATAAAATTAAAAGTTAGGTTATTCAGCTAATAGTTTATTAGGTGCCTTATTAGGAGTTGGATATTACAGGCCTTAATCTGTTTAAATTATTTTGTTAAGTGTGTCTTTACCGTAGCTTTAGCTCAACTTAGTACTCGTAAATAATTTTGAAAGTCTTCTATCTATTTATTATTGTATTAATTATGTTTAAATGTTTTTAATGATTCTTAACCTATAAGTTTGTTTACATCTGCAACTTATATTAAACTTGTAAATATAATTTTATTTTTACACCTGGGTTTATTTTATTTTATTTATATTGAATTTTTATTACCTCCGTAGCGCAGTGGTAAAGTCTCTAACTACTGACTGTGCGGCCTGAGTTCGATACTCATCATCAAAACTCTTTTTTTTTTTGGGAAAAATGTAAAAAACTATTTCACCTGTTCTAAATGTGCAAAACAATATCATCCAAGTTGCATTTTCAAAATACCAGGAATATGGGTGGATTTGAATGGAAACGTTTTTTGCTGCATAGAACTTAAATTAAAATGTAATTGCAACATTGAAATTAAGGTTTTAAAAAATCGAATAACTGATTTAAATAAAAAAAACAACAATGACACATCCAATGAATCTCTACTTGATATATCAAACTCATCCAATACACTCAACATCGGCGATAGTGGAATAAATTCAATTACAGCTACTCCGCAATTAGACTGTTTAGCGCTAAAGAACAGTCATCTCAAAAAATTTCTCAACCATAAAGATATTTTAATAGATGAATTTGTTGATAAAACACTTATTATAAAGCAAGTCAACAAACTACTTGAAAAAAATTTGGCAAATTTAACTAACATTAATGATGATTTAACTAAATACTGTGTTACTATTGTAAATAGCACTAATATGGTAACCCCTGAACCCTTAATAGCGCCGACTACCCCTATTGTTTATCTTGCCAGTATTTCTTTAACTAATAGTGACCTGCCTATTACTAAAAGTACAAAGCCTACATCTAAGCCTAAATATCAAGCCGTGTTGACTGATACCAATGATACAACTAAAGCACAACCTGCTGTTGTTTGTGGAACAGCCATCAATCAATCCATTCAAGCTGCCAAACGTCGTATTTTTTACCATATTAACAATTGTGCTCCTACTACCAGTGTTGAAGATATTAAAAAGTATTTGCAACTAAATATGGGCTTAAGTGACCTTGCATGCATTCCGCTAACCAAAAATAACTTATACAGTTTATTTAAAATTGGTGTTGTGGCTACTGAAAATGAAAACGATAGCAATACCAATCATATATTAAATGCAGACAAATGGCCTCAAGGAGTATCTGTTCATTTATTCACCAATCGACGCCGCAAACATATTGCGTCAAGAACGACTAATTTTTTATCGACAACAACAGCCAACCCTCCAACATTGCAGTAACGGCATCAACTACAAGACGTGCATCTGTTGAATACGCAAAATGTGATGATTTAAAGAACTTGAGTATTTTTTACCAAAATGTGCGCGAATTACGGACTAAACTTGCTGTACTTAATTCGACTATACCTATTATGGGGCATGCCATTTTTATATTGACTGAAACGTGGCTAACTAGCTCAATTAATAATTTGGAATTAGGGTTTTCTAATTAAAGGTCTACCGGTGCGATCGCGATCATATTGTAACATCCAAACTACGTGGTGGAAGTGTCCTTATTGCAGTTTCGAATAAGTAAAATTCTTACAAAATATTTAATCACTGCTCTGACTATGAGAAGTTATATGTCTGCGTCCATATTGGCAGTATTAAATTGGTCTTTGAACAGTATATATTACTCCAGGCTCAGACTACTCGGTTTATCAACGCCACTGTGTAAGCGTTAAACCAATTAGCGAGAGCAATACTGTCATTATCGTTGGTGATTACAATTTGCCACGTGCATGTTGGATTAATGATGAATACGGTGTAAGAACCGAGTCTACTTGCCATAAAGCCACATTAGTTGCTAACACGTTTGGATATACTAATTTCCATCAGCTGAATTACATATTAAACATCAATTCAGTACTGCTGGATTTATTATGTGCGCATTTGTCACTTTTTTCAAACATAACCCTTTCTGAATCTCAGTTTCCTATTGTACGATGCGGTCCTCAACATCCTGCATTTAATCTTGTTTTAAAACTTGACTCTACTCATGATTCATTGGACAACTCTTGGTGCAACAACGATGACGCACCTGCATATAACTTTAAAGATGCTGATTACGTTTCTTTAAATGATGTTTTCATCAATACAAGGTGGGATAAAATGTTTGTAAATTGTAACATTGATGAAGCATGTTCTTGTTTTTATTCTATTATTTCTGAGATAATTGACCTCTGTGTTCCAAAAATTAGTGGGATTTGTAAAAAAACATATAAATTTCCTATATGGTTTTCTAGTGAACTGAAAGATTTAGTATTTACTAAAAAAAATTACACAAATTATATGTGATATCTCGTTCAGTAACTGACTACTTCAAATTCAGTGCTACCCGTAATAAATGTAAGCAATTGGTTGATACGTGTTATTCTAATTACATTAAAAAGGTAGAAGATTCAATTAAATCTAATCTTAATGCTTTTTGGGGATACGTCAAATCTAAACGTAGTAGCAATCAGATTCCTTTTACTTTTTCGAATGGTGTTTCTCAAATTGACACTAGTGATGGTATAGTGGATCTCTTTGCAAATTTTTTTGGTTCTGTTTATAGACCGCTATCTACATTTACGGGTTTGCCCAATAACTATACCTTCCCACCTATTCATACTCATATAAATGAATCGCGTCTTGTTCTAAAAATATTTGACGTACTTGATGAACTATCAGCATTGAAATCCAACAACTGTCCAGGGACTGATAGATTGACTGCTTCATTCCTTAACAAGTGTGCATTCGCTCTAAGCCGACCTTTGTGGCTTTTATTTAACTTATCTCTAACTATTGGTACTTTTCCTACTTACTGGAAACAAGCTTTTATCACTCAAATACATAAATCTGGTGCCAAAAATGATGTTAAAAACTATAGGCCTATATCCATTTTATCGGTTGTGCCAAAAGTTTTTGAAAAGCTAGTTACAAGACACTTGTCTACCGCTCTGCATTCGGAAATTACCTTTAACCAACACGGTTTTTGAACTGGTAAATCAACATCTTCCAATCTCTTATTGTATAAATTACTGATGCGCTTGAAGACCGTTTTCAGGTAGATTCAATTTATACTGATTTTTCAAAAGCCTTTGATACCGTTGATCACAAATTACTAATTAGTAAACTGCGTTGTATTGGCATTGATGGCATCCTATTACAGTGGATTCAATCTTATTTATCGGACAGATCCCAACTTGTTCGCATTGGTCAATACGTTTTGCAAAGTATTGACGTTACGTCATTGGTTTCTCAGGGATCACACCTATTTCCTCTGCTGTTCAATATTTTTATTAACGATGTAGTAAACTGTTTTACAAATGCGCGCTGTTTATTGTTTGCTGACGACATAAAAATCTTTATGAGAATTCATACATTAGACGATGCTTCACTACTTGATAAGGAGGTGCAGACTTTTTCTAGTTGGTGTCAAACTAATTGTCTATCACTTAACTTGAATAAGTGCAAAGTCATGACATTTTCTAGTCGTAAGTCTATGGTAGTATATAGATATTCCCTGATGGATGAACCGCTGTCGAGGGTTAATACTATTTGTGATTTAGGCGTGACGTTTGACTTTAACTTATCATTTACTTTGCATATCAATATCATTGTGGCTAAAGCATATCAGCTGTTAGGCTTTGTCAAGCGCAATTCCAAGGAGTTTTGTGATCCTAAAACCATTATTATTGTTTACAACGCCTTAGTACGCCCACACTTTGAATATTGCTCTAATGTGTGGTCTTCTTATACCTCAGTAGGTAAGGAAAAAGTTGAACAGATTAAAAAAAAAATTGTTTGTTTCTTAGCATATAAATGCAACATTGTTGGCAGCTACGAGGAACTGCTGTCTATTTTAAATTTGATCAGTCTTGAGAAAAGACGTTTTAACTTTGACGTAACGTTAGTTTTTAAAGTGCTTCATGGAATTATTGATTGTCCTGAATTGCTTACTTCAATTAGTATTTATGTTCTTGCTCGTTTCTTACGCAGTGGTCATTTATTTCATGTCCCATATAGACGTACTGATTATGCACAACATTCTGCGTCTACACGTATTTTGCGGCATGCTAATAAAATAAATGTAGATTTTTTTAGGGATTCTCTTAATACTCTGCATCGTGCCCTTAACACACAATCGTGATCTTATGTATATTAAATGTTTTTTTTTAATTTTAAATTTGAGTATTAGTAATTTTATATGTTAATTATTGTATTTTTAAACTGTATATATTCATACTTGTAATGGCCTCCGTTAAGTAAATAAATAAATAAAATAAAATAAATAAACATAGCAAAGGGTTGCGATTCCCAATTGACACGTACATCGCCGTTTTTAAATTAAAATTGGTTCTTATAGAACTAAACGCCAACCAACTTAATATCAAAACAATAAGATATCAGTCATCACTCTTTTTATATATTGATTGAACTACATATACAATATAAGAAGAAGATCTAAATATAAACGCCACTTTAATTGCGAAGAAACGACTTATCAGTTTGTTTTTTAATACGATTACACAGATTGGATTTTCTTCAACAATGTCAGAAAATGTTATTCAATTATATTCAGGCGTTATCTTGCCGAGTTTGATTGAACTTTTGTGAAAGCGCAACTATTCTCCCTCTCTTAAAGGTACAAACACGTAGAAAACTTACAAATAATCAAGATTGTTGCTTATAATATAAGTTTCTTATTGTAAGCATGGGCACGATGGTATCAATTGCATCAGTCATAATGCTATTCAATAAATTAGTATACTACGAACTTAAATGACCATAAACAATATAAAGCAAAATATTAACTTTTTTTAAAAGACGAAAAAATTAAAACCAATATCAATAATTATTATATCAAGTCAAAATAATTAGCGAGCATTTAGTGGATATAGGAAACAGACTGTACACACACATCTACTCCACTTTGCAAACGAAAGTCGTGCGAGAGAAGCTAAAAAATAATGTTTTGCTCATACTTGCTGCTTATAAGCACGACTTGTAAGTTGCGACAAGTTGCAACAATCTTGCTACGTGTTCGGGTCCATTTGAATGTATGGTAACATTTACTCTAGCTTAAAGTCGATTATCGCAGCTTGCTAGTCGCAACTTACAACTCGCTTTCTACGTGTTGGTACCCTAACAGAGTAATATTGTGTATATCTGTGATGCCCGCCTGACACTGTGCATTTTTTGTATTACTTTCTATATAGTCTACTTTACAATCCTAAAAAGGTACAGTGTCATACACGAATACAATTTTCTATATAGTTTGTTATACAAAAATTCAGGTTTTCTATAAATGTCTGGGATTATGTAATCAAAATGTGCCGCCTTTTTAAAATGTTCACCAAACTATTTACTTTGTTTTGACAGTTCAACTTTAACTGTGTTTACGCACACCGAACTATTTCACTAGAGCGGCACAAACGTACATTAGATGGTTACATAATTCCAAACTTTTATAATGACCCTGTATTAAGAAACATCATTTTACTGTATAGTTTCTGCACGAGTTTATGCGCAGAACATAAATTCACATATTTAAACAATAATGACGGCGCATGTAGTCAGCTGATTTTAATTTTAATTATTAATTAAATTAAAAACAAATATTAGGGGATACTTAAGAATCATCCACAACAATAACCAAAATTAAAGCAAAATATAATTTTGTAAGGGTTATTTGTAAGGTATGTCAACTCAATTAAAAGTTGACGTAAAAAAACATAACAATCTTGAACAGCTGACGCTCGCCGCAGAAAGCAGCCAATAGAATGCCGTCTTTCATTCGTTTTTGCTACAATAAACTGCATAGTATCTTTCAGCGAAATATTAACTGTATACACAGTTATATAGAAACTGCTTAAGGTCAATTTGTACAATCGACTATGTAAGGATTTATTATTATAATTATTGTTCTGTTAAAATTATGTTTGTCTTATTAAAGTATATATATTTTTTATTATTTGGTTAGGTTTATTTCAATTATAATTATTGTAGTAGATCAGATTTCGTATTATTCTGAAGAGCTAAACCTTAACTAATGTTATTGGTATTAAGACGAATAAACTGCTTTTATTATTATTATTACTATTAAAACTACAGTCAATTGACCTATATATTTATTTATATATACAATATTAATATAAAAGTAATATACTCATAATTTACTATAGTATCTTTGTTTACTACATAAGTTTAAATTTAATATCAGAGTAAGTTCATTATTTTATAAAATAAATATTTACTTATTATGTTTTTAATTGTATTATATTGTAATATACTTGATAATCGATATAATAACTTTATCATATCACATTCATTTTTATTTTGGAGATTATAACAAACTTTATTTTATTATCTCTGTTAGTTATATAGTAATATAGTTTCAATTATGTTTTGATATGATTGATTGACTTGAACACTTAAAAAACAATAACAGTTTATTCTGAATTAAACTTTACACTAAAAAAAATATTTTTTTTTTCAATATTTTAGAAAATAATTCTTTTAAAATAATAGTTAATATTATTATTACTGAATAAACAATGAAAAAACTATTAATTAAAATAAATACAGTATTGGTTGAGAAAATATACAATAAATTTTTCTACATGTTTTGATAGTCATCAAATATTAATTTGTGTTTAATAATAAGTTTTTATAAGGAAGAAAACAACTTTTTGTGGTATGTAAATAATTGAGTATACATATTAAGTTACGTTAGAAAACTGTTTTTAATTTTAGCAATTGCATTTTTTTGTTCTTTGTTAATGTTCTGCTTCAAAATATTATATGTCAACATAAAAAATAACAAAATGTTAATATGTTAGGGCACGGTTATATTTAAAAATTAGCTTTGATGTAGTTTTAGGTTTGTTTATAGCAATTAGAGCCGCTCTACTATTTGTTAGGTATTGGACATTCTTGACAGATATTTTACAATTCACTATTTTTATAGCTCTGTAGGTTATCTCAAATATTTCTGTTTGGAAGTAGTAAAGACATTTTGAGGTCCAGGTTTTGCAAGAAAATGTTCGTTCCGGAACCTTTACTGGTTTTCAAATTATTAACCACATTATGCTCTTCTTGTTTATGTGTGCACACGTTGTAGGGTCTTTGAAACACAAACAAATGTGACATATCCAATTGAGTTCTTAACAGAGGTATTTTTTTAACAGTTTTTTTAAAAGGAAACAGTGTTTGCAAATCTAATTTAGATGTGATCTTCATGTAAGCTGTTTTCAAAAATTACTACAAAATATTTTACTTACTACATTTTATAGTTGTAAAAATAATACACTTTTCTAGGGACAACCTTTAGCAAAACATGCGTTTTATCTATCCACTAATTGTGAGGTTTACACTATGTGTTTCAAGATCGTTTTTTTTTAAATAGTTTTATTGAAAACGCTTTTAATATCTATAAATACGCCTAAGATGAACATTTTGTCATTTAGTGATTTTTTAATTTGGCCCGTTACAAGATGTAGGTCATAGACTAGAAATAACAAATTAGCAAAAACTCTTTATTCTACCACAGTTAGGCATTGTTGAAAAAATCAATATTTTTTTTGTTTAGTCGAAAGATCAAATTGCTAATATCAATGTTCTCGATAAATATAATAATTCTGTCGGTGTAGAAAGTCAATTTAATTTTGAAAATGTTACCGAAAACAAGATTCTTACACATATGTGCAATATAAAGTCCAACGCAAAAGGTTTAGACAATAGAGATAAAAATATGTTAAGTTTGTGTATCCCTCAAACTCTGCCAGATTTAATGCATCTATTTAAATCGTGTATACAATCTTAAAAATTTCCTAATTTGTGGAAAAGCTCAAAGGTATTTCCAATACCAAAAGTTTTAAATCAATCAACTTAATCCGATTTACAACCTATTAGTATTCTCCCTGTTATGTCCAAACTTTTTGAAAAATTATTATGCGAACAAATGACTAATTATGTTAGTAAAAACAGTATTTTACTTACTACCCAATTTTGGTTTGTTTAAAGACGATCCAAAACTTGCGTGAATTACTGATGACATTATTAAAGCTAATGACAGAAAAGAAATAACTGCATTAATTTTATTAGATTTTAGTAAAGCTTTTGATAACATCAATCATTCAATACTTTGCTCAAAACTACACTATATTGGTTTTGACACAACTTCAGTTAATTTTATTAAAAGTTAGTTAACAAATTGCACAAAAACTTGAAATTGGCTGTACCGCAAGGCTCAGTTCTGGGACCTTTATTATATAACATATATATCAGATATTGCATCAGATGTCAAATATTGTAAGACCCATTTTTATGCTAATGATAGTCAATTGTGTACATCATTTAATGTTAACCAAACTCAAACAATAATAATATAAATTTAGATCTGGAAAACATAACAGTTTGCATCTAATCACAATCTGACTATTAATTGTTTGAAATCCAGTGTAAAAACTATAAAAGTCGAGTTGAAAACTTAAGAATACCTATCTTAATTAATAATAAACTTCTAGACGTTAAAGAAAGTGCAAGAAATTTAGGTCTTATATTTGATGGGAAATTGCAATTTGACACGCATTTGTTGGCTCTTAAGAAAGTAAGTTACGGAAAATTAAAAGTGCTGTACAGTCATAGAAATGTGTTACTCATAAAATTAATAGCTCTTATTACCGACTTTTTGATCTTATCAAAATATAATTATGCAGATGTAGTGTAAGGTCCATGCTTAAACAAGACCAGAATATATAAAATTGAAAAGGTGCAAATATTTTGTATTCGATTTATTTATGGAATAAAAAGACGTGAAGAGTATCTTACATGTTAGCTGATTTGAAGTGGTTAACAATGGAAAACCGACGCAAACTACATCTTGCAAGTTTCACACATAAATTTTTAACACAAAAACAGCTTTTGTATCTGTTTGAAAAACTTATAGCATGCAATGTCATCCACTCCGTAAACACTCGTCACAACCAGTTACTACATATACTTAGATTTAAATTAAATCAATTCAAATGCTCATTTACGTATGCTGCTAGTAAACTATATAAGACTCTACCAAATAACATTAAAAATTACTCGGTTACAACATTTAAAAAATATGTACATTTATGTTCTACAGTAGAATCATATTATTCATGTACGTGTTTGTTTGTTATTATTTTCTATTAGGATTTATTATGTTTATTTTTTATAATATTATTTTATTAATTTTATATTTTTTAAGTTGAAGAATGTAATTACATTAAAATTAACTTTTTACTATATATGTAAATAAGGTTAAGTAGAAAAAAATTTAAAAATTTTAAATATTAACTTTATAACTAAATAAAAACTATTTATTATTATTATTATTATTATTATTATTAGATGTATGAATGTTGGTGTATTGGCTTAGTATTGAGGGTCCCCTTTTAAATTAGTTTTTTGCACAATGGCTATAATGTCTTTAGGAGAAAAGACATGAGGCGGGTTAGTTGATAGAATTTTGCAAGGATGTATATATTAAGTTTTTAATTGCCCATGATTTATGCACTTGTTCAACAAAGTAACTTCCCAATTTTCCTCTGATAGGGTTGGGGTTGAAGCGTTGGATTAGATTTTTGCTGGGGCGGTACAGCCTAGAAAATGGGCTTCTAGAAGTATTTCCGTTATTTCCAATAGATTAGCTGCGTATGAGCTGTCAATTTGTCTCAGGCAACTTAGTTCTGTTGAAGGTTTTTGGATGTTTTTTTAGCTTTGCAAGACTTGAAATGTTTTCAACATCTTTACAAAAAAATCTTCAAGCTTTTCGTTGACGTTAACGTATACGTTTTTTATAATCTTTTTTGTATAACATGCAGTCTGATTGATTTTAAGTTTTTTGCTTTGTTGAAGGACTTGTGCAGCTTTTTAACCCGGTCGAGTTTTTTGCACCGCCAAGGTATAGTGTGGTCGGTTGTCTAAGTGTGCACGTGTTAAATTTTTTTTCAACTCACTTTTATAATTTTTTATTTATTCTACGCTAATGGGTTCACTTATATTTGCACCGGTACTTAAAAATTCCGTAATAAATTGTTTTGAAAAACAGTTTTAAAGGTCAACCTTGAGTTTTGGCAAGGCCTGATTTTTGTTTTTTGTTTATGTTTTAAATTGAATTTTATGTATTTGTGATATGACACATAGGTTACTGTCGGAAAGCTGTTACATAAGAAACGCTGTTATAAGCTTTGGTTTGTAAATACACGTCCTTAGCATATTGTTGAGTTTGAAAACACCTTTTTATTTAGTTTGTCCGATTTGCAGACTTTGTTCTGCATTACCTCTAGTTTGACAGTGATGCAGGTTGCATTGGCCCAAAGAACCGTTACAATACAAATGGTAACTAGCACGATCTCCATCCACCTGCTGGCTGAGGAAAGATTGTACAGAAAAGAGAGAGAACCAAACGGCATCTCGGAGCACAGCTAGAGATGAGAATCTTAGAAAATAAAAATAAGAATAGAACAAAGAGGAACCCATTATAAAGTAAAAAAAAAAAAAAAAGGTGAAACCATGGTTAAACAGAAAGCACGGCAAAGTGAACTACTTCCTAACTCAGTTTCTCACAGGACAGAAGTGTTTTAAATCTTAGTTAAAAAAGATATCCAATACAAGTAGCAACAACTAAATGTACTACGGGGAACACGCCTAAACACACTATCTTTTAGTGCCCGAGATTAGTTTTTTTTTCAGTTAAACTGTGATAAACTATGATATGACGTGTTTTTTTTTCTAACTTGTGTTTTTTTTTTTAACTGTTGCTTGTAGTTTGAACAAAACTGTGATATAACGTGTCTTTTTCAAAACGGATAGTGAGATCTTTGATCAATGTAAACTGTACCCTGGCAGTAAAAGGGGTTGTTCTAGTTAATAAGCGGCGTTTAGAAAGCTTTTCCAAGCAAATTCGGCACAACGTCTTTAAAAGGTTTTTTTATCACCAAGCCAAATTAAAAAAAAAAAAAAAATGATTGCATTAGATAACTTTAATGTATTGCGTTATTGGTTGGCTTGTTTGGGTGGGTTAGTCACCTTAGTTGTTTTTATTGCAGAGGAACCTGTTGCAGCACGTTTGTTGCTATTTTAATGGTAGGTTTGATAAACATATAGTTTAGAAGATTTTCCTTACTATTTAGTGTGCGTGCATCTTCACTTATTCCTTGAACAAAGAGTTGGCCATTTAGTTCTTTTGACTTGACGGTGTGGAAAATGCACCAGTTTTTGACTTTGAGTTACTGATTCTGCTTTCCCAGATAACTCATGACTAGCTCTACAACATCCGGTTTTCTTGAAAGCCACAAAGAGGTTTTTGTCAGCTTAGGAAGCCGTCTCAGTGACACAACTTTTAGTTGTGATTCCGGTCACATAGGTTGAGGCCACCCAGTGAGGCGTTATTATCGCAGGTTATCTTATGAATCTTTCTTGTGTATGACAACTTTCTAAAAGTGGAAGGTGTTTTGCTTGGGGTAGATAAAGTATTATCCAGCTTCCAGATAAGAAAGGCAAAATCGTTTTGAACGTCATTGAGTTATTTGTAAACGCACTCACTGAGTTTTTAGGGTGTTCAATAATTTAGATAAAATGATTTAAATTTTTATGTTTTTCAGAGTTAAAAATTAAAATTTATTTGTCTAGTTCTTGCAAATTGGAGATTACTAAAATTAATTGCCAGGGTTAAGAAAGATATATATCTTCAAAGATGGGTTGTATACAAACAAGTTACGCAAACCAAACTAATAAGTGTGTGGTTCGCTGCATACCCCTTTATTTCTAAGGACTTACTTTGTCGGTCATCTGGCTGGATGGAGCAGCCAATTGGTTGATTAAAAATAAATAAGGCTAAAGTAAAGTGTTGCTAAGCCGTAGAGATGCAACTATAGAGGTTTATAATTTTACAGACCAGCAGCGCAACTATTACGTTGTGGGGTAATCGTAATTAGTCTGAAACTTTGTTTTTGGTTGCTTAGCAGCTTGTAGTTTAATACAAGGGGAACTCGCAAACGTAGCGTTTGGTTAGCTATTGTCTTTTTCTGTGGGGTTTAAGCGTACTTGGACATAGATCAGGTGACATCTTTTATAGAACAACTAACAATTTTATAACACGATTACACATGTAGTTTATATGTTCAACAAACGTAAGTTTAAAATAAAAACTAAACCCAATTTGTGACACTTGTTTTAACACTATGTCTTACAATATTTTGCTTATGGGTGTATTGAAACTTATTACAAAACTTTTATTAACATTAAACAAAAAGTTTAGCATTTAAAAATTACAAATCTTAAAGATAACGTTTTTTTATCAATTTTAAGACTATCTAGAACCAAAATGATGCGGCTTACACAATTCAAAGTTTTTGAAACTAAGTGTATATAGAATCTGAATTTAAAAGCATGTTAAATAATAATATTCTACACCATGAGTCAAACAAGAAATAACAAAGAAATGGGCAATAGTAAATGCGTTATTCCTAGACCTATAAACGGCATTAAATAGTGTAGATAAAGAGAAACTCTGGAAATGTATGATAAAGAAAGGAATTAGCAAGCATCTGCTAAGAAGAATACAAGAAGAATAGAAGAAGAATAAATAGACAAAAAGCAAGGTGTGGGTTAATGGAATAATGAATAAAAAAATTGGACAACAAAAAGAGTAAGACAGGGCTGCCTATTGAGTCTTTGTTCGCGACTTACATAGCAGATATAGAAGAGAAAATGACTCTAGCAGAATTGATAGTAGTAGGTAGAAATAAAGTATGTCATTATCGTATACCATCGACAAGGTAATAGTTTCAAACAAAGCAAATAAAATTAAAAAAATTAAAAAGAGTTTAGAAAGATATTAAAAAAAAGTGAATGTAGAAAAAACTAAAATAATAGTTTTTTTTTTTAAATTGGGTGTTCTTGATGTATGTTATAGAAGTGAGGTATATGTGGTTATTTAGGATTAATTTAAAAAATTAAAATAGATTAATTATTTTATTGTCTAATACTAAACCAATGGCAAACTTTTCGGGGATTTCTCTGTCCTTTTTATTAGTGCTAAAAACATTTATTATAAATTAACCTTTATTACTAAAATGTCTATACTACATATTAAAATTTAACAAATACAAAGGTACAGAAATTATTGCACAAAACAGTGTAGCTACTCAAGAAATTGAAAGAATGAGAAAACTGAAAAAGAAACTTAGCACAAAATTATGGAAATAGATGAAAATACAAAAGCAAAAAAGGAGAATACAAGTGGAAAAGTTAACGCAAATAATAAATATGTTATAGAAAGTGAACTGTCAATGTACCTAGAGAGCGATAGATATAGTAAAGATGTTATAAAAATGATTGTAAGATTCAGATGTGTCAATGAAAAGCAAGTTACAAAATTTTAGTCTATAAAAAGTTTTGAAAGTGCGCAGAATTTGCGGAGAAACTATGAAACATATGTTAAAAAAATCAAACAAAGAAGCACAAATTTTAATTGTGTTAATTTATTTTTAATTATGGTTTATTATTTTAGGAAATTATAGATATATTTGTAAATGTTATGTAACTTTCAGTGCCGAAAAGCGGAATTAAACTTATTATTATGTATAAAATAAACTCCAAAAATAAGATTTAAGTAATCTGCGGATATTTTTGAAAAGCTACAAATTATGTATTATTGGTAGTAAAATAATAACTGTAGACAATTATTCTACAGCAGGTAAAGTTAAAAATACAAAACATTTATTAATCAAATTTAGTCGTAAATATTACAACTGCAGACCCGTGTGATGTAAAATGAAAGCACTAAATCAGTATCAATAAATATGATATTGATAATAAATAAAAATGAATTTGCAATAAATGTTGGAATTAGATTTATCTTATTGCATATCATATTTTAATGTTACGCACTATATATTACTGCTCTTGTATATTTAAGATTAGCAGCCAATGACAACTCCAATAAAAAATTTGAATCCATTTATAATTGATTGGGATTTCTGCAAAGTAAGCATAAAAGAGACAAGTAAATATTATGTTCCAGTCTGATGTTTTTTTAATAACTTTGAAATGAAAAACTGTTATTTTTAATATTATTTTTACGGTTTCATAATTTAGATTATTACCATTTTTTATAGAATAACATGCATTAAAATTATTATTGACTTATTAGTGTAGACTGTAGTAGACCTTTTCTTTCAAGTTTCTCCGCTGAAAATATTACCACGGTTATTCATTATGCTGCCGTGAAATTTATATTAGGTTTTACACTTGTTTTGCCACCTTTCAGCTTCCGTTGAATATGAATATGACGCACACCACGTCTGGAAATACAAACATATAGTATCAAACCCGTTGGTAACAAAGACGAATTCTAGTATTTGGTTTACCCCTTTATCATATTAAATGTAATTATGGTTACACTATGAACACTAATAAGTATAGAAGATTTTATATTAGTATCATTATCATTACAATTTAGTCAGCTTTACTCTTTGATGAAATCTTACTAAATAATTGACAGAAAGAAGTCTGTCTCTAGCTAGGCCACCGACAAAACCTTCAGGCAAGGCTTTCGGCTAAAAACCTCTACTGCATACACGCTATGTTTTTCTAGATAAATTTTTGTAACTTAAATTGTATGTGTAAAAATATACTATTTTGCATACATTAATTAAAAAAAAAAAAGATTTTGTTGATTAGTATTAATGTTAATTATATATTTAAATCAAATAAAAGATTAGAGTTTTATAGCTTTTAACTTGAATTGTATAATATATTTATTTATTATAATTTTTTACTTTTTCATTTATGATTTTATTTAAGTGTTAAGGTTTGCCGGAACGCAAGCTATCCAAATTTGAAACGGAAGACAAGTCGTTTCGTTAGTGGACAGATTGGATGGAAGGCGCGGCATAAACTCTCAACCTCCAGAAAATCAGAAAACGCCTAAATTTTTGTCTGCTTCGCGATTGCAAATCGTAGAGAATACATGCAAACAAAATTGTGTGTATGTAATAATATAATAATTTTATCATTTAAAATTTGTTATTTTAGTTCATTCATGTACAATATTTAATGATTTAAATTAGACAAATATATCCAAAAACTAATAACCCTTAATAATTAATTATAATTAGAATAATTGTTTTAAAAATAACTAATTAAAATACATAAAATTACTTAAATAAAACTTATTTTTCTAATAATAATAATTATGTTATTTATAATTAACACAAAATATTTAAATGTTTTAAATTGAAATTTTTATAAAACACGGAAAATTCACAAACAAATAAAGTAGACTAATAAATTTCAAAAATATAAATTTAAATAGTAATAAAATAAAGTTCGTACATATAATCAAAGACGTTACAATAAATAAATAGAAAGAAATGCTAGGTTTGCCGTTGTCAAGTTTCATTTTGTTTACTTGGTAACTAATCAAAGTTCTTCGATTGTTTATAATACAAATAAAGTGGCTAATACGAGAAGTTTGTCTTCTGTATTCATTGCTAAATTAAAATATTTAAACAATCAAAATCGGCTTAGTATGCTTAAGTGGGGAATACATGGAACGGTAAATTTGGTGTAACAAAAGATATGGTCAGGAAAATAAATAATATGCGTAGCTGATATAGAAAAAAATAAAAGCATCTAAAGAGTGTTGCCGCAGAGGTAAAGCCAAGAATGCTACCAATCATCTTACTCCTTTTTTTTTATATTTTTTATAATCAAATTTGGTACACGATTTGGATTTTTTTTGCAATCATCGATTTCTTTTTCGGTAATGACCTTTTGCAGCAAGAACATCTATGCGTTCACGAATGGAGTTTTTACTACCAAGACCTGCTTTATTTTCAAACACCTCACAGAATGTATTGATTGTATATACTTTCCCTCTATTTCTCGCCTCGTCGTAAATTAATTGCAGTATAATATCATATCTACGAGAACGCTCTGCATCTAATAAGTGCATAATTCAATATTCAATAAATTGTATATATATAAAATACAAAGCATTGCGGCTGCTCTTTATTGAAAATGGTAAAAAGTGGAAAAAAATAATAGTAGGATGAAACCCATTGGAAAAGTCAGATTATATAACAAAAATAAAAGGAAAAATAATTTACGGGCGATCTGTAGTCGGGAAGTGGAAGGGGGTGAGTTTTTAAGGGTAGAAAACTGTATATCTTGATTTTCAGCAAAACTACAAGTTCTATAGAAAAATTGTAGGTTATTACTTACAATTTTTTATTAAAAAATCTACAACTTTTGTATTTACACTTTATTTACATAATCTCAAAATTTATGTGAATAATTCAAATAACCAAGTTTTTGGTTTTTTATTTTTATCTTTTACAAAAAAAAACTTCACGAAGTTTGGTGAAAACTTACCTTTTTATGTCCCAAGCACACCGTATATTTTTTCTCCTTATTTTGACTTAATATTGAGAAAGCACCCTAATTTTCAATCAAAAATTCTCGCATCAAAATATCAGATTTTTTAAAAAACTCGGTGGGCTTTTTGTTTATTGAAATCTCTATTTTTTGATGGTGTAAAAAAATATACATTACTATGGTAAATGTTCTCAAAAAATGCAAAGAAACGAAAAAAGCTCAAATCCGATTTTTTTTAATCATTTAGTACCATTTTGAGCTATTTATTAAAATTTATACTTTTGTAACGCTTCCTTGTTGCTGATGACCGGAAGCGGCTGAGTAGCGATCAGTCGTGATTGACAGGGCTCGATATTGGCCTAGGAGGTCTCGGGCGCCACCACCTATTGCAAGATGGACGGGTGCTTATGAATAAAACAATACAATGTCAAGAGGAAATAAATTTATATTCAGTAAGTAACAAAACAACAGAAATCAACTCAAATAAAATGGGAAAATAAGCCTAAGTACTAAGATAACCAGTGTCCTGTCAGGGTCGGGCCACTGGTTAACATTTAACTAAACTAACACTATGTACAGAATCAACCAGTGTCTTGTCAGGATCGGGCCACTGGTTAATATTAATTACACTATTACTATTTACAAAAATCAGCCAGTGTCCTGTCAGGGTCGGGCCACTGGTTAATATTAACTAAAACTATTACAATTTACAAAATCAACCAGTGTCCTGTCAGGGTCGGGCTACTGGTTAATATTAACTAAAACTAACATGTACTAGAACTTACGGCTCTTACTTCTCAGGACTTGTAATGGTGAGAATAGTCGCACTATGACCTTTCTCACTCTTACTCATCCGATTCGGTTCTTTGGGTCAACTGGTTGCTTGGCTGAGTGCAAGCTTCACTGACTGTACCTGGCCAGGCCACGCGTATTTATTACCGCACCCGAGGAGTGGGGATGGCCCGCCAGGCTTACCAACATATAGTTGTAAAGCATAAAAATAACTAACCTAATAATTAAACTCTAATTATACTAATTAATAATGATTATAAATAAAATTGTGCATTGCCTAACAATCCGAACTCTTATCCGAGGGTCGGACATAGACTCGCCAGATGGCAATAGCCCCGAAATCGGCACAACAGCTGATTATCGCGCGAGACCTGTTTACACTTGTCTCAACGGCACGCGTAATCAAAATAATGTTTTTGTGCCAGGGAATACATTGAGAGAGTGTGTGGATGTGAATGTGTCCGGTGAAAACAGTAAGTAGTATTTTAAAATGAGCACGTGGCGAGAGGTTATGTCCAGCCCCCTTGGGTTAATAAGGCGTCTGCGGACATAATGTCTTTAATAAATATTTCTCCTGGCATTACCCTGACCACGAATATCTAATTTGTTTTGCCCTAACATTAATTAAGAAAATCCTTATTTTAATTAACACAAATACAGGGTGGGCAAAACAAATTAATTTGACAATTGATATACGGGGGTGTCGAAATTCGGGAAAAATACCAGGATTAATTTAGGAAGTAGTTTATTATGCACAAAACGGACCCTAGGTCCGTTACACTTTAATTACTCAAAAAACGTAAGATTCCATGTTACATTGATAAACAAAAAATTGCAAGTCAAAATATACTACTATAATTAACAACCAAATAAGTTAATAAAGTTAATATTTATTAAGACATCTACAATATTTTGAGAAAGTTGTAGAATCTTCCTTAAATGATATTTATTGCTATTTTAAGATATCTTATATACCTGAGTGACCTACGGAAAATTTTAGCCCATAAAAAGGTATTTCATAGAAAAGTGGGGAAGGGGCTAGGACGCTAAGAGGGTCTGGGTCTTACTATCTGCTATTTTGTACCAGCTGCAAAAACCGTTAACCAGTATTCGAGATAAAGAACAGTGAACAGCATTGTTCATAAAAATACACGTGCTGAGTTACTTTAAGAGAACTGTGACAAATTGACTTTAAAAGAAACTTTTGGAATACACATTGCAAGGTAAATACTACCTGTATTTAAATTTGTATCAATCAGCTCTAAAATAAAAATAGTAATATTTTCTTTCATAAATAGTATGTTTAACGTAACATAACCTTAAAAATTAAAATCGAATGATATTTTAGTACAATTTGATTTTGTCTTTTCAGATTATCAGTATGGATAAATTTGTTTGCATAATCTGCAATAAGGCTGATGATAAGCAAGCGTATGAAATAAAAAAAGCAACTTTGAATCGTTTAGTGAAGTCTAGCAAGAAAAAAATTGACAATAAATACAAAACATTTGAGACTTTGACATCAGCTTTTATTCATCAAACTTGTCAAAGTTAATATAATAATGAAACTGCAATAGCTACATTCTGTAGTTTAAGACATAGAAAACCAAACAAAGGAAAACAAATAAATAAAGACGCTCTTAGATTTGATTTTTAATCTCATTTCTTTCTCTGCGGTGGGTTTTTCGGTGATATTTTAAAAGAAAAAATTTCATCTGTTCAAAGTAACAATACAGGAGATTATATATTACAGTCTATTCAAAAACAAAACACATTAAATGATGTTGATAAAAACATTTCAGCTCGTTTTCAAAATGTGCCTGATTTAGCCGCAGTAAAGACGCATTATCACACTGCTTGTATGTCTACTTTTTATAAGAAAAGAACTAAAGGGAAAAGGGGTTGCTCAACATGTGAAAACACTAAGAATTTTATTAATTATCTTATTAATTATATCGTTGACAACAAAACAGAATGTCAATTTTCTGTCAATGAAATAAAAGAAGGATTTTCAGGAGATTTTCCTGACAACAAAACTATTAAGATAAAATTGAAAGAGCATTTTCAGAACAATATCAAGTGTCATTTAAATAAAAGACACTTGATAATTTTATACAAAAATGGTACTGCAAGTAAGAAACTTTGCAAAGACTAGTACAAAAACAGATTAAAAAGTGAAGAGAGCAAACGAACTAAAATTGTTCAAATGGCTGCCGAAATTGTTTTAGAAAATATACGTTCTAAAGTATACGATATGAATTGCTACAAAATTGCAAATTTTTAAGGCAATTTTTTTAAGGATGTTCTTGAAACTTTGCAAGTTTTTTTGAATATGGTCTGTAAAAGTAATAAGGAAAAGAGTACGAATAATGTTAGTAGGATGGATAAAAAAGTGGCCACAATGTCTCATTGCACCATCACATCTATAAAACCACGTTCTTTTTATCTCCAATTTTACTTGGTTTGTCGTCGATGATTCACAAAAAAATATGTCTTTAAAGGATTGATCGACTCATTATTTAATTTAGGCTTGTGTTCCTCATATAAAAAAACTTTGCGCTTTGAAGCATCGATTATCAACGATCCTGCCAATCATACGTTTTTTTCAGATTCATACGTTCAATTTACTTATGACAATGCGGATCATAATACATGCACAATTGATGGCAAGAATACTTTCCATGCAATGGATAGAATAATGGTTGTTAAACCGGCGTCTAGTGTTACTTAAAAAAAAACCATCTCTAGATTAAAACAGATTTTATTTTCCGAAGAAGTAGGCAAAATTAGATTTGTCAAATTGAAACGTTTTGAAAACAAAATTTCCGATGGATTGAAAACAGTTCAGATAGAAGATATTTTAGATGTTACGGACAACTATAAAATTTCTTCGGCAGATTTTACATTGTCTTATTCAAAATTTGCAAACAACAATCCGATGATTGAAATGGGTTCATAGAGAAGTTTTATCCTAATTTGAATTATTATACTTCAAAAATTATTCCTGTGCCGTTTATCAAAAATCCACCAAGTGATTATGATACTATGTTTACGTTGTTGGTAGAAACGGCTAAACAATGCCAAAAACAAGAACAAAAGATTGTGTTCGTAACGTTTGACCAACCGCTATATCATAAAGCTCGTAAAATCTTAGTCAGTATTGATTTAGATAATGATCCCTACAGTTGTTAATATAAGTAAGACTTGAGGGATTTCATTTATTGATGTCTGCATCACGAAGATTTTAAGATCACAAAAGACAAATTTATGGAGCATATAAAATTAATGCAAAAAGAGGTCCTACCGCAAAACTGCTGAACTTACAGGTAATTGGGAATTCATTTAAAATCCGTAGAAAAAATGTTTCCCTATTTTCATGCAAGTGGGCACTTTTTATACGCAAAATCTGATCATCTTTATCTCCAAGATATGCGTAAGCTTAAAGACACAATAAATGATGATTATGAATTTACACGACAATGATCATACTTGTTGAAGTTTGCAATGAAATTAAAAGTTTTTGTAATGTTTCCTTTGCAACTACAGAGCATCACATTGATTTCAAGGAATATCTAATAAAAAGAGATATCTTCTTCTTCTTCACGTGCCATCTCCTACTCGGAGGTTAGCTATTATCGTGGCTATTCTGATCTTTGAAACAGCAGCTCGGAAAAGATCTTTAAAGGTGCATCTAAACCAGTCTCTTAGGTTTCGCATCCAGGACATTCTGCGTCTTTCCACACTTCTCTTGCCTGTTAATTTGCCTTGCATAATCAGCTGCAGTACATTATATTTATTCCTTTGCATGGTATGTCCCAAATATTTCAGCTTTCTGATCTTTATCATGTGAAGGATTTCTAGCTCTTTACAAATATTACAAAAAAAATTTAACAAGTGTGATCCTTTTCTAGAGACTGATAACATAATGTCAATATTTTCTGGAATTATTGGCAGTGATTCTATAAAGCATATGAAGAAGGAAAGAAATCTTTGCAAGCTATTGTTGTAATGAATTTTGGCAGTGTCAAATTTAAAAGAAAAAACAAAGTCTTGTCTTTAAAAACGGTTCAATTTTCTGTTAAAGTAAACAAAGATATTATAGCCATTGATCCATTATTGTTATTTCAAAGAATATTGTTAACGATCGACAGTAAAAAAGATATGGAAACTTATTTACAATACGAGCTTGCATTTTTTCCTTTGTCACTTTTTACTGAAAATGGCTTTCAGGAAAAATGTTAAATCTCAACTTTACAATTTATTTGTGAATGCAAATGGACCAACGCATTCTGACGGCATTGTGCATGTCGTAGACGGTGGATATTTACTGCACATAGTAATTTGGCATAAAAATGAAACGGTAGAAGAGATCATGAATAAATATTTGCGTAGAAAAACATTACGCAGCAAGCAGCTATATCGCTTTTGATGGATACCCCGAAATTAAAAAATCAATTACTGTGACAACAGTACCAGCAGCTAATTTAACTAAAAGAGAAAAACGTAGGCGTAGAAAAACCTCAGACAATACTCCAGTGTTCAATTATCAAAACCATAAAAAATACCATTTTTGCAACAACAAAATTTATCTTACGAAAAAAAACAAGGACAAAATTATAAAAACTCTAATAAAAAGATTACAGTTACAAGAATTTTCCTGTAAACAAGTAAAAGAAGATGCTGGTGCTGACATAATTAAGACCTTGATAGAAATTGCTAGAGATACTAATAAAACTGTCATTGTTGTGGGTCAAGATATTGATCTTTTAGTCTTTTTGAATCAATTAAATTCAAATAATCATGACAATTATTTTCTTAAGCCAGGTTCTGGAAATGTAAAAGATATATTTTTTACGTCTAATAGTTTCAAATATAAATAATTTAAAAACATCGTTGCATTTCTGCATTGTTTTTCTGGTTGCGATATAATATCTGGATTTAATAATAGTAATAATAATAATAAATTTATTTACGGCAGCGCCTTTAAAGTTACAAAATTACTTTTACATTTGTGCATATCGCTTAATGCAATAAATAAGTACATAATTTACATAATTAACAAAAACACGTTTACATATATCTTTTTTTTTTAAATTAATTTTACGGCTCTGATTTTTAACAATGCATGTGATGCTTCAAATAAATTAAAATGCTTGTCTAATTTAAGCAGGTTGCATGTTCTCATCATGCGTGACACTGGATTAAAATGTCCGTAGTTTGTTGCATGGATGTTGCATCTAAATATATTTAAGTTGCGCGTAATTCTTAGTTGATTAAAATTAAAATTTAGATTGCTTAGAAGTTCAGGGCAATCAAAGTAATTGTTTATCAATTTATGAAACCAATTTATATCATCTATAAATCGTCTCTTTGCCAAAGATTTTAGATTGTGGGTTTCTAATATTATTTCATAATTTATATTTTCTCTATTCATGCGCAATTTGTATGAAAAAAATTTCAAAAAGTTTCTTTGTATTTTTTCTATTTTGTCAATATTGCCTATTTGATAAGGAGACCAAATTGATGTTCCATACTCAAGTATTGGGCGTATCAAGGACTTTTAAAGTGTTATGCAAGCATCACTATGTAACTCCCATGATGATCTCTTTAGAAAATCCATCATCTTCCTAGCCTTTGAACACATGCTGTTTATGTGGTTATTAAAATTTAATTTTGAATCAAATATGACTCCCAAATCAGATATCTCGTTCACACTTTTTAAAGACGTATTATTGATAGAGTAGAAATGAGTTAATGGATTATTTATTCTACTAAATGACATTGCATAACACTTGGATTGATTTAAAAACAAATTATTAATTTTACACCATTTACCAATAATCTTGTTGAATGGCAATACAATCCGCTATTGAGCTTACTTTTCTAAAAACTTTTAAATCATCTGCATAAGAGACAACTTGAATTTACAATCACATCACATAAATTGTTTACAAATAATATAAATAGAATAGGACCACAGCGTGAACCTTGTAGTACACCTGACGTAACATTTACAGTTTTGGAAATATGTTTTTTAATTTTAACACACTGTGTTCGGCCAATCAAAAAACTATGTAACCAATTTACCACACGTTTACCAAATCTCATTGCCAACAATTTTCTAATCAAGGTACCATGATCTACCCGATCAAATGATTTGCCGAGAAAGAAAAAAAAAGTATCGTAAATTTAATATTAAACAATAAAAATGTCAAGTTTGGCCAATATTAAAAAAAAAGATGCAAACAAAAAAAATATTGAAAAAAAATGGACTACAATTAATCAAATCTATTTATAAATGTAAAAATGTAAATATATAACAATATTTGCCAATTAAGATTTCAAAAATATCAATTGGCAAAAATTAAATCATCTTTCATATTGGCAAATCTCCCACCCACATAAAGTGCAGCAGAACAACATTGTTGCAAGGCATATTATCAGCTTCAAACTTGGCAGAGTAACAAACTGACAACAACAGATTGGGGCTGGCAGCAACATCAACGTGCCATTATGCCCAAACTTACAGAAATGAAATTAATTCCGACAATATTGCTCAAAACTATTTGCTGCTGTGCAACTGGACGTAACAGTTTAAAATGTGGCTGCCAAAAACATGGTTTAAAACGCACACATTTATTGTCATGGTTCTGAAAAATGCTTCAATGTGGAAGAAACAAGCTACGTAGAAGTTGATGATTCAGATAAAATTGTCGATGAAGAACCATTGCAGACTGGAAATAATATTGAAGACTAAGACGGTGAAACAAAAACTAATGGATAAGTGATTAGAATTCAAGATAAGGTATTAAGAAATAACAAGATTAATGTTTTAAAAAATATTTTAATGAATAACGTAATCAGTATAAAGTATCTAAATTCTATAGTAAAATTTACATGTATATTTATATATTATGAGATTTTCTATGACATAAATGTAATTAAAATTTAATAAATCAACTTTTTTACTGAAAAAAAAAAAGCAGCAGACACATTTTTTAGATAAAATCCTCTTTCAATCTTACTTTTAATTATATTTAAAACAACTGTTTTCGCATGTTTTTTGCAATCTTTATGTTTTATGGATTTGTAATTTTTTTGTTTATTAATGTAACACGGAATCTTACGTTTTTCAAGTAATTAAAGTATAAGTTTTAATAAATAGCTCAAAATTGTAGATAATGATTAAAATAAAAATTTTGGATTCGTTTTTTTTTGTTTCTTTGCATTTTTTGGGAACATTTACTATAGTAATGTATATTTTTTACACTATTAAAAAGTAGAGATTTCAACGAACAAAAAGCCCACCGAGTTTTTAAAAAGCAGATATTTTGACTCGAGATTTTTTTATTAAAAATTAGGGTGCTTTATCGATATTAAGTCAGAATAAGGTGAAAAAATAAATATTTTAAATCAAAAAAATTACAGTGTGTTTGGGACATAAATTTTAAGGTTATGTAAAAAAAGTGTAAATACAAAAGATGCAGATTTTTTTTATTATCTACAACTTTGCTGTTTAACTTTTTTCCATAGGACTTGTAGTTTTGCCGGAAATCGAGATAAACAGTTTTCTACCCTTATTTTATTTTGTTACAATAATTATCGATCTTGTCTATTAGTCGTTAGTTGTTAAAATTAAAACTATTCTTTTTTTAGTTTAAGCATGTGATATTTAGCAAGTGAGCGGTCAATGTCCGACGGAGAACGGACGCGCTCGCGAATGTGCATAAAGGCGATTTAAATAATGGTGAATAATCTACGTTATTTAAAAAATTAAAAATTCTGTGAATTAGAACAAACAGTGGAAAGGTGAAAAATTTATTGTGAAAGTTCAAAAAAGTGTAAAACTGGACACACTAAAAATAAAGGTGCGGTCGTGTTTTTAAACACACTTGTGTCGTGACGCGTCTAGTGTTACATAATAAAACATAACGCGGAAACAGCAATTTGATATTAATTAAAAGTGAAACTAGGCGAAGGGTCAAAAAACGTAATAAGATGGATGCATTTTTAAAAAGCGGGATGTTGCAAAGAACACCGCCGGATAAAAAAAAAGATAAAGAATTAGGTCAAACAAATCAAAAAAGAGGGAGAGAAATAGATTCGCCAGGAGGTAACAACGAGGCGAAGAGAGCAAATAACCCTACAACAATCCAAATAATGGGGAAATTAATCAGAGAGTTAAAAAACTTAACCAGTGAGTGTACAACCAATAAACTCGAAATTAAAAAGGTGGCGAATCAACTAGAAACAAATATAGAGATAATGGAATTTGAAGAAATCCAAAAAAAAGAACAGGAAAATGAAAATAAAACAAAAATAGGTATAGAAATGTCGACACAGACAATGGAAACTGGAGATAATAGGGAAGAAAACCGTAAAAACCATTTCATCTCGGACGAAGAGATATTAAAAGTGGCTAATGAAGAGGATATAAAAAATATTATAAATAAAGAATGGAGAGATACAGACTATAAATATGTAAACGTGGAAAAAATAACCCAATAATGGGAAAGGAAATGGATACAGGACTTTTAATAAATAAAGATGAAATAGGCAAAGAAGGTGGTATCTTACAACAAGCAAAAATAAAATACCCTGAACTTATGGAGGAAGAAGGAGAAGATGAAACGCCATATATAGAAATAGTTAAAAATCTAAGCGGAAAAAATGTGGGAAAAGTACACATCATTAAGCAGAAAATCAAAACGGCAGGGAATAAGGAGATACTAATAGCTATCGAAAAAATACTTATCAAAACAAAAACATTAAGTATTGAAGAAATAAATATACTAATACCAACGGGAATTACGGCAAGAGATGCAAAAAAAATTATGGAAATAGCAGGATAAAGAACTAACACAAAAATAAGACTGTGCGTGCCAACACAGGGACAGGTAGCGGAGACAAATAGAGAAAAAAAAACAGGTACGGAAACAGGTGCTATAGTAGTGAGCAAACAAGGTGTCACATATGCAGATTTGCTGAGACAGGCAAAAACCCAGATAAAAGGATCTACGTTCAAGGAGGTAAGAGAAACAAAAAAAGGGGAGTTGTTACTAATTACAAAGGGTAATGAGACGGAGAAAGAGATAGAAAAAACTAAAAATTGAATGGAAGGCTGCAATGTACGAAAAGCCAGCAACAAAACTACAGAACTGGTGATAATCAAAGATATTAGCCCGGAAATTAAGAGAGAAGAAATACTGGAAGAAATTATGAACAAAGTGAACACAGAAGGAAGTACAATAATTTCCATAAAGAAAGGTTATAGAGAAAAACAAAAAGCTATAGTCAAAATAGACAAAAAAATAGCAGAACAGATAATAGGAGAAGGAAGAATAAACATAGGACTCATAAGATGCAGAGTAGAGAAAGTTAAAGCAAATGAAAGAAAATGTTATAAATGCTGGAGGAAAGGACATGTAGCGGCAGAATGCAATGGGGAAGACAGGTCTTCGCTATGTATAAAATGCGGAAAGGAGGGACATCAGGTTGCCGAATGCAGAAACAAAGAATACTGCATTGAATGCAAAGTATTAGGACACAGAACGGGAGAGAAAAGATGTCCAGCTACAAAGAAAAAAGAAATGAGGAAAACAAAGAAGAATATGGAGAACAACAACCCAGATAACTGGAGAGAACAGGAGGAAAAAATAGTATCAAATAATGTATAAGTTTATACAAATAAACATAGGGAGGGGAAGAGAGGCTCACGATTTACTAATAGCAACAGCGGAGAGAGAGGAAATAGACCTAGTGCTAGTGAGTGAACCTAATAAAAACAAACTAAATGGTAAGTGGATAAGAGACAAAGGATCAGATGCAGCAATTTTAGCTAGGGGGAAGTGTAGGGACAAGGTGGAAAGATGGGGAACACCAAAAGAAAGAATAGTGTGGGCAGAAGTACAAAACATGATAGTATACAGCTGTTATATCAGCCCAAACTGCGATCTGGAATACTATCGAGAGTGGATAGAAGAATTAGAAAGAAGTTTAAGAAAACAGAAAAACAAAAAAATTATTGTAGCAGGAGATTTCAACGCAAAATCACCGAGATGGGGAGGCTACAAAAACGATTTAAGAGGAAAAATCTTAGAGTAGATGATAGCAGGGTTAAATCTTACAATCTGCAACAAAGGAGACAAACCGACGTTTGTAAGAGGAAGCTTAAAATCACATATTGACATCACCATAGCAACGTGGGAAATGGCAAAAATAATAAATGAATGGACCGTGACTGAAGAAGAATCACTGAGTCTACACAAACTTATACAATACAATGCAAAGGAGAAAGGAAAACAGGAGCACACGAGAGAAGGTAAATGGAACGTAAGAAGAATGAACAAAGAAAAGATAAAGAGAGGCATGGAAACAGAAGAAGTGACAAAAAACGAAAATATTGAGAAAAGATGCGGAGGAAGCAATTCCTAGGTACAGGGAAGGCGGACAAAAAGGACCATACTGCTGGTGTGAGGAAATAAAAGAATGCAGGAAAAACACAATACAAACAGCGAGGAAAATCAAAAGGCTGAGAAGAAGAGGAGAGAACACAGAGGAAATAGAAGAGAAACTAAAAAACGACAGAAAAAATTTATAAAAGGCAATTAGGGATAGCAGAAAAAGATGCTGAAAAGAAATGATAGAATCTATAGATGGGGATCCTTGGGGAAAACAGTACACAATAGTGATGGACAAATTGGGTGGAAGATCAAAAGGAATCTGCTTAAAAGAAGACGAAGAAGAAGAAGTCATATTTAAAAAACTATTTCTCAAGGGAGAACCAGTAGAAGAACCAGAAACAGAAGAAGAAGAAGCAACAGTTATGGCAACAGTGGAAGAGATCAAAAAGATTATAAAAGAATTGCCTAACAACAAAGCACCAGGTCCGGACAAAATAACAACAGAGATTGTTAAAGCAGCTTTAGACGGAAACGAGATAGAAATAACTCAAATAATCAACAGGTGCCTAAAAGAAGGAACTTTCCCAGGATGTTGGAAAGAAGCCACTCTGGTACTGATTGAGAAAAAAAAGAAGCAGGAAAAGCAACATCATACAGACCAATATGCTTAATCAACACACTGGCTAAAATAATGGAGAAAGTTATTGTACGGAGAATAGAACAAGAAATAGAAAAGGAGGATGGGAAATAGAACAATACGGATTTACCAAAAGAAAAACAACCATAGGAGCTATTGAAAAAGTGAAAACAATAGCAAAAAAAGCAAACAGCGGAACGCAGAGGAAAAGACAACATTGTGTAATGATAGCGTTGGACATACAGAACGCGTTTAATAGCGTATCATGGGCAACAATCATAGAGGCAGCAAAGAAGAAAGAACTGAACAGAAAAACAATCAATATTATATGGAGCTACTTACAGGACAGAAACCTAGTGACCAAAAATGGAAGATTCAAACTTACTAGAGGGGTACCGCAGGGCTCAGCACTGGGACCAAAACTATGGAACCTTGTCTATAACGAGTTACTTCGAATGAAGATGCCGGAAGGCGTGTCAATAACAGCATTTGCGGACGACATAGCAGTAGTAGGTAGAGACGTAGAAATAGAAGTACTAAAAGGAAGATTAGAGCTGGCAATTGATATGATACAAATATGGATGAGAAGTAAGGGCTTAAAACTAGCAACACAAAAAACTGAGGCGGCATGGCTATCGATTAAGAGGAATAATAGAGGAACAGGTAAGATACAGGTGGGAGATCAAGAGATAACCATAGGAAAAAAAAATCAAATACCTTGGAGTGACACTCGAAGCAAAGGGATGGAATGAACAGGTTAAGGAAGCGGTCATTGGAACAAAGGAAATTGAGAGAAGGCTTGGTAGACTTATGCCAAACAACGGAGGTCCAGGAGAAGAAAGCAGAAGGCTAATAGCAACGGCAGCAAGAAGCAAATTGCTGTACGCCGCAGAAACATGGGGAGAAGCCATGAAAACAAAGAAAAACAGAAAGGAAGTAAGAACCACAAGAACAAGCTCGCTAAGGATTTGTAGAGCTTACAGAACAGTGTCACAAGAGGCAGTAGAGGTAATTGCGGCAACACCTCTCGCGGATATGATGGTGGAGGAAAGAATAGAAATAAAAAAACTTGTAAAAGAAGGAACGAGTAAAAAAGAAGCAAAGATAAGAGCAAGAGAGAAGATTATGGAAAGTTGGCAGAGAAAATGGGATACAGGAGAAAAGGGGAAATGGACGAGAGAATTAATCCCAGACATAAAAGAATGGGTTGAGAAGAAACCCGAGACGTGCTATTATACAACACAAATACTGACCGGGCACGGAGCATTTGGAAAATTCTTGCAAAAAATTAAAAAAATAAATGAAGAAGAAAGGTGTACATTTTGTCAGGAAGAAACACACGATAACGCAGAACACACTCTAGTAGAATGCGAGGCGTGGGAGGAAGATAAAAAAAAACTAGAATATATACTAAGAAGCAAAGTGGATAAAAGAGCAATCATTAACCAATGCTTAAAAGATGAAAATAAATGGAGGGCGTTAAAAAACTTTGCAACAAGTGTACTAAAAAAAAAATTAAAGAATTTGACAATAGAAGAATATAGAAAAACAAACAATGGAAACAAACACACAAACTAAAAGCCATAGAAGAGAAAGAAAAGAGATGAGAGAAGCTAAATGGAAACAAGAAAACAGAGAAAAAGATCAAAAAGAAAAAAATTAGAAAGGACATGACAATTGTGCATACCAAGAAACAAAAGAAAAAAGAAGAACATTTACAGAGACTACGATACCAAACGAAATTGCAGAGATAAGGAGAAGGAGAAAAGAAATATTGAAGGAAAGCAGAATAACAGAAATAACAAGGCAAATACCAAATGGTAGATATGCTATCTCGAGGATGACTGAGAACGCAACCTTTCAGATAGTCAGAATATACCTGGCAACAAGAGGACATGAAGAAGTAATTCCTGATGGAGATACAAGGATATCACTGGAGGTAAAACTTACAAATCTAGGACTGCCAAAAGGAATACAACTGATGGAACTGCATAAATTATTCATGAAGGAGAGGGGATACGATAAAGAAGAAGTGAACGAAGACCTTAGTAAGCTAAGAGCACATCTAAGAACAAATTATATAATTAGAGTAAATAACACAAAGATGGGAGAAAGAAGTGAATGCAGAGGTAGATGCCAGTGCAGATAAGAAAAGGCAAAATGAAAAAGAGACAGACAAAGGTAGAGGCTATAGGGAGAGAGGGGCCGGGGACAGCATGCGTGCCGCAGATGATGCGTGAAAATCCGCTAAGCAAAAACCAGCCCGCCTCAAACTAATGCACCAAATGTAGGTTAGTTTAGACAGGGACATTAAAACAACAGGATTTGCGCAGAGAAGAAAACCGGAAGGTATTACCATGCGTAAGTTATTCTTAAGGGCCACTTGTTGAGAGCCAAACAACTCACTACGTCCTAAAAAAAAAAAAAAAAAAAAATGTGATATTTAGCAATTACGTAATAAAGTTCTACGAGTAATTATTTGTTTAAATTGCAATATGTTTTTTATTTTGTTTGAACAATGCTTATAGAAAATCTAAAAAAAATGTATTTAAGTCATTAGACAATATTGGATTAGCAATGATTCAAATGCCTTGTTTTCTAGTTTTGAAGAAATAGTAAACAATAGAAAACAATATTCAATATAAAAGCGTACATAAATTTAATTATATGCAAAAATTGTGCAAAAGTAAAAAACTGATTACATCCTTTTTTTAAGTTATGTCAACAACGTGGTTATTTCAGAAAAGATTATGTGAAATTGTCACCTTTAGAAAACAAATTAAAAATTTAATAATACCTCGGATGTTGATTATAAAACAGTAAAAAGTTGAGTTTTTTAAAATTCAAACTGACAAAGATGGAAGTACTACAGTAAGATATTGTTTCAAAGCCTTTATTTATTGATGCTACAGATTCTAACCTTACAAAAATATGAAGAATGAATGGGGCATTTGGTTTTGAAAAAGTTTATTAATGTAAATAAAAAATAAACTTGGAAAAAAAAAGAATCCTGAAAAACACCAAACAAATTAATATATTTTAAATAATATTGGACAGATTGGATAATAATGCAATTAGTTTATAATTCGAAAAATCATATTTGTGCCTTTTTTGTATGATAAAGCAAGTTTTTAATGTGAATGAAAGCTAATTCATTTGCAAATCTTTTGAAAATTGGTGGAATTGTATCTAAACCTGATGCTTTTTGGGCATTTAATTTAAAGTAAATTAGACCCATTGTTTTACCACTAAATGGCATTGTAAGTACAACAATAAAAAAAATTGAAAAAGTAAAGGTAGATGCAAATTAGTTTGCAAAAATAGTTGATTTTTTTATTTGGATCAGTAATTAATTTGTTTTGATTATTTCGAAGAGAAGATATGAAAGAGTTTAAACCAACTTGCATTGAACTTATTGTTTAAATTTTTTTATCAATCTTATCTGTTTTAGATTGTTTTAAGGTAGGTTAGGTTAGGTTAGGTTAGGTTAGGTTAGGTTAGGTTAGGTTTTTTTTATAATTTTGAATACAAGTACTTTTGTTTTAGTTTAATAACAATAAACGGTTTATTATGACTTTTTAAATGGTTTTTTTAAAGATTTTTTGTTGCAGTATGTGGATCCTCGGAATATAAGCAATGAGTTAAAAAATAAAAATTATTATAATTTTTTTAATTTTTATGTTCATCATTTCTAAAGCAACTTTAACAATAGTTGTAGTAATTTCTAGAATAGTTAAAAGATACATATCTAATAACTTTGTCTTACAAAAAAGTCTATAACGAGAAAAATAGATAGGTTGCTAAATAAGTTAAGTAAGATTATGAGAAGCAGCAAAAATCAAAGTTTACTGGCTTGTTAGTAATGTAAAAAATGAGTAACTTAATTATTTAGTATTATGTATAAAATGCTTTAATAAAATAATGTCAGCCTTTCTATAATTATTTTAAAGAAGCTTGGCAAAACTTTTAAAGAGTTATAAAAAAAGATTACCTTATTTAGAAAACGATATATGCTTATTACAAAATTATTCTTATCAAAAAGATTTACCTTTATATATAACTGCCTTGAATTTTGTACGTCTTCAGTCTAGATGTCTAGAATATCAGCAAAATTAAGCATACAAAATTTGAAATGTTATTTTTGTATTAGCATGAGGCTGATATTCCTTACTAGAATATCATTAATAGTTTTTAAAATTATACTTATAACGGTTATCGGTTGTGATATGAAAGAATTGCATGCATTTTTCTTTATTTAACCACATTGTTGATAAGTAAACTCATCAATTCTTTTGCCCACTTTTAAGATTAGGTTGCATACATTTAACTTCATGTGTAGGTTACTTTATTTACCAATGCTAATGCAGGTAATCTTACGTGGGATTGAAGAAGTTTTTGTTAAAAAATGTTTGTAGGTTCTGCTATGTTTTTAAGTATATATACTCTTAGAACAACTTTACAATAATTGTAATTAGGACAATAGCATACCAAACACATTGTGTGGATATTGTAGAAAAGTAAAACAATATTAAAAAAAAAACAAAGTTACTATCTTCACAATCACATAAATTTATTTTAAATTTGACATTTAACAAATTGCTACTACAACTGCTGGCAAACTCTAGCTTGTTTAAAAAGTTGTTGTATAATTTTGTAAACTTGCTATTAAACTTTGCCACACGTCTCATTGTCTATCCAATATTTGTATATTTTTTTCTTTATTATAGCACAAAAATTTTGGTTAAAACTGTTCTTGAAGTATTCTGACAGTCTGTAAAATATTTGAACAATCTTATACAGGGTGAGTTATAATTAGGTGTAAATAATTTAAACAAAATTGTTTGTTGTCAAAACAAAACAAATAACCTAATATACCTTATTACCAAAATGCTTCCTTAAAAAATTACAGTGTGTTAAACATTTTTTTAATTTGTGACCAATGTATTATCTAGCAACAAAGTAACTAAACAATGATCAAAAATAACAACTATAACAATTATTCAAAATGCTTCTCTCTAGCCTCAATACAAGCATTGCACTGTCGTACAAGCGATTTATACATTACTAAATATTATAGTTTTCAATTTTTTTTGCCTTGATTATCTTACGGTAAACCAGCTGCTCTAAATCCTCTCATAAAAAAATGGTTATTTTGTAATTATTTTGCCATTGTGAAAAGTTGATCTGTCTTGTAAGAAGAACATCTGTTGTCTAATGTTTAACGGGGTGTCAGTATATCATGCAGTTGGTGTTTAAAAATGTACAAATAACTATTTGCATTGATGCAATTATTGAGTTCTTTCAGCTTCAATAAATGTCACTTGCAGATTTCTTGCGAAAGACCAACTTTGCTCAGTCTTCAAAAGGTAGAAGTAAAGACGTGTTGATTTGGGATTCTTCTGTTAGGGAAACTGCGGTGTTATTTCCTAATGGCTGCTAAGGCATTTTTGTTGCAAAAGCTATACAAGAAAACAATATCTGCTATTTCTCTTGGAGTAAAATCACCCATTTTGAATAAAAAACTGTTTTTTAATAAACCACTACAGAGATTTTCAAACAATTATTGCTTGCATACTTTACTGTTGATAGAGAGCTTATTATTAATGTTCTAATTTAATAAACGTTACAATTTAAAAAAAATGTTTGGCCGGATATTGAGTTTGAATTTGGCATTGAAAAATGGCAAATAATAGTATATTGTACAAAAAACACAAACTAATATTCAAAACTTGTGTGCAATCTACAAAAAAAGCATTTTGTGCAAGTTTTGTGTACAAAAATGTTTAAATTATTTATCAAATGTTTCAATATAATATATGTGTATGTTATTTGTCATATTTTTAATGGCTTTTCCATGTCTAATGGCTTATTAATTATTAATCATTAATGTAAGGATGCAGTTTGTGCATTTTTTTTGTTATTGAATAATTCCATTACCATTGAACGGTCTTAGGTAATAGAAAAAATCATTCAGGAAGAAAGCTATTTTTTTTCTTTTATGCGCTTTAGGCATCAAACCCACTAAACCCAGGCACATTGTAGAAAAAAATTGTTTGCTTCTCGCATTTGATATGAATTCGGTGAATGCGTCAAAATTTGTGTTATTAATATGTAAGTAATTCTCCAACCAAAAAATTGTTCTGAACAAAAGTTTTTTGGTTTTGAAGAAACTATTGTTTAACTATATGTTTAATATACAGGGTGTTTATTTTATTATAGAAATTTTTAATTTTTTGTTAAATAGAACACCCTGTATGTTTTTATATATTTTTTTTTTAATTGAAGATTTAAGTTAATTCTGAGAGATTTTGTAAAAATATTTTTTTTAGAAATTAGATTTTTTTGAGTTATAACGGCTAAAAAAAACAAATAACAATAATTATTTCAATGACAATTTGTCAATTGTAATTTGGGTACTTTATAATAAGTGCGTAGATAAAGCATCGTAGTTTTTTACAACTTTGTTGCAATCTGTTTAGTTAATTTTTAAGGTTTGGCATCAAAGCATTTTAAAGCTTTGATGTCATCCGTGGTATTAGGTTAGGTTTATGTTCAGGTACTAGCTTCAAAGTAATTTAGAACGTTGTTTGGTGTCATTGCTGTTTCTACATATAATTTGATAATCAATTTATTTTTCACTAGTACATTCAGAACGAATCAATATTTCAAAATATTTTAATCAAATAATAGTTAGGAAATAATCAAAAAAAATTACTGAATGTAGAAATAAATGCGTTTTTATGTATTATTGAATGCATTTTGTTGCTATTTGCAAATATAAATTAAAAAAAAAAAATTGTTTTTAAATGTACAGGTAAAAAAATTAATCAATTATCAAATTATATGTGAAAACAACAATGACGCCAAAGTTGCCGTTTTCGTTAAAATACTACAAATCATCAAAGATAGCGGTCGGTATGATCTTAATAGTTGGAGCTATAAATAAATAACAAAAAAAAGTAAATGGATACGTAATGAAATTTATAAGATTTTTTTTGATCTGTTGAATAGCAAGCCTTGAATCCTTAACATTTGTCATTAAAAACTATACAATTTAAGAAAATGTTACGACACACTCTCCAGAATGTATAGAATAAAATATATATATATATATACTTATACAGGGAGTTTATAAATGAATGGGATTATGTAATCACTTTAAATGTGCCGCTTTTGTTAAATTGTTCACTAAACTATTTGTTTTGACAGATCAACTTTGACAGCTGTCAAGCAAACATATGAAAACATATGTAGTATAGTGGACGATTTTAAAAAGGCGGCATATTTAAAGTGATTACATAATCCCATTCATTTATAAACTCCCTGTATATATATGTATATATACATATATATATATATATGGGTAATTCCAATACTTTTCAACCAATTTGAAAAAGTCGACCTCTTTGATTTTGTTCAAATTTTCAGGGATCAAAATATAGATAAAAAAAATGAGATTCCCAAAATTTTGAACCTTAGAATAATGCTTGTTCAAAATGACACACATTTGAAGGTCTGAAATTTTACAACAAAACGTCTTTTTTAGCTTATATTGTATCTCAGTTTTTGGGCTTCTGGAAAAGGATAAAAAGGTCCACGATGTCTCAAATTATTTCTCATTTCATGTACTTTAAAATCCATACTTTTATGTTTAATATTGTGGCAGTCATTTTGATATATTAAGCTTCAAACATTATTCCAAAAAAAAAACCGTAAATTTAGCAGAATCGCAAAACTTTGCTATCTTTAAACCGTTCTAACTTTGTCAAATCTTTACAAAATTTAATCTACAAGGTCTAGATTTCTTTGTGTTTAATCTCTTTTTAAAGTGATCACACAAGACTTATAGAATCAATACGTATACACCACTATTTTGATGCAGGAAGTTGCACATATTTTTGCGATCTTCAACTTGTAATTTTCAGGTCACAAAAAAGCGCTGTCACCCTTTGTCGATTTTAGTCAAAATTTCAGTTTAATAATAATAATTTACTGTTTTTTTTTTGGAATAATGTTTAAAGCTTAATATATCAAAATGACTGCCACGATATTAAACATAATAATATAGGTTTTAAAGTACATGTAATAAGAAATAATTTGAGTTATCGTAGACCTTTTTATCATTTTCCAGAAGCCCAAAAATTGAGATACAAATTAAGCAAAAATGACGTTTTATTGTAAAATTTCTGACCTTCAAAAGTGTTTCATTTTGAACAGGCAATATTCTAAGGTCCAAAATTTTGGAATTTTCATTTTTTTCATCTATATTTTGATCCCTGAAAATTTGAGCAAAATCAAAGAGGTCGACTTTTTTAAATTGGTCGAAAAGTAATGGAATTACCCATATATATATATACATAATATAATAATAAAAATCCATTATAGACTCGGTAAAAATGTTGACAAAAAAGTTTGCAGAGTTTGTGGTTATTTTGTTTGGTAGAAATTACCTTCCCGCAAAGCCTTTGTAAAGCTAATTGATGTAAAATTGCCAATTACAACTTGTACTGCCGGGTTATCAAAACATTGCCGTTTTTGCTAACAGTGTCGTAAAAAATTCAGGTTTGCCTATCTCAAAACGTTTACAGCAATTAAAAATCTTACAGTATAAGGTCTGTTTCAACATATGATTTGGACAGATTGCAAACCGTCCAAACTGTGCACACAAACAAATATTTGTCATCCTTAGGCAATCTTTTATACACAGTAATTTATTTGTGTGCATAGTTTGAACGGTTTGCAAACTGTCCAAATTGTATGTTGGAACAGACCTATAGATTTTTATTGAAAACTGCATAATCCTAGCCTACATGCTTATAAAGTGCAGATGACGCACAAATTGAAATTGGCTGATTATAAACAACGCCGAACTTTTGTTTTTTAAGTGCTGTAATGAAAGCAAGGAATCTTGACTTAAAAAAAAATCATCTTTAGTGACAAAACCCATTTCCAACTAAGTGGGTTTGTTAATATATAAAACTGACGCATTCGGAGTTCCAAAAACCCTAGAACAATAATTGAGAAACCTTTTTATCTGCAACAAGTTACTGTTTAATGCGTTTTTTTGAGAACGATAAATGTGTTGCGATTACAATCAATGCAGATTGCTACCGTAGAATGCTTACTAACTTTCTTTGATGTATATTGGATAATTTGGGCATAAACAGTTTTTCATTTCAACTTGATGGCGCTTCAAGCCACACAAATTGTGAAACAGAGCCGCGCGAGAAATTTCCTTGGAAAAATTATTTTGCAAAACTTAGACATAAATTGGCTATTTAGATTGTGCAATTTAATTCTGCTTTTTTCTTTAAAGTTACGTAAAGGAAGAGTCTATGCTAATGCCTTGCAAACATTAGCATGCAGCTATCAAAGACAATATTAGATTTGTTATTTGTCAGATAGAGTTTTAGTTATGCAGACAGAGTTAAAGTGGGCGTTTACTAAACATTATTTTTTACATATATATGCAGAGTTTGTACTTTGAATTTGAATTTAAAACATTAGTACTACTTAAGAATAAATAAATGTTTCTTTTATAACAAAAATTAGACTTTTTATTGGAAAATTTTATACATCAGTTACTGTAGTATAAACTGAAAAAAAAAATGATACCTGACAACTTGCCACATGCATAGTCATAATATGGCGTTTTGCAATTTAGTACTTTGAATAAATACGCAAGGTGTTTTATTTAAACGAAATAATTACCAAACTTTTTTAACAAAATAAACATTTTGTATATTAAAAAAACATTTAAACAATATCTTGTTTAAAACCAATTTAAAAATATTTTGATTTTTTTACTGTTGAAGAGTTATGTAGGTGATTTGCTAATTTTGACTAACACGGGGTAAGTCATAATTAGGTGTAAATAATTTAACCAAAGTTTTGTTTTTTGTAAAACAAAACAATTACCTTATATATATATTTGTACAAAATGCGAGATGTTCTTAAATATATCATGCAGCTAATATTTAAGAAAGTAACTATATATAACTATTTGCATTGATGCAATTGTTTATTTTTTTCTGTTTTATTTAAGAACCATTGCAGATTCTTCTCAAAACATTGGCAAAACATTGTTGCTGAAAACTTTTACTTTTTGTTACGTAAAGATTCTGTAACAAATAATGATGCAAGTTTCAAAAGTTTGTAATTCTATCTCTGGTAAAATTTGCTTTATCGGTCTATAAAATAGATAAAATAAAGTAGGTGTTGTTATTTATTTTTTCAAGAAGCTACCATCAAAACTTACGCGTTGCTCAGCATCTCTAGGATGAAAATCTTGAACACTCGTTGAATGGTAAGGGTGTCATTTTTTCCTACGCAAAGTTTGCAAAACAAAACTTTGCAAGAGTTTGAGTTGAACAGAAATTTGGCAAGTACTAGTAGTAGGATTATCTAAGACTGAATCAATTTCAGTTTCCTCTAATTGCATTACATTTTTACGTTGTGGTGTACTAGCCCCAAAAATTTGCAGAAGATCAACTTTGCCCAGTCTTTGAAGTAATAATTAATAAACTACAACAGAGATTTTCAAAACAATTATTGATTTTTTATGATAGCTGGTGTCTATCAAAATCAGACTAGTGATCTCAAAAATTAATGTATTACTAACAAATAGATTTTTTTTCCTTAGCACACTTTAAAAAATACTTTTTGTACTAAAGTATATTACGTTAATTGCTTTGTTTTGATAACAAGAAACTTTGGTTAAATATTTCACCCTGTATATTTTATTTATAATTTCTTATTGATAAACAATGGTCTATTAAATTTTTAATTATAAAACCTTATGCAACAATATATGTTTATTGTCAATTATCAAATAACACACATTTGTAACAAGTTTTGATCATTTGTTTCTAGGATGTTTAATTATTAAAATATGTTGTTTTTAGTACAGATTTTGCATAGCAGTGTATACAAATACTTATAGTATAAAATTACATAGTTTGTGCAAGTAATAGGTTTAAACTGATTTTCTTAAAAATAATTATTACGCTTCCATATAAATTTTATACTTAATTTCAAAATAAAATTAATTATACATTGTAATTCAGCAGATACTAAAAACTTTTAAGCCGCAGAGACGAGAACTTCAATTCCTACATTTAATGCCCTTGGTATTGACGCTTGCAATCCCCACCCCACTTGTACAATATTAAACTGTTTAAATGGTTTTGCTGACACCATTTTAGCAGATTGGGATGATTTGAAATTTTCATGTTCTACAAATGGATAATCTTTATTAACACTTAAAATATATGATATATATTATATATGTACCTACGTCTATACATATGTGCAAAATCTCACACATGTTTTAGTAAATATACGACGCTTGGCGTCTGTTTTCTCTCTCGGCGTCTCTTGGATTATCATCGGCGCCGAGACCGAGAGTCAGTTACCGGCCTCCCTTGTTCGAGAAAGCACGTGCACTTCCGCGCTTCCGGTTCCGCCTAACCCTCGCGCTTCGATTTCATAAAGGTGTGCATTTACAATTTAAAATAATTCTAAATAAACTTAACAGCCTCTTGTACAAAACCATCTTGAAAATTCTAAACTAATCGTAATTCTAGTTAATTAGAGACTTTTCAAAGTTTTATTTATCTTAAGCGGCAAGTGATAGTTATTAATTGTTTTCTCAAGTTTTACCACTGGATAGAATACGGAGGAAATCACGAGCTATTGCCGCAAAACGCGGCAAAAAAGTAAAAGTGAGTAATTTTAACATTTTTTTAAAGTTTGTTATATAAATTCAATGGGTTTTATATACTGTATTGTATACTTACTTATACTTGAATAAAATTGATTTATTCTTCTATTGTATTTTTTTGTTCATAAGTATTAAATTAAAAAAGTTAATATCTATAAAAACATTACTGCGATACAAAAACTACATACACGTTATGGAATTTAATTTTCTAAAACAAATTTAACTATTTCAAGGAAATGTCATATTTGATTTTCTTTGTGGAAGAACGCCCGGCTAAGTAAAACCTATATAGGGAAAGCTGTGAAAGTAGTGGTAAATGTACGCCACCAATAGAGACGAGGGCGTGGGTAGATAATGCAATAGTTTGTTTGATCTTCAGGTTCTGTCGTCTAGCTAGTGCTTTTCTTATTAACCTATTTCGTAAGTGCGTTGTCTGGGAAAACGAAAAATGTATTAATAATATATACTACGTTTTAAAGTTTGACTGATCATTAAAAGTACTATTATGAAACACATTGTTAAGAGACATTAAGACAATAAACTAGTTTTAAGTTTTTTAACATACGTTTTAAAAAAAATTTAAATTGATTAATGTTTAATTAATAATATTCACTTAATAAAATTAAAATTAAAAAAATAATTTATTAATACAATGTTATTGTATTATATAAATGAATTTATTAACTTGTATTGCATTTTTAAAGAATACATAATACATTGCTAATATATAATAATTAAATAAACAATGTTTTGCCAATAAAATATATGATTATAAATTATAACGCATATTTCAGAAACTTTGATGAGTTATGATTAACAATATAGTATGCTTTATAATCGGGATCAGATATGCATATTATATTAATATAATAGCATTTATACAAAATTAATTTAGATTATAATTAAAATAAGCCACTATGATATTTTAAACGTCTACTTTCACTATCACAAACGTTTATGAATATATTTATATATATATATATATATATATATTAAGAGTTAATATTATTTTTGAAAGTAGAATTTTATTAAAAGTGTGTTATTGTTGAGAAAATTACACTTACAAGCGCGCCCCGTTTTGTCGAAAAACTGTATACTTACACAGAAAATATTGATTTATCAATGCAGCCAAAGAGGCGCTCGTTGTGCGAAACGCGAGAACAGAATACAAGCTTCTTTTGTATCATAATAAATGCGAAATTCTATTTGACATTATATATTTGAGTATTTTAAAAGATGTATAATAAATAAACAATGATTCAACAAATTTATTGAATTTGGCTATTGTGGATATTTAGAAAATACATAATTGAATGATACATTTCGTAAAATAAATGGTTTATAATTAACGAGAAAGTGTGTGCTTTTTTGTATATATGGTACCTAAGGGGATTTTGAGCCACTTCGCTTATGATAATAATTCATATCCCAGAGGAGAAAATTAAATGTATTTTAAAATGGGTTACGGACGATGTTATAAAATTTTGTTTGGAAGCGTGTTTGTGGTTTGATATTTGAAAACTATTATTTTCATCGTGCTTCCGCTTTTAAACGAGTATTTATTATTTCGTTGAATTATTATACTATTTATATATCGATGCAATTTTTGCGATACATGTTTTAACGAGTGAGTTCAGTTATTAAATATAATTTTGATTTAATACATTATTACATGTTTTGAAGAACATTTTAATTTATTTTCTCTCTATTTAATATATACTTTTTGTTGAACTTCAATGTATATTTTATTTCGACAGCTTTCAATTTGAATATAGCAATATCGTATTTTTATTATATTTCTCAACATAAAACCAAAATCCTTTTACTAGGGAGAACTTCCGGATTTATCGACAAAGGTTTGATTACCTAAAGAAAAACCTCAATGTATAAAATGCCAGTTTCAGTGGTAGTATATAAATTTATTTCATTTAAAAAATCTATAGACCAAAGTCTTTCTGCTCATGAGTGTGATTATAGTAATAAATTACAAAAAAATTATTTTGAAATAAATATTCTAATAAAAATAAAATAATTGCAGTTCTTGACAATTATTTACAATACTGAAAAAATATATTATAATATTATTTAATCTTTATTAAATGATTATACTTAAGGGGGGAGAATAATTGCGCTATTATAAGGGTTCACAGAATCAAACTCATCAAGAATACGCCTGAATATAATTGAATAAAATTTTCACACATTGTAGAAGAAAGTCCAATCTGTGTCCTCAAATTTGTAGAAATTTAATGTGATAAGTATTTCCTCCGTAATTAATTTTTAAAAAGTGACGTTTTTAATGAGTTCTTTGCTAATTTTTTACTCGTTAAATATAACTTTAAATCTTTAACCAAAAACATGAAGACATAGAATATTGTATGTAGTTCATCATATAAAAAGAGTGATGACTAAAATCTTATCGTTTGGATATTGAGTTGGTTTGCGTTTTGTCTCATAAGAACAAATTTTAAACGGCGCTGTACGTGCTAAAATTTTTCTAGAGAGAAAGGTTCACCGATATTCTCGTAGGTGTGATAGGATTTAATATTTTTTCATAACAATACTACTAGTGGCACACCAACTGGACGGGGCGACTAACCCGGCAATTCTCTAGGGTTAATTGTTAAAAAAACGTTTAGATATTGAAATAGAAAAACAAAGGTTCGTATTCACCGCCTTTGTTAAAATCGATATTACCTAATAATGTTTTTGGATGACAGCACTAGCTGCACTTAATAGATTTTTTTTTAAATTTAGAGTTGTGTATTTTCTTATGGTTGATACTCTGTACGTCAATTCATGCCAATCACTGACAATAAACCGTAAAAAAATTAAAATGAATTTACTTGAATAATTTGCACTGAATGCAGTGCAGTGCAACGTTATTAGTTAAGAGCGATTTTAACAAAGGCTACGGATCATTAGGTTCAATATTAGATTGTTTTTATTTTTTTCTATTTTAGTTTAAATATCATTAATATCACAAAATATAACTTTTAACACTTTTTTTTGCAAATATAATATAAAATTATATCAAGTGTTTTGTATTATTGCAACGTCTTTTATATTATCACTCCAGTTTTATAAATCTACGATAAATAAATTAGTGCTCCTTTGTGCATTTGAATTATTCTGAAGATTGGAAGAGATATACTTAATTAATATTATTGCTAACATCTCGTTGGTGGTTTTGCTTATGTTTATTACACATATTGCGGCCATTCAAATTTATTAAAATTTTATAATGTCAATGATAAGTTGCATAAAATTTAATAAACGTTATAAGCGTTTATTAAGTTTTTTACCAAACAATATAAACCTGATATCAGATTTTGACAGCCACAATTATTACTATTTTAATAAAGTTTTTAAGTAAATAGTTTTATTTTTTTATATTACACGCTGGTTTACGAAATACGTACTAGCATTCTTCGTTTTTTATAGTTTAAATAATCACAACATTCTTTCGCTGAAAAAAAACCCATTGCGAATCTAAGCCTACACTCAAAGAAAAGACTATAAACTTTTTCTGTTGAATGCGTTAGTCAGATTTCGTTCGTAGCTTTAATTGCGTTTGTTTTTACCTAAACTAATTTATTTAAGATTTATTGAAATGATAAATAAATGGTATTAATTACTTAATATCAATTACTCAATATACACTTAATTGTTATTTTAAAGTAACTAAGGCTTAGCGTAGCTTTTAAAACATTATGAAGTTTAATATTGTTTTAATTAATATTATAATATCTATCTATTAAATATAAAAAATAATTAATTAAATAAAGTTTTTACAAACTTGTTTAGATTTTTATCAGTATTTTCTATCAACTTGTGGCTGCTTTACATCAGTATTTTGATCAAATTTGATATCAAACATATAAATGTTATTCTCTAAAGCACAAGTTTAGTTAAATATCATCATAATTGTGTTGAAAAGTGTAAAAGTGTTTGTGACCTCTTATTATTAAACATTTTGATGTCACATTACGTGATACTAAAAATTGGTACTTAGACTTAAAACAAGCTAATTATTATTTAATTTGCATTGAAGAATCGCTTTACATACATCTGTAATGTTTTATTATAAATTATAAATTATTGTAAGACTTTATCAATATGTATGCAAAAGATTTTAATCTGTTCTGGTTTAATGCTGAACTAAAATTGTTAATTATTTCTAAGAAAATAGCTCACATTTAGAAGAAAGGCTTTTGAATATATGGCAAACTTTTTCCAAATAATGCTATAACTATTTACTGTCAATAGTAGACAATATTTTTTATAATAATAAAATTTTACACAAAATCTAAAAATCATGGTATTCTTACTAGCAATCCGTATAATGGTACTATAGGTAATGATAAAACAGTATTTTGTCACTTAGTCTTGATTTTATTTTAGTGTTGATCTGAAAAGTAGTTAAACATGCTTGTTCTGATTCTACACTTGTTGGAGATACTCACTCTACCCCAACTACTGTTGGGTATTCTCAAATGGGCTATTGGGTGTTGAATCTTAATAGCTAAATATGGAGCTGAAGATGTACCATACATAACAGTTTGTAATTTGTAACAGCTTTTTGGTTGGGACAAAGGATCTCTAAATAGGTCATCTTGTAACCGTGGACTATCAGCAATTAATCGTTAAGTGATGTTTTTGAATTGGTTTTAACTGAACCATCAAACATAATTTTAAATTTGGTATTTGTGCTTGATTTTTTTATAACACCGTGGTGTGGAATATAAAAGTAATTGCTAGTTTCCTGATTATTGTTTTTAATTAATCTCATGTGACCTTTTTATGAGTATTCTTGAATGAATGCAGTATATTAATTTTTATACGTACAGTTTTTGGCGAATTTTTTTTCCAAATCTTGATTTGCCAAGTATTTGAAGAGTCGGTTTGAATGGTAGTTTTGCAAAAAATCTACCGTGCTTGTCTCTATTGGTATGAGTTTTAAAATGCTCTTTACAGGTTGGTCAGGTTTTCCACTTCTTCTAAACTCCAGAATTTAGACATTGTTTTTTTCATTGATAAATTACAATATGACGATGCTGGATAGTGTTTGGTTTGGCAACTTTTGGCAATTATTTATCCGAAGTGTGTTTTTTGCAGCCACAAGATCCGTTGTTGCAATCTGACCGATACATGGGAGCGAGTTGAATAAATGTATTCCAATTAATAAATCGATTTCTGATGAAATTTAAAAATACGGGTTGCATTATATTATCTGGTAATTTCATATCATTGACGTTGATTGTTGTATGCGAAATTTTTGTAATTGAAGGTATCACTAAACAATTGATTGTAGCGGTATATGAGTTTATGCGTGATTGAAGTTTTGTTGTGCATTTTTTTGTAATGATTGTTGATGCTTTATTTATTCCATAGACCGGAATATTTATTCAAATCCAAACACATGTGCAAGTTTTATTGCTAGTGATACATGATGAGCATTAGTTGGTTTTTCAAATTGGTTGCCAATATGCAATAGTGTGTGACTTGTTGTGGCATATTTTGCATGTTGCTCTGCATTGATTTACTTGGTTTGGTCGAAAACAATTACTACAAAGTTTCAATCTTTCAATATCTTGAATTTGTTCCTGTCAACTAAGATGCAATAATATTGGACATTGATTAAGGTAGTGACTTCCAAGACATGATGATCAGCTAATTGGTTTTACTGCTGCTAAGGCATTAATGGTTGATGAGTTATCTTGGATTGAATGAGTGGTGGCTTCTCTGATAATTGCAATTATTCCCAGACTTGGCATTTATTGTTAAGAAACTGCTTTCATTCATTGTATGTAGGAATTCTTAAACTAGTTAATGACTTTTCCTAGTCAAGTTTGGTTCCAAAATCCAATTTTGTGGTAATGAAGTAAATAGAATTATATCCCATTGATTAACTGGTTCTTCAAGATAATCGAGAGCTGGCAAGTGTTTAGTTACTTCGTCAAGAAACTTTTGAAGTTTGAAGAAGAAAATTGCAAAATACTGGTTGTAATTTAAACAAACCTTAAACATGGTTTGTTATGATGATTTGCTTATTTTTGAGTCTGTTTGTTAAAACATCTGCAAGTTTTGTGCTTATAGTACATTGTAGTTAGAAAATCATTAGTTTCTTTAGACACTAACAAATTTTCAAAATTGTTTTGGGTTAGTTTGAATGTTGCTTTTTGTTTGAGTAATATATTGCTTGTATAGACATGCACTGAGATGTTTACACAAAGTATTATGCAAATTGATTAAACTCATTTTAATTAGTCAAAAGTCTTGAAGATTTATAACGTTTATGAGCAGTTTTTTTAAGTCCAATGCCGGTATTCATAAAACGTGATTAAACAAATAATGATTTGTTAAAAATATAACAAAACGTTAAATCAAATTTTTGTGTTCATAAATACTTTTTATTATGATTATTTATTTATAAAATTTAACGCATTAGTTTTTGTCCATTAAATTGTAATAAATCATTAAACTTACTCTTCTGTTTGACTTGAAAATACCTATTTATCTGTATTAATTCACAGTATTTGAGGTTATATAGTATAGGTTAACATAATAATAACTTATAAAATATTTTACATCTATCTAAGCATTGTGACGTTGGTTTAGTTTTAACAGCATTTATTACATCAGAAATATTGGTAAAGCATAAATCTAAAAACACAACACTATCATTAGATGTAGAATTACATTGTGCGCAGATATTACAAATAATACTTACGCCAAACTCATTAGGGAATTCATAATTTAGTAAATTTTAACTATAAAAAAACAACTTGCTTTAAAAAAAAAAACATGTTGACATCTAAACACATATTTACTTGTAGTACAAGACTTGCTAGACATTGTAACAAATATTCATTAACAACATTAACTTTTGAGAGAGTTTTTTCAACTGTACTATTGACAAATGGCATAAGCTTACAAATTCATTATTTTCCGAGATCTATAATCCGCAACTATGTAAGGTCAATGTTTATAGACTGCTTAAATTTTGTCTTTAATGGGATTATTTTAACAAGTTTGGTTTTAGTTGTTGAAATTCAAAAGTATTATTATGTTCTTGTGACTTCATCAAAATCAAAAGAACGAGCAAACACTAATCAAGTTTAATTCAACAGATATAAAGCTACTCTTCTGATGTACGCGATTATTTGAACTAAAATATTAAAGTAATAAGTATATTAAAGATTAAGCAGTGAAACTCTAGCACATTGTGCTGAAAGGAATAAAATAAATAAAATAAAAATAGAAAATTTGATTTAAAAAATGAAAAAACAAAAAAGTGTACAAATTTTTGATTGACAAAGAAAATATTAAGCTTATTTGTGCTAAAATAATAATAAAAACAGGGAAAAATACTTGCTGAAACAACAAGGAATACAAATTAGATCAGTAAAAAGTTGCAATAAAAAATCAACTTTACTTGATAGTATCTTAAGAATGACTTACATAATCGAATTTATTTTTATTTTATTGATACGAGCATCAATTTAATAATTATATATAAAAACAAACTACAAACGTTTTGAAAACTATTTATGTCTGTTTTATGTTTGTAAATAGTTAATTTTAGAATTAAATTTATTAATTAATGATAAAATTGTATTTGTTATTAAAATACATTTTTGATATTATCATACTATTTAAAAAACGTTTTACTGATATTATGCTAATAAATTTAATTTTATATTTTTATTATATATATTGTATTTAAAACTAGAAAATTTTTTTTTGTTTTATTTATAGAAATGGCATTAGAGAAGCTCTGTAAGCAATCCGTAATATATTTTTAAATAATTCCGTGCAATAACTTGCTAAAAGGTTTGCTAAATGTGTACTGCTTTTAAAGTAATGACTTTTTTTAAAATATTTTTACTGTAAAATGGTTAATGAATGAATTTTTTGATATTATGAATGAAATAGTAAGAAGTTTAAATATATTGTGTGAAAAGTGTATAGACTGAATTTATTTATTTATATTAATTTAATTCAATCTTATACTCTTATTTTATTTAGTAATTTTTATGTTATAGCTTATACATATTATGATTGTATGTTTTTTGTCTGGTATAGAAAGTTTCTAATTATATTTAGTAGAATAAAAACAATAAACCAATAAACCAATAAACTGACTAATGTTCATTGACCTTTTTATTAGTATATTACGTCCGCTAACTATTTTTAATATTAGTATAATTTTTTGTATACAATATGTATATGTTTGTCATCATTTTTTTATATAGTTTATCTGATGCAGTTGTATTTGGTTTATTATACCGCCAATATAGCATTATTATAATAAGTTACTTTTTTTACTTGGTTTATAAGAACGATAATATTATTGTACTTAAAATTGATGACTTTTCTTTGTAAACGTTTTTATTGTTATTGATTGTTTAAAAATGTTGCTCATTAAACATAATAAGAAAAAAATAAAGTTATGAAAAACCAGTAATACACAGATAATAAAAACTAATAACATATTATTTATACTAAACTTATTTTGTTCAGTTTAAGAATTATTTATAACTTCTACTACTGTTTAATTAATTTCTATATAAATGGTAGTAGGGATTCATTAATTTACAAATATAGTTTATCCGAGTCCTTAATAAATTAACTCAATTGGCCACTAATAATACACAAACGGTATAGCTTTTATTAGCGGGAGAATTTAATTTAAACACAGCAGTGCTATCAATCAGCACAATAATATAGCCATAACCGAACTCGTAATAAATAAAAGCGGAATTACAGCTCTGAAATAAGGGAGATATATTTAATTTTCACATAAAGCTTTTACTATTGAAATATAAAAATCAATATCTCCATGAAACATCGAAAGTTATTTAATGCAACAATATCAATTTTATAGTTCCATAAAATATTATACTATAAATTGTAGTACTGAGATATATCAAAGATTTTTAACCGAATATGTATTTACTTGCTACAACATAAATGTTATTATTATTTCAATAAAGTTAAATAAAACTTATTTTTTTATTAATTTAATTTATTAGTATGTAGTACATATTTAAATTAAAAATAGTTGAAATTGGAGCAAATTGAAATCAAAATCAAAAAAAGTAATAGTTTCTTTCTTGTCTCAATTTAAACTAAAATTTTACGTATATGTACTTTAAATTTAATATTGTGAATTATATATAGGGTATACTAGGTGCAATTGTCTGTAATAAATAAACTAATAAAACCAATTTACTTAAAACGTCATTTACTACTTACTACCTACGAAATAAATTTGCAGAAAAAAAAATGTGATTCTTCAAATAATAATTACCTTAAAAATTAAGGGTTAGATTTATTGGCCCGACAGAATAAGATAAAAAAACGGATAAAAAGATTATTTGCACGACAGTAAATTTAAATAACATCCCTAAAAAGTCTTGCACGACAAAATATATTTCACGACAGAAAAGAATAATGCACAGTAAGAATATAAGACCATCGACATCATATGAACTGTTGAATATAACAAATCAACAGTAAAAAAAGTTTTTAGTACAATAATTTTAGCAAAGCAAAATAAAACAAATGACCTACATAATGAGAAGTTTGAGTGACAACTTATTAAAAATGTTTTTTATTTTCATTTTATATTGATTTGTGGCTAAATTAAAAGTTTCCTTAAATTTAAAGTAATATGTATTGCTTTTCTTTAACTTTGTGTTGGTGTAATAGTAGTACACCTGTAGCAAAGTTAGTATATCTATTAGCAAAGTTATAAATGCATCTAAAAGCCGTGACGGAAAATAAAGTTGTACACAAAAACTTCAATCTCCTAAATGCAAATATTTCTTCATAAACTTACTGCTGCAATATATATCAACAGGTTATGGGCCCAGAGTAACGATTACAGAAGGAAAGAGTATTTGGAAATATAAATTTTCATTTAGCATGAAAGGTGAAGTTGATAAATTGCATGGTACAACTGGATGGGGACAGTGGAAGTTTTTGATAAAGGTACAGAGCTGCATAGTTCGACATTGAAGTTGAGAACTCGAAATGGTTAATAGCTGATGCTAAAACACAAAGAATAATTGCAACTACTGTAAGTCATAAAGTGCTTTTATATATTATGAATTGTAAAATTGCTAAAGCAATGTGGGAAGCTAGTTTACATTTGATGCAACAGAGTTTCTACAAGTTTACAATGGATCCTAACCTTGATATTGCGTCTCATATATCTAAGTTAGAAGAAATTAATCAGCGGTTGCAGCAACTTGGAGAACCAGTTTTGGATTTAATGATTATAACAAAAATTCTAATGACTTTATAGTGCATGAGAGTCTGTAGCAGAAGACAAGAGAACTTTGTCAAACTTAACAAGTAGCCTACTTATTGAGGAATCAAGATTACAAGTACAAATTGCAAACAAGCCAGAGCAATCAGATACGAGTGGTGCATTGGCAGCAAGATTAAAATGGTTTAAATTACATGGTATTGAAAAGAAGTTTGGTAAACGTCATTTCTGCAAGAAACAAGGTCATTGAAAATAATTGTAAATTATTTAAAAAATCACTTGAGGACAAGAAAACAAATGTTGCAAATGAACAAAGAAAAGAAGCATTTGTCATTGAAGTTTATATAACTAAAATATCAGATGATAATTGGTACTTGGGTTAAGAAGCTAATGATCACATGTGTAAAACATTAGATTGGTTTGAAAACTATAAGGAATATGCTGATTTTTAGCGAATTATGGTTAAAATTGGCAATGATGCTGGAATTTCAGCTCTTGGAATAGGTGATGTGTCTATTTTGGCATATGACAAAGAACAATAGAAACCAAAAGTTTTGAAGTTAAATTTTTTCTCTGCTGGATCAGTTTTAGATAAAAGACACATGTATGTACCATTCATAATAACGAAGGAAAAATAGTTGCAACGTCAACGTTTCAGAAAATTTTACAAAATAAATTTTAAACTTGATTGCCAAGAAAATGCGGAACCATACCAAGATAGCTTGAGGCTATGTGTTGAAAGTTTTGAAAGAGAGCGATCTTAGTGAACAAAAGTCAAGGTACATTTTGTGCGATGGTTGCATGCTTGGCAAGCAACACAGAATGCATTTTAAACTAAGTGGTAGTATAACATTGAATCCTGGTGAAGTTATTCACACTGATTTATGTGGCCAATGCATAATATTTCTATTGGTGGTTCTAAGTATTTTCTGCTATTTAAGGGTGGATATTCACACTTCAAAACTGCCAATTATTTGAAAAACAAAAATGAAGTTTATAAGAAGTTACAAGAGTATTTAGATTTTGTTGCAAGAGAAACCGATTTTAAAATAAAAATACTAAGATCAGACAATGGTACTGAGTACATTAATGAAAGTGTAAAGAAGATTTTGGCAGACAATAATATTTGGCATGAAACAAGTATTCTATATAATCCGGAGCTGAATGGAAGTGCAGAACGAGACATGAGAACAATTGTTAAAGCTGCCAGGACTAATTCATACAAGAGAACTCAACGTGAAATTGTGGGCTGTTGCTGCAACAATTTATGTTCTCAACAGAACAGGGACTTTGTCTGTTGAAGATCAATCTAGCTTTAAATTATGGTTTAAAAGAATTCCTCTGATAAATTATTTGAAAGTGTTTGGTGCAAAGGTGTATGTACATATTCCGAAGCAGTTACAAACAAATTGGGATAAAAAGAGTAAACCAGGAATATTTGTAGGATATGGAGAGTGCCAGAAAGGGTACAGAATCTGGTATGAATGTGAAAATAAGATCAATGTAGAAAGAGATGTAATTTTTTATTCAGAAGCAGATGTTTGTGACAGGAATGTCGATAAAGTGATAGATGTTTATTAAAAGAATAAATCAGCTGATAGTGTTACAATCCATGTGTTAGATGCTTATGATCGGAATAAAACAGCTGATACTCTGACAAATACATCAGATAGTCATGTCATAAATGAAATTGTAACAAATATGCCAGATGTGACAAATATTTCAGATGTTTGTGTCAAAAATATATTGAAGAATCAGAAAACTGAAGACCAAACCGAGGTTGTGTCGAATTCTATTGTATTAAGAAATAAAAGTATATTAAGGAAACTTGACAGTTTTGTAGATTTAGCACAATTAGAATCAGATATTTATGCACTAATATCAGATAACCAAGAGCCTATAAGCTATGAAGAATCTATTGAATCAAAAGAAGCTACAAATTGGCATAAAGCTATGAAAGAAGAAATTGATTTATTAAAGCAAAATAATACTTGGATCTTAGTAGATATTCCAAAAGATAGGAAGGTTTTACTTAATAAGTGGGTCTTTAGAATAAAGACTAATGCAAAAGGTGAAATAAAACAATATATAGCAAAAGTAGTAATCAAGGGATATGCTCAGGAATATGGTACAGATTATCAAGCTTTAAAGATCGTGTAAATAATTTGAATTACGTTATACAAAAGATCAGATAGCAGATATTTTTACAAAATCATTAACTAAAGATACCTTTCAGAAATGAAGGCATATGTTAGGTATTACAAAATGCAGTGTTTAATTTTTTTATGAAATGTAAACATTAAGTGAGTGTGTTGAAATATGTAATGTTTGTATGATCTAGTTAGTGAATAAAGTTGTACACACAAACTTCAATCTTCCAATTGCAACTATTTCTTCATAAACCTACTGCTGGAATATATAACAACACCTAGCATCACACAGGTCGAAGAGTCACAAAAAATGCCGTTACTTCTCCGTGTAGGATTTAACTGTATTACAGCTTTCCTTTACACACATTAGTTTAAACTGTTTAATAGTTACTGTGATTTTATGTAAATTGTCACTTTGACCACCAGTGAGATGCTAGGCAATTTACATAAAATACATCATTTATTAATTTTAAATTTGTTTTGGTCATATGATTAAAATAAAACGCGCAAAAAATGCTGTTGCCTGTCCGTGTAAGATTTAACTGTATTGCAGCTTTCTTTTACACATAACAGTTTAACGTTTCTCTTAATAGGGGGCATTGCTTTAACACCTTTGACACATTAATAAACATAAACTGTTTAATAGTTACTGTTATTTTATGTAAATTGTTTTTTTGACCAGTGAGATGCTAGGCACACTGATGATGGGTGCATACTCTGAAGCACGAGTGTATGTGTTTTTTACTGGATGAAAAGGCAATTTACATAAAATACATCATTTATTAATTGTAAATATATTTTTACGGTCAAACGTAAACTGCCACAACTTGGCATCAAACATAAGTCTAAACATTTGCGCGTGCGCATATAAACCTAAATTAAATACATTTTCTATTATCTGCTCAGGGGTTGAATTAATTCCAAACGGTAATCTGTTATAAGCAAATGTTTCTCTATGAGTTGAAATAGCCACATCATGGCGAGAGTCATTACCGAGTAATACTTGCTGATAATCATCTTTTGCTCACCACCTTGTAGTTTAGTAAAAATATCTTCAATTTGAAGCAACGGGTAATAATCAATATTTAAAAATAGATTTAAAGTTATTTTGTAATCTTCGCATAACTGTTCTATATATCTTTAAAATGGGAACAATTGCCGTTGTTCTACAATCACTATTTGTGATATGAGTCAAAATATCACAACTGATTAATTTATTTAATTTATAGTTGTCAACCTTGTTTTATCTAGTTTGGGATTTTGCTTTATTTTTAATTTTAATTTAAAAAAAATTTGTTTTCAGATTTACTAAAAACTCCGCAGTATTATCTGATTTGTTTATAAAAATAATAATTTTAAATTCTATTTTGAACATCACTAAAAACACACAAGGCTGGACCACTATTTTTTATTACATATAAATTCATGAATTGACAGAAACTTTACTCAGTGCTGTTATTTTGCCTCTACTGTGACCATTAATTTTAAATTTGTATCTGATATTAGTATTTTATTTTTAAGTAATTTATCAAAACATTTTTTGTAAATTACACATTTAAACATTTGCTAAGTGTCCTTTATTATTACATGTTACAAACATATTATACCGATATGTCAGAAGAATGATTTGTCCGTTTGCATCGTTTACATTCTCCATACTTACGCTACTTTTGCTTAGCGTTCGAAGTAATGAAATGCGCTTGCTTTTCTTGTTTTCAGCTGTTGCTTCCACTACCGCGTCATCATGGATAGAATTTTCTACACTAGGATATTTTATTCAAATTCAAGGCCTCAATTTTGATATGCCCATCAACCAGATGATCATATATTCCATAATGTGTGCATTATTAAATGTTAATTGTATATTTTTGGTGAATAATAACAATAATACGCTAAGTTTATAATCCGCCCAGCTCATTTTTGAAATGTTTCTTGCAGATTTTGTTTTGCATTATAGAACCGATATCGTTCTACAAATATGGCCTTTGCTTGTGTATAATAATAGTCCATCTAATTAATTACTTCTTTATATGCATCAGGCTTCTTGTGGTAGCCCGATTAACAAAATTGCACGCTGTATCTTTTTATCTGTGATTTCGTTAGCAATAAAATATTGATCTATGCGTATTTTGTGTACGCACCACTCCTATGTTTTTGGATTAAACTCCGTAAGAACCCTAATTGATCCTGTAAACTTTATTTACTTTTGTCGCCATTGTAATGTACTGCCGGAAAACGTGATTGGGGTCAAAATAAACCCAGAAAAACATCCCTAAACCAAACATATATTCCTACGCTCAAACGCACATTGCCACAATTTGGCGTTAAACATAAGTATGAATATATGCGCGTGCGCACATATAAACCTAAATTAAATACATTTTCTATTACACATTATCCATTACGTGCACATTAAAACTTTTAATAACCTTTAAAATATTTTGCATTTTTTTGTAACTAGGTGTATTTTTATAATTTTTCCATCTTAGCACAACAAATGCCAACAAGAAATTTATATTAATTGTATAGGACTTTATTAATTGATAAAAACAAAATAGAAATCTAACATAATATTATTGGTAATTTTTTAGTTTAATGATTTGTATTTTTTTATATAAATTAGACAAAATACATATAGTTAATGAAACTCAAATTTGCACTAGTTGTTAAAACAAAAAAGGTTCACGATGACGTAAAACATGAAGAAGTAAAACGCAGGCTTTTAACCAGATAGTTATTCAAAAATTACCAATAAAGATACTGGGGTTGCAGAGCACGCAAATGTGAGATTTTATGGTAAGCTTTCCTGTAGTCATAAAAAGCAAATGATACAACACAGTAAACGTGTAGGTACGCAATTTTGTTATAAAGTTAGTATATTTTTAATCAAGGTATAGTAGGTGTAAATAGAACATCAAATAAAAACAAACATATTGCAATTTTATTAATAAAATATTTTAGCATTATATACAATTGATGAATGTAAATAATTCAATTAACCATCATAATAGTATATAATATATATTTAATTTGTAATAATAGATGAATTCAATTAGTTACCTTGTATGCCAATTGTATTACATGTTCACTGATGAGGAAGGAGTTCAAACTAAAAACACTAATATATATGCTACACACAAATTGTAAACTAGTTAAGTTTAAATTGGAAAACATCACGTTTTATTAGTAGAAAAAATTTAAGAAATTACATTATAATCATAATTAGTAAATACTATTGAAATTAACAAAAAAACTAACACAGTAAGTAATTAATGCTAGTTATATTTAGTATGGTTAAATTTTATTCATAAATTTAGAAAGCTTTTAAAATGATAAAATATCAATAATAAAATGATATACTTAATATTCTTATTTTGAGCTAACGGATGGGGCACATCTGTTTGATCAAAATAGAGAGGTAGCAGAATTTTGTAAAGCGGCAAATTGAATTAATATTTAAGCAGAATAATGCTCCTTTCAAGTGTAAAAATAATGGAACTCTTAATAGAGAACTTTCGTTCGTTTTGCTTAAATTTTTAACTCTTGGTGGAAAAAGTAAGGAGTATTTATATATTATGAAAAAGTGCCAAAATGATTGATATTTTATTAGATATTTAAGATTAATTATATTAAATCAGAAAATTTGTTTTTATATTTTATCATAAAGCCAAGAAAAGGGCGGACTGATCGATTGAGAATACAGCTATCCGAAAGACTGGTGTAAGGAAAGACCGACTAAGCCGGACCGAAATGATTATCATTCAAGCTTCGGATCGATTTGAATGAATTGGCAACTTCAGTGTGGCATCGTCAATCCCTGCCTAATAAAGACGTATAGAAGTGCGCGAAGAAATTTTACGTTCCTTATTTTTTAAGTCTTAAATATTTTTATCATTAGGTTCTAATTAATATTCGTATAAATCCATGTTAAATTTGCATTCCATTACCATTTTTATTTATGAATATTTAATTATTCATTTCTTGATAACGAAAGGACGTTTTGTAAACGCAGTATTAACTGAATAAATATAATATTGAAGTATCAATAATTTCTATTTTTTATAACTACTACTTTATTTTGAAATAAACATTAAAGAATTCAATTAATTCTTACGATGGAAAACTATTGAAATCAGTCAACTCAATTATCATAATTATTCCTAAATCTAAATTTTTAATTAATGTTTTATAATATAACAATATTATTATTTTACGTATTGTCTAATAGTGTATAGAAAGCCAGATATCACATATAAAAACTCTCACTCAGCATTATTTACTTCTTGTTAAAAAAAACGCAGCTAAGTTGCGGCTTAAGCAAGCTCAAAAATGGTTGTTAGTTAGTTGCCCGGTCAATTGTAAACATTGGGTTTGGATAATTAGCTTAATTTGTTTTAGTTTGTTGGTTTTACATGCTATGCTAGATTGGATTAAGTTTTTGCGTTTCAAAATGTCGGTTTTATTAGTTAAAATGTTTTTTAATCAGCTTATTTAGTTTTTGTAATATTGTAGGTTTTGTTTTAGAATCTTTTGTTTTGCATTAGTAAATAAAAGTTAGTAAGAGTAAATAAGTCTTTTTTTTAATATTTAAAATTTGGTTAAAATTGATATTTTATTTATAATTTTATATATAGGCTAAAGCAGTTGGTATTTATCAATAATGGCTGACTATTACTAATATCAACAACATTTTGATTGACAATTTGTACTATTGCCGCGCAGCCTTTGCGGTGTCCTGGAGCTGTCCCAGACAGAATTTTTTAACCAACTTTTAAATTCTTTATTCTAATAACTGTAGAAAACTTTTTAAATAAGCTATTAAAACTGCGTGCTTAATGTGACCACATATAAAAATTGTCCAAGTTACAGTATGTTGTTAAAGTTTAAAAAACAATATGAAAATAAATATTGATGTTGGTTTGTTTTTGTAAAAAAAAAATATTAGGAAATAGTCGTATACTTGCAAAAAGACTCATTGAAAAACTTGTTTGTGCTCCTAACTGCATACTTACTTGTGTTTTAATAAAGCACTTATGTTATAATAAAATTACATTTTTTTTGCTTTGTGAAGTGGTAAGTCTGGAGTTTTTGCACTGCGGTCTCTTGGTTTTATTTTGCGTCTCTGATTGTTACTTCTCTGTTAGTTTTTTTTTTTAATTAAAGTTCAAAAACTTATGCTAAAGAACAGTCTTGAGTTTTTGTGTAGTCCGTCTTACACTTGCTCAGCAGATATAGCAGTTTTTTCGTCTTTCATGCGGCACAGGAGATTTGTCTGTATTCTCATCTTATGCATGTGTTTGTTTAGGCTACATTGACTAGTTATAAGTTCTATAAGCTTTTGCAGTTTTGTTATGCTCATCTGCATAACCATAGTTTGGTCAATGTGCGATGGTTCTGCTAGAATAAGTCTTGTGTGCTTTATTCTGTGATTGTACTGTTTACATGTTTTGCGTTAATTGTACTACGGGTTATTTATTTACAGGTTTTGTATGAAATCCCAAATACAGGTTCAGATCCAGTGAACGTCTCCGTGGTTTACTTTTGGTCCGATTACGCTAACTTACGCTTTACTTTCTATACCTTGATTTTTTGGTAGACTAAGGGGTACCCTGTTTTTTGTGACTAATACCGGACTGACTATACAGTTCATTATCAGTTTGGATTTTGTTATTGTTTTGTTATTGGCAAGCGTATTGCCATTGCTTGTAGTGTTGCTTGGCTGTCCAAAATGGTGGTTATTGGTTTTTTGAAGTGTTGAGATAACATTTGGTCATCTTTCTAGCGGACTATGCACTTAATGGGAATTAACTTTGTTTGAATAACTGATGCATGTTTACCCAAGTATATTTAGCTCCATTTGTATATCAGATGGCTTCTATGATTACTTCCGGGTACTTATTATTTGTCTTGCGACAATATTATTACATCAAATGATTTCTGTTTGCAATAACCATCTATAAAGTTTTGTATTTTTTTAATGTCTCTTCTTCATGTAATGTTGTTATTTTTGGTCGGTTGCCTCAAGAGTTACATTGTGTTTAATTTTTGTTTGTTTATATATTTGGTACGTTGCTTGTTTTGCTTTTATCATTGCAACTAAGTGCAGTGGTGATAGCGATTGCAATGTTTTTATGGCTGCTGGACTGCTGTGGGAGTTGTTTACATTGCTCTCGTTATTAGCAAACTTGCCAAACTTGTTTGTAGTTTTATAAAAGAAACAATTGCTATTTACGGTTTACTGATAGTCTTTCTTTCTTCTATCACTTTTTTATGGTGTTTAGTGCATTCTGCTTCAAGTTGGATAATGTTATAATAATAATAATAATAATAATAATAATAATAATAATAATAATACGTTTATTTTATCTGGACTTACAAATACAAACATAGATATGTACAAATAAGTAAAGTAAAATACGTCAAAAAATTAGGTTAAGTTAATTAATATTTTTACAAAAACACACTAACTCTTCTACACTGTACGGTTCACAGTTTAAGACTAGTTTGTACAATCTGCGCTTAAATAGTTTATAGTTAGTTAACAATTTAATGTCCGCTGGTAATTCATTAAAAAACTTAATTGATGTATATATTGTACCCGTTTTTGTTACATTGAGTCTATGTTTTGAGTAAAAATATATGTTTGATCTTGTAGAATAATTATGTTTTTTTGTGTTTTCTTCAAATTTATATTTGTATTTAAAATTAAATAACAGAATTTGGTATATAAATAATCCATATACTGTTAAAATATGATTTTCTTTAAAAACACTTCTACAAGTATTTCTTAGAGGGATATTAAACATAATTCTAATCACTTTTTTTGTTGGACAAAAACTTTGTTTGTGTATGTGTCACAACTACCACACAAAATAATTCCAAATGAAATCTTCGACTGAAAATCATTTCATAGTATACGCTTTTTAGATGTTGTTGGTCTATATGGTTTTTTAGAACTCTTATCCTGTAAATAACTGGCTGAATTTTTGTATTTAAATAAGAGATATGCTCGTGCCAATTTAAAGTTTCATCTAAGATTATTCCAAGACATTTACTATTTTGACTAATAGTTAGATTAAGGTTATCAAAACTTATTTGGTCTGGTATTGTTAGCTTATACCGATTTGTGTTTAATATTGTACAAGTAGATTTTTCTGCATTTAAAAATAATTTATTTGCTGTAAGCCAAGTTTCCATTTTCTTTAAGTACATATATACTTCTTTCTGATATTATAGATTCTATATCAGCTTTATATATTAACAAAGTAGTATCGTCGGCATAGTTTATGGTGTTATGTGGGCTATTTACAAGTATATCAGATATATCGTTGATATAAATTATGAAAAGAAGTGGCCCGATTATACTACCTTGTGGTATTTCTATTTTTATTACCCGAGAACTTGAAATATATTTTGTTGTATTTTTATCAATCTGCACACGTTGGCTCCGATCGGTGAGGTATGATTTTATCTATCAAGTTTTGTAAAAAGTACAGTATGACATACACAATCAAAAGCCTTTGAGAGGTCAAGAAAAACCCCACAAGGTATGTTCTTTTCCTCCAAAGCATCGGTTATGTTTTGACACATTTGTTGTACGGCTGTCTCTATATTTTGGTTTTTAGTAAAACCGTGTTGGTTGTCTTTAAATAATTTAAGTTTATTAAAAAATGAAACAATTTTTTTACACATTAACTTTTCAAATATTTTAGAAAAAGAGTTTAGTATACTAATAGGTCTAAAATTTTCAGGATTATTTGCGTTACCCTTTTTCAGTATTGGTTTTACAATTGCGTCTTTTAATTGAAAAGGAAAAATACCATGCTTTAGAGACTGATTTATTAAAAACGTTAGTGGTGATATAATTTTAGATATGCATTCTTTAATTAGTGAAAGCGGAATCTTGTCAATTCCAGCTGTAGATTTGTTTTTAAGAGATTTTGTTATTCTTATTATATCTGATTCATTTACATCATCAATATGTATGACTCTTCTGTATATTGTATTGTACACTCGTAATTGTCTTCTGGCAATTTTGTCATGAGGTTTGCGGCAATTGATGCAAAATAGTCATTAAACTTTTCAGTCAACATATTTAAGTTTTGATTTTCCCAATCATTATGATTACATGTTTTATTATTTAAGTTAGTTGTCTGTTTTACAATACTCTACATTGTTTTAGTATTGTTATCGGAGTTTTCTATGATGTTGCTGTATTTTTCTTGTTTTTTATTAATTAAAGCAGTATTATATTCTTTTTTGGCATTTTTATGCATTTGTTTATAAGTAGCATCACAGGACGATAATGTGAATAATAAATCCAAGTTTTCTTTTTTAGATTTAATGTCTGGTGTATTTAAATTTAAATCTTTTTTGGTTGTGTTATTGTTTACTGTTTTTATAGGAAAGCAGTTGTTAAAAATATTTAGAAAACTAGAGATAAATATATTCCTCATATCATCGACCTTATTTTCTGCAATGACATATATTGATAGCCACGACTCATGTGAAAGAAGCTGTAAAAATAATATTTTATATTCCTCACTAAAAATACGTATTTTTTTGCTGGTGTTTACTTTTTGAGGTTTATTATCAAAAGTATTTTTTTGTGCAGTGTGATCTGAAATGCCAGTGTGTATTACGTTGACATTACAGTAGTCCATGTTTGTTATTATATTGTCTATACATGTCGCAGAGACAGGAGTTATTCTGGTTGGTTTGTCGATTAATGGTATTAAATTATATGATTTCAGCAAATTTAAACATTGCTGCGTTTCATCTAGATTCGTTAAAATATCAATATTAAAGTCACAGGAAATTATAAATTTACTATTTTGTGTCAATAAATGCATTAGAATAGTGTCTAGTTTCTTCATAAACAAAGTTATACTGGGGTCAGGGGGGCGATAAATAGATATGGCCGTAATTTTTTTACCATTTATGAGTATATCTGCGGCGGCACATTCAAACATATTTATTACTGATATGGTATTTATATCAACTCTACTTTTAGTGATGAAGTTTTTTTTACAATATATTGCACTTCCGCCGTGTGCTCTTGGTTTACGACAAAAATAAGATGCTAATTTAAAGTCTATAATGTTAGTAACTTTTAGTTCTGTCTCACTTTTCCAATGTTCAGTGATGGCCAGTATATGCGAATTTGTGTATTCTATAAGATGTTCTAGTTGAGCCACGCTGTTTCCAATGGATTGTATATTCTGGTGGATAAATTTGATTTTCGTACGGTCTCCGTCCGTCGGCGGAACAAAAAAAAAAGCGGTTAATAGAAACTCCTGAAGGCCAGACGCCGGGATTTTGTATTTGATCTAATTGTTTCATGGGAAGCGATATTTTGAAGGATGCATATTGTTTAGGGTATTTTGAGGCAATTTTGTCGCATATATACCCAGAAAATTTGTTTGTTTTTAGGTGCTTCTTAATGTCTCTCTCTGTCACAGTAGAGTGTAGTCCATATAGGTGAAGATGTGCCAATCTGGGCGCCGCTGCTATCTCCGTTATTTCATTTGATGTACCACGAATTGTTACTTCAAACTTCCCGTTTACCAGGATAGTAAGATTATCGGCGTAATCTAAGGCAAAGAAACCCATTGCCGGTGAAACTGTAATACCAGCTATCTGCATTTAGATGAATTTTACAGAAGTAACAAATAACTTCACAATTAACTAAAATTCATGCATCTTATTTATATTTTGGTAGACTTTTTAATTAACATAATTTACACCATTTTATAACATTACTTTTATTTATTTTATTTTAGTATAATAATAAGTAGTAATATATCAGATAGCTGGTATTACAGTTTCACCGGCGCCATGTTATTCAGTAACTTTAGTAAGCCGTCTACGATAAGGAATTACAGTAGAGGTGCTATTCCGTCAGCAACTTTCACTCATACATCTTGCGGTTTAACATTATTTTTATAGTTTGACAATGCAATGGGTGCAAAGGTAGTATTGTCAAATGCTCTTTCAATGTTTAAAAAGACTCCTAGAACAATGTTTTAATGTGTATAGTCTATTTGAACTTGTTGACTAGCTAATGTATAGCCAGTTTTTGTATAAATTTGTCGATTTATTTTAATAATGCTAGTTTAAAAAATTGCAGACTAATTTTGTTCGTATGATTTGGCTAGACCATACAAAGGTTGTTACGTCTCATATTTAAAGGCTAATGCTTGTGTTGCTACCTCACAGCTGCCTTTTTAAACTCTTGTATAGATACTACCTTAACTACTCTCCAGTTGTTTGATATATATGAAAGTGCGGAGCTAGATTTGATAATTTTGCATACAGGAATCTTAAGAGCAGTAACATGTAACATGATATATGTATATATAATGAGAACTTTTTGAATGGTTTAATGTTTACTATGACATTTACCTCTGTCCAGTCTTTTGTTTTCTTATTAGTTATGCATTTTAAAATTTCTTGGTTAGGAATTTTTGTCAGCAGTTACCAGCGCCGTAGCTAAGGCCCCACAGACCCCGCAGTGCAGGGGGGGGGGCGACATGTTTTGGGGCTCCTAAGCCTCAAGAATTAAATAACCAAATTAATTTGATACATTGATCAGTGATTACTATTGTTATTTAATAAAAGTAATAATACAAAAAATTTATAAAACAAAAAAGTATTGTTTAATTTAGTTTTATATAGTATATAGTGTATTAAGGACCATAAATAGGATTAGCAGCCCGCCGCTTTTAGCAGCACGAACAAGCAAAGCTAGTGAGGGCTACTAAAACGAAGGGCTGCTAAAGCATTTTAGCACGAGTTACACTCGATATTTTTTTGCCTGCCCCAATTAAAAACATTATTTTCAATGTTTATTATAATTTGTCAGATTTTAATGTATGACGTCTACATATAAAATTTTAATTCACAACCAATCAAATGTCGCGAATAACCGAAAAGGCCAATGAGCATATGCGGGCCGAAAAAAGATGCAGGGAAAAAAAGGTATTTTAGCCGGACTGATTGTCGTTGTCGTTGTTTATTCGGCTGCCTTTAGTGCTTCTGTTTTTACACGTTGCGTTGGTTTGTTTGCATGCTTCAGCCAATGAAGAACTCGGTTGTTCCAGGCACATGCTCTCAATTCTTTAATGAGCTGTTACCATACATATGAAATGGTATTTAATCGGCAATAGTGACAGTGCAAGTGAAGTTATAGCCTAGAATAACTTTAGTTTTGCATATGTGTTGTTCTTCATACTGTTGCTCTCTCGCATTCGCCTGTTTTGTGTATCTTTTCTTGTTGAACATATTGTTGTTTAGTATATTTAAAGTAATTGTTAATTGTGCCAACTGATGATCAATCCAATAATGGGAGTACCTACATTTTCAGAATTTATTTTATTTTATAAAAAAATGTTTTTTTATGTATACGTATTTGTTCATTTCACACGTATACGGTTGTTTTCAGTTGCAACCAAAAACAATTGAAACTTTTTCACACATACACGGTTCATATTAGCTTTTGTGTTTTTTTCCGTACACAGGCTCAGTAGTAATCATAATGAAGAGAAGTGAAATTGTTGCCATATTGTTTCTCTATAGAAGAATAAAAAAACAAATGGGGAATACTAGAATTTATTGGGAGTACCCTCCCATCACTTTACGTGAGAGTATTTGGTGCTATACTGTTTCTATTAAGTACCGAATACAAACCAAAAAAAAACAAACAAAAACAAACCGAAAACGAACCGAATCAAATGGAATCCCATGAGTGAAACTAAAGCGTTAAAAATTTATTTTGAAATATAATACAAACACGATAGAGGCCCCAAGAAAATTCTTGCGGGGGGGCCCAGAATTTGAAGCTACACCACTGGCAGTTACTATTACAAAGTGGGCAATAGAATGCGTAACTAGCTTACTGCATTTCTACAAAATTTTATTTGCTTGTTTTTTTGTTTGTATTTTTTGTCTTCTTACTTTCTTGGCATTACTGAATATTACTAGTATTATACTATTTTATACATTTGTTTACAGTAGCTACATTTTTCTGGTTATATGTATTTTAAATAAATGTAAAAATGATCCAAAACTTTTATTTATCTTATTCAAGATTATTGCTCTCTTTATTTGGTGGCGCGCTTAGTAGTTCATTTACATTGCAATATGCACAGCAATTTTAAAATTCAAGTTTTAAAATTTTTGTTTATTTTTACTACTTTTGTAATCTTAAATTAAAAGCAAAAAACAATCACAGCCATTAGAACAAACAATACTTTATAGTTTGTTGTAGAAAAGAAATTTAAGACTGACAGTAATTTGAATCTATGCAAATAGATTATGAAAACACGTTAAAACTTCTATTGTGTTACTTGTCTTAACCGTGTCTTGCAATTTTAAAGTTGTGTTAGAGTTAGAGAGGTCTTATGATTAAAAACCAAGTTAGATAACACTGTAAATAAAAATCTAAAAAAATAAAATTGCTTTAAGATTTAACAAATTAATAAAATATAATAAATGCATTGGCGTTACAACTTTTTGTTAAAATTGTATTTTATATTCTATGTACATTATAAAAACAATTTAGCATAAACATTATTTTAACATTTGCATTATTGCTAAGGTGTATCTTAAGATTTACTAATAAATGATGGTGGAAGTAGAAAGAAAACAACAGTTTAAAAATATTTTTCAGATTTAACATTATTACTTGGAAAATCGTTTGTAGCAGAACAATACGTCTGTTCGTGGGTTATTTCGTTCCGGGAATAGAAGGTTAAAAAAACAAAGTAATATACGCTTCATCAATATATATTTTCACAAATACATAAAATGCATATACAATAAAATAACACAAATAATTCAATAAAGATAAAGTATATTATTAGTTAATAATTAATAATAAAATAAAATAATATATTTTATTTATCAATTGCTTTCTTGTAAGAAATAAATGTGCATATTCTTAAATATTACATTTATTTACATTTTATACTAAATATTGTACGCTTGGTTGCATAGAATTGTCATACGATTTTGAATAATTCTTTTATATTTATGTACTGTACATACGGTGTTTATTTATGCCCGTCACACGATTTTCAGGCAAATCTAATCACAGTTACATATTTAATTTATAGAATACAGATAGTAGATGCGTATTAGTATATAGTGTACCAAGGGCCGAAAATAGGCTTAGCAGCCCGCCGCTTTTAGCAGCACGAACGAGCGAAGCGAGTCGAAAATGTTGCTTTCGGTAGAGGCAGGCAAATAAATACTATAATTTTATAACATTTTTGGAAAATTATTAAAATGTACTGTTAATATGAATTTTTTAAATATTTTTTGATATTACTAATGTTTCATATGTATTTTTAATTTAAACTTTTCAGCGCGTATGCCGTTGTCAGTTAAGTACGAATAAAATAAACTTTTATAATTTCATCATTTCTTTATATTTATGAGTTTATTGAGTTATATGGGGCATTTTTCTATTTTTGTATAGTAAAGTAAACAATTGATTAAAAATAAATCAGAAAATTAGTGAAAGAATTCTATTTACTACACTCATAAAGTTATTTTTATTACATACATAATTGTTGCCAGAAATATCTTGATTGTTAGCTTTTATAATTTTTATTTTTATTTTTCAACTATTGATATATGTATGTGTATGTGAATATATCATTCAAGTTAAGAAGCCAATAAATATTATAATAGTATTCATGATAGCAAATATAATATTAAAATACTAGTCAAATATTATAGTTGAATTAAAAGAAAAAAATAGTTTGTAAATTAAAATAAAAAATGTAATTATTGATCTCAACTGTAGAATGCATTTGTTGTTATCAATTCTTTAATATTTTTAAATTATTGTGGGGAGAGAATTATAGAATTTTAAACAATAATAGTTTGTTAAACACATATGAAGATGTTAGCGTCATGTGCTGATGTTTTGTTGTTCATCTTATATTTGAATGACACGTGAGTTTGCTTTAAAAGATGACAAAGTAAGATTATCTTAAAAGGCCAACGTTTATTGAGTCCTTTAGACAACAAACACATTACTTGCCAACTTTTTTAAAGTGGCTTTTTCATAAACATGTCAGCTCAGGGCGCTATCAATATATAAATGTTTTGTGCAGAATCCTTACTAGATCATAATTTGAAATTTAAATTTGCTGCTTTAATATCATCCAGGTTAAGCCTGTTGCTTACAAACCAATTGAGATGGAGGATAGTGCTGTATGTTGATTAGCGATTTCTTTGACTGTGTTAGCTTGATAAATAACTGTAGTTTTATCAACATCCAATTGGAAGATTATTAATATACATATATACAGGGTGTCTCACAACCTGAGGTCACAACTTTGTTTACTATAGTGTGATCATTATCTCAAAAACGACTATTAAAGAAGTATTGATCTGTTTTAGTTCAATATTGAAGCAAACAAAACAATAAATGATGTTAAGTGGCAATTGATAGAAACTGTCTACGTTATTATAAAAATATTTACTTTTATGTCAAACAGTAAAGCACCTTAAAATTCATTATTCTGTTTACGCTTATTAATAGTGTTGATGTTTATTCGTTACATCTACTGTTTTTGTGATAGAAACTTAATACTAGCTGCTCAAGAATAATGATTGAGATTTTCAAACCGGCGACTATCAAACCGACAAGTTTTCCAACAAGTGTGAGAATTCATAATAACGCCAACATTTATTACATTTATGACAATATCTGTAGAGTCTTATGAACTTTAGTAATCAGAGATATTAAAGAATGCTAATTAATGTTATAATATTGGAAAACCAGAATTAATAATGGCGGTGACAGAATTACGACATTTACGGATTTTTGAGTACGTTGTCCCTGTTTTGGTAGACATATACATCACTTCAATTACTCTTCAGCTGTTTGGTATATATGAAAGTCATATGATAGCTGTGAAAGTTTTACATAGGGTTCTCACTTCTCAAATAGCAACCCAGTTTTATAACATGATGCGATAGATCTTTTCAGCTTCTGCTGCCTTGGTTGTAAACAGATTTCTTATGTTAAGTTGCATTTACTTACTATATCGCTTGTTTTTGTCTAGTTCTTTTTGTTTCCAATTTTTGGCGTTTGTTAGGAGACCCTAGAAAATGTGTCTGCAGTAACTACTGCAAGCTTTTTTTAACCGACTTTTTTTATTGTCAGCAGGGGATTCATGTGTGTTTGCTCTAATCGTTTTTTTTTTAAGTAATTTGTTTGTTTCCCCTATTTGTAGTATTTTGTTAAATAGGTTCTAATTATTTTTTTTGGGTTTTTGTGTTATTGGATAAGCATTTTTTGAGATTAAAAGTTAAATTAGATGAATCAAAAGCAAAAGCAAATCTGAAATATGCCAGTTTTTAATCATTTTTGATCATTTTTGTTGAATATATTTACTAGGTGTTTTTTTTGTATTGCTGTTTATAATGTTTATTTGCGTCACTAGATGTGACCTGGTTTTCAAGACAAGACTCTTTTTAAATCTGGCAGGTCTTTCAGACCAATTATCTGAAATTATTTGCCTTTAAAAAAGTTTTTTAGCAAAGATGTTGCAAACCACTTTTTGGTTAGCTCATCTGCATATATGATTCCTAGGAATTTATCTTATGTGCGTGCACAAGGATTTTTAAAAATTCTTACAAATTTTTACTGACAGTTCAGAGGTATAGGACCAAAACTTTAAAGGACGATTTTTTTAACCGTATTATTCACATGGAATAAACTTTTAAATTCTTTATTTTTCAAAACTTACAAGCAGCAAATATTCGATGATCACAAAATTTTTAAATCTAGTTTTCAATGTGATAGTTTCAGCGAGTGTGGATTCACTTCTTGAAATTCAAAGGTATAAGTAATTCATGAATATCACATTTTAAAATTTAAAAAAAAAAGTTTATTTTACATGTAATAACTTTGCCAAAGGCGTTGCTTAAGTTTTGAAAAAGCCGGTTTACTAATCGATTTGTATTTACAATAAACAATGGTAGTATTTTAAACAATTTAGGAAAAACACTTTTTATAAATTTTGTTGATACTAGTTTTTATTTGATCAATAGCAATTCTAATTTTAACAAAATTAGATGTCTATAATTAAAATAATTTAAGACATTACATGAGCATTATTTGAATTTAATCAAACTTTATTTATTATTACTAGATTTTGACGAATATATTTTAAATATTCAGAAAATCATTTTATTTTATTTGATTTTTCTAAAGGTTTTTGTCGGAAATGGTAAAAAATACTTTGAATAATAATGTAGATTTTTTGTTTTGTATTTGTAATTAATTTATACGAGTAGCAAACAATAATTTACGTTTTAAGGATTAAGTAGCAGAAAAATAAAATATAATTAAAAGGTTTAAAACGGTTTGTATAGTTTATAATGTTTTGTATCGCCATTGTTCACATTGCTATTATTTGATTGTCCATTTTAAGAATTAATCACCCAAGATGGAAGTACGGGTTAGCATATACGCACAGCAAAGTTATGTTTGTAATACCCACATTGTTCACAATTACAAAGATAAAAGAATTGTACTTAGGGCAGAACAAATTGTAACTATCACTAAAAATAACAATTAAGACATGTAGGTGAGTTAATTTGTTTAACTATTATATTATAATTATTCTGAAATTAGCATAGTAAATGTCAATTTATATAATTAAAATTATGTTCTTTAGAAACATAAATGTAATTTAAGCTATTTTGTTTGAAATGTTATAATGTTTGCCAATTCAGCTTTTACTGTTTGTTTTACAGCTATACATTTACAATTTCACCTAAATTTAGCACCATGAAGGTTTGAAATTTAATTGCAGTGTTAATCCGGCGACCATAAAAATTCCAATCTTGAGTTGTATTATAATACACATAACATAAAATTTTTCTTCAGTTTATTGAAAATATACTATAAAAATTTAGAACAAATAGTCGATATAATTCATTCATATAATAAACAATCATTCAGATTGATTGTACCATCACTACGCATTTGTAATTGTTATGTTTACTTTTTAATAAATTAAATATATTTCCTGAAATCTTTTATTAAAGTTCAAAAAATTTACAATGATTTGTTTTGAGTTTATGAAGACATATATTGAGTGTGATATTTTCTGATTTGAATTGTTTTCTATTTATTAATAATATATATTTATGTATTTATTTATATTCCAAGAGAAGGTTAAAGTTTAATTTTAAGTTGTCAACCAATATTTCTTATGAACTTTCTCCACCATCATCGGAATTTGAATTTTGCTTTTCCGACGTAATACGAAAATTGTGACCAATTTTTTGTGATATATACAAGTTGATTTATACCAGGAGGCAAAAAATGAAAATTTGGATTTGAGATTGGATTCTAAACAAAAAATACGAAATAACTTTTTCCCGATCGGCTTTTGTTTTAGAGATATCTAGGCATGAAGTTTTTTGAACTTATTTATTTTTTGTGCATAAAATTAATGGTAAGTCTCGGGAATTGATTTGAAACAAAAAAATATTTACTAGTTTTACTAGCTTTAAAAAGTTGTCGGGATTCCGAATGTAAAATTGGTTATCGTCATACTGGTGGTGTAAATCTACGATACAATGCTGCAAGTGACAAAAAAGTAATTGATGTCGTGCCTGACAAACTAGGTATTAGTACTAGAAAATTGCAACTTGTCTGCAAGTTTTTCAAAATTTAGACTTTAAAAAGAAAAGTGTTGTATCCTTACTATTATCAGCGTGACTATCACTTACAATCATTTTAATGGAAGGTGGATGGGTAGGCGCGGTTCAGTTCAGTGGCCCGCTAGGTCGCCAGATCTAAATCCACTGGATTTTTACTTCTGGGGCCTCGTAAAACAAGTAAAATATAAAATACAAAACTGAATTATGAACGTTGCATTTTAAATTGAAAATAAGCAAGATTTTGCTGCAGTGGTTTTGCATTGTCTCTTTTCGAACATGAGTTGTAAATTAAAGTAATGTTGATTGAATAAAGTTTTTATATTACTTTGTTTTATTTATAATATTATATCTTTCAAATATTTAAAATGAAAACCTTTGAAGACGTGAGGAATATCAGCGTATATTATATTCAGTGAGTGTTTACAGTGCGTCTTTCAAAAAATATGAAAATAAAATAAGATGTTTATTAATGTACACAGGTAATTACGTCAATGACAGACTAGCGAGTTTGCATTTTGACATAGTGAATTTGAGCCAGAGAAACCTAAAGAACAAAAAGACAAACGCAGTGTGGGATTGTTTTGAGTAGTAGATAAGTAATTTGTTTAATATCGGAATAAATAGTACCTGTACCATCAATAAAATGCAATTTGCGTATGCATACACTATCCTCCTAATAGGACTAGGAAAGGACGATCTATCTGGAACATAATGATCGACGCCATATAGGAAATTTATTTTTTTACAATGGAAAATTCCGATGAGTGTGCATTTTTTATAAATGATTTGATAATACAAAAAAAGCATTTGTTTATGATATTAGAACCAAAAAAAACTACATAGAATTACGGACATGGCATTATGATTATTGATAAACAAAGGCGCGGTTGCGTAATTTGCTTTTGAAATACTGAATTGGTACAAACAACAAAATAAGGATTCAAAAAAACAAAACTACGAGTTATTTGCAAAACTGCAGCAATTGTATGTGAAGATATTAAATGTACCGTTTATTAAAAAAATTATCTTTTAGAAAAAATAACAAGTTTTGAGAATGCGTAGCTAAAATTAATGTTTTAGAAAATTGGTTTTCACATTTTTTGTATCACGTCGGGGAGTCTAGTTAATGATTATTAAAAAAAAGCTATGATTCCAATTACTACTTGGTTGCCAATCTGGGTTTTTAATTAATATTTTGCCTTTACGTTCAGAAAGAATCAACCTATTTTATGAAGGTATAATTTAGCCAAATATATATATATATATATATATATATATATATATACTTGAAAATAGTATTATACAATAAAACTAAAAAGCTTTTATTTCTATATTTATGTTTTGATCTGCCATTTATACTTTTTACCTACAACATTATTTTACTTTGACTAGAATATGAAATAAATTGTAGTTCTATAATATATATATTATACAACTTGTTAATAAAGCTGCTGCGTGTCAACTTTTTTCTTAAAAGCTATTCTATGATATATTTAATTACCTTTTTCCAGTTCTGTCATAATATATGGGTCAGTTTTAAAGTGCACATGTAACAAAGTAATTTAATTCCTCTGTTTCTGCGAAATATAATATTACTTGTGATATTATGTTATAATAATAGTTAAATGTAATATACTCCTACGATGTTTGTGATGATTTTTTGCATATACTGTAAAATAATTGGGGTTATATAAGAAATAACTATACTTTTATATGCTTATAGGTTTTATAAATTTATTTTAAACAGACCGGTTTTGGCTGTTAGGCTATTTTTTTGTCTACTACAAAATTAAGTATTACAAATAGAGAATTAATTTATAATATAATTCTGACTTACTTTGTTTGTTTGAATGTTTGCATTCTATTGTTAGTGGAAATTTTTTGATTGGTTGTTTATTCTGGTGTGTGTGTGTGAATGAATAATTACACCACTGTTTTAAACCAAATATAACAACATATATTTTTTTTATGAAACTCATATAGATTTAAAAAAATGAAATGACCAAAAACAGAAAATATTTTTCATTTCAATAACACAGTTTATTTTCCAAAATATTACAGCACCGTTTGAATTAGCTAAATGTAACAGCAGAGTAGATTTATAATTAAATTTTGATGTTCCGCTAAACTTTCTTTTGAAATGTTATAATTTGTCTAAAAGTCATGGCATTAAAAATGAAATATAAATTTAATCAAACATTTTCTGATCACTTAATTTTTTTAAGTACTTATCTAACGACAATTTAATTAGTTTTAGTTTGTTTGTGCAAGTTTTAGTGGTATGGTGTACTGCAATAAAATAAACGCAAGAAAAAGTGCTACAAAAGATACATTTACACTAAGCATTAGCAAAAATATTGTTTTTAGGTTATGCATAAATTTACCAATTTAAGCAATCTACAAAATATATGATTAAATGTAAAATATCCATAAAAAGCACAATAAATAAAACAAAAAGACTACAATAAAATAAGAAACTTTTTTTTTTTATAATATAAACTTATATCAAAAGTTAATAGTTTTTTTAGCGAAATAAAGATCAATTTGTTTTTTGTAATAAAAATATTGTTTTTAACTAGTGGGTAAGTAATTGTTAAACTTGACTCTTTTTTTGACAATGGCTATATTATTGGTTCAGCTAAAGATTTAGTTTTATATAAATAAATATAACATTTTATTATACAATTAATATTAACGTTGTAACTGCATTTTTAATGTTATTACCTTATTACGTTATTACATTTAATTAAAAATGTTTACCCTAACTTGAAATAAGTTATGAAATAGATCATAATTCACAGTATATAATTAAACTAATGAGTATTAGCCACAAGTAGTACAAGTTAGTTAAGTGCTGTTTTGGACAAGTTTGATGCTTTAATTAAATAAAGATAAAGTTGTATGAAATCAAAACTTTTAGATGTAGTTATCTATAATGTAATGTTTCTGCACTATTTTGTGTTATAGTTTTGCAGGAATGGCCCATATTTAATTTTATAATTTATTTTCTTAATGGCAATGTTGATGATTTACAACTATTAAAATAATATTTATCACACTATACCAATCTCAAAATATATTATTTACTAGTACCAGTAAAAATAGAGAAATTTATTGTAGTATCAACAATATTGTTAACAACAATGCTAATATTTCATTTCTTAATTTGTAAATAGTAACAAAAAACAAATAATATTATTAATTAAAAGTAATGGAAACAATGACAACGTACAAATTTAAATTAATATACGATAATATATAAAAATTCATAATATCGTAAACAAATAATCTTGAGCTTTACCAATACTCTAAATTTTAAGTCTAAAATATTTTTGTTGTAAATGGATGTAGGCATAACCACGTTATTACTAAAAATTTTTTTTTTTTAAATAAAGAATTAAAGCAACTTAGGTTTTTATTATTTATCTAAGTTTTATACAAAATGTCATAATAAATTTGTAAAATTATAATAATCTTATGATATTTTATTTAAATATCATAAGATTCAAATTAATTTAATTAAATTTGAAGTTTGGGTTTTCGAATAAATAATAATTCATCACTCCAATGCCAAGGCCTTCAAAAAGGTTGTCTGACATAACCTCCAGTTGTCAGAATTAATAAACTTAAAATAATTATTTATAACAAATATACAAAATGAAACAAGAAGATGAAGTGCAGTTTGATTGGATCCAATTGCAGAAGCATCTTAAAAAAGCTTCCGGTGATGAAACAACTAAGGAACGTATGATTAGGAAACTTAAAGAAAACCCATTTGATCCAATAGGTTATTTGGCTACATCATTGGCTTTAATTTTTGGTTTATATTCATTTTGTCGTGGTGAGAAGAAGATGTCTCAATATATGATGCGTACGAGAAGCTAGCGCAGGGTTTTACTGTCGCTGCACTTATAATTGGTTTGGGTATATCCGCTTCTAAAAATGCTGATGAAACTAAAACCTAAATAAGGTTGACATGTAGTTGTCTATATATTGTACATTATTAGATTATTAGACAGTAAAAGAAATGCTATATTCAAATTATTTTTTAGACTTCAAATTTTAGTAAAATTGTTTATAATAAAACTAGGACTATGTAATCTTGTGGGCCGTTTGCCTATATGTTGATTAGTGTTACTTGTTTTATTATCTACAGTACTAAGTTTTTTTGGTAACCTTTTTTGAATAGGATGTGCATCTAAATGAAAGGTTTTTTTAATAATTAATTCAGTGAAATTAGGATTAAAAGTTTTATAAATAGTTAGAAGCAAGTTTATTATTATTTTGGGGCAAGAAGTTTGCCTACGCAAAGTCGCCATTTTTTGAAAGCTAGAGCTAAATTTAGTTTATTTGTGTTTGGAATGAATAGAAATCAGGTATTTTAAACGACACGGGAGTGTACTCGAGGACACTTAAAGCTAAAATTTTGGTATTGAGTACCAGATCTGTTTATCCTGTAGCTACAGTGCTTATGAAAAGTTTTAGTTGTAGCAAAACATTTATTTCTATACTTTAATAAAATTAATTGATTGCATTAATCACTACGTGTACTTTAAGTTAACTGTACAGTTGGATTTAAGCATTATATAGTTATTAAAATTATTTTTAAGCAATTTTCAATACAAATAAAAAAATTATTATTACTTACAAAAAATTCTTACAACATCTTGACAATTATAATGTTGTACGCAGTGGTCTAGACATCAAATTGCTGTACCAACGATTGTGGATTTGAAATTTAAAAACGGAAAAATTTCTGGTTCGGATTAGAATAATCTTTACAGTGGATTGGAATCAACTCAAAAGTGTATTTTCACTTATAATAAATGTTGCCAGCATTACGTGCAAAGAGGTTATACAGTAGTGTGTATACTTATTGAGTGTACATGCGCACATATATAGATGTAGTTTTTAACCCATATGGTAATATATTGTTGTCCTATCTAAATTTACCTTTTGTATTTATTTGAAACTCATTTGCATGTAACACAAAATGTGTGTTAGTTTATAATATTATATAAACATTGCAGATATGAAAATTAAATTTTAATTGAATTTCATATAAATTTATGACGGCTTTGATACAGTATGTCATTTTGTAGAATTTGCATTAAATTAACATTTTAATGTAAATAGTAATTAACAATTGAGTTACCTTATGGACTATATTTTACACAAATATATTTTCAGTGACCAGAGAAACATATATTTTAAGGAAAACTTGTTAGTCCTGGGACGAGTCAAATAGAAAGGACGGATAATATAACGAGAAAGTTTAGATCGCAGAGTTTTGGATGGGAATTTGTGGTCCGTTGCGCTTAACGGTTGTACTACTAAGGAAACAAAAACTTTCTTTATATAATATATATTATACATTAGCTTATATTATATTAGTAAGCAATACATCAACTACAAATGTGTCTATTTATTGTACATTTAGATAAACAGGTGCATACAAAGTGTGTAAAGCATATGACAAATAGTGTGAATTATTGTGTAACATTAATGTTGCATATATGTCGACAATAAATACTAATTTATTTTTCAAACATAAATATTATTTGCAGATATATATCTCTAAAAAAATTTAGCATAAAATCTAAAATACACATTTCAAATAATATATTTATACTTTTAATTTACTTAAAACGGCTTCATAAAATAAATGAAGTAGAAATAGTTTTCTTTTTGTTTTAAGAGTGAATTATTTGGTCTCTATTACTAAGCTCAATTCGTTTCGTATGCGCAGATTAACTCAAATCCCAATAAATGGCCCTCAATTGATTTAATACGGAGCCTTAGTTAAGGTCGCCTAAATCTAAGATTACATAGGGATAGCTTTGAGAATAAAGGTTTATAAAAAATTAAGCAAATTTTGAAGCGTTTTATCTAATATATTTGATAAACATGTTACTTGATTTTATATTATATATTTTACTAAAATTATTTTAAATTTATATTAAACAATTTTAAATTTATATTAAACAATGCAATACTTTGAATATAATCTAAAGTAATCTGTGAATGAATAAGTATATTTTATTATAATTAGTTAAATTGTGACCATATGTAGTAATTAGAAAAAAAAATTATTATAGAAAAAATACATCAATAGCCTATTCTAATACTTTTTAGTTTTTTATTTGTTTTTTTATTTGCTGCTATATTTTATATATCTACGTTTATTTTTGAAAACAATTAACATTACTTATACTAAATACAATTGATTAGAATGATTTTTTTTTTAAATTTTATCATGTAATATTTAAATATTAGTAAATATTTGAAAACAAACTATAATAGCACAATAAAAAGTCTACTAAGTTTGATGTTTAATGAAGTATGACTTTTAAAGTTTAAGCAAATATTTTGGCAAAAAAATTACATTTTAATTTTAAAATTTAATGGACAATTGAAAGTTTTGGATTTTTGGTAAAAATTAAATATTATTTATCTTGAACATAAGGTCTGTTCCAACATACGATTTGGACAGTTTGCAAACCGTTCAAACTATGCACACAACAAATTACTGTGTATAAAACATGTTTTTTTTACTGAAATCAAAGTAAACAATAAAATACTAGATTGTTTTAATCTAGTAGATTCTGATTGTTATCTCGAGCATTTGTTTGCTAACCAATAAAATGTTTGTGCCTACATTCACAAAAGAACAAACATATTCTAGACTGACGACATACAAATTGTAGAGTATTGGTTATAATAGCATAATAGCTTAAATTAAATCATCTCCATAAAACTATTTTTGTAATAAGCATTTATAACTGACATAATAAGGCAACTCTAAACTTTTTTGATGACTAAAAGTTTTGACAGGTTTCATCAAGGTATTACAGAAAAAAAAACTGAACTTTACTGCTTGTCATCGTAACCACGAATGATTATATTTTCTTATAATTGTGGTTTAAACTTACTTAGTCGATAAAAAGTGAAACTTTAATCAACTACAAAGCTGGCTAATGTGATATTTATAATAAAGATGACAATATTACAAACCCCCCTCGTGGGTACTACCTTGTTGTGGTGAGGGGGCTGAGTAACTTCTGCTCGAGCTACGCCGGCTGGAGTTTTAAACTCTTGGCAGGGCCACCCATGCCGGATGGGTCAATGAGCAAAAGCCAAACCAAATGTACCCAAAGCCATTCCTGGCTACCTTCCCTATTTATCCTGTCATTTCCATTTTTACCCCTACCCTTCTTTTCCTTTCATTCCCAACCTGGCGGTAGGTAAAATCTTTTATAATGATGTCAAAATCAAAATCACGCCCCCAGTCCGTGCCGTCAGTTGAATCTGACAGGGGCTTCATAATCGGCACGGGTTTGGCAACTACCGGAGTGGGAGAACAATGCTCCGGTAGCGCAGTAGTCAATTGTTCGGAAGTTGGTGCAACTGATCGGGTTGTGCCAACGGATAATGCTACCCGGTCCCTTTCCGATGACAAATTGGACCCCCCAGCTTCTTCTTCGACAAAAGGGAAGAAGTCTGGAAAAGCTATTTTGTCAAACAGTGCCAGTGATGAGAAGGCGGGACCTGTCCCTCGGTTCATCCTGGTCACTAGAGAACAGGGCAACTTTGATAAAGTAAGCCCTTTCTTAATAAGTAAGTGTTTATACGGACTGATCGGTGATACTAAATCTATTAAGAAGGTCAGAGATGGCCTTCTTGTAGAAACGGTTTCAGCCGCTCAGTCATCGAAATTGCTAAAATGTAACCGTATCTCAGATATGAACGTGACAGTCTCAGCTCACAAAACATTGAATTCCTGTAAGGGGATTGTCTACTGCAGAGACTTTTTAAATTGCACGTTGGAGGAAATTGTAGAGAACATGAGCGGTCAGGGGGTTATCGAAGCGCGTCGCATTTCTAGCATGCGCGACGGAAAACGCAAAGAAACCCCTAATCATATATTGACGTTCAACCGCCCTCAACTTCCCACCAACGTAAAAAGGGCCTTTTATAGTCTCCCAGTCAGGGCATATATTCCGGCACCAATGCGTTGCTTCAAATGTCAGAGGTTTGGACACACAGCTGCTCGTTGCTCCAAAGAGCAGATTTGCGCGTGTGGAAAACTTCTGCATGAAGGTAGCACATGTCAACAGCCAATTACGTGTATCAATTGCGACGGAGAACACTCCGCAAGATTACGTAATTGTCCAAAATATAAAGAAGAATTTGCTATCAAAGAAATCATGACTAAGAACAAATAATCCTATTTTGAAGCAAGTAAATTGGTATTAGTCCATACACCAATTGCCGGAATATCATACGCCAATGCGGCGACTGCATCTAAAAGCTCTGTAGACGTAAACGACCTTATAAGTAAACTGTTGCCCCCTCTTATTGCTGCATTAAGCGGGCACAATCAACCTCTTGCAGCAAAAAGACCGCTTATACCGGTCATTAAACCAAATATGAAAAAAACGGTGACGACGGATCCAGTACGGCATCAGAAGTTTCTGTTGTCGACACTGGCAGTACCAGAGGCAGAAGAAGAAGGAAACCTGGCTGGAAAAAGGGCAGATCACGCTCCCAGCAGCTGTAGGCCTTCTATTATGATTTTTAATTAAGTGTTGTTATGTATCGGCACTGCAGTCCTTTACAACTGCGGTGTCATTTGTGTACTTGTATTGTCTTTTCCATTTTAAGGTTCTGGCATTAAAGATTTTTTTGTCTTTGATGTCATCTGTGATATTAGTTTAAAGTTTTATTTGTTTTATGGTTCTGGCATCGGAGTCTTTTACAACTCCGATGTCATCTGTGATATTAGTTTTAAGTTTTATGTATTTTATGATTCTGACATTGGAGTATTTTACAACTTCGATGTCATCTGTGATATTAGCTTTAAGAATGTATCTTTTGCCTTGTCTACGTCCAAACATCAAAGTTTCTTTACAACTGTGGTGTTTTATTTGTTTTGTGTTAACTTATTTTAAAAGCTGTCCGTCTATTACGTGTTATTTATTTCTTAATTTATTTTATTTATTTAATATTATTTAATAATAAAATTATGGAAACGATAGTACCGTGGAACTGCAACGGTTGCAAACGCAGCTATTGTGAGCTGAAAATGATCCTGGTAAAACACATGCCTTTTTGCGTGTGCTTACAGGAAACGCACTTCAAGCTCCAAGAAAATTTCAATCTTCGGGGCTTTACGTGCACAAGAAGTTACGTTCTGCCGGGTGCCCGAGCCAAAGGTGGAGTCGCTATTTTTCTGAGGGAAACTTACCGTTTACGGAAATAACCCTCAGAACTCGACTCCAGGCAATCGCAATCCGGCTTACCATCCCGATAAAAGCCACAATATGCAACCTGTATCTTCCGGAGTTTGACTGGACTCTGGAAGATTTACAAGAACTTACTTTGCAGCTTCCACAGCCCTACCTCTTGGTGGGCGATTTTAACGCCCACAATCCGCATTGGGGTTCTCTGAGGAAAGACACGCGAGGTCGTTTGATAGAGGATTTTCTTGATCAAAGCGACGCTGTCTTCCTCAACACGGGTTCCGCCACACACTTTGGAGGTAGGGGTACAAACTTTTCGGCAATTGATTTGTCTCTATCGTCCCCACGTTTAGCCACACGTTTATCTTGGCATGTATTAGAAGACCTTCACGGCAGCGATCATTTTCCCATCGCAATTAAAACCATCGTCAAACGGGTCAGACAGTCCATCCCCCGTATATGGTGTCTCGACCGCGCAGACTGGCAAGGTTTCCAAGCCAGTCTGGTCTCACCAGAGTCAAATGGTGAGGATGTTGAGACCGCCGTGAAGGTTTTCACTAATTGTATTGTCCGAGCAGCAGATGTGTTTGTCCCAAAGTCCAGCGGTCAACTGGCCGGTCCGTCGGTTTCTTGGTGGAACGACGATATACAAGTAGCTGTGGAAGAGAAAAAGAAAGCTTTTAATTGTTTTAAAAGAACTCCGACGCAGGAAAACATTATCGCTTTCAAGAAGAAGCGAGCCGTTGCGCGCCGCAAAATTCTTGAAAGCAAGCAACGATCATGGGAGAGCTACCTATCGACGATCACGCCGACCACTTCGGTCGGCGAAGTGTGGAAAAAGGTGGGAGCCGTGTCGGGAAAAAAATTTCCCTCTGTGGCTCTCATCCTAATCGTCGACGGACGCAAAGTCACCGAAGCGGCCAACATTGCAGACGCATTGGCAACTCAATTTGCGTCTGCCAGTAGCTCTCAAAATTATAGTGAAGAATTCTTGCGTCAAAAAGAACAATTAGAAACTCCGTTAAATTTCTTTTCCCCGGATTCCCTGCCCTACAATTCTTTCTTTACCTCAAATGAGTTGGAAACGGCAATTAACGGTATATGTACCTCCTCCGCACCGGGACTAGACGACGTGCCGTATCAGGTTATCCGGCAGCTTTCCTCCCGCATGACGGAGCGGTTGCTGGAAATCTACAACCTAATATGAAAAAGCGGCGTCTACCCGGATTGTTGGAGAGAGGCCATAATCCTGCCGTTGTTAAGGCCGAGCAAGGATCCAAACAACGTCAACAGCTACAGACCGATTTCACTTACCTGCTGTCTCAGTAAAATTTTAGAAAAAATGGTCAACAACCGTCTGGTGTGGATGCTGGAAAGTAACGGTCTTTAGCTAATTACCAGGCGGGTTTTAGACGAAATCACAGTACCGTTGATTATTTAATTTGTTTAGAAAATTCTATTCAAGACGCCTTCCTAGCAAGAAAACACCTCGTAGCGGTGTTTTTTGACCTGGAGAAGGCGTATGACATGACTTGGCGCATGGGGATTCAGAGGCCGTATGCCTCTTTTTCTTGAATCTTTCATGCGCGATCGCACATTTAAAGTAAGGGTGAGAACCACTAACTCGAAGACAGTATGTCTAGAGAACGGTGTTCCCCAAGGGTCAACAATTAGCGTTACCCTTTTTGCGATCGCGGTAAACGATATTGCAGCTTCTGTGGTTACACCTGTAAAACAATGCCTGTACGTCGACGATTTAGTGATCTACATGGCGGGAGATACTATCCCTGCCATTACACGTCAACTCCAGATCACCATAGACGAAGTGGACAGAGAGGCAGAGGCGAGAGGTTTTCGTTTCTCTACGACAAAAACCTCGTGCGTGCATTTTTGCCGCCTCAGAAGACCTCACCGGGACCCCGCGTTTGTCTTGCGAGGTTCCAGAATCACGTGCGTCGAAACAGTCCGTTTCTTAGGGCTCGTGCTCGATAGAACCTTATCGTTTTGGGCACATATTAATGAATTGGTCACAAAGTGCAAAAAAGCCTTGAACGTGATCAAGTGCTTGGCCAACATCAACTGGGGTGCGCGGAAAGAGGTACTGTTGCGGCTGTACAAAGCTCTGGTTTTATCCAGGGTCGACTACGGCTGCGCGGTATACTCATTCGCCAAAAAATCCCGGTTGAAAGCCCTAGACGTAGTCCACAACGCTGGCATTAGATACGCCACGAGAGCATTCGGGACGAGTCTTTGCTGCGAGTCATGTGTACCTCCTCTAGCCGCTCGTCGTAGTCGCTTTGTACTCACGTACGCCGCGGCAATGCGAGCAAAGAGGGGTCACAACAACCGATTCATATTTACCGCCAACGAAACGCAGCAACGCAAATATAGACTCAGGCCTGCCGCCAGTAGGCCGGTGTGTGTCCGAGCGCAGGAGTTAGAGGAGAGTCTTAATGTTGATTATTCGATGGTATTCGAGGTCGGTTCTGGCGAGTTTCTACCCTGGCTGATGCCGAGGGTTATAGCTCGTCTTGATCTGACCTCCCAGAGCAAACGAGAAACTTGCCCCGACGTCTTGAGGAGCAAGTTTCTTGAAATTGTTGCCGAATACCCAGACTCTCAGCGGTTGTATACGGACGGTTTAAAAACGGATCGGGGGGTGGGAAGTGCCTTTGTTTTAGACGATACGACCCATTCATGGTCTCTCCCTAAAGAGGCTTCCGTGTACACCGCAGAATTACATGCTTTGCATAAAGCTCTGCTAAACTGTGAGACGTCATCTTACAGTTCGTTCCTCCTTTGTTCCGACTCGCTGAGTGCCATCCTGAGTATACAGTCTATGTACTCGGTCGATCCGCTGGTCCAGCTTGTACAAACTTCGATATTCCGCCTGGCCGGGTTTGGACAGAGAGCTATCTTTGTCTGGACACCGGGTCATGTGGGTATCGAGGGCAACGAACAGGCCGACAAAGCCGCCCGTCAGGCGGCTGACGCGGATCCTTCGGACAACATTCCCGTAATTCACCAAAGTTGCCTGTAGATTTCAACAGGAGAGAGGAGGTCGCCCTATGTCGCTTGCGCATAGGTCATACCAACTTGACCTCTTCGTATCTCCTGACCGGCGACGAACAACCAGCATGCCAAACATGTCACGACCCTCTAACGGTAAAGCACATTTTGGAGGAATGCCGAGCCTACCTTCCCCACCGTAATTGGCTCGAGCTCCCTAACAGCGTGGCGTCTATTTTATTAAATAGAGAGGAGTCCATGGGAAGGTGCGTCCAGTTTTTGAAAATTGCAGGGCTCCTGAAACAGGTGTAGCCAAGTTTTTGTGTTGTCTTATAATGATTTTGGTGTTAATTTATTAATTTATTTTTATTGATCAGTTTGTGTTGTTGAGTTGTTTAAAGCATCGTAGTCTTTTACAACTTTGGTGCAATCTGTGATATTAGGTTTAGTTAGTTTTTAGGGTCTGGCATCGAAGCATTTTACAACTTCGATGTCATCTGTGATATCAAGTAAGGTTGTGCTAATAGGTTAAGTTGTGATATTAGGTTTAGTTACTTTAGTTTTTATGTGATATTAGGTTAGGTTAATGGATAGGTACTGGCATCAAAGTCCTTTACAACTTTGTTGTTATTTGTGATAGTTGGTTCTGTGATATTAATTTTAAATTTAGGTTTTAAAGTTTAGCAACTGTGATATTATATTTAGTATTTATTTATTTATCTATTTATTTATTTAACCATTTTAATGTGTTGTTTTGTTTTTCTCAGGTCTATAACCTGATGTTATTGTTATTAAAACAAAATAAATAGCTAGTGACCTTAGTAGTCGACGCTACTATAACAATATTATATGACGGTATGAGAATTTAAATAACCAGTCATAGATTGATCTGTTAATTAATTTAAGAAGACAAAGATAAAGTATCAACCAATGGCAAATTATATTAGACCTAGTTATGTTTTATTAACAGTTATATCGAGTTAATGACGTTTTAAACTTTATTACCAAAGTAATATTGCGAAATGACCTTAACTGTTTATTTTTATTACCGTATTTTTTGCAAAAAATTACCCAATGACCCGTTTTTTTTGCATCTGAGTGTATAATAAATAATAATATATAAAATAACTTTAGGTCGTTTCAAATAATGGACGGCCAATGTTTATAGCGGCAAAATTTGAACTTTGGCCATAACATATACACTTTTGTCTTGGCTATTTATTTTTCTAGTTAGTTTCTTAAAATAATTGTATAGGTTTAAGGTTGATGACAAACATTGCGGTTTCCCAGATCTTAAAAAAACCCGTAAAGAATTTGGAATCCCACTTGGCTTTATTACGTTTTCGAAAAAAGTTTTCTAGACAAAAAAAAACTGTACGTAATTTAGCGTTTGGAATCGCGGTTGGTTTTATTGCGCCATACGCTTCTGAAAAACGGACTGTTTTATAAAATTATTATTTTAATTTGCTATAAATATGCATAGGTAAGTGTAGAAGTAAGTAAATATAGTGACAATGGGTTGAGTTTAATGTAAGTTTAATAAAAAAAACAAATTTAATTTATATTTTTTATTAAATTAATTAAGTAATTTATGAATTATTGTGTATAAATAAATAATAGGGTTATATATTTTTATTCATTTATCACAATTGTATCAAAACGTAGTAGGTTTTTTATTTAACACTAACAATGTAGTTCATTTTTGATTTTGAAAACTGGATAGCATGTTGCTCATCATTAAAATACACGGGTTTTATTTCCAAACGGAATAAATTCTGGATTAGATTTAAATATAGGGTGAATGAAGTATAGGTCTTTTTTGATTATAAAAATATTGATTTATTTTTAAGTAGTACACATTTTATATTTAAATTTAAAGTACAAACTCTGCAATTATTTATGAAAAATTATATTCAATAAATGCCCACCTCAGCTCTGTCTGCAAAAGTTTTGCAAGATATTTTTGCACAACTGAGGCTCTATCTGGCAAACATAAAAGATTGAGTATTGTTTTTGAGGGCTGGAATTGTTTCATTTGCATTATAATAGACTCTTTCCTTCAAGTAGCCCTAAAGAAAAAAGTCTAGCGGTGTTAAATTGCACGGTCTGATGCTAATTTATGTTCGAATTTTGCAAAATAATGCGCCCAGGAAACTTCTGCTTGTGTGGCTTGTAGCGTCATCCTGTTGGAAATAGAAACTACTTATGTCCATACTGTCCAATATAGGACAAAGAAAATTAATTAGCATTCTAGGGTAGCCACCCGCATTAACTGTAATTGCAGCATTTTTGTTGTTGTGAAGAAGTAGAATGTGCTATTACTCCGCCGACCCAAAAACCGCATACACAGTAACTTGTTGAGAATAAAGAGGTTTTTTGATTCTTATTCAAGGATTTTTGGAACCCTAGATGCGGCAGCTTTGTCTACGACATACTCACTAATATGAAAATGAGCTTTTTTGTCGCCAAAGATAATGATGAAGTTTGGATCTCTTGACTGCATTTTCAGCAACCAAGAAACGAAAATTTGGCGTTGTTTATGATCAGCCGGCTTTAATTCTTGCGACAACTGCACTTTATAAGCATGTATGCTAAAATTTGTATGCAGTATGCTATGAAGGCTGGACTGTAAAATCTTTAATTGCTGTGAACTGAGGGGTTAACAAGTTTCGTAATCAGTGTACAAAATAAAAATAATTATTACAGAATCAAATAATAATTACGTAATATTTGTAATCATTACATAATCAAGTAATCATTATATAATCACGTAATAATTATATAATCACGTAATCATTACATAATCTTGTAATAAATAGTATAATCAAATATTAAAACACGCGTATTCAAATAATCAAATATTGATTACTCGTATTCAAATAATCAAATGTTGAGTACGCGTATTCAAATAATCAAATATTGATTACGCGTATTCAAATAATCAAATGTTGAGTACGCATATTCACATAATCAAATATTGGTTTTATGGAATCATTTATATTCGCTTGGTAAATTCAGTCGTGTCCAATTCGTATCTAATTGTGCCGCTAGAGATTTATTCCCAGACAATTTTACAGGTGTTTTTATACAACCCTTGGCATGTGTGTGTGTGTGCAGATATTTATTTATTATATTAAAATAAAAACCTACTTCTAATCTACATAAAACATTAATAAACATCGAGATAGGTATATTTTTAGTTTATGTTTCTTATTATCTATAAGAAATTGAAGTAAGTACTTTATTGAAGATTATTATAAAACATAAGTATTATAATAATATATTAATATTAAACATTATCAAAATAATTTTAAGATCGGTATAAAATAATTAATTCATGCAGATTTAATACAGAATCATAAAATCTTAAAAAATTGTGTATTTATTGAATAATCATGTAATTATTATATAATCACATAATCATTTTCATAATCACGTATTCATTGAATAATCATGTATTCATTACATGATCATATAATCATTACGCTTTCATTAAATAATCACGTAATCATTGAGTATTCATTAAATAATCACGTAATCAAGGTATAATCATATTCATAATCATGTAATCATTACATAATCACGTAATTATTACATAATCGCGTAATCATTACATAATCACTTAATAATCAGGTGTACATTTTTTTACTTAGTTGTTAACCCCTCGCTGTGAACGTTTTGGGATATATAAAGTTGGGTTTTCTGAATCACTGTTAGCACGACAAGGTTTTGGGCTAACAATTCAAATTTGAACTGGCAATTTTAAATCAGCAACTTGATCATTTTGTTCAAAGTTTGCGATTAGCTTTGCGAAAACCGACCAAAAGCACCACAAACTCTGCAAACTGTCTCGGAATTTTTTTTATTATAGACACAATAAATTGTATCATTTTCTTAAATCTTAATTTTTTAATGAAAAATGTCAAGGATTCAAGGCTTGTTATTCAATAGTGTTAAGTTTTTTTATAGAATTCTATGTCGGCATTCCACACATCTTGCGGTGGGTCACCAGCATAAGGCTAGGTTTTTTGGGTGCTTATTGACGCGTGTATTTCAATGATGAGCGACATACAATATAGTTTTCAGAATCAAAAATTACTGAAATCGTTGGTACGTACTAAATCAGAAAAACTACAAAATTTTGATTGAATAATGATAATATGAACACAAATATAAAACTTCTTTATTTATTTACACAATAATTATAAATAAGTGATGAGTTAATTAATTTACAAGAAAGTATTAACTAATGTTTTGTTTGTTAATAAACAATATTGGTACATAAAACTGAGCTTATTGTCATTATTTTTATCAATTTCTATGTAGCAGTATAAAATATTTTAGAAAACGGTCTGTTTTTCTGAAGCTTGTAGCACGACAAAACAAGACGGGTTTCCGGACGCTACATTCCGTACGCCTAAGAAGGAAAAAAATACAAATACAGTTATTTTATAACGTTAGGATAAATAAATAATAATAACAATATTTTTCTGCTTTTTCTTTTACTGAAATAAAATTAAAATGCTGTTATTTAAAATTATTAACTATTATATGCAATTACCTTCTATACTAATTTTATTAATTATTTGAAAAGTAGAACGTTGTGACTAAAAAAAATGTTACTTACATTATATTCAGTTTTACACGTTAAAACAGAACAAATCTGTAAAAATGCTATGAAAATATAAGTAAAGAGAGATAGCCGAAGAGTCAAATACCAAGCCCATTATGTTGCAGGGCGCGTAGTAGAACTAGCAGAATTTATTGATTCAATCAAATGCGAAATTAGTGAGAGGGAGAGATCCTGATTTAAATCACTGAATTGGAATCGTTTGCAGCACATATGACAATAGACGCGTAAATAAAAGTAATAAAATATTATTTTAGAACATAGTTTATTGTAATAATGTATTTATGGGTGTAAATAATAGTTTTGTTATTCAAATATGTATAATTTAAATCAGAAAAAAATATTTATAAAAAATCAGATATATTGTTTAATTACACATATTATTTACTATTAAGAAGTTGTTGTGTCTTTTTATGTATAACATACATAATATAAATTTTATAAATAAGCGCTGATTTGAGATTACAATTTATTAATTTTTATATCAACTTTACTATAAATAAGCCGGTAGAAAAAATATATAAACACAAGATTATTGTTAAATTTCTTGCTGTTTGTATAGTCTGAAACCTATATAAATAAACAGTTTCCAATATAAACCTATATGTGTTTTATTTTTTAATTATTATCAGTTTATGGTAAATTTCTTGTATTTATTTTTGAAAAATTCACAATAAAACAAACATTTTCTTTTATTCAGTATGTTTTTATAGATAATTATACTTTTTTGCAATGGATAAGTTTTTAAAACATCAAATAAATTAAAAATTTACTGTAAATTTATATTATATTTCAATCTAGGAATATGTCATTTTTTAGACATTTCTATAAATCTATATTTTTGTGTTACGTTATTCTGCGCATGGGTTTGGTTATAAAACTTAATTTTTTTAAACAACGTATGTATTTATAACATTTTGGAAATCATCAAGACTTTTTACTTCAAGTAGTGTAAAAACTAAATTAAAGGTTTATAAATTATAAAAATTGTTTTAGTTATCACTATCACTTGTCAGTCAAACAGAGGTAAATTTCTTTTAATTTTTATTAAATAAAGCATTTAACCAATTTTTCTCAAAATTTTTGGCAAAACACATGCATAGAATAATAAAAAATAATAATAAAGAATTTTAAGGTCACAAAAGTATAAAACACATTTTACCATGCAACTTTTGTTTGAAATTTTTGTAAATTTAATAACAAAATTACACATATTTCATTACATTTTCTTAGCTCTGTATATGTAATTAAACTTAAAAAAAATATATATATTTTAATTTAAGAGCATATATTAATAAAAAATTATCATTAAATACAAATGACATTTAGAAATTGGTAGATTAATATAACTTTATTTATATCGATCATAATTTTGTTCTTTTCTAGAAACTTTTATACCTGTATTGTCAAATAACAAGAATTTTGTGTAATGAAAAGTATTATGTATGATATACATGTACAACATTTAATATAGTTCATATGTATTTTAATTCTAGTTTTACGTTGGATTGGGTTGTTAAATACAATAATGTCATAATATCTTATAGTGCTTTGAAAGCTAATTTATTTCGAAATCGAAGACTAAATTTCTGGCAACATTATTGATCCAACTGTAAAAGCAATTTATCAACTCTAAGCCTATTTAATCAAATCACTGTTTGCCTTTTGTAAAGGAATTTTATCGTTTTTATCTAGTTATCTCTCTCTCTCTCTCTAAATATATAAAGTGCATTATTATTATATTAATATAGTTTGAAAAATATTATAAAGTTATTTATTAAATACAATTACAAACTATATTTCTTGGAGTTAGATTTGATTGAATTCTTCATATTTACATAATGACAAACTTTACAATAATTGAGTATGTTTTAACTTTTATGTTGGCATTTTTGTGTATAGACTTACAATTAAAAATACATCTATTGAAAAGCAAATTAATTATTATCTTATTTCTATAATAGTATTTAACAATCAGTGTTTTTGCCGGCATTACACATGCTAGTAGTACTGAACATTAGTTTTATACTCACACATAATTATACAAAAGTACAAAAATATTATAATTATAAAAAAAAAATATATATATAAAACAAAAACGGCTATTGACCAAAATATGTCTTTCCTATTCCTATATATGCTGTTAACGGTAATATAACTGAATGAGCTTCAGGGCAATATCGATTGAGTTTTAAGTAGGCAATTGGAATGTTCATAGAATATTAATGAAGCTAAGATAAAAGTCAACTTAAGGGTGGAAATTTCTGACTTGCATATTTTTCTCGTATAATTAGTAAAACGAAATAATAAATATTGATTTCATTACGTATTTCATTAAAGTTTAAATATAAATACTATTCTTATTACAAATGAGTATTTTTAAAATTGAATTTATTACTTTTAAAAAAAGTTAACCTAAAGTAACTTTCAATATTTGCTTATTTGAAAATAAGGTAAAACGCTTTTTTTTTTTGAATATTTGATGCTTTTAAACGTCTATTTAACAAAAATGCAATAAAAAAGATTAATAATTTTTCATCATGTTTTACGTTATTTGCAATCGCGCGGTAGAAATAGTAAGTTAACCATTTAACTACTGCAGACGTCTATCTACGTTCTGTGTCTGCATACCAGTGTGTTAGGTAAACATGCGGCAAAAATTTAGGAAGTTATTCTTTGGCTTATTCTAAGAATATTTTGGCATATGGTGGTTGCTGAAAAACCCGTTTGTTTCAAAGATACAGGATGAACAAAATTTATTATTGTAAATAAAAAGATAGCGTATTTCAATGAGTATATTAAGTACAAAAAAATAAGAGTTTATTAAGTATAAAAAAAAATTGTTAACGATAACTTGGAACGGTTGTATTATCTACTAATGTACAAGTTTTATCTACTAGTGTACAGTTGTTTAGATTGAGTGACGTTTGGCTATTTGACGTGTCTTTAATAGTTAGTGAGTTCCTCTACCATGAATCACTATACAAACGCTGAGATGACTGATATGCATTTCATGTATGGACTTGCTGTTGGCGTTTTATTACAAGCTAAACAATTGTTCATTAAACGGTTTCCTGGTCGTAATATCCTCGACCGAAATTTTTGTAAACATTCATTGACGTTTTTGTGAAACAGGCACATTGAAACAAAATGGAGGGCCAGGAAAATCAATGACAGTAAGAACGGTGCAACTGGAACAGAATGTGCTGGACATGATGGAGGAAGATCCAAGTAGATCTACGCGAAAAATTGCCAATACTTTGAATGTAAGTCATTGGACAGTTTAGAAAATTTGTTGTATCCATACTACATTCAGCGTGTTCAGGACTACTATCTGCTGATTTTCCTTCACGTATTGCGTTATGTCAATGGCTTTTGCAAACATTAGTTTTTAATCCTTCAATTCCTGACACATCTTTTTTTCACCGATAAAGCCATGTGCGGGCAGATGAAAATCCGCATCAGGTATGTAAAAATTGTTTTTAACATCAGTTCTCTTTAAATGTTTTCGTTGGAACTGTGGGCGACTATCTAATTGGACTAGTATTTTTACCAGGAAGACTTACCGCAACTTTTTGGAATACATGCAACTTCAGTTTTTGGATGTACCATTGGCAACAAGATTTGCAATAAGGTTTATACACGATGGTGCACTCCTACATTTTAGTTTGTTTGCTTGTGTTCATTTAACAGCAACATACGGAGATCATTGTTTGAGGTGGGCCACACGCATGGCTTGCTCGATTTCTAAACTTAAACCCGAATGACGAATTTATACGACTTGCGATAATTGCTAGGTGTAAAGCAATTAAAAACAACTCTGGTGTGTTTGAAAGAGTTTGGCATTCAATGACGAGAAGATTGAATGCTTGTATCCAGGCTGGAGGAAGTTATTTCAAACATTTATTGTAGATTCAGCAACTTTACATGTACTATTTGATAATAAAATGTTGTAACTGTTGCAAATTTTGTTTACTCAGTATCTTCAAAACAAAGCAAAAAAGTTAATACTACCTATTATAGGTTTTAGGACAATGCAAATAGTATTATGTAGTAGGAAGTACAATTTAAATAAAACATGTAAAAAACAAACGTTAAAAATTAATAAGAAATAGATGTATAAACTGTAATAAATTATTTCCAATTGCAAAATAAACTAAAAATACATATTTATATTTGAGATTTTATTTTTGACATTTATTTTATGTGTTTGGGCCGCAAATACAGGGATGGGTTTGGAACTCAACGCGTTTATAAATGCGGATGTTTGTTTGAACATCTACGGCCAACCAGCTTGGACGCTAATAAATAAAAATAATTTATCCGATGAGTAAAGTTTTATGATATTAAAATTATTAACACATGATTACATAACTGCGGGCAGTTTTTTCTATTTTAAAACACGCAGTGGCGTAATGCGCAGAACGAACCAAAACCCATTGGTCAATTAAAAATAGGTAGATAGTGTTAACAGTTTTAACTAAAAGGTTAAATAATATTAATCTTAAACATAGAAAACTAAGTTTTTTGGCTTTTTGAGTATTATACATTTGAAGTGATTGGCCAGCAAGCTGGTTGCTACAAATATATTTTGTGGTTACGGTGTATGTAACCAATTAACTACAATCAGTTAATGAGTTGATTATTACTGATTAGTGTTTATCAATTTTATGACTTTATGTGTGATGCACTATGTGCATAACCTAATTCTTGTTGAAACTTTTGCATGAGTGTTGGTCATTGGCGGTTTATGCGGAATCATAGTTTGGTAAAGAACGTAGTGACATTGACGACAATATCGTTGATTTTAATTAGAACGGGCTTTTGTTTTGGTTCAGTTTGGTTGAGCTATTTGGTTGTTTAAAATTAATAAAACTTACATTTGTTTAATAATTTTGAATCGGTTATAGATTTTTTGCTGCAATGCAAGCTTTTGGAAGCATTATGAGGTTTGAAAGTAGAAGTAAAAGCTTAAGATATTTTTAACTAACATCATACGGTACGATATCTTGCAGGGCTTCAGATTATTCTGAAGCTGCAAATTAGGTTTTTAGAATGCAAATGTTTATGTTATTATCAATGAAAGTCATGAATAAATTTTATAAGGTTTTTTTTAATGCAGAAACGAGTTAGTTCTGAGGACAGTTTCTTTGTTATAAAGTTTGATGAGTATTTTTGAATGCAAAAACGAGTTAGTTGTGAAAACTTTGCTGCAGTTTGCTTGTTTGAAAGTTAGTAGTAAATATTATAGGGTGGTATGAGTTTTTTGAATGCATAAACAAGTTAGTTCTGGAGACCTAGCTGCAGTTTGTTTTTTTGAATTTTGAATAGGATTTATGTTGCAGTTTGTTAGCAATATTTGTAAACAGATGTTTATGATAGTATAGCTATATGTGTTTTATTTAATAGACTATTTGTTGGCCTAAGTTGTGTTGTAACTAGACATCAAAATTTTAAAGGGTTGAGTTTGTAAATCTGGTATTGTTTTTTTAATTAAATGGTAATGTGTTTTAGTTCAGTTATATATAACAAAATAAATTTATATAACGACGTAATACAACTAACTGTATGTTATGATTTTTGATCAAAACGCCAAACAAACATCTTCTGACATATGTTAGTCATAAATTGATTTCTTACTTTAGTAAATATAAAGAAAATATTGCAAAATATGGCATCTTAATCTTATTAACAAACTTGATTTTATAAGTTTTGATTACAATATTGTAAGTCTTATCAATATAAAAAACAGAAAAAAATTACTTAAATTTGATGGTTTTAACTCTGACAGTATTTCTTTTTTATGTATGATATAAGCCCGGCTGCTTTTATTGCTAACGGAATACGTCTTTGTATAGAAATCTTTTTTATGATTATTATTTGTTTTTAAATTACTAAGATCAGCTTAGTTTTTTAACAATTTATTGTATAATACGGTATTTTTTATTAGCCACAATTCAATTTCTTTTTTTTTATTGCATACGCATAAAATAATTCTTACAAATAGTAATAACTAAAAATTATATTATAAAGTTTTATTTCATATTTTACGACAATTGCAAATATGAAAACTAAATTGTCTATATAAACCTTATACTAATTTTACATTTTGTTCTTTATAATGCTGGGATATGTAGGATTTAATAAGCTTTTATGTTGCTTAACGGTTTTAAATTTACAATTAGTAGTCAGCCATATTTAAAATAGGCAGTTGTATTATTAAATAAATATTATCAGACCGTATATTAATTAATACATACATATATACTAAATTATTTTTAGTAACATTGAGTATAAGATTTATAAATATTAATTAATTTTAATTAATAATTATATATTTTATTATTATATTAATTTAAAAAATATAAAATACATTTAATTACTACATTAATTTTAATGGTCAGAATAAATAAATTAGTACATGCATTTTATCAATGTTAATAATTTATGTTAATCCCCTTAAATGTATGTAGCAAATATAGTAAATTTTGTTTTTTTCTGTCAAGTCAAAAGTTTACTTTAGTTTCTAAATACATCAAAATTAACAGTTTGTTTTTGACTTTTTACTGGTAAGTTTAGTTTGCAACCGGATAAGAAAAATACATTCGAAAGCTTCATTGTATGCCTCGTTTACGATTTTTAAATGATTGTAATTTTTTTGTAGTTGTTATCAATTTAATAACTCTTGAAAAAATAATTTGTGTACAATAACATTTTTTTTAAAAGAACTTCTGTAACGATATGAAAAATAGATAATAAGTTTAATTGTAAAATTTGAGTATTTTACACTAAATAAATAGAAGTCTACAAAAATCATTAAGGAAACTACTTAAACTGAAGTTTCACAAGGAATTTGCAAAAAAGCTGAAAAGATAATCCTGTATTTGAACCGTTATAAGATATGGATAGCTCAACAATTACATCCACCCGGTTATAAACAACAAATAGCATATTGCACCTTATTTAGAAGAATATTGATAAATTTAGATAAATCCTTTTTTCATCAATGAAACCTGGTTTTATGTATTAGGATATGCAAAAAGCCAAAAAAATGTATAACCCTTAAAACAACTACATATATAAAATTGGTATTTGGATTGCAAATGTATAGTGAAGAATAATTGGATTTTAAATTATTAATGTAGAACGTGCGGTGTATGTGTGCGTAGTACAAGGCTTGCTAAAAATTCTTACAAATTAAATTTAGTATTTCCTGAGTCTTATAGTATGTTCACAGACTGCTTAAATATAGTCTTTAATGCGATAGTTTCAACGAGTGTGGTTCCACTCGTTAAAATTCAAATGTATTTTTATGCTCTTACGACAAATAAAATAATGAATTATTTGAGAAAATTTTATAAATATTGTTTATAAGCAGAACAAAGTGTGCTTTCTTTTTATTTGGAGATTTAAAAAGTAAAAACTTGTATGAATAAGAAAACAGTCAAAATAATAGTTTTTTAAACAATATCTATACAAATTTGTTTAATAGTATTATTTGATAATTGCAAAGCTTTTGAAGCTTTTAACCCTATTTTCTTAAATATAATTCTTTACAGTTAGTGCCTTACAAAGACTATAACAAAAAGATGAAAGATTTAAACAATTTATTCCAAAGTTATTTTCATGTAAACTTTTATGTATGAAATGCCGCAACATACTCTACAAGTATATAGTATATTGTGGAATTTTTATTATTTAGAATAAATTAGTATGTACTGATTTCATAATCTAATAGGTCGTGATGAATTGCTAAAAAGAACTTCTTGATCTTACAGTATACTCTATATTCTTCAGAACTTGCTTCAACTAAAATAACACATGTGAAATGAAGGAAATAAAACCAGATGTTTTGAGTGAAGAGGCGTAAAATGTGTCTGCAAAATAACTCTATAGCGACAATATGTACAACACAAACTAAGCAAATTATAGACACTTATAAGTTTTATTTAGTTTTATATTTAGTACGAAAAATTGAAATTTTGCTTTCTAAAAATAATAATTTATTAATTATATATGAAATTATTATTTTAATTTAGAACTAAATAATATGTGCATATGTTAGTTCTTAATGAATGCAGAATCAAATTTGATGCATTTTAAACATCAAGCATTGAACTGTACATTAAAATTATAGATTCGAATAAATAACCAGTAATGATTTGTGACAAGCCCCGCGGGTTGTTACACTTAATACGCTACGCGACCTAATCGATTCTAATGCAATGTTAAAACTGGGTTGATGAAACTTCAATGTAAATCAGATTTTTAAAGCAAATACATTAACCGAGTACACAATTTATATAGTAGATATATCAATCAAATTTAATTATATTATATAATGATATACGTTATTTAAAGTTTTTATTTATTAATTTAACAATTTATTTTAAGGTCATTGACTTGCAAGTTTATTTTATAACTCATAACAATCTCGTTACAATTCGATAATTGTTTCAGAACGATTAATCCGTTACGGTATCATTGTTGACAAACGGTATTTTTTACTGGCAATCGTTGCAAAACGTCAGTTTGACACATTATTTTTTTAAATTGTTAATAATATTAAAATTAATAAACTATTCAAGTACACACTGTAACCATAACATATACTTAAAATTATTATAAAAACCTGTATTATAGGTCTATAAGTCATAACAATCTTATTACAATTTTAAACTTATACTAAACGATGAAGTCGTTTTGATATAATTGTTAACAAATGATACCTTTGTTGGCAATTGTTGCAAAACGTTAATACATTTTTTTCATTTCTAGTAATAATAATATTAATATATGTATACATATATCACTTTGCTAATTTTAATCATTGGATATGAAAATTCCAAATTTTTATCTATTTTGTATTAACAAAGTTACAAATTACAAGTTTTCAGTAAAATATCTAGAGATTGGTCAGTTTATAAACTTGCCAAGAATTGAGGTTAATGTATAGACTATAATAAAAGTAATTAAACTAAGGAGCAATTTTAGATAGTTTGTAAACTATGCAAGCAATAACTTTGGCTAGTTATAAACTTACCAAGGTTTGTAGCTATTTTATGAACTAGCTAAGATGATTATTTTTTGTTTACTTTTATACATTAACCACTTATCTTGGATACTTTATAAATTATCTAATCACTGTGAGTATTTAAATAAAAGTTTTACTTTTAAAACTAAAATAACCAGTTAGTTGCTTAGTTTATATACTATCACATAGTTTATAAACTAGTATATACTGTGTAGATAGTTACAATCACAATTAAAAAAACAAAAATGCAAAATTGGTTTAAAACAATAAATGAATATGAATAAAAAATATTATATCAACGCAACGTGTATTGCAGTCAGCCATCAAGTGTGAGTTTCTGGTGAATATGAAACATAATAATCATGCATTCAAAGTGAAAATATCCGTAGCACAGGTAGAGAAACCTGTCTTGTCTTAACCATCTAACGGTGTTGCTGGTAGTTCTTTCTCTCTCCTTGACTACTCGCAGTCGCCATGTTGATAAACTAAAGTGATGTGCTGTAATCTTAAAAAAAAATATCGGTTGTTTTTAATGTCCCAGATATGCTTGTATCAGTTTTTCGAAAGAAGGCGAAGAAGCCCACCCATCCTCCCACCTCCGAGATGGTGTGCAACGCCATTAAAAATCTGAAAGAGCGCGGCGGTTCGTCCCTGCAGGCCATCAAGAAGTACGTAGCCGCCAACTACAAGGTCGACGCCGAGAAGGTCTCGCCCTTCATCAAGAAGTACCTGAAATCGGCCGTCACCAGCGGCACCCTCGTCCAGACCAAGGGCAAGGGAGCATCCGGCTCGTTCAAGTTGGCCGCCGCCTCCACCGGCAAACAGGCGTCCGGAGCCGAGGCCGGCAAACCGAAGGCCGCCGCCAAACGCGCCGCTTCGAAGGCAAAGAAGGCCACCGCGGAGAAGAAGTCCGCTCCGGCCAAGGCCAAGAAGGCCGGAACCGCCGCCGCCGCGTCGCCCAAGAAGTCCCCGGCCAAGCCGAAGGCGGCCAAGTCGCCGTGGAAGGCAAAGAAGGGCGGACCCACCAAGAAACCCAAGGCGCCAAAACCGAAACGCGCGAAGCCAGCCGCCTCTCCCAAGAAGCCGGCCCCAAAGAAGAAGTGAACGGCGCGAAGACGATCAACCCGCCCGATTATTGCCGCTGTACGCTTTATAATGATTTTTTAGGATTTGCATATTAAATAATTATTGATTGCAAATATTTGGCTAAAAGTAAACTAAAACTTGGCACTTCATTTAAATACACTCTAATATTGTTCTTTAATGTTTAGATATTTATGTTATAGCATTTTTTATATTTTTTTAACACTTCACTTTGCGTAAAAAAAGCATTTAGTTTGATTAATCCTAAAGCTTTTTTTGTTGCAAATTTATTAACTCATCTTTTACAATATTTATTACTATATATTGTTGTTATTGTTTTATTTAGTTACTGTAGAAACATATTGTATTTGGTTTGAGTTTTCTGGCAGTGTGATTATTCTCCATTAAGCAAAAATGCTTTGCAGCAGCTAAATGAAGTTTTAATATCAGTTTTAGGTTTTGTTCAGAACATCCGGGCTTTTAGGCTTTAATTTATTTGTTTAAAACGGTTTGTTATGAACTTTTTTGTAACTGTGAAACAAAATTAAGTTAAAATTGATATTTAAATTTTAGTTTTTTAAAATCTACTTAAATATGTCTATACTCTATTTGTTACTGAAAAGGCATTGGAATATTTTAAGATTGCAACAGATAAGATAGATAACTGATTGATTTTAGAAAGTCAAAAATATAATCAATATAAGTTTTAAATTACATACATCTGTTTTGTTAAGGTATAAGCTTTTTTAATAAAACTGGTAGAAAAGTAACAATGTAATGTACCTCTGAGCTGATATATATATATATGGGTAATTCCATTACTTTTCGACCAATTTGAAAAAGTCGACCTCTTTGATTTTGCTCAAATTTTCAGGGATCAAAATATAGATGAAAAAAATGAGATTTCCAAAATTTTTGACCTTAGAATATTGCCTGTTCAAAATGACACACATTTGAAGGTCAGAAATTTTACAATAAAACGTAATTTTTAGCTTAATTTGAATCTCAATTTTTGGGCTTCTGGAAAATGATTAAAAGGTCTACGATAGCTCAAATTATTCCTTATTACATGTACTTTAAAACCCATATTATTATGTTTAATATCGTGGCAGTCATTTTGATATATTAAGCTTTAAACATTGTTCCAAAAAAACCCGTAAATTTAGCAAAATCGCAAAACTTTGCTTTCTTTAAACCGTTCTAACTTTGTCAAATCTTAACAAAATTTGATTTGCAAGGTCTAGATTTCCTCGTGTTTAATTTCTCTTTGATGTGATCACACAATACTTATAGAATCAATACTTAAACACCATTATTTTGATGCAAGAAGTTGCACATGTTTTCGCGATCTTCAAAACTTGTAATTTTCAGGTCCCGAAAAAGCGCTGTCACCCTATGTCGATTTTAGTCAAAATTTCAGTAAATACTCTTTAGAACACATGAAAAAAGGTTATTCATATGAGAAATGGTATATCGGGCATTATCAATAAATTTTTAATATTCAAAAATTGTGAAAATCGGCAAACCGCACATTTTTGTATCTCAATTTTTGGGCCTCTGGAAAAAGATAAGACGGTCTACGTTGGCTTAAAATATTCCTTATTGCATGTACTTTAAAACCCATATTCGTATATTTAATGTTGGGGCAGTCATTTTGATATATCAAGCTTTAACTATTAATTTAAAAAAAAAACATACATTCTGAAAAATTGCTAAATTATGCTTTGTTTAAACCGTTCTAACTTTGTCAAATCTTGAAGAAAATTGATCCACGAGGTTTAGGTTTCTTTGTGTTCAATCTTTCTTTAAAGTAATTACACTAGACTTATAGAATCAATTTATATTCACCACTATTTTGATGCAGGAAGTTGCACATGTTTTCGCTATTTTCAAAACTTGTAATTTTCAGGTCCCGAAAAAACGCTGTCACCCTATGTCGATTTTAGTCAAAATTTCAGTAAATACTCTTCAGACTACAAGAAAAAAGGTTATTTATATGAAAAATGGTATATTGGGAATTATCAAGAAGCCATTGAGAAAATGCAAGTCGTTGTGCTACGTCGCCTGGTTTTAGGTGTTTTACTTTTGATAATAATATGGGTGAACATTTTCACGCGTCAAAAAAGTTGTTTTCTGTCAGGAAATCTCAATTGCTAGGGCATTACCATTACAGAGTCTGTAAACAAAAATGATATTTGCGTATTCTCTATGTTGAACAGCATTTTTATCAAATTTCACTAACCGAACCAAAAAAACTGTTTTAACAAGTATCAAAAGCTTGCATCAATGCACACTTGTTAAAGTAATGTTGTTTTGTTTGTGTTTTTTTGCTAAATAAAAAGTTTTTTAAATATTTTGTATTTGTTGACTATCTCAAAAACAAAGCAAAATAGACAAAAAGTGATTTAGATTTTCTGAATTTTGACGATATTTGAATATAAAAAAACTCTTGATAATGCCCAATATACCATTTTTCATATAAATAACCTTTTATTTGTGGTCTTAAGAGTATTTACTGAAATTTTGACTGAAATCGACATAAGGTGACAGCGGTTTTTCGATACCTAAAAATTACAAGTTTTGAAGATCGCAAAAACATGTGCAACTTCCTGCATCAAATTAGTGGTGAATATGTATAGATTTTATAAGTCTTATGTAATCATTTTAAAGATAGATTGAATACAAAGAAATATAGACCTGGTGGATCAAATTTCTTTAAAATTTAACAAAGTTAGAACGGTTTAAACAAAGCATAATTTTGCAGTTTTGCTGACTTTACGGTTTTTTTGTTTAGAATAATGTTTGAAGCTTGATGTATCAATTGATACATGCGATATACAATTTCTCATATAGATACCCATTTTTTCTTTTGCTCCAAAGAGTATTTACTGAAATTTTGACTAAAATCGACATAGGGTGGCAGCGCTTTTTTGGGACCTGAAAATTACAAGTTTTGAAGATCGCGAAAATATGTGCAACTTCCTGCATCAAAATAGTGTTGTATACGTATTGATTCTATAAGTCTTGTGTGATCACTTTAAAAAGAGATTAAACACGAAGAAATCTAGACCTTGTGGATTAAATTTTGTAAAGATTTGACAAAGTTAGAACGGTTTAAAGATAGCAAAGTTTTGCGATTCTGCTAAATATACGGGTTTTTTTGGAATAACGTTTGAAGCTTAATATATCAAAATGACTGCCACGATATTAAACATAAAAATATGGGTTTTAAGGTACATGTAATAAGAAATAATTTGAGACATCGTGGATCGAAAAATTTCTGCCCTTCAAATGTGTGTCATTTTGAACAGGCATTATTCTAAGGTCCAAAATTTTGGGAATCTTATTTTTTTCATCTATATTTTGATCCCTGAAAATTTGAGCAAAATCAAAGAGGTCGACTTTTTCAAATTGGTCGAAAAGTAATGGAATTATCATATATATATATACTCTGTGTTCCAGGATAGATGTAACATGAGGTACAATGGATACAAAATTTTTGAATTTTGGAATGGCATTTGGGGATCAAATCCTGCTTAATGTAAAACTAAGACATACTAAAAATGAGTTGATTCAGTCAGGGTGTTTATAAGAAATTTTGTAAAAATCATCAAGAATAAAGTACATTTATTTTTCAATATACGAAAAAATGTTACTAAGAAATATGTTTATAATGTAACTTTATATCACCATACCAAATTCAGAAATATTTACAACAAATTAATACTTTTATACTTTTTCAATAAATTAAAATTTATTTTTTTGTCGGAAGCGACAAGTGGGCTATGGAAACAATAATGGGTAGATACCACGGTGAGCGCACTCTTATAAAATAAACTGAAACATTATTAACTGTCAAATGTAATTAATATTGAATAAGCTCAGAACAAAAGTATTTAAAAAGCAGAGCAAATAGTACTAACACTGCAATCTTATGACATTGGCAGAAAATATTTACTAAATTATTACAACTATTACAATTGTCAGATAACTTATACCAGGAATAAATTTATCTAAATGTATAAACCTGGTATAGCATTAGTTTTGTTCTTGTTTCAGTCTACATAACTTATTGATAGGTCAATAATGACTTATAAACTGACGTATAAATCATTTATACGCAAATTTGTTGTGCGCGTTACTTGGTTACTATACTAGAGAAATCTACTGCTTCAAGCACCGGTTAAGTTATCCCTGGTTTATTCTCCTCGAAACATACAAATAAAGTTTTATGAAATTGCTAAGATCTTTAAAGTAATCGAGGCTATTGTAAAATTTCAATCACCCGCACACTCAAGTAGAACTGTATTCAATGAATCCCAAATTACAACTAGAAATAAAGACAAACTACTTGAAGGTTCCAATAATTAGGTCAATCAAGGAAATAAAGCTCGACGATTATCAATTTTTTTTTTGTGCACAAATTTTAGCAACAAATCCTACTTTAACTGTAACACGTTTATGCATTTTCTAAAAAATCGTTTATTACGAAGATGGCCGTTTCTGTAACTGACTTATAAATTGACGTATACGTTGTTTATACATTTTTTTTTTGTTTTGCGCGTTACTTAGTTACTATACCAGATATAAGTTATAAGAAATTGTAAAAGCGCAATTTTATATATTCCTTATATAGCGCTATTCCTTGTTTAACCGACAATTGTAAAAGCGGCCCTAAGGGAAGTAGTAAGGAAATTTAATGAAAACAATTTAAAAATGTTTGACTGTTGGTAATGTTGTTAACATAAATAAAGAAAAAAGAATATGATTAAGAGGATGCTGCTACGAGAGAGATCAGGTATTACTAATATTAGCAAGTTTGTACTTCAGAAAGTTTATAAAGCAAAGAAAATAAATTTTACACATATCCTTGAAAAGGGAGATGACGAACGAAGGTTGGATTTTTGTTTAACTATTGGAGAAAATAATGATCGAAGACAGATTTTTTGAAAATCTGATAATTTTTTCTGATCCACATTTACGACAAGTAGCGTTGTTTCATCTCAGAACTGTTGGTATTGGGCTTCTGAAAACCTAAACTTTGCAATTCATAATAGAAGACAATATTACAAAAAAGTAAATGTGTAGTGTGCCGTTTTTTATCATGTTGGAATGATTGCACCTTATTTTATTGAGGGAAGATTAAATTAGCACAGTGTTATTTACAGCTTTTTCAGAGATTTTGTGACAAATATTTTGATATTTCAATTTTAATATTTACACTGAATTTTTAACATGATAGATGCTTTAGCCACAAATTGTTAATGAATGGTTAAGTTTACATTTTGGAAAAATATTGATTGTCAGGAATGGACCCATCATGTGGCCGGTTTACACTGAACCACTTCCAAACAATGCAAAAATTATAAAACTGAAAATTATAAAATGCTATAAAATCTATACCATTACAACACATTCGAAACAGTTTTAAGGAATTCAAGCGAAGGATCAAAAGATGTGCAGATGTAGGTGGTAATTACATAGAATAAATTCTTAAAAATGTGTTGATTATTGTGTTTGTTGTAACGTTCTAAATAAAATACAAGTTATTTAATTAAATGAAAGACATTTTTATTTATTATTCATTTCAGAGATTGTTGAACCGCATGCAAATTGTCCTTTTCCCACTAATTGTGTACAGACTTATTGATGAGGATTTAATCATTTAAGAACCAGACACAGCTGTCTATTTATTTATTTATTTATTTATTATCAATTTATTTAAGTACAATTCTTTATTGTATTTTCTGACATTTTTAAAATTTGGTATGGTGGTATAAAATTAAATTCTAAACATCTTTTCTTAGTACATTTTTTTTAAATGATAAATAACGGTGCTTTATTCTTGATAACTTTTTTAAAATTGCTTATAAAACACAATATAAGATTAACTCATTTTTGGTATGTCTTAGTTTTACATTAAGCAGGACTTGATTCCTAAATGCCTTTGCAAAATTTAAAATTTTTGTTTTTATTATACCTCTTGTTACATCTATCCTAGGACACATGGTATATTAGACTGGTTCTTAATTTTTTTTTGTAGAAAATTTGGCGTGGGTTAAAAATTAAGAACCACTTTAATATATATATATATATATATATATATATATATATTGTATAAATCATAATCTAATTTGAAGAGTTTAACTAAACATATTTTGAACACCGGTCTTAGCTTAGTCTTATTTTATGAACAATCCTGAATTTTAAAATATGGTAACTATTATTGCGTAATATTTGTTTTTTACAAAAATAATACAAGCTAAGTTTTGATGGCACAAAAAGTATTCTTGAGACATTTTATGCATGGCACATACAAGTAGTAAATTATTAAAAAGTTTTATTATATAAACCAAAATTTTTATTAAGTGTAGTAAAACTTCTATATGAACAAATGTATCCTAAATTTCATAAAAATGTATAACAACCATTGGTCCTATCTATTTTTGTTAAGAATTTATAGCGCTTTTAAAATATCTAATAAGCAATCATAATTTAAAATAATAATTAAAAAAGAAAAACATTATATAATAAATTAAAAAAGATTTTTTTAATATTTAAGCGGCTATTAGAACAATAAAAAAACTTCTAATTTTATTTTAAACATTTTATTTAATTCTCAATTAAAACAGTTTGGGATTCAAAACTGAAGCCTCCTTCAACATCAGTGATAAACAACAACAAAAAACCCACAAAACAGAAACAATTATTTATTTATTAAAAAACTTATTAATTTAATTAAATTAAAGATACATAAGCATAATTAACACTTATCATTTATTTATTATGTTTTAATAAAATAACTAAAAACAAAAAAAAATAATGATATTACTTCGAAACCAACTAGCATGAATTAACAACTAATAATGAACAATGAACAAAACCAAATTAAACGAATATTATTATTTATGATATTTTCTAAAAATAAAATTATTTTAAACAAATAGTTATAAAACATTAAATAATTTTTTTATGTAACGAAAATGATTTATTTTATAAATATTTTTTACTTTGTATGATTAATTAATATTTAATACTTTGGGCACTACACCTTAAATGAATTTTAGAAGCATTTGAGATATTAGTGTTGGACAGTTACTGTTTTCACAATTATCCAAATTCTACATTTATGTCGTTTTGGTGTCTTTATATCTGCAGCAGTATTTTTTTGCATAAAATTTTATATCAGTTGCCAAATTAATGGATTTTACTTGTTTTTCCATTAATGCTGGTTTATTTATATTATTTTTAGTTATTTTCTACAATCGTCTGCATACATATTAAAAAAAATAGAAACAAAGCAATTACCACATAGTAAGGACTCATTCATCCTTTATGCGGATGATTAATTCTTCTTCATCAGGCACTTACCGCATATAACAGTATAAACAAAAGCGCTCCGTTTATTTGTTCTTGTTTGAGCATTTGCAAATATTGCCTTTATAATAAAATTATGATTTGAAAACGTCAAGTTAATTTTTAAATGAAAATATATGCAGTTTTTCCAGTAAATAAAATAGTTTTTTTTATTGAGTCACCAATCATTCTCGGTCAATGACTTTATTTCTTTATAGTTTTGTCATCATCAACATGTCTTCTATATCCCAATCTTGGTATATCCTAGCATTCCTTATTTGTTCACAATTAAACTAGCAGTATTAATTAAAAAAAAATGTAATTAATTATTGACTATGTATAAATAATATACTGCTGCGAAGTTGGAAACAAATTTTAAAAAACCTAGCAACAAATATACTCTCAGAAAAAAGGCATTATCTCCCTTATTATGAGAGCTAGGTCAATTATAAATACACCGTTAGATCGGCAAGAAAAAAACACATATTTCTATAGCAAATGCAAGCAACAATTAATGAGCATTAACTAACTAATTGAGTATTTTATTAATTAACAGTAATTGTTTAGCACAGCTCTTACCCAAGGTCAAATCTAAGTTCTGAATACGGCATTTAAATAGTTTTTCACATAGATTGCACTCGCCGAAATGACAGATCTTTAAAATAATTAATTACCGAGATAAGACTAATTCAAGTAAATAGACAAACAAGTGTTAATTCGGTTATTTATCAATTTATTTTAAATTTGAAAATCAATTTTGAATGATAAAACAAGTACCTTAAACATATATCAATGACAGAAATCAGATTTAATTAATTACCGAGATATGAACCGATAAAGTGCTCGCTAATATAAAACAGTCGCTACTTTTGTTGCCAGGTTATTTAAGGGTAATAGAAATTGATAAAATTAAATTTTGAAAACTGCATTCGATAGATAAATCATGTAAAATTATCATATATCAAAGACGCAAATCAGATTTAATTAATTACTGAGATATGAACCGCCGTAATTAAATACATACTAAACCACTTACTAAAGTGTTCCCGTATTTCAAAGTAATTCTGTTGTGTTGTAATAGCACAGTGATAGAGTGTAGAGTTCGATCCCCGAATTAAAATTTTTTTTTTTATTAAAAAATTTTAAACATTTTTACAATGTAATTATTTTAACTGTAAAATTAATACAATTAAATTGCATAAATTACTATTAAAATTTAATAATTGTAAAAAAATTCACCTAGCGCCATTTTTTGTTGCCAGGTGATTTAAGGGTAGTAGATATTAAAAAAATTGAATTTTGAAAAATGGATTGCATAGATAAAACATGTAAAATGATCATATATCAATGACAGACATCAAATTTAATTAATTACTGAGATATGAACGGATGAATTGCGCGCTTATTAGCGCGCGTCATCCCACACTCATTTTGTTGCCAGGTGATTTAAGGGTAGTAGATATTGAAAAAATGGAGTTTTGAAAAAGGGATTCCATAGATAAAACATGTAAAATGATCATATATCAATGACAGAAATCAAATTTAATTATATGCTGAGATATGAACGGATAAAGTGCGCGTTAACATAAAACAGTCATCGCACGCTCATTTTGTTGCTAGGTGATTTAAGGGTAGTAGATATTGAAAAAAATGAAATTTTGAAAAATGGATTGCATAGATGAAACATGTAAAATGATCATATATCAATGACAGAAATCAAATTTATTTAATTACTGAGATATGAACGGATAAAGTGTGCGCTAATATAAAACAGTCACCGCACGCTCATTTTGTTGCTAGGTGATTTAAGGGAAGTAGATATTAAAAAAATTGAATTTTGAAAAATTGATTGCATTGATAAAACATGTAAAATGATCATATATCAATGACAGACATCAAATTTAATTAATTACTGAGATATGAACGGATGAAGTGCGCGCTTTTTAGCGCGCGTCATCCCACGCTCATTTTGTTGCTAGGTGATTTAAGGGTAGTAGATATTAAAAAAATGGAATTTTGAAAAATGGATTGCATTGATAAAACATGTAAAATGATCATATATCAATGACAGACATCAAATTTAATTAATTACTGAGATATGAACGGATGAAGTGCGCGCTTATTAGCGCGCGTCATCCCACGCTCATTTTGTTGCCAGGTGATTTAAGGGTAGTAGATATTAAAAAAATGGAATTTTGAAAAATGGATTCGATAGATAAAACATGTAAAATGATCATATATCAATGACAGAAATCAAATTTAATTAATTAGTGAGATATGAACGGATAAAGTGCGCGCTAACATAAAACAGTCATCGCACGCTCATTTTGTTGCTAGGTGATTTAAGAGTAGTAGATATTGAAAAAATGGAGTTTTGAAAAATGGATTCCATAGATAAAACTTGTAAAATGATCATATATCAATGACAGAAATCAAATTTAATTAATTACTGAGATATGAACGGATAAAGTGCGCGCTAACATAAAACAGTCATCGCACGCTCATTTTGTTGCTAGGTGATTTAAGGGTAGTAGATATTGAAAAAATGAAATTTTGAAAAATGGATTGCATAGATAAAACATGTAAAATGATCATATATCAATGACAGACATCAAATTTAATTAATTACTGAGATATGAACGGATGAAGTGCGCGCTTATTAGCGCGCGTCATCCCACGCTCATTTTGTTGCTAGGTGATTAAAGGGTAGTAGATATTGAAAAAATAAAATTTTGAAAAATGGATTCTTTAGATAAAACATGTAAAATGATCATATATCAATGACAGAGATCAAATTTATTTAATTACTGAGATATGAACGGATAAAGTGCGCGCTAATATAAAACAGTCATCGCACGCTCATTTTGTTGCTAGGCGATTTAAGGGTAGTAGATATTGAAAAAATAAAATTTTGAAAAATGGATTCTTTAGATAAAACATGTAAAATGATCATATATCAATGACAGAAATCAAATTTATTTAATTACTGAGATATGAACGGATAAAGTGCGCGCTAATATAAAACAGTCATCGCACGCTCATTTTGTTGCTAGGTGTTTTAAGGGTAGTTGATATTAAAAAAATTGAATTTTGAAAAATGGATTGCATAGATAAAACATGTAAAATGATCATATATCAATGACAGACATTAAATTTAATTAATTACTGAGATATGAACGGATGAATTGCGCGCTTATTAGCGCGCGTCATCGCACGCTCATTTTGTTGCCAGGTGATTTAAGGGTAGTAGATATTGAAAAAATGAAATTTTGAAAAATGGATTGCATAGATGAAACATGTAAAATGATCATATATCAATGACAGAAATCAAATTTAATTAATTGCTGAGATATGAACGGATAAAGTGCGCGTTAACATAAAACAGTCATCGCACGCTCATTTTGTTGCTAGGTGATTTAAGGGTAGTAGATATTGAAAAAATGAAATTTTGAAAAATAATGGATTGCATAGATAAAACATGTAAAATGATCATATATCAATGACAGAAATCAAATTTGTTTAATTACTAAGATATGAACCGCCGTAATTAAATACATACTAAACCACTGACTAAAGTGTTCCCGTATTTCAAAGCAATTCTGTTGTGTTGTAATAGCACAGTGATAGAGCAGTTGCTTCGATATAATCAAAATATGTTTTAAAAATGTTTTTAATCTGAATGAATGATGTGTGACTGAGCGAATGAAAGAAGAATGAATCTGCGGGTGAATGGACCATTAGTATATAATTCTTTACCAAATATGTTAAACCTGTTTTTTATATTGTTCAAGTTGATTGTTGAAAACTTTTAGTTAGGAAATGATTTTTTACCATGTTTTGTTTACATATAACTTTGTTGTTGTAATTTTTGAATTATTGTTTTAATAAATGAATTAAATTGGAAATTGGAGTTGCTTCGCAGTCTGAAGGTCCAGTGTTCGATCCCCGAGTTAAATTTTTTTTTTTATTAAAAAATTTTAAACATTTTTACAATGGATTTTATGTAATTATTTTAACTGTAAAATTAATACAATTAAATTGCATAAATTACTATTAAAACTTAATAATTGTAAAAAAATTCACATAGCGCCATTTTTTGTTGCCAGGTGTTTTAAGGGTAGTAGATCTTAAAAAAATTAAATTTTGAAAAATGGATTGCATAGATAAAACATGTAAAATGATCATATATCAATGACAGAAATCAAATTTAATTAATTACTGAGATATGAACGGATGAAGTGCGCGCTTATTAGCGCGCGTCATCCCACGCTCATTTTGTTGCCAGGTGATTTAAGGGTAGTAGATATTAAAAAAATGGATTTTTGAAAAATGGATTCCATAGATAAAACATGTAAAATGATCATATATCAATGACAGAAATCAAACTTAATTAATTACTGAGATATGAATCGCCGTAATTAAATACATACTAAACCACTTACTAAAGTGTTCCCGTATTTCAAAATAATTCTGTTGTATTGTAATAGCACAGTGATAGAGCAGTTGCTTCGCAGTCTAAAGGTCTAGTGTTCGATCCCCGCGTAAAAATCTTTTTTTTTTTAATTAAATAATTTTAAACATTTTTACAATGGATTTTATATAATTATTTGAACTATAAAATTAACACAATTTAATTGCATAAATTACTATTAAAATTTATTAATTGATAAAAAATTCACCAAGCGCCATTTTTTGTTGCCGGGTGATTTAAGGATAATTAATATCGATAAAAATGAATTTTGAAAAGTGTAATTGATAGCTAACACATGTAGAATGATTATATATCTAGAATCAAGTTTTTAAATTGTTCTGAGATATCGATCGTTAGATATTTTTGTTCGCCGTGCAATAGTGACCACCACCTTTTAACAATTTTAAAGTTTTACACAATTACACAACGCAACTTTAACAATAATCAAATTTAAACTATTAATTTAATAAAGATTAAATAATTTAAAAAAAAATTATAATATAATGTAAAAAAAAATAAACCTGAGCCGGGATAACGAACTCGAGACAGCTAGATGAGAGGCAACGGCTCTACCACTGTGCTGTCACGCCTATACAATAATTAATAAAAGTATAACAACACATAAATAGTATTACTATAATTGACATTGTATGCTGTTAAGTTCGGTTCTATATAGTTGTCACATTGCAGATACGAGTAGGTTATAACCACAATTCATCTGGAGCGGTATTCTGGCGCTCATATCCACGTGGATATACGTGACAGCTGTTGCTAAAAACGAAGTAGGTATTGATAGCGGTATTCTGGCGATGTATAGCAAGGGCAGTTGACGTCATCGATCGTTCAAGGCATTGCTATTCCTTTCACCACCTCGGGAGGTGTTGCCCAGTCGTTGTCAATAGCGCCTGAGTGTTTTCAGTGTTTATAGCAGCCTTCACTCTAGAGTTTGTTTATATTTTATATGCAAATTTTATATTAAGGTAAGATATATTTATTATTTTATATTAATTTATGTTATTTGCGTATATCATATGTATATTTTAAAAATATTTTTTAAGGTTATTTTATATAATTTATTATATTAAAAGCACAAACAAAATGTTTGATATATAAATTTGGCTTCCAACATAATAAATTATTTAAAATTAAATATTTTATCAAGCGTTTAATATAATATCCTGCAACTACAATTTTTAATGGTGCTAATGTATCGTGCAATTACCAAACATTTTATATGTAAAGTTATATTAATTGAATATAATATATTTTTTTAATTTATTTATACATAATTACAATTAATAATATTTTTTTTAGATTATAGCTAGTTTGTGGTAGTTGGGACATTCGAAAGAGAAGAGCGTAGAAGAAATATCTAGGACTGAGTCTTGCTCGGAGGAATTTATATTATATATGTATTTTTTGTAAAATAAACTGAATGATTTAATTATAGACTTAATTTATTTACCTTAAGTGAAACTGAATTAGTTATAAATGTAATGAACACATTAATATGTTTATTACATTTTGTTTATAGTAAACATAATGTGTTTGACGAAATTATTATATCGTCAATCCAGTTTTCAAATTTATTTTCATATTCAACATCTAATATATAGTATGCCCATACATATAGTGTCTTTACGACATGGCCTTAACGGATTATTTCATTAGCAACCAATTATGATTGTATTATATACCTCAAACCCGAAGCAGTATTCAACGGTGAAAATATTGTATATTTATATAATATTTTCACCCTTGAACATCGAGGTGTTATAAGCTATTTATGGTACATAATACAAACATAATTGTCTCTCCAAGGCAATAATTCGGGAAACTTTGGCCCTGATGGCATACCAAATTTATTTTTAAAAAACTGTGTTTGTTCGCTTTCAAAACCAATTTATATGTTATTTAAGATATCTTTAGAATGCGAAAAGTTTCCATCGTATTGGAAACGTTCTTATATATCACCAGTTTTTAAAAACGGCAACAAAACAATTGTGTCAAATTACAGAGGAATATGTAAACAGTCTGCAATTCCTAAGTTATTTGACAAAATTATTTCTATTCAATTAAAATGGCTTACCAAAAATGTTGTGATTAATGAACAACACGGATTCTGTGAAGGTCGTTCAACTGTTACCAACTTGCTGATTTATCAAAATTATATATTAGACGCTTTTGAAAACAAAGAACAAGTTGATGCATTATACACAGATTTTGCAAAAGCATTCGACAGAGTGGATATACCAATTTTGGTTGCAAAATTAAAAGCTCTAGGGTTTAATATAAAAATTGTTAATTGGATGGAAAGCTATTTATCGGTCGAACGCAATGCGTTAAAATTAACAATTTCATTTCTAAAGAAATTAGCGTTACTTCGGGTGTTCCGCAAGGTTCGCATTGTGGTCCACTTTTATTTAATTTGTTTATAAATGATTTGGTAGCTTTGATTGGAAATTCTAAGTATCTGCTGTTTGCCGATGATTTAAAATTGTTTATGCGTGTAAAAAACATAAATGATTGTAATCAAATTCAAAATGATTTGGATAAAATTACAACTTGGTGCAATTTAAATAGCTTGCATCTTAACATTAGCAAATGCAAGTCCATCACGTTTTCCAGGGGTACAGCTTCAGTCAATAACACGTACAACATAAATAACACTGACCTAGAAATTGTAGAAGAAATAACAGATCTTGGATTACTACTAGACAACAAACTTAGTTTCAATGGCCATATACAAAAAATATGTAACAAAAGCCGCAAATTATTAGAATTTGTAATGAGAAATGCTGTCGATCTGTCGGTGTCTAGTATATTGTTGCTATACAAATCATTGGTAAGATCCCAATTGGAATATGGTTCTGTTATTTGGTCTCCGTATCTTAAAGGGCAATCTAAAATACTGCAATCTGTCCAAAACAGATTTTTTAAATATTTTCAATATAAAACTGGAATAAGTTCAAATAGTGAACTAGCATGTTTGTATAATTTAAAACCTTTAAATGAAAGAAGATTAACGTTTGACTTATGCTTTATGCATAAAGTTATTAATAGTTGTATAAACTGCGAGGAGATTTTAAGTAAAATTCAATTCAACTTTTCTATTACTAGGACAACTCGTAATACACTAATATTTAAAGAAAAACTTCACTCAACAAATTATGGACAACATAGCCCGATTACAAGACTGATGCGTGAATGCAATAGTTTAATGAACAATGTTAATTTTAATATTTTTGGATCAACCTTTTCTATGTTTAAAAAACAAATTAACGACATTAATTTTCAATTTTATTTATTACTTGTTTAATGTAATTATACTAATTGTAATATGCTATATGTTTAATACCGTTTAATGTTTATATTATTTTTTCTAATGGATTTTTCCGTAAATAAAGATTATTATTATTATTATTAGTAATGAAGTAATCCGCTGAGATAATTCAAGCCACTGTAGTAAAGACACTATCTATGGGCATACTATACTATAAACATAAATATATATTTTATTACTAATTAGCATAACAACTATTATCTGTTGAAATTTAAACTAACAAAACTAATGCAAAATATTCATACAATGATATTTTTTCATTCATCATTCATCAAATTTATTAATCCATTAACTGTAACTAGAAATATTCATTAGATAATTTTTAGGATATAATTTATTACTTTAATATTATTTTTTTTATATTGACACATAATTATTTAAAAATATAAATTATTAGATTAGTAGTTTTAATAATATAGAATGCACTCCATATAAATAACAATTTCATTTTATATTTTCATATTTTCGCGCTCAAAAATAATAACAAACTATCTTACGTTTAGTTTAATAGATGGCGCCTGACTTTCTATAGCAATACTTTACAATGACAACAGAATAAGGCGTATCAATATGATACGTCATGAAAATATTTGTCAACACATGCCCTTGTCAAATAAAATAGCAAGGGCAATATATTGCTAACGCCAGAATACCGCTCCTGCTATTGTTACTTGTGAGTGCGGTGTTTAATTGTTACTCTTATTCATAAGTGGTATTTAGTGTTTTTAGTGTAGTTATTGTTATTTGGGAGTGGATTATTTTATGTTTAGTTATTTGTGAGTGGTGTTATTATTATTTGTGAGTACTTGTTTGTTTTGCTGTTTTTATTTATTTTTTTGGGAGAGAGGTGATACAGTGCGGTGCAGAAATGCCGAATAAACCTATCACCAACATTCCTAAACTAGGATCGTTCTTTTCAGAACGAAATGTAAACACAGAAGTGTTAAAATCTTTTAATCGAGATTCGGTGATGGTACATTTGGCTGCTAGTTATATGTATGATGCGGATGATTATGGAAATAGATGCAAAATCATCCAAATTATAAAGCAAAATTTGGGTGGTTTGTGGTCATATTGTGATGGTACGTCAACAATGTGCGGCAACGATTCACCGACGTTGGGGGACGTTTCAAAAGTTGATGCCGTTCTGTCCGTCCAAAAAGAGAGTTCGTACGACAACGACGATTTGACGTCACCGGTCAATGTATCCAAAGCCAATGTTACATTGCTTGACATCGATATACCGGATGTTATCCGAAATTGCTACCGACATGCTGGCGATAGAAGAGAACCAGTTCCTTTCGGTGCAAAAAACGTGTATCCCGAGAAGGTAAGAATTGGAATAATGTCATTTAAATGTTCTTATTTAGAAGGTGAGTCACTGATGTCTAAAGAAGAATTTAATGTAATTTATAATTTAGAAAATTTCAAATTAAATAATGATTATTATACCTTTTTTTTAAAAGAAAAAATTAAACAATTAAACAATATATGTATATTTAATTTAAAAAAAAGTTATGTTGCTCACTTGGAACAGAAAGTTACAGTTTATTGTTATTGTTCCCATGACAACTGCAAAACTTTTAAGATAATCATTTATTTACGCGATACTATTTCGTTGAAACTTTTCAGTTCGGGTCTGCATTTTAGTCACGAATATGTAATGACAAGACATGTCAAAGGAATTGAGCGAAGATTGTTAGGTGAACGGCTCCTAAAATCTACGGCAATGCAAATACGATTAGATATGCTTGGTGAATTTTTTATCAATTAATAAATTTTAATAGTAATTTATGCAATTAAATTGTATTAATTTTATAGTTCAAATAATTATATAAAATCCATTGTAAAAATGTTTAAAAATATTTAATTAAAAAAAAATAGATTTTTACGCGGGGATCGAACACTAGACCTTCAGACTGCGAAGCAACTGCTCTATCACTGTGCTATTACAATACAACAGAATTATTTTGAAATACGGGAACACTTTAGTAAGTGGTTTAGTATGTATTTAATTACGGCGGTTCATATCTCAGTAATTAATTAAGTTTGATTTCTGTCATTGATATATGATCATTTTACATGTTTTATCTATGCAATCCATTTTTCAAAATTTCATTTTTTCAATATCTACTACCCTTAAATCACCTAGCAACAAAATGAGCGTGCGATGACTGTTTTATGTTAACGCGCACTTTATCCGTTCATATCTCAGCAATTAATTAAATTTGATTTCTGTCATTGATATATGATCATTTTACATGTTTTATCTATGGAATCCATTTTTCAAAACTCCATTTTTTCAATATCTACTACCCTTAAATCACCTGGCAACAAAATGAGCGTGGGATGACGCGCGCTAATAAGCGCGCACTTCATCCGTTCATATCTCAGTAATTAATTAAATTTGATGTCTGTCATTGATATATGATCATTTTACATGTTTTATCTATGCAATCCATTTTTCAAAATTCCATTTTTTCAATATCTACTACCCTTAAATCACCTAGCAACAAAATGAGCGTGCGATGACTGTTTTATGTTAGCGCGCACTTTATCCGTTCATATCTCAGTAATTAATTTAATTTGATTTCTGTCATTGATATATGATCATTTTACAAGTTTTATCTATGGAATCCATTTTTCAAATTTTAATTTTTTTATTATCTACTACCCTTAAATCACCAAGCAACAAAATGAGCGTGCGATGACTGTTTTATGTTAGCGCGTACTTTATCCGTTCATATCTCAGTAATTAATTAAATTTAATTTCTGTCATTGATATATGATCATTTTACATGTTTTATCTATAGAATAGATTTTTCAAAATTCCATTTTTTTAATATCTACTACCCTAAATCACCTGGCAACAAAATGAGCGTGGGATGACGCGCGCTAATAAGCGCGCACTTCATCCCTTCATATCTCAGTAATTAATTAAATTTGATGTCTGTCATTGATATATGATCATTTTACATGTTTTATCTATGCAATCCATTTTTCAAAATTCCATTTTTTCAATATCTACTACCCTTAAATCACCTAGCAACAAAATGAGCGTGCGATGACTGTTTTATGTTAGCGCGCACTTTATCCGTTCATATCTCAGTAATTAATTTAATTTGATTTCTGTCATTGATATATGATCATTTTACAAGTTTTATCTATGGAATCCATTTTTCAAATTTCAATTTTTTTAATATCTACTACCCTTAAATCACCTAGCAACAAAATGAGCGTGCGATGACTGTTTTATGTTATCGCGCACTTTATCCGTTCATATCTCAGTAATTAATTAAATTTTATTTCTGTCATTGATATATGATCATTTTACATGTTTTATCTATAGAATCCATTTTTCAAAATTCCATTTTTTTAATATCTACTACCCTTAAATCACCTGGCAACAAAATGAGCGTGGGATGACGCGCGCTAATAAGCGCGCACTTCATCCCTTCATATCTCAGTAATTAATTAAACTTGATGTCTGTCATTGATATATGATCATTTTACATGTTTTATCAATGCAATCCATTTTTCAAAATTCCATTTTTTTAATATCTACTACCCTTAAATCACCAAGCAACAAAATGAGCGTGCGATGACTGTTTTATGTTAGCGCGCACTTTATCCGTTCATATCTCAGTAAATAATTAAATTTGATTTCTGTCATTGATATATGATCATTTTACATGTTTTATCTATAGAATCCTTTTTTCAAAATTCCATTTTTTTAATATCTACTACCGTTAAATCACCTGGCAACAAAATGAGCGTGGGATGACGCGCGCTAATAAGCGCGCACTTCATCCCTTCATATCTCAGTAATTAATTAAATTTGATGTCTGTCATTGATATATGATCATTTTACATGTTTTATCTATGCAATCCATTTTTCAAAACTCCATTTTGTTCAATATCTACTACCCTTAAATCACCTGGCAACAAAATGAACGTGGGATGACGCGCGCTAATAAGCGCGCAATTCATCCGTTCATATCTCAGTAATTAATTAAATTTGATGTCTGTCATTGATAAATGATCATTTTACATGTTTTATCTATGCAATCCATTTTTCAAAATTCAATTTTTTTAATATCTATTACCCTTAAATCACCTGGCAACAAAAAATGGCGCTAGGTGAATTTTTTTACAATTATTAAATTTTAATAGTAATTTATGCAATTTAATTGTATTAATTTTTCAGTTAAAATAATTACATTGTAAAAATGTTTAAATTTTTTTAATAAAAAAAAATATTTTAATTTGGGGATCGAACACTGGACCCTCAGACTGCGAAGCAAATGCTCTATCACTGTGCTATTACAACACAACAGAATTACTTTGAAATACGGGAACACTTTAGTAAGTGGTTTAGTATGTATTTAATTACGGTGGTTCATATCTCAGTAATTAATTAAATCTGATTTGCGTCTTTGATATATGATAATTTTACATGATTTATCTATCGAATGCAGTTTTCAAAATTTAATTTTATCAATTTCTATTACCCTTAAATAACCTGGCAACAAAAGTAGCGACTGCTTTATATTAGCGAGCACTTTATCGGTTCATATCTCGGTAATTAATTAAATCTGATTTCTGTCATTGATATATGTTTAAGGTACTTGTTTTATCATTCAAAATTGATTTTCAAATTTAAAATAAATTGATAAATAACCGAATTAACACTTGTTTGTCTATTTACTTGAATTAGTCTTATCTCGGTAATTAATTATTTTAAAGATCTGTCATTTCGGCGCGTGCAATCTATGTGAAAAACTATTTAAATGCCGTATTCAGAACTTATATTTGACCTTGGGTAAGAGCTGTGCTAAACAATTACTGTTAATTAATAAAATACTCAATTAGTTAGTTAATGCTCATTAATTGTTGCTTGCATTTGCTATAGAAATATGTGTTTTTTTCTTGCCGATCTAACGGTGTATTTATAATTGACCTAGCTCTCATAATAAGGGAGATAATGCCTTTTTTCTGAGAGTATATTTGTTGCTAGGTTTTTTAAAATTTGTTTCCAACTTTGCAGCAGTAAATAATATTGTTTAACATTTAAAACATCTACATCATGGTGTAATCTTTTACACCAGTTAATAAATTAAATATTACTATGTATATAAATATAATTTATTTCAACAAATTTATAACAACTGACCTTTTAATAAACTTAGAAATTTAGATAGATTTCTTTTGTCAAACTAAATTGCTATATAGTTATACATAGTTAAGTCAGTAGTAGCAAGTAAACAAATAACATACAAAGCATCGTTCTTGTTGTTAAATCACAACTTGAAAGTTAAAAGTTTAATCTATTTATATGGTTTGTTTTCATTTTCTTAGGCACATATTTGTTTTCAGTCAAATGATGAAATTATAAATTACAGAAAGCAGTGGCATAAAGTTCTATTCTTGAATAAGTAAACTTTTCACATCTCAGATACTGTACAGATTCAGGCAAAAAACTTTGCACAACATTGTATATATAATAATACCAATCATATTTTTTAACTCATTGTTATATGACTTTATGATGTATAAAAAATTCTATTCAAATTATATAATACGTATGTTATGTTTGTAATATTTATTATTTAAATGATAAATTGCTCGCGTATTAAACAGCTTCCGGTACTGAATTTATCGGTAATATTAATGTATTTTGTTTTGAATATATATTTTTGCACATATATAGGTCATATATGTAGGTAGTGTTTTAAAAATGTATGTGTTGTTTGATATATTTACTTAGATCGAACAGATTCTAGGCGGTAGCCTCATCGTTGGTATCTACTACAAATTAAAACTACACAAAAATTTGTAACATTACATTATTATTTTTTGACTTAATTTATGCTGAATTTATGTTGGATGTGGATGTTTCACATTAAATGCTAACGTTAGTGGAAAGTGTTAAGTATGTTGCATATATGTTGTTAGTCGGTGTTACGAGAGATAGTTGTGTGATAAGGTGGTGTTTTACAATTGGTTTAAAAAATTTAATAAAAAAATTCAAACTTTTTACACTGGTGAGGGGTGTGATTAAAATGTGTTTGATTATGTTCTTATATTCTGTATTTTAGCAGTTGGCAATCTATTTGAGTTCATTAGAATAGAATAGATTTTTTGTTTTTTGTTGTAAATTATGTTTTTGATTGTGTTGGTTATGAGTATGATCATTTAATGTGGTGTTTAAGTAGTAAATAATTAATTAATAACACAAGATGTTACTATGATACTTAACATTGTGCTATTTAGTCGAAAAATAAAATATTTTTATTTTATATGGTATATTTCTAAAATTATCCAACTAATGATAAAAGATAAAAATGGTTATTTTAAAAATTTATAAATCCTACTAAAATTCCAACCATATTGCTAATGTAATAATGACATAGACTAGAAAATTCATTTTGTATCTTAATCAGAATTTACACTAATATTGGTAGTAATAAATTTTATTTTTTTGTAATTATACATGAATATTTTATACTATATTTGTCAGTTTCTAAAATGATAAATAAATAATATAACCAATTATTTATTAATTAGTAAACAATCGCTACTATTTGATCATTTCAGTTCAATTAAACTATACAAGTTGCGTTCAAACAAAATCGTTGATTAACTACATGGTATTTAGCATTAGCTCTTTCTTGTATGTTCCTGTTATCTAAAATCAAAAAGAATTAGTAAAAAAATGTTAAATTTTATATTTTATATTTTAATCGTACTTTTCAATTTTAAATCTGGATTAATATTGTTTCTGGTGTTCCTTAAAGATCCATCTTGATTATTGTATTTAATAAAAATATAAAAAATATTTGTTAAGATTGTCAGTTTTTTCTCATTGCTGATAATGTCAAATTTTTGCAAAATGCTATTCATAAAATATGTAATGGGTGGCTGAATAACATAGAACCTAATATTAACAAATAAAATAGTATTTGCTATTTACAAAGTAACAGTATCAAAAACTAAATTTAAACTAAATGTTATATTATTTTTTTGTAATAACTGGTATTAAAACAGGACTATGAAATTCAAATTTTGAACCATACACTTATAAATGTACCGCTCACCGTTGACTGTAACGTTCCGACCATCACTATTTTTAAAAAAGAACTATGGACCAATGATTCCACCGGCCCATAATGTGCACCAAACGGTATTTTTTTTTTATGTAATGGTGTTTTGACAATGGCTTATGAATTATTATCGCAACAAGTTTGACAATTTTGTTTGTTGACATAGCCATTTAACCAAAAGTGTACTTTATCACTGAACAAATTTTCAAATAAAATTGTCGATTAATAGCATTGTTTTTCTCGGTTCATTTACTGAGTGTACGGCGCAAACTATGATTGTGTGGTTTTAATTCTTGTAAAAGTTGAATTTTGTAAGTTTGTAAACCAAGATCTTTTTGCAAAACTTTCTATAAAGTGGATGGACACATGTTTAATTATTAAGCAATGACGAATTGACACATTTGGATCATCATTAACACTACGCTGCACACTACCAATTGCTTCTTGTGTGCGCTCTGTACGAAGTTCTACTGGATGCTTAATATCGTTTAGATTAAACGTATTGCAAAAACATGCACAGTTTTTCGAATTAATTGCTCTGATGAATGATTATGAGCACCATATAATGCACGTAATTCCCATAAGTTTCTCGAACTTAACCATGTTTTTCAAAATAAATTTGAACAATTTGCAAACGTTGGTACGGCGTGAGTTTATTCATGATAAATTGCTAAACTAAACTAACCTCAAAACAACCGAGAACTGTTAAATCAGCTGTCACAGATAAGACTGTTGCCGATTTAAAGTTTGATGTTCTAAAAAAAAACCTTTTATTTTATTTGCACAATGTCTATGGAAAAATTTATAGAAAGTGGAAAGATCTGAAGATCTGTAAAACATTACGACGGTGTTGTAAATTATCTAAATCATTAGTCAATTTTGAGTTGGCAATGATCCAAAAGCTCGTTTAAATAGAATTTAGATGGGATAGAGTAGTTTTAATGCTCCTCTTCATACTTGAGAACAATATTCAATACAAGGACGAATGTAAGTTTTATATAAATGTAAAAGTTGAATAAAAGTAAAAAAACTGTTTACAACAATTAACAAATCTGGTTGTTGCAGTGAAGATTATGTGAGATTTTAACCCCTTTTTTTAGTTTACTATTTGGTAATGATGATATTTTGGATTTTGGTTTTAAAACAGTAAAAAGTTGAGTTTTTAAGAGTTGGGAGTACTCTATTCTAAAATTGTTTCGATGTCTTTGTTTATAGATGTTACATATTCTAACCTAGAAATTTAATAAATTTATATTTGTAATGAGGTTTTTGGAAAGTATAAAGTATAGAGGGTGCTATCATCTGCAAAACTGTGGAACAAATTTTTAGTTATTTGAAGAAATTCATTAATGTAAATCAAAAATAAAGTTGGCAAAAAATCAATTTTTATTATAATTTTTCTATTGTCAAAAACACCATTGATAAACTCTTAATATATTTAATGGAACTTGTTAATTAGATTAGGATGCGATACTGTATCAAATGCTTATGAAATGTTTAGAACTACTGCAACATTTTCTTCAAGTTTGTTTAAAGTAGAATTTTATTTGTGGTTAACATAAATCAGAAGATCTGTTGTCAAACGTTTTGATCAAAATCTATATTGAGTATCTGAGGCAAAGTTATTTTGTTCTAAAATGAGAATGTGGAAGTTCAAATGTTTTTTAACGATTTTGATAGATTAGGTATTAATGCAATTGGTCTTTAATTTAAAGAGTCAGACTTCAGTCAGTCTCTCTTTTTAGGTATAGGTTGAACATTAGCAATTTTTCAACGATTTGGAAATGTTTTTTTTAAGCATAATAAAGCAAATATTTGAGTCAACATAGAAGCTAACTTATTTGCAAGATTTTTAAGAATAATAAGTGGAATTTTATCTGTACCTGATGCCTGCCTTTTAAGATATTTTTTGACAACCCGTTTCTTAAAATGAATTGGACCCATTAATTTACTACTAGCCGGCATTGGAAGTACAACAATAGGAGGATTTAGAATAGTAGAATTAGATGCCAACTAATTTTAAGTAGTCATTGTTGTTGATTGTGTTTCTAGATAATAGTAATTTGTTTTTATTGAGTATTTTTATCTTTTATTTTTTTTTGCTGCGTTAATGTGTATTGATGTGTTTGTAAATTTATTGGAAAATGTGGTGGTTTCCGAATTTATTATTATTTTTTGTTTTTTTCTGTTACATGATGTTTAGTTTTTAGTAAAGTTTTTATTTTTTTGTTAGTTTTATTTTATTTTCTGGTTATTGTTTCTACTAGGATATTTATTTATTTCTATGTGGTGAAAATAGGTTTAATTTAATGAAGATAGAATATCTGCTTATTTCTACAATATTACTGTGGCAATACTTTTCATCTTATTCCGTGTTTAGTATGTTATAATTTTAATTTTATTACATTCTTTTATGTTTGCAAACGTAGGTGTTAATTTTAGTTGATTACATTTGGTTATAAATTTTATGTGTTGTAACGTTTTTATCTTTTGTAACTTTATTTTGTAGTGTGCATCTGCCGTATTTATATTGTTTTTTGTAACATAACCTCAGAAACATGCAGAAATTTTTTTTTATGAATATGGCAGCAATTAATAAATATCAAAACTAGTCACAATAAAAACTGCATACTAAATATAATTTACTAATATACTTAAAACCTTTATATGTATAAATTCATTTGAATATACATATAATGTCAACAATATGCTGCTATTGGCACGGAAATATTTTATCGATGATGAAACAGACCTATTTAATCTGATAGGTGTGTTTATAGTGTATCATCGATGCTCGCCACGACGATGATCACAAATCACTTTGTTTTTCGAGCACAGACCATTGCCGGGCGTGCTGTGATTAAATAGTTCATTCAAGGGAATTTTCTCCATCCGTTAACACAACAAGCCGTGTCGCGTCTCTACATCAAATTTAATATGCGTGTTTTCTTGTGATAATTTAATAAAACTGTGTTGCGTTTACAAGTAATATTTTTATATATGTAATTATATAACAATCGCTTGAATAAATTCTACACCAAGTATTTTTTTATTAAAATAAAATGGTATTTATGATATTATGATTTTTATTATTAATTTTATTTCTATAATGAAATATTTGATTAAAAAATTAAAACTTCACTAAAAATTAAATAGCAGCGTAGTAGCTAGGCTGAAGGTAAATGGTTAGTAACGAACATCCGGCAACCATCGCCTTTAGACTGTCTATTATTTTATATTAAGTATGCTAATTTCAATGGTGACATTAAATCAGGACCGGTTCAGCGCGTTTTCTGGAACTTTAGACGCCCCCGTACTTTAGAGCGGTTGCCGACGGTCCGACCTGTTTTCGGATAACAGACCGTGAACAAACGCTCTTATGGCTCCTACATACTAATAGTTGGAGAATCGATCCCGGATTAATTTTATTCAGAATTGTACAATCCTAGATTTGCAGTATTAAATAGTTATTATAAAATCATCATTTTGAATATTGAATTGGTGATATTTTTAAGAGAATTTGAATAATTACAGTCAGACACGAATAATGTGACCTCTATAATAGGCAACTTAGTATACACAAAAATTATGTTGAATGTGGTTAAACTTATGCCTTTGTCCGTTTTAGCATCTTTCAATCTCAGAACAACGTCGCCCATGAAATGTTTAAAATGTAAGCGCAAATGAAAAATGCTAAAACGAGCAAAGGCATTAGTTTAACCACATTTAACATAATTTGCTATACGACTGACTGTCATTATTGAATTACTTAAATTTATTGGCACTTATGATCGGTGGATATAGTTTTGCGATAGCTTCAAGTGCATGGGTTCATGATAAAACAAATATCGAGAAAACTCACAAATTTTATTACCTACGATTAAGTCTTTAAGGAATCGCTTTCGATTTAATTGCATTTTTATATATAACCGTAAAAAACTACCAAGTAGCATAGCAGCTACTTCATAAACAATATGATAGCAAACGTCATATCATACAAAATTATATATAATTTTTTTATTTGCAATAAATTCTATGAATAAAAGACTAACCGCACATCAGCTGCGATTATTAATCGACAATATAAGAAAATGTCTATTGACTTCTCAAATTGGGGTTTGCTAATTATTTATCTTTTTTATCAAAATTGGGCATCAATTCTAAGCAACAGACATTTCATCTGCCGACCTTGAAATACATTTTTTAACGCCGAAGCCGTCTGTTTTGGCCCTAAAATGATTGCTGAAACGATGATGTGGTATTTGATTGGCTCTAAATTGGAATTTTACGTGACGTCATACTTTAGAATATGACAGTAGTGACAGATTATAATAAACTTTGAAATTTTTAAAAACTATGTTTTTATTTGGGACAGGCAAACAAATATTGAGTGTAACTTGTTCCAAAATATTTTAGGAGCTCTTCGTTTTTAGTGGCTCTCACTTGCTTTGCTTCTTTGTGCTGTAAAAAGCGGCGGTCTGCTAAAGCCTATTTTCTGCCCTACACTGTATACTATATTACTTACAACATAGTTGTGCTTTCTTGGAAACAACATGTCAATCACGAGATGATACAATAATATTTATCTAACTCATTGCAAATTTGTTGCCAAATAATCATTACGTCACAAACACTAATTATGCAAGCTGTACGATATGCAACATTATCATACTATTTACATGCGTAGTTTTTGAATGCTGACATACAACAACGCATTAACATAATTTCGTTGACCTTGTTGTTGCCTTGCTCTGTCTTATTTGTAATATTTTACATATACTTGTTTTAAAATCATATTGCAAGTTTTCTAGAGTTAAATGTGAAAATGTAGACATCTCTACAATAAATTCTGTCCGTTTAAAATATTAATTAATTCAACTTTTAATATGTCAATTTGCGGGTGATGTGAATAGCAAACTTCCAAATCTATATATTTTGCTACCTACTCAGAAAGTAAGGTGTTTAAAATGTATAAAATTTGAACAAACTAGCTTAAAATATAAGGGAATTAGCAAATAAATGTACTAATATCACATTGAGCAAATTTTGAGGTTTTTAAAAATGGCATTTGTATTTTTAATTAAAATTAAAATTAATTAAGTCACTACACAGCTACAAGACAAATGTCAAGTCATTTCACGACAGTGACATAGTTAAAACATGATATTTTTGAACATTTAGATATTTGAAATCATTACAACAGTAAATGTAAATTCATATGTTAATTACTATATGCAAAATTTAAAGTGATGCACGTATATATTTAGCGTATTAATACCAACGGGAGTTCTGATTATGGTATTTGACAACATGGTTACATATTTAAAATGAAGCAAATATTATAAAACCAATTTATTTGATACATCCACAAGTTATTCTGATATTTATACATTGGCATATTGAAGTATGTAGTAACGGATATTTGAACCTTACTTATGATCGATGGATGGACGTTTTCCAATATTATTATAGGAAAAGGAAAGAGTGCCTAAACTCACTGCTATCATTTCAAGCTAAATAAAAGTAACAGTTATTATACCTAAATATTTGTATATTGTAATACTTGGCGTATATCACATATTAAAAAAAAAAAGTTAATAATACATTTATAAACTATTTTAGTTAAACGTAACCAATACAATTAATAAATTTAATATAATGCCAATTTGATGCTACTTCATTACATTGATTCTGAACAACTGATACACTAACGCGTTCTGTACCAATCATGCCAATAGTCAAAATTAGCATTTTTGCATACAAAGTAAACTGTTTTGTTTACATAAAAATACGACTACTTAAAAAATAAAGTATTTTTCCTATAGAGTTAAAATGAGACAAATCAATTTTTAATTTGAAAAATTAAGAAAAAATATTATTGCCAATTTATTTCTGCAAAATGATTTAAATGATTTTTTTCTACAAACTATAAGAATATGTACTACATACTTATTTGCAGCAATAGGTTTCGTAATATTTTTGAAACGTTTGAAACAAAACCTATTGTTAAATTATATTATTATTTCATGAGTTGATTTTTAGATTTGTTTGTAAGTAGAACTAGTTTTTATTTTAGTTTGCTATTTTTTATTAAAAACATTTACATCTGGATATTTAAGCAGAAATAACGTTATTCCTAAACATAAATAGATTTATTAAATTAAATGACACTGATTGTAATTGTGCTTAGTACAAATTACAAACAAACTGTATACATAATATACAGGGTGTTTGAACAAAAATATAATAAATAATTTAATAAGTGATAATATAGACATTTTAATGTAAAAAAGTAACACATTTAAAATTAATTTTAAAGATATTTTATAAAAATTATTAATATAATCAAAAAAATACATAAAGTTAAAATATTTAAAGTATCAAGCAGTTTAAAAAAACATTTTTTGATTGTATAACATTTGGTGGAAGGTTTTTGAATAGCTTTATGCTATTAATGAAAATAGATTTTTGTTTTGTGGTTTTTTCATTTGTAATTAATGATTATACTTTTTTTTTGCATATCTAAAATTTGTTGTTTTGTATAGATTATATGAATGTAAACTACATGTGCTTGTTAAAATACATCTAATAATAAGTTTTACCGACTAAATAATGCATTCTAATTCATCCATGTTTTGTCAATTTATTGAAAACATTAACAAAAGTTCTTCAATTAAGTGTTCCGAGACTAGCAAATTGTCGATAAAAATTGATTATTAAAAGCATTCATTCATCATAAGTAAAAACAAATAGTTATATAATACCTAACCACTAACTTGAAGTTGAGTGCTTGTCATCTTTATTTGATCAATATTTTTGCATTAAATTTTAACAGTTGTTGTCTATAAAATTAATTTTTAAAATAGTTACTATTCTTTCCCCGATAACCTATATACTTTATACAGTTTTTGGGCGTACCAGAAAGATTTTAAAAATGGTTAAAAAAGTCTTGTAACGTTTATTTATGTTTTTTTGCAATTGCACTTTCATAAATGGTGTAGTCACAAACTAAGAAAACTATTTTATTGTGTCCAATCTAATTTTAAATTATTATTATCGAATCGCTTTGTAGATTTAAAAAAAAAAGTTAGATTGCAGTACCATATTTCGCGGCGGATATTCTGTCTAAACACACTTTTTTAAATTTAATAATTGGTTGACTCATTTAAGACAAATTTTACGGAAAAAGTTGAACAATTTTATCCTGATTTACTAATTAGTTTAAAAAACAATCACGTTGCTTATTAAAAGCTACAAAACCAACTAACTTTATATTTTTTCTGTTATTATTTACGTTAATTCTGTAAGTGATTTCAAAGCTTGGCAGTAAAATCCAAAAAACAAAATATATAGTTTACTTACTGCCCATACTAAATCTGACCATTTCAAGCCATAAAACCATTTTTTTGTTTTCGGTGAGCTGGGAGCAAAAGAAATTTATAAATTTGTTTTGTGTATTTGGGTTTTAGGGGTATAAAATTAATTAAAAATTTGAGTTTTGCAAATTCTACATGGAAAATAAACAGTGTCTTGCTTATATGGCGTAGAAAATCTCATCTAAAGAAAAAAAAAATTATAACATTTTTTCTTTACTTAAAAAGTTTTTTTTTTTAATTTAAAAAAAAATTATTTAGTTTATATTTTTTTTAAGCTTATTTCAGAAGTTACAGTAGTAACAAAGACATTTTTTGTTGCTTGAACCAATTTTGGGCAATTTTATTTGATAGTTTTTGCGCTTGCACCACAAATTTAGACTTATGCTGGGTTGCACCAACATCAGTCGGTTCGAACCGTCCGTTAATTTTTTTTATAAAGTTGCTTGTTTCGTGGTGTAGTGGGTATCATACCCGCTTAGCACACGAAAGGTCCCCGGTTCGATACCAGGCAAAATAAAACTTTTTTTTTATATTTTTATATATATTTTTAGATAATTTCAATATTTATAATATATTCATCATATACCTATATTTAACTGTTCGGGATGTCTTGATTGCAAATTAATTGAATTAAATTAAGATGTAACGTTATTCCTTGTTTTAATTTGTTTTGTGTTTGTTAGGTTACATCATTTATTATATTCAATAATATATTTATATTTTAAACAAATATCTATAAATAATCTTTTTTTTAATTCAATTAATTTATATAAAATATAAAAAATTAAAAATTAAAACTTTATAGAACAAAAACAACCTATTCAGAATAAAATAAAGTAAAGTACTCATAATTTTAAAAAATATTAAATATAAATTTTTAAAAAAGTTGGTTTTGCTCTACGATCGAACCAAGGACCCACCTTCCGCTTGGGTCTGATATCCACTACACCACGAAACAATAATTTGAAAATCAGTTAATACTGGATACTATAATGAAATTTTTATACACAAAAAGAAATACAATAAGAAGAACAATGAAAACGTTTATGATAGGTTCCATTAACCACAGTCGTTCAGAACGGCGAATTTGATCCGATTATTGACCGTTTTCTGTTACACCAACATTCATCGATCGGAATCCTCCGTTATTTAACACCTAAAAATCGACTGATTTGAACCGACCGAATTTCGGACGGTTATTTGAATTACGGTGTGTTTCTAACCTCAAAATTGTGAATTAATGAATTTGTTTACATTTGAAAATGGATTCATCAAGTTCTAGTTCATCTTCTTCAGGTGGTTTAGATGATATAATACATATGTTAAATATGAGAAATTATTATTATATGTTATATTATTTATTTGGACAATTAAATTTGAAATGTCAATCGCTTCGGCGCATAGATCGTAGAACATCGGGATCGCGTTGGTGCAAACACTCGGTCGCGACGGGCCGTCTAAAAACAATCGGTTTTCGTTTTAACCTGCGGATTGCATCCCAGCAAAAAAATATTATTGAATATAATAAAAGGTGTAACACAAAACAAATTAAAACGTTACATCTGAATTTAATTCAATTAATTTGCAATCAAGACATCCGAAAAGTTGAAAAACATATCAAAATTACAATCTAAAAATATATATAAAATTATAAAATTTTAAATAAATACGAGATAATCACTTAAAGTTAAAATAAATAATAATTTAAAAAAAAAAGTTTATTTTGCCTGGTATCGAACCGGGGACCTTTCGTGTGCTAAGCGGGTATGATACCCACTGCACCACGAAACAAGCAACTTTATAAAAAAAATTAACGGACGGTTCGGACCGACTGATGTTGGTGCAACCCAGCATTAATCTATTGGCGCAAAAGTTTGAGAATATTATTATTTTTGGCATTCAAACATAAATCCGCCCGGCGCTCCACAAACTTTGATAAAAAAAGTTTTAAACCACACCCGATAATATTTTTTGTGAATATGAAAAAATATTAATTTTTAACGCATATTTTGCCTGAAAGTTTTGTAATTTTTTTTGTAGATAGACTGTTCTACGGCCAATGAGCACTACACTGACTATTTTCCATGTAAAATTGTCTTGTCAAATTTTTTGAGTTTTAGACCTTTAATACCTAAATACACAGAACAAATTTATATTTTCTAATTTACTCCAAAATACGTCAACTTTGGCGGTTAAAAAAAACTAAAAAAATTCTTTTTTTTTGCTCAGCCCACTGAGAACAAAAAAATAGTTTTATAGCTTTTGCAGCTTTTAGACAGGGTATAAATTTGAAATTACAGATTTAGATACGGAATCCTGATTGATTTCACCAGTAAAAATTTTGTTTTTGTTAAATTTTTTTGTTAAAGTTAAAAAACGACAAAAAAACTAAAGAAAATTGTAGAATTTTTTTAAAGGTTTTATACCTTTAAGAACCTTTAAACAAAATTTATAAACTGTATTCAGTTTATTAAATAAAATTTTGTATATGTGTTTTAATAAATATTCACAGTTGTCAAAATAGAATAGTTAAAATTTCATGTATTAATCAAAATTTAATAAATTTAAAATTAAAAAGTAACAATAAAGAAAATAATGCATTATAAATGTTGTAATCATTAGTCAAGTGAACAGATTATGTACATAATGCTCATTAAAAAATTAAAGTTGCATTTTGGTTTATTTGCCATAAGTTATGAACGTGCCCTCGATTAGATAAACTTCCGTTATATTGACAAATACTTAATGGATATGTAAAAATAAAAAAAAAAACTAAATAATAAATGTTTGGTTTAAATTGTCCAAAATATCATAATTATATACAATTTTGTTATTTTTAAAGTTTTATTTAATGATTGAGTATAAAAAGACAGCACGAAGAAATTCTAACACGCGAGAGCGCTCATAATATTAAGAGTCGCAAGTTAAATATGAGTACATTACGTCTATGTGATATATTTATTGTTTTCAAAACAAATTTTATTCAATACTATAATTTTAACAAACAAGTATATTTTCATATAAAGAGTAGGTTTCTATACATCCAGATTTAATATACAGTATTTCACAAAATAATAAAAAATATTGTAATTATTCTATATATTTTAAAACGGATAGAGTACAATAGTGACTGAAACCTGTACAAACGATGTTTGCGGTGTATATTTTTTATTGTAATAGGTTCGATTTAATTACTTTAGTTCCGTAAAATGGCATGTTTTTGTCTTAAATCATTTGTAAATTAATTATTGAAGATAGATTGCGATGTATTACAAATGTATAAATAAATTATGCAGAATCAATCAAAATGGACTCACTAAGATTTTTAATACTGATCTGACAAGTACAAATATTATTAAACAATTAAAATTAAATTTAACTGCAGTTATGTAAACAATGTAAATAATTAAATAACAAACAAAGAATATTATTTTTCTATGAAACAAATAAATGAAATCAACTTTGAGATATTGAAATTATAATGATCCATAGAAACGACATCATTATAATATAATGCAAACATTCTTATCGGCTTGTTGTTATGATAGATATTTATATGTGTGTGTATAAAAGATATCTGAAGAATTCTGTCTAGTAATAGACAATACGGAATACAACTGATATTTGATATACCATTGATCATGATTTTATAGCTCTAACTCTTTCAATATTAATAAAATTATTTATTTATTGGTAATAAATTATTTGTTAATGAAATAACAACATATATGAATAAAAAAAAACATTTAAGTACATATTCTAACACGCTCCTACAAAAAATACGGACAAACGACCTATAGGTAAATATGTACATTAAAACTAGCTATATGGCATTTTATTCAAAAGAGACAGTTTGTGATCATTAATTATTAAGTAACTCTTATACTGTATAGTCTAGTGTACACAATGTGTATAAGTATGCAGTTTATCTACATGTATTATAGCATTTATTTTTATTAAAATAAAACATAAAATAATAGATTTTTACATTAAAACTAGCTATTATAGTATTTTATTCAAAAGAGACCTTATATATAATATAGCCTACCGTACACAATGTGTATAAGTGTGCTGTTTATCTACAAGCATTTATTTCTATTAAAATAAAACATAAAATAATAGATTAAAAAAAAAAAATAGAAACATAAGTGTTACATGCTTGTCAAATAGATTTTATGTAACAAAGATAATGAGTTAATTTTAAATCTTGCAACCAATACAATATTTGCCATACATGTTAGTCAATTACATGTTTTAAGTAACTGAAAACCATAAAATATAATTGAATATAAATTACTGCATATTTTATTTATTATATAAAATACTACTTTTAAATTTTAACAAGTGAAACAATTTCAGACGATATTTTAGCAGTCTGTGAACATTGACCATAAATATTCCATTTGTCGCTAGTCATGGTTAAAACATTTTTTTTTTGCCAAAAAAATTATTAATAACCGAGCAAATGCATTTTTAGTCGACTAGTTTTGTTGGTGGGGTTTGTTGGTGTCTTCATATCGGTGCAGAAACTGTTCACACTATCTATTAAAAAAATTTAGTTTTTTAGATACTTTTTAAGTCTATAATATGGTGGTTCTATTATATTTGTCGATATGGTTTTTGGAAAGTATAAAGTATGAAGGGTGCTATCATCTATAAAACAATAATTAGGATTTTTGGTTATTTGAAGAAGTTTATTGATGTAAATTAAAAATAGAGTCGGCAAAAAAGCAGAACCTTAAAAAACACCAATATTTATGATTTTGGGATTAAAGTAAAAAACATCAATTTTAACTATAATTTTTTTGTTGCTAAGAAAGCTGTTAAAACTTACAGATTTGTGATAAAGCTCTATACAAGGAGCTTGTTAATAAGATTAAGATGCCATACTCTTTTAAATTATTTTGGAACGTCTAAAGTTATTGCATGATTTTCTCTATGTTTGTTTAAAGAAAAATTTATTTAATTTTTTTTTAAATATCTGTTGTTTAATGTTTTGATCAAAATCTGTAATGAGTATCTAAGATAAAGTTATTTTATTTTAGACATTTGCAATTTTAAAACAGTTTGTTTATTTTTAATATGATAAGGAAACTTGATGCTTTTATAGCATTTAATTTGAGAAGATATCTTTGTACTACATGTTACCTAAAGTCAATTGGACTCAGTATTTTAATACTAGCCGACATTAAAAGTGCAACAATGAGAGGATTTAGAATAGTATAGTTAGATGTAAATTGATTTGAAAAAATATCTGTTTTTTTATTTATTAAATAAATTCTTATGATATTAACGTCTTGTTTTGTTTAAATTGAGTCCAGTATTTTTGTTTTGGTTTAACATCAAATAATAGCTTTTAATTTTTTGATAATTTTTTAAAAAATTGGAAAATTTTCTGCTGCAGCATGTAAATTTAACTAATTTAACATATTACTTTTGCAAGGTACTTTAGATAAAACAATAGATTGTCAATGTAGAAACATAGAAATAAAATTATTAGTTTATTAATGTATAATATGTCTATCGATTTAAAATGTGTGCGGCAAAATGGTCACTTTACATCACAACTTTGATTATAATAGTTTTGTTTTGTTTTTAAACTCCCTGAAGAAAACGCCATAACAACATAACTAATGAATATTTTTAATTCTTACACAAGTTAGATTTACTAAAATTTGATTTCCATGTATTATTTGAAGTTGTGCAAGATTTTGAAGTAATGCAAACTATTGATTTAAAATGTCTGAAGTCATCTTTTTAGAAAAATTTGTACAATATATTTTTTTGGTAATATCTATACAAATATCTATAAAACATTCAAATATCTGCAAAGTCATTAGACAATTTTGAATTGTCAATGGTATGATTATATTGTTTTTGAATAGAATTTAAAAGAGATAGTTTAGCTTTAGATTTTTTTTTCTATACTTGGGAACAATAATTAATACAAGGTCGTATACAAGGTGTTTTTTAATATATACGCAATAACTTAGAAAATGATTACTAATGATTGATAATCTAATATTGTTACTTTTTACTTTACGGTTACACATAACAAAAAACAAATGGTATACAAATCAGTTTTGTTTGGTAATTCTTTTGTTGTCAGTACTTGTCATATCTATTAGCAGAATAACCTAAATTTTAATTTAATTTGTTTTAATTTATTATTACCTCTGAGTAGATTATATGCTTAATGTTTTTATTTATTATGATTGTTTGAAGTAACTGCCATAAATTCCAGTCTTAATCAAGAAATCATGCACTTATAAAAAAGTTATTTTATTATTTTTTAATATTATATTCTTTACATTGTTTAAATAGTAATTCTATCCCTTCATAAAAATATTCTGAAGGTTTGTCGTTAAAATACTCCAAAGCAGTAGTTATTACCTTTTTATCGGTAAAATATCGTCTACTAAGGTTTTTTTTTAAATTTCAAAAACAGGAAGTAGTTGCTATGGGCCAAGTTAGGACTGTAAGGGAGGTGATAAATTTTTTAAAAGCTGCATTTTTTATGGCAAGTTGAGCATTGTTGTGCAACAACCTGATTTCGTTTGTTAATTTTCCTCAACGCTTCGCCCGAATATTTTATTATTTATATGTAATAAGGTAGCATAATAATTTACCGAAGTATTTTTTTAAATCAATTATCAAGATTGGTTGTTCACCTGCACGCCGCCATTTCATGGATTCCCTTTTGGACAGAGGATTATGTTACAAGACAAGTTTTATTTCTTTTGCAAAAAAAAAATGTTTGCAAATTTGGCATAGTTGAAACCTAACGGTGTCTGTTCTAGATATCACTACAAGACTAATTAATGAATGTAGAAGGTTGAAATTTGACATTTAATCTAAAGTTTTTAGAAATGTAGAAGGCCATTTAAAGCGGTTACCTTGTTTATATTAGGTTGAAGCATAATTATCTGGTTTGCTTATTTCTCTGAAACAAATTGGTAAAAATTTGTATTTAATGTTGTTGCACTAGAAAGCCATCTATTCTGGTTGTCCCAAAACACATTTTAACAATTTTTACACCTTGTATTCTGAAGTGACAAAAAATGATAGGTGTTGAAGTTCTCAGCTAGTGTGTCCTGGTCGTGCAACATTTGTTCTTTTCTTTAGCCGCCAGAACGGGTTGGTCATCAAAATCCGAATACTGACCTTTTTCTAATTTGTCGTCTAAACCTTTGAAGCAAACAAATTACTTTTGGCATGTTTTTTATTGCTAATTGTTTCATTTTATTCTATTGTAAATGCAATAGTTATTGGTCTATTTATTTTGGAAAATGATTTAAATAGTGTTTGTTAGTTGCAATTTCTTTGTGATAACTTTCCGGTACTTCTCGAAGAAGTTAATTTTAATGTTATACAACGTATGTGGTTTCTTTAGGACGTAGCCTCACCACGTTTTGTGCAGCATGTGCAAAATTATTTAAATAATATTTTTCTTGAAACATGGATTGGTCGATTATTATTTTTGGGGTCATATAAACGTTAACCTTAAAAAATAGTTGTAAAACTGTATACATAAGACTTTTTTAGTGGTACCAAACCTTTGTGGTAGTGTAAATGTCACGTCAACTACTGCAGTATGGTAAATTCAAAAAATATGACGGGAAATAAATCAAGTTTGTAACCATAAATTTGTTTGTTTACATTTAAAAAACTTCAGATAAAAATTGTTAATTTTTAATTGTAATATTTGTACTTATTATAGCGTCAGCAATTTCAGACTAAATTAAAAAAACTAGTTTAAACAAATTAAAGAATATATTTTCAGTTTGATGTTGATTTATTTTACAGTTTTGTCGCTGAAGCAATCTAACAAAAATATATGTATTAACAGTTGCATATTTTTTTTTATATTTAACGAAATAAATTCAAAAATATTTACATTTTAAATAATCAAATAAACGACTTTGATTATTTCTAGTGCAATGTGCAATGTTTGATTGATTATTTACATTAATAATTGTGTTTATTAGCACAGAATATTGAATATTGATTTGCCAAAATGTTAGTAGTGCTTTCAAAAGCACTTTAGACTGTGGGTCACTTTGATAATATTAAACACAAAATTGCATAAGAATTATATACTCAATATTGCCTAATATTTTTTAAAACATATTTCAACAAATTGACTATGAATACTGTGGTGGATGTATGTATTTATTAATTTAAAATGTCATAACTGTTATTTAAAATATACAAAAACACAAATGTAAATTACTATCTTATTTTATTATTAAAAAAATATTAATTTAATTATTAGTAGTAATAAATAATTAATTGAAAAATTTGATTTGCTAGTATTTGTTTTTTGCTCCGTTGGTGTCTTTTCAAGACAACTTGTCCGACATTTTTCGATTCTAAAGGATTTCAAAATAAATTTTATTCCATATTAACAAATCCATAATAATTTAAATATCCATTTGTAAATTTTGATCTTAACCTTTGAAATAACTGAAATAAAATGTATTTTATTTTTATTGCGTCACTTCAATTACTCAAATAAATATTTTTTAATAAATTGTCACTAACCCAGTGTTATATAATATACCTCAGAAAAAATGGTAACTGTTAGATAAAATTGCTTTAATCATTAAAAGCGACAAAGATATTTTGTAATATAAGTTTTATCATATTTTTACTGCTAATATAAAGAAGGCCGTGTTTACACTTAGTTTAATCGAATATGATCGTAACGATCGTGTACTTTTCCAATTAATTTTAATCACGTTAACATTAAATTACCTACATAAAATAATCAAATTTCATAAATAAAATTAAAATTAATCATAAAAGACAGACTTTTGACTTAAAACAGGATTCTTTATAACATATACATGGTGAGAAAAAGTAATACAACATGGTAATTTTTGTTATAAGTGAATTTAGAATTAATTTAGATAAAATTATATTTTTGTGCTCTTGATTTTTTGGGTTTTGCCCTCTTTTCTAAATAAATTGCTAAAACATTAGACTTGCATGTTTTTTTTTTTTTTACCTTGAGTATTACACTCATTAAGAACAAATACTCTAAACCTCAAATATTCATACCTTACCCGGGATTCGAACCCAGGACCTCCGGTACCGGTACCGTAAACTAGTCTCTCAACCGCTACTCCACCGATGTCCTCAGGACTTGCATGTGATTGTTTGTAAATTTATAATGAACATATTTGTACATTTTCTACATCGTGCGTCGAGTTTTCTAAGATGACGAACAATTGTAAACTGATTAATTCATTAAAAAAATTTAATATTTTTAGAGGCTTAAATGATAAAATTTTGCGTATTTTTAATTTTTTTGTCTATTGTATATGACGTATAATTAAAACAATTAAATATAAATGTTATGTATCCACCTAATTTCTGTTATACTTTCTTTCAATTTCTTTTAGAATTTTGATGTTTTCTAATTTTTTTACTTGTGTGGCCCACTTTGTATGTACAAGATAAATGTGCATGTTAAGCTAATTAATGTCACTGCTAAGTAGTCTTTATATCTATCTATTTGCATTGAATGTTTTAGCATCACATAATAAAACAAATGAAACCACAGCTTAATTTAACTTATATAGATACGCAAGTAATTGCATAAATTGTGTAAAAACGCAGAAACACAAAGACGAGTAATTTTTATGTGTTATAACTTATAAGTTTGCATAAGTAATAGATTTACTTTAATTTATTCATATTATTCTATTAGTAGTAAATAAAACTTTACAAATTTTAACAATTGTACTTGGATATTTTTCGGTTATTATTTATAACAAAATTTAAGTACACTTTTGAACACATAAATGCAAACCTGTGTTCTTAGGAGCAGTATAAAAATCACTGCATTATATTTATTTTGTATATTTAAATTTGGTTGAATTCAATTTAACATTTTAAATGCTTAGAGTAAATAATATCCAACAAAATTGGTTTGCAAAATAATCTACACTATTGCGATTCAATTAGTCAAACGTGATTGTAATCTATTTAATTATTTTTTCATTACGGTGAGTGCAAATTTGTGCAGTTTAGTAGATTTTTGGTAAACATATATTATGTGTATTATTTTATTAAATATTCATTAAATCCTCATACGAATATTTTTGCATACAAAATATAGTTTAGAGATTGAACATCTATGTGTAGGTAAAATATATGACCCCATTTACCTATTTGGTTTCGAACGTACTACGCATGCAAAAGGCGCTTTATTACATAATGTTATGCATAACAGTGCACAAAAGACGAAGGAAAACGAACAATCTATAAAAAGCACCCTTAATTTTCGAGGTCTTTGACACGTTGACCTGGTGCACCATAAACCTGGAATCTCGTGTTTGATCGTATTCTCGTGCAGCGGCTCGCGTGTTCCGTGCAAAGGAGCGTCATGCATCGTACAAGTCGTCATTTGCAACTAATCAACTATTAAACTATATCGAATATGGGGTCTTTACCCCCGGGATTTACTATAGTAGTAACTATAGTATTATAAGAGCGGTGTTATAAGTTCAAACAATTTTATGTATGCAGGTGCTTTGTGTATATAGTGGCGGCCCGCCACGCTTTCGGGAGCGCGTACAATAATCAGCGTGGGACGAATTAATTTGCAATACATAAATAAATGTTAAATACAACAGAAAATAAAATTTATATTTGTGATAGCAAATTCACAAACTTTTAAAAAGATAGAAATATAGTGGCTGTAGAAAAGAAGAATTATACTATGTTTAAAATGCAATCCCATCTTCACACAAGTTTCGTCTTCAACTATTGTCGGTTATATTTTATAGAAATTATAATACTTTATTTATATGCTTTGTTTTTATTACATTTTATATACATTTATATACGGTTGTAAAACTGTACGTAAATATAAATAATATAAAATATTGTTAGAGACTTCATTTGAAATTTTACGTTTTAAGTCTTCAAAATATCAAACAAACTAACATGGGCGTTGCTTGGGTTAAGAAGATAAAACGGGAAAGTTAAAAATTATGAACTGCACTTGATTGAAAAAATTGATATTTACTGTATAAATTTGTTAACGTATTTATTTGTAATTTTATGCAAATTATTTCTCTAACGAGTGAGATACAAGGACATTGATGAGGAGCATGCGTGTATGCTTCTCAAGTCTTAAGAATAGTTTTATGAGATAATTTACGTAATATTGCAGTTATTTCGGTTGAGGAATATTATATAATATACCTTAGCACACAGTGATCACTAGAGCTAGGACTTATATGCGTAAATAACTGCAAAATAAGCGCATAAATAAGCATTAAAAATCATCAAAATAAGCATAAAAATAAGCATAAAAAAATTATTTTTCATATAAAACGCATTAAAAAATAATAACTTTTAATATAATAATAATAAGCACAACAAAAGAAACAAAAGTAAAATTCAATAAATAATAATAATAGTTTGACAATAATAATAATTAACATAATTTATTTTTAAAAGAATTAATTATAAAATGTTTTTTCAAATTTTTTATTAAAAAGAACCTTTTTCGGCCAAAAAAGTTGAGCAATAATCGCTCATGCTCGAGTGCCATGACTATTTTAAAACGTTCGCATATATTCATTTTTTTTTTCTTAATATTTTATAAGTTTTTATGAAATCGAAAGTTGCTTAAAATAAGCAGAAATATGCACAAAAATGCCGAAATAGGCAAAAGTACTTAAAATAAGTATCAAATATGCATTTCAAATAATGAAAAACAAAAAAAAATTCTTAAAATATGCATTAAATATGCACAAAAACTAAAATATGCATAAAACCAAAAATAGACAAAATAAGCCAAAATAAGAAGGTGCCATTTGCTTTACTTTCTTATAATTCGTGGAGATATACATTCAAAATTGATATGCATATAATATTGGAAAAAATCATAACGCATATAAATCCTAGCTTTAGTGATCACAAACGGTTATTGAGACATAGTACAACCAACATATATGAAATTCTTTTTCAGTGAACAGCTGATATAAGGCTGCTCAGGTGATGTTGTAATTGTTACTCGACTACTACACCAGGAGTCTCGGGTTTGAGTTTATCTGGTTAAGAAAAAATGTGTTGTGATGAGTACGTCTTCTTTCGGATAAGAAGAGAAGTAGGTGAACTGCATCGACGTTGCATGCACGTTAAAGAACTAGGGAATTTTCAATTTACGGAACGGGACGCATAACTTGGCGAATTATCGGCCGATTTTCAAAAATCTGAGTTCTAATTGTTTGTCATTAAATTGTTTTCTATATAAACTAAAAGTTAAAAAAAAAACTAAAAATTCAATTTTTTTTAATGAGCAAAATGTATAATTTTTGTGTGTATTACTTTAATATTTTCAGTCAAATGTACTTGAAAATTCTGAAATGTAGTTGGAAATATAAATAAAATTATCTCTTAGTTTGAACTAATTTGAATTATTATTATTCTTAAAATTTTTTTTACAAAAAAGCATAATAATTAGCTATTTAATGTGCTTAATATACAGGGTGTTCAAAAAAGAATGTAAAATATTTAAGGAAGTGGTAGTACAAACCATACCAAACAAAAAAGTTTTAATAAACATGGGTTGTCATAGCAACAGTTTTGGAGATATAGAACATTATTTATTTTAAGAAAAAAATTAAAATAGTTTAAATCAGGCGATCTTGCTCTCCATAAAACTGGTCTGCCTCTTTCTATCCACTTGTGGAAAAGTTTGGTCTAAATGCTCTCTAACAGCAATCGAAAAACGAGCTGGAGCATCATTATGCTAGAACCACATTTGTTGCCTGTGGGCCAAAGGAATGTCATCCAAAAAAATCATACATAATCGGTTTGGTAAAACAACAGGACTTAGAAACCTGATGCCTACAATACCCATCCATATGTTTAATGATAAACGTGTCTGATTAACAATTTCATTTTGTGTGAATTCGGTTTCATCCGTAAAAATAATTTTGGCAAAAAACTGCGGATCTTCAGCAATCTTTGCTTAGAAACCAGCAACAAAAAACCAAACGTGCCTGATGATCAATTAAATTTAGGGCTTGTTTTACCTGGTATGGATAGAGCAGCTGCTCGTGGAGGGTTCTTCAAAAAAGAGTACCACCAATTCCTACCTCAGCTAATATTCTCCGAACATTCGTCCCTGGATTATGCTCTATCCGTGCTATAACTTATTGTTCTGCTCTAGGAGTAGATACCGACTTTGGTCTGCCGGAAAAATAGCACTATTTTTGAAATGAACCTATATTTCTCAATATCTGGTGAATTCTTATAAACATACGATGTGAAGGAATCTGGCGATTTGGATAAGCTTCTACATAAAGACATCGCGCTTTTGTGGCAATCCCATTAGCACAACCATACAAGAAATGCATGTTGGCTAGTTCTGCATTAGAGTAATCAGCCATAGCAATCAAAACTTTTGCACTAACAACAACTGTCAAATACTGAATGTTTATTTTACAAAACATCAGCCAAATAAGAAAAAGCGCACGTTTTTGCAAAATATGAATTGGAGGAAAGAAAATAATAAAAATGAATAATTATTCATATCTCCGAAACTGTTGCTATGACAACACATGTTTATTAAGATTTTTTTGTTTGTTATGGTTTGTACTACCAGTCTCTATAATATTTAACATTCTTTTTTAAGCACCATGTATAATAATAAAATAAGACCAACGTTAAATAAATGAATTAAAAAAAAACTGAGTTGATGTTCCTTGTAAAAATCTCTGCTTATCATTTCTCAATCTAGACAATTAAAAATATAAAATTTGGAATATGTTGTCTTGTCAAATTTACCGTTAAAAATTATTTTTACTAACAAAAAAACGAAAAAAAATTTGAAATTAAAACTGGTTAAAACTTTAACTTGTTATACATGTATAAGGAAGTGCAATGAAGCTGCTTAATTCAAATCAGTAGTTTTAATAACCACTCACGTTCTGACATTTTCATCAATAGTTTACTTTTTCCCAATACTACATAAAATATTATGTCATGTTTAATAAAAAAAATTTTGTAGATGCGATCTTACAGGTAGAATAAAAATTATAAAGTTTTTAGAATCCATCAATAAAATTATTAAATTTGAACTAAATACTACTTTGCAAAACTATCTACCCAGTTTAGAGATGTAGGAGTATGGACTATAAACTAAGATAATGGACTATATACTAAGCTTTGTCAGAATCTACAGGGTTTCTATTCTCTCAATTAACGTTAATTGACTGGTTTGGTAGTATCTATTCTGTAATTAATTTACAGGTATATATTCAAAGACATCTGTGAGGTAGTTATAAAACCTTAAGATTTAAAATATTGGGATTTGTTAAGTTAGCGCTCCCTACTAAAAAAATTGAAAATAATTGATTAGTAATTTGAAAAGTAAAAAGTAAAAATGTGCAAGGAAGTTTTAGTTAAAATCTGTTGCTGATTGTTACCCTTGTTTCACTTGTGTAGCTAAACATTGGAGTGCTGCTTAATTTTTGCTATACAGGATTGGCTAAATGAATGTGAACACCCAATTGTTGGCTGCGTTTTTAGTTTATGTAACAAAATTACTTTAATAAAAGTTTTTGTAGAAATTTTAAAGTATATAGCGATGTATTTTGATTTTTAATACAAGCTCTGTTTCACGAGATATGACGTCATCATCAGTTTTTTTTAAATTGAACACCCTGTATTTCCTTTTATTTTTAGAAACATATTTTTTTAACAATTACAATGATATATGGTTATATGGGTTCAATGTTGTTAATTCAATAGTTATAATAATGCTTATTTTTATTGCGGTTATTAATATAAAATATAATATCAAACAGTTAAAAAATAGCTTGAATTTAGATTTTAACTATATAATAAATAATACTACTAATAACTATATGTTGAGGATAATTTACAACTTATTGACTTTAAAATCCTCCTGGTATATGTATGTTTATTCTGAGTGGTAGGGTTTGTTATTTCTCTCGACATCCGGCTTGGCCGGACCTCCATTATATGTTTAGTCTATAGACAGATTTAAATTAATTTGAGAATTCTATATTTGGAATGGTAATATAATTAATTTAATATATTTAAGTAAACTTTTTATTAATATTGTAGACAATAAAAAAGAAATAAGATAAGTAAATAGTACATTTTTTTTAAGAATTATACGTCTCAACAAATACTACACATTATAATCGAATTGCTGTTTGAGCTCCTTGGTTAACAGAGTTGCTGAGAATATTGTTTATTGGCCCAAACTTTTTGACGACTTAGAGTTTGTTAGTAAAAGCGGAACTCATCAATAAAAAGTACTTGACATCATCACCCCATAGTCAAATGAGTATGTTTATAATTCTCTAATTTTTGAAAATGTGCATAAATTTAAGTTTTTATAATAAAATAACATTTTTAACGATCGGGCAACCTAAATAAATGTTTCATTTGTACAGTCTATATCTCATAGATCTTGCATTATCTTTTGAAATGGCATACACCATTAACAGATACACGCGGATTGATAATTTTTTTTTCAAAGGTTATAATTAATACACACTTTTTAGTTTGTCGTTAGTTTAAGCGCTTGAAGTACTGTACATAAAACAAAAGTTGCTAATAAAACAGGAATTATTATTTATAATAAGTCTAAAAACAATTTGCTTTAAATAGAATATACCGACTTTACAGATACTAAATGTTTTGAAATAATTCACTCTCTTATGTAACTATTATTATCACAGGAAATAAAAAAGAGGATGAAAAAACCAAGAGAAGAACAACTTTAGGAGCTGTAAAAAAGCAATAGTAAATGAAGTAAACATGGGAACAAAGAGGAAAAGACAACAGTACGTAATAATAGCATTGGACGTATAAAACGCGTTTAATAGCATGTCATGGGCAGCAAATATAGAGGTGGCAAAGAATAGAGTCTGAACAAAAAAAAAACAATCAAGATAATATGAAGTTACTCACAGAGTAGAAATTTAGTAACCAAGAAGGCACGATTCAAACTAACCAGAGGAAGTATATCAGGGCTCAGCACTAGGACCAAAACTGTGGAACTAAGTTTATAATGAGCTACTTTGGATGAAGAAGTATTAAAAGAAAAACTTGATCTGGTAATAGATAAGATACAGATATGGATGAAAAGTAAGAGTTTAAAATTAGCAACACACAAAACAGAAGCAACATGGTCCTAGGGCTCAGCACTGGGACTAAAACTGTGGAACTTAATTTATAATAAGTTTCTTGGGACTAGGAAGTATTAAAAGAAAAACTTGAGCTGGCAATAGATAAGAATTAGCAATATAAAAAACAGGGCATTGCTATCGATTAAGATAACTAATAGAAGAACAAATTAATATACAAATACTGACCGAGCTTTGTATTTGGAAAATGTTTGCAAAAAATAAAACAGATAAAAAAATATCTATTCTAAACAAACAATAGAAACAAACACATAAAATAAAGGAAAGAAACTAGAAAAGCACAAAAGATAGACAAAGGTAGCGGTTACAGTGTATAGAGGGGCCGGGGACAACATGCGTACTGCAGATACAGCTTGAAAATCCGTAGAGCAATAACCAAACCACCTCAAACTAGTGCCAAATCTATATTAGATTGACAAAATCAGGATTTACGCAGAGAAGAAAACCATGCGTAAGTTATTCTTAATGGCTTCTTGCTAAGACCAACACTTCACTACGTCTAGAAAAAAGGTGGTTTACTCAGAAACTTGTAAAACTATTGGAATATTCTAAAAAAACATTACAAAATCATTGAATTAAAAAAAAGTTATAACAATTATAAATAAAAATATAAAAATTAATATAAATTGCAAAAAAATAATCTCCAGAGTTTTGAATATAAGTATAATTTTAAAAACTTTGAAAACAAACCAAAATCAATTTGGACGCTTATAAATAGTGAAAAGGAATTAATAAATAGAAAACCGGTTTCAGTACCTCCGAAAAACCTAAATATATTTTTTGCGTTAATTGCGGAAAACATTATTAGTAATATTATTAGTTTTATAGATTCAATAGATTTCATTAAATATACATATACCGTCAAATACTAATTCACTTTTTATGGTGACAGTAACTCAAAAATTAACAAAATTTCTCAGCAGTTTTATAAGCTGTCTTTTTTAATGTTTGTTTTGAAATGGAATTATCTATTTGGTAAAAAAAAAAACAAAAGCGATATCTGTTTAAAATAAGGCATTACAGACGATAAAACTATCTATTGATCTATTTCAATTATACCTAATAATATTACATTCTTCTCGCAGAGACGCAGATGATACTACAATCTTGACATCACACAATAGTTTAACAGTGTCTAGAAATACTGAGACAAGAGCCGAAAACTGTTTTATTGCAAATTATTTGTATCTGAATTATATTTGCTACATCTTATTTAGCATAAAGTAACGAGCATGTAAAGTTTTTAAATATCAAATTTGATGATTATTTAAAGTGGAACATCCATTGCTTTTTATTTGGTTGATATTTTTTGTATGGTATCTAGCTACTTAGTTGTTTGTACAAACATGCAGATATGTACATAACTTTAAAAGAATTAACAACCGTCAGAATAATCTCTACTATACTAGATTTGGAATCATATTTTAAATAACGTTTTAAGGCTTGAAAAATTAAGAAAGAACTCAATAAACATAAACATTTACAATATGTTTCCAGAGAATACAAGTTTGTATACAACTAAATTTAAGTTTGAAATCAGAAGAATTTGGCGGATATTGCACCATACTTTGTTGAAGAGTTTTTAAATTTATTATAATAATAATAATAATAATAATAATAATAATAATAATAATCCATTTATTCTAGTTGATATATACATTATACATAGGAAAAGTCAATATCACATAGTAAAATACAATAAAATACTCATAAGTTGAAACATATACTTATATGGGATAAAAGTACAATTTAAAATACATAATACAGAATTATATTATTTAAAATGTTCATAAAATTCTTGGACGCTGTTGAAACTGCAATCAAAAATTATTTTTTTTCAATTTTGATTTATATAAAGGCAGTAGTTATATTTTGATGTTTTCAGGAAGTTTATTATAGATTTTGGTACCACAACATAGTGGAGAGTTGGCATATTGTGCCAATTTGTGTTGTGGTAACAGCAGTAACGTTTAGTTCCTGGTAGAATAGTGGTGGTTGTCGGAATTTGTTTTAAAATTATGATTGTTTTTTTTACATATAAAATACACGATATATGTATATGCTAGCAAGAGGCATTATATTTAGTTTTTTGAAGTCTGGCCTACATGAGACTTGGTGATTTAATCTCATTAAACTGCGGATTATTTGTTTTTGCAGAATAAAAATTCTTGCAACTTCAGTAGAGTTATACCATGTTTCGGTAGCATAGGAAAGTATGCTTACTTCTTTAAGTCGCCTAATGCTGAAATTTGCCTTGCATAATTTCTTTCACCCTTGTGTAATATTCAAAGTTGAAGATTTATGGCCATCAATTTCTACATACTGTTTCCGATCTGTTAAATAACTTTTGATCCAATCCAATGCTTTGCCACGTATGCCATACAATTGTGTAAAAGAGTTTTGTGACAGACACGGTCAAACGCTTTAGATAGATCTACAAAACACCAACTGTTTTATTCCCGGACTCCAAATTTTTATAGATTTCTAAAATTACGGACATTATTGCATCAGCCGTCGATTTGCCTTGTCGAAAACCAAACTGCGTGTTTGAGAAAATTTTATTTTGATCAATATAATTTATTAATCTTATAAAATTATGATATGTAAATGTTACGTTATATGTGCAATGCATAGATGTGTATGTGTATCTGTATTTTGTATCCTTTTCATTACCTATGACCTGCCAAAAAAGTACATGTTATTTTATTTTAAACATTGTTATTTATTGTGTATTTGTTATTGTTATTATTATACAAAACAAAAGTATGTTAAAAAAAAACTATTATATAAACTATATATGTGCAGATATAAATAATTAAACAATAATTTTTTTTTGTATACGTATATAAATTATAGTCGTAAACATATTATGGAATTTGCATCTATATATTATAATCTATTTATATGAGATATGTACTTATATTTAAAGCAAATTATAGTAAAAGTTTCCGTGCTTTTAAAGAAAACTTGTTATTTATTTGTATTTTAAAATTAATTAAACAATAAAGTGCTATATACGTGTTATGAGATAAAATATAATATTATACTAGCATGGATTACACTCGGAGAATTACTTTTGTTGAACAATATTAAAATTTATATTATTTACAATAAATAGATGTTAAATTACTATAAAAAATGTTTGATAATTTTAATGTTTTTATTACACTACTAAGGTGGATATGTTTATCTAATTGTCTTTATTTTCTGTTAAATCACGAAATCAATGCTTTTAGAAGAAATAAGTGCAATGAATTTTATATATACTTTATAACAATTTGATGACTTTACAATAGATCCAAGAAAAGATACTTGAGGAAGTTAATATGAAAGATATTTTGATCTCTATTTACGTCTGTCTTAAATTAACCAACTCTAATAATGTTGACTACCGAATGCAATATTAACGTTAATTAATTATATTAAATACACACTTTACAAATAAAGTTGGATTATTATTGTTTTAAATAAACTAGTACGTACACCATATTGTTGCAGTATTACAACGTAGTAATACTACACTCAATATAGACATGGTACTTAGTGAAATAAAAAACACATTTTACTAATTAATAAAATTCAATTAACGCGTTTTTAATGAATATCTTTCTTGCCCTTCTTTGTTCCGATGTATGCGAAATTGTTGAGGGAGCGTATGTAATTACAATATTGGATATTCAATGACATGAATATTCATACTGCCGTATAGCTTCCAATTTATAAGTATTACATCATCATTTTTTTTTTAATAATTATACTGGCAATCGATTATATGCACTTAATCTTAATCATTATATAAAATGATGTGGATTTTATAAATAAGCTTCTACATGCCATCCTATTGGGACTAAAATAATAGTCTCTAAAGAGTTTTTTTCCAGCTAGATGTTCACACAAATATAATTCAAATGTCTGTACGAAATAAGCATATTTAATATATTTGAGAGTAGGTCATGCAAATTAAATTTAAACAAGTTGATAAATTTTTGTTAGTGTAATAAAAATATAATTTATTCTTTAGTATCACTTCTTCAAGAAGGTATGATAATATAGTGACAAATATATTTGACGGCAGATATTTTTTTATATCTATTAATCATTTGTTAACCAAGTAAAAATGATTTGGTATTTACAACTAGGTACAATGAAATTATAAATTATTATTTAAATCAAAAATGACTTTTTTTTATATATATATACAGGGTGTCCGGAAAATACGTGTACAACGTTTGACGACAGACTCCTGACGCCAAAATAGGTCGATCTAAGCCGACTTAGTTATATCCAAAATTGTCTTGTTTAGCCGGTAGAGGGCGTCAAAAAAAACAAAAGTATAACAAAGTTGAAAGTATCTATTGTAAGAAACTAAGTAAAACAAAAACATTACTTAAGCAAATGTGTAAAATGACCGCCATCTTGCTGAATACACTTATTAACACTCTTTAAAAAATGATATTGGACCCTATCTAATGTCTTGGGATTATTAAAATGGTTGCCTGCATTTAAAATCCGCTGCAATAAATCATCGCGTGTGTTTACCGGAGTCTTGTAAACTTCTGTTTTAATAGCGCCCCACAAAAAGAAGTTAAATATGTGTGATATTTAACTCAGGAGAACGTGGTGGCCATTTTACTGGTGCATCATTGCCTCTTCCAATCCATCGGTTGGGATATTGATGATGTAAGTATTGCCGAACGGCAACGGAAAAATGGGGCGGGGCACCATCATGCATATACCACATTTCCCTCCGAAGTAAAAGGGGCAAATTCTCCAGAAGAATTGGTAATGTGTCTTGCAAAAAATTTAAATAAATATTTCCATCTAACCTGTCTGGAATAACAATGGGACCAATAAGGTAGTGATCAATAATACCTGCCCAAACATTAATTTTAAATTGATGCTGATGATGTGCAACTTTAATGGCATGTGGATTTTCATCGGAATAAATATGTTCGTTGTGCAGATTGGTTACCCCAGATCTTGTAAAGCATGCCTCGTCAGTAAACATAATTTTTCTACAAAAATTTGGAACAAGGATTCTTTTGTTTCTAATAAATTGACAAAATGTAAGCCGCATGGGGGGATCAGTCGGTAAAAGTTCCTGGACTTTTTGTATGTGGTAAGGATGTAACAACTGTTCTCTTAAAACCTCATTGACAATCGTTTTAGGAACATTTAACTCACGTTCTAAGAGACGGGTACTGGTACTTGGTTCTTCTTCAACTCTTTCCAGAATCATCTCTTCTGTTTCCACAGTTCGAGTTGTTCGCATACGACCCCTGCCTTCAAACTTTTTCTCAAAAATGCCCGTTTCCCGAAGATGACGCTCAATATTGGCAAATGTTTGGTGGTTTGGTATTCGACGGTTAGGAAACCTCTCTATGTAAACCCTAACACTCTGACGCCCATTTCCTTGACAAAACCCGTATACCAGGAGCATGTCAACTTTCTGAGAGTTTGTATAATTTTCCATTTTTAATGGTAAAATGAACTTGTAATTCAAGAATGTTGATCGAATACTTGAGTAAATTTTATAGACTGGTGACAATTTGTCAATAATTGTCAAATTATTAAACGCCATAGCAACAAGGTCACTTAAAAAATTATTGTTACAGGTAATTTCTTTTTAATATTTACAAATTTTTGACGCTTTCTACCGGCTAAACGAGACAATTTTGGATATAACTAAGTCGGCTTAGATCGACTTATTTTGACGTCAGGAGTCTGTCGTCAAACGTTGTACACGTATTTTCCGGACACCCTGTATATATATACAGGGTGTCCGGAAAATACGTGTACAACGTTTGTATCTAGTGATAGCTTATTTTATGCGGTGCAATAATATAAAATAAGAAATTCAACTGCCGACGGATAAATACTATAAAGTTTAGATAATATTAAATGTTACATTATAGAAAAAATGTTTAGTTAAATACTATAAGTTAAATAATTATAAATTGCAAATTAATTAAACTATTATTATGCGCAAAAAAGGTTTATACTTAATAAGTGAAAAAAAAAACAATAAATACAATAAATAACAATAAAAGATTACAGAATAAATTGTTTACTTGTTTACTTGTTTTTTTGTTTACTTGTTTACTGGTTTACTTATTTAGTTGTTTATTTGTTTACGTAATTACTTGTTTACTTCTTTGCTTGTTTACTTGTTTGAGTATTACTTGTTGAATTGTTTTGTTAGTTTGTTGTTTAGTTGTTTAGTTGTTTAGTTGTTTAGTTGTTTACTTGTAAACTTGTTTACTTGTTTTGTTAGTTTGTTGTTTAGTTGTTTAGTTGTTTACTTGTAAACATGTTTACTAGTTTTTTTATTTAATTCTTTACTTGTTTAGTTATTTGTTTACTTGTTTACTTGTTAACGTGTTTGCTTGTTAACTTAATAACTTGATAACTTATTAAATTGTTTATTTATTTACTTGTTAACTTGTTTACTAGTTTGCTTGTTAACTTGCTAACTTGATAACTTGTTTATTTGATTATTTGTTTACCTGTTCACTTGTTAACTTGCTTATTTTTTTGCTTGTTTATTTGTTTACTTGTTTACTTGATTACTTGATTACTTGTTTACTTGTTTACTTGTTTACTTGTTTACTTGTTTACTTGTTTACTTGTTTACTTGTTTACTTGTTTACTTGTTTAATTGTTTTCTTATTTACTTGATTACTTGTTTATTTGTTTCACACAAACAACAGTACAACAAAACAAATAAAAAAAAACTATATTATGTGTATGTTAAGATGATTAATTGAATAAGGAATTTTTGTGTTTATTAAAAGCTTATTTTATGCGGTGTAATAATATAAAATAAGAAATTCAACTGCCGACGGATAAATACTACAAAGTTTAGATAATATTAATTGTTACATTAAAGAAAAATGTTTAGTTACATACTTAGAAAATTGCAATTGCAATTTGATTAAACTATTACTATGCGCAAAAAAATATTACAATTAATAAGTGAATAAAAACAAAATAAATAACAAGAAGAAGAGTTATAGATGAAGCTTGTTCAGTTGTTTACTGGTTCACTTGTTTACTTGTTTACTGGTTTACTTGTTTATTTGTTTACTTGTTTACTTGATTACTTGCTTACTTGTTTACTTGTTTATTTGTTTATTTGTTTACTTGTTTACTTGTTTACTTGTTTACTTGTTTACTTGTTTACTTGTTTACTTGTTTACTTGTTTACTTGTTTACTTGTTCACTTGTATACTTGTTTACTTGTTTACTTGTTTAATTGTTTACTTGTTTACTTGTTTACTTGTTTACTTGTTTACTTGTTTACTTGTTTACTTGTTTACTTGTTTACTTGTTTACTTGTTTACTTGTTTACTTGTTTACTTGTTTACTTGTTTACTTTTTTACTTATTTTGTTGTTTACTTGTGTAGTTGTTTACTTGATTACATGTTTACTTATTGTTCTGTTTAATTGTTTATTTGTTTAGTTATTTACTTGTTTAGTTGTTTACATGTTTAGTTGTTTTGTTGTTTACATGTTTAGTTGTTTTGTTGTATACTGGTTTACTTGTTTATTTGTTAACTTGTTTAGTTAGTTTGTTGTTTAGTTGTTAACTTGTTTACTTGTTTCACACAAACGGAACAAATAATTAACAATATTATGTGTTTTTTGAGATAAAATAAAATAAGTAATATCCGCCGTCGGACCATTACTGCTTAATGCGGTTAATATGTTTTAAGTTTTAATATTAATTCATTTAATTTAATTCAAAGCAAGTTATCTTGTATTAAATAATAATTTAATTAATATTGGATTGTTGTATTTATTGAAACCATATTATACGCAGCGTAAAAATTATAAAATAAAAAATTTAACTGTTACTTAAAAAACAAATTTTTTATTTGTATACTTAGACAATTGCATTTTCAAATTAAATAATCAATTAACATGCGCAAAAACGGTTTACACTTTTTACAAGTGGAAAAAAATAACAATAATAATTTCTTCACGCTTATATACGTAGATTGATACCTAGCATAAAAGTGTTTTTAATTGTACTACATTTATTGTGATATAATAAGAAATAAATCCATCCATCATAATTTAAAATAAAATAATGTAAAATAAAATAATAGTAGCCTGTACAAATATCATTACAGCGAAAATAAGTTAAAAGGATGCTGTAATATCCAAAAGAAACGGTCTACTACAAAAAAATACACATAAAATCTATTTATAGTTTTACGTTTCCCCTTTTATTGATGAAGGTTGAGTGAAGAAGTTAATATATTCCTGTCTTTAAATGCTTCGTTTTATACTTACTAATATAATTATATTGCATTTAATGTAAAATATTACATTATATTAAATGCAACTTGATTTGTTAATAGTATAAAGAAGATTTAAATTTAAAAAAAAATTGCTTGCTTGTCTAATAAATTAATTGAATGATTGGTATATTTAAACTTGTGTGATGGCATTTCATTCAGAATAGGGTAAAATAAAATTACAATGAAGATAAAGAATTGAATTATGTAAAAGGTTAGGTATTTACAATCATAACAGTTTGCTTAACAAGCAACGTTAGCCATGGAAATAAAATAATGGGCGTGCGTTATTTGTTCTATCGGCCAGTCTACACAAATTAAAACCTGCTGTAACTTTTTTATTTAAGAGTGTAAAAGAAAGGTACAGTTAGCTTTCTGCTACAAATTTGATTTTCTATCTATATGTTCAATAATTAGAAAAGTATAAAAGTGACTTTGCATGTTGCATTGTAAATATATATATATATATATATATATATATATATATATATACAATGCAACATGCAAGACCATTTTAGATACGCAACGCAACATGCCAGATCACAAAGAACATACGAAGTCGTGGTCTCGTATGTTCTATATACGCAACGCAACATATGAAACCATGGTGAAGGCGCCAAAATATATGTGATCTTCTATAGGCGTGACCAGCTTTTTGGTGGGTTGCTTGTTTAGCAATGATAGAAATTTGTGACCGCCTACTATTTTCTTTCGTTATTGCAACGTTTTATATTAATTCAATTTGCATCAATTAGTTTTGATTAAATTTTTATCCTGTGCTGCTATATGCTGATTACTTATACAAAACACGCAGTACTATTTATTTTTATTGGAATAATCCCTAAATTTATTTTAATACCTAGCGACGGCAATTGGCATAATAGAGATATTGTTAGCATTATATTGTTTGAAACATCTGCTGCTTAAGCAGGCTATTGAACTGGCATGACTTTGAGATAAACACAAATTCACGGCGATGTAATATAGTATCATTCTATTATTTATTACTGCTTTTACTTATTGTTTTATTGCGCGTTAATATCATACAACACTACATCAATCACAATAGTTTTCAATAATCAATATAAACTTTTTAATTATAATGTAACCTAATTAACAAATTTATTTTGCAGTTTTGAATAATAAATATTATATGAAAAAATAGTTTTTGTAATTTAATATGCAAAATTGTCCTATTTAATTGAAATTTATTTAACAAAAATTTCTAAGTATGCAGATTACAAAATATACAGTAAGTAAACTTTTACTTCCACATAGTTTGACAAGTTAAATTGAATGCATGCAACTAAAACTAACTGAATTAAATAGTAATGATCTGGCGGCTTACTTATTTAGACGTTTAGTTATTTACTTGTTTACAAGTGTATTTGTTTAGTTAGTTACTTCTTTACTTGTTTATTTGTTTAATTGTTTACCTGTTTACCTGTTTACCTGTTTACTTGTATACTTGTTTACTTGTTTATTTGTTCACTTGTTTACTTGTTTACTTGTTTACTTGTTTATTTGTTTACTTGTTTACTTGTTTACTTGTTTACTTGTTTACTTCTTTACTTCTTTACTTGTTTACTTGTTTACTTGTTTACTTGTTTACTTGTTTACTTGTTTACTTTTTTATTTATTTAGTTGTTTACTTGTGTAGTTGTTTACTTGATTATTTGTTTACTTGTTGTTCTGTTTAGTTGTTTATTTGTTTACTTGTTTATTTGTTTAGTTATTTACTTGTTTAGTTGTTTACATGTTTAGTTGTTTTGTTGTTTACATGTTTAGTTGTTTTGTTGTATACTGGTTTATTTGTTTATTTGTTAACTTGGTAACTTGTTAACTTTTTTATTTGTTTATTTGTTTATTTGTTTATTTGTTTATTTGTTTATTTGTTTATTTGTTTATTTGTTTATTTGTTTATTTGTTTATTTGTTTATTTGTTTATTTGTTTATTTGTTTATTTGTTTATTTGTTTATTTGTTTATTTGTTTATTTGTTTATTTGTTTATTTGTTTATTTGTTTATTTGTTTATTTGTTTATTTGTTTATTTGTTTATTTGTTTATTTGTTTAATTGTTTATTTGTTTATTTGTTTATTTGTTTATTTGTTTATTTGTTTATTTGTTTATTTGTTTATTTGTTTATTTGTTTATTTGTTTATTTGTTTATTTGTTTATTTGTTTATTTGTTTATTTGTTTATTTGTTTATTTGTTTATTTGTTTATTTGTTTATTTGTTTATTTGTTTATTTGTTTATTTGTTTATTTGTTTATTTGTTTATTTGTTTATTTGTTTATTTGTTTATTTGTTTATTTGTTTATTTGTTTATTTGTTTATTTGTTTATTTGTTTATTTGTTTATTTGTTTATTTGTTTATTTGTTTATTTGTTTATTTGTTTATTTGTTTATTTGTTTATTTGTTTATTTGTTTATTTGTTTATTTGTTTATTTGTTTATTTGTTTATTTGTTTATTTGTTTATTTGTTTATTTGTTTATTTGTTTATTTGTTTATTTGTTTATTTGTTTATTTGTTTATTTGTTTATTTGTTTATTTGTTTATTTGTTTATTTGTTTATTTGTTTATTTGTTTATTTGTTTATTTGTTTATTTGTTTATTTGTTTATTTGTTTATTTGTTTATTTGTTTACTTGTTAACTTGTTTATCTGTTTATTTGTTTACTTGATTACTTGTTTACTTGTTTACTTGTTTACTTGTTTACTTGTTTACTTGTTTACTTGGTTACTGGTTAACATATTTAGTTGTTTACTTGTTTACTTGTTTAGTTAGTTTGTTGTTTACTTGTTTACTTGTTTACTTGTTTCACACAAACAACTGTATAACAAAACAAATAAATAACTATATTATGTGTATGTTGAGATAATATAAAATAAGTAATTTATCCGCCGTCGGACCATTACACCTTAATCCAGTTAACATATTTTAAGTTTTAATCTTAATGCATTCAATTTAATTTAAAACAAGTTATCTTGTTATAGTGATCAGGCAGATTATTTGAATACTAAATCTTTGTATCTATTGATAGCTTATTTTATGCGGTGCAATAATATAAAATATGAAATTCAACTGCCGACGGATAAATACTATAAAGTTTAGATAATATTAAATGTTACATTATAGAAAAAATGTTTAGTTAAATACTTAAAAAAATGAAATTGCAAATTAATTAAACTATTATTATGCGCAAAAAAGGTTTATACTTAATAAGTGAAAAAAAAAACAATAAATACAATAAATAACAATATAAGATTACAGAATAAATTGTTTACTTGTTTACTTGTTTTTTTGTTTACTTGTTTACTGGTTTACTTATTTAGTTGTTTATTTGTTTACGTAATTACTTGTTTACTTCTTTGCTTGTTTACTTGTTTGAGTATTACTTGTTTACTTGTTAACTTGTTTACTTGTTTTGTTAGTTTGTTGTTTAGTTGTTTAGTTGTTTACTTGTAAACTTGTTTACTTGTTTTGTTAGTCTGTTGTTAAGTTGGTTACTTGTTTACATGTTTACTAGTTTATTTATTTAATTCTTTACTTGTTTAGTTATTTGTTTACTTGTTTACTTGTTAACGTGTTTGCTTGTTAACTTGAAAACTTGATAACTTAATAAATTGTATATTTATTTACTTGTTAACTTGTTTACTAGTTTACTAGTTTGCTTGATAACTTGTTAACTTGTTAACTTGATAACTTGTTTATTTGATTATTTGTTTACCTGTTCACTTGTTAACTTGCTTATTTCTTTGCTTGTTTATTTGTTTACTTGTTTACTTGATTACTTGTTTACTTGTTTACTTGTTTACTTGTTTACTTGTTTACTTGTTTACTTGTTTACTTGTTTACTTGTTTACTTGTTTACTTGTTTACTTGTTTACTTGTTTACTTGTTTACTTGTTTACTTGTTTACTTGTTTACTTGTTTACTTGTTTACTTGTTTACTTGTTTACTTGTTTACTTCTTTACTTGTTTACTTGTTTACTTGTTCACTTGTTTATTTGTTTACTTATTAGGTTGTTTACTTGTTTAGTTGTTTACTTGTTGTTTTGTTTAGTTGTTTACTTATTTATTTATTTAGTTGTTTTCTTGTTTATTTGTTTAATTATTTACTTGTTTAGTTGTTTATTACCATTTTTTTAAGTTTTAATAATAATTCAATTAATTTAATTTAAAACAAGTTATCTTGTATTAAATAATAATTTAATTAGTATTGGATTTTTGTATTTATTGAAACCATATTATACGTAGCGTAAAAATTATAAAATAAAAAACTTAACTGTTACTTAAAAAACAATATTTTTATTTGTATACTTAGACAATTTCATTTTCAAATTGATTAATCAATTAACATGCGCAAAAACGGTTTTCACTTTTTACGTATATTGATACCTAGCATAAAAGTGTTTTTAATTGTACTACATTTATTGTGATATAATAAGAAATAAATCCATCCATCATAATTTAAAATAAAATAATGTAAAATAAAATAATAGTAGCCTATACAAATATCATTACAGCGAAAATAAGTTAAAAGGATGCTGTAATATCCAAAAGAAACGGTCTACTACAAAAAAATACACATAAAATCTATTTATAGTTTTACGTTTCCCCTTTTATTGATGAAGGTTGAGTGAAGAAGTTAATATATTCCTGTCTTTAAATGCTTCGTTTTATACTAACTAATATAATTATATCGCATTTAATGTAAAATATTACATTATATTAAATGCAACTTGATTTGTTAATAGTATAAAGAAGATTTAAATTAAAAAAAAAATTGCTTGTTTGTCTAATAAATTAATTGAATGATTGGTATATTTAAATTTGTGTGATGGCATTTCATTCAGAATAAGGTAAAATAAAATTACAATAAAGATAAAGAATTGTATTATGTAAAAGGTTAGGTATTTACAATCATAACAGTTTGCTTAACAAGCAACGTTGGCCATGGAAATAAAATAATGGGCGTGCGTTATTTGTTCTATCGGCCAGCCTACACAAATTTAAACCTGTTGTAACTTTTTTATTTAAGAGTGTAAAAGAAAGGTACAGTTAGCTTTCTGTTACAAATTTGATTTTCTATCTATATGTTCAATAATTAGAAAAGTATAAAAGTGACTTTGCATGTTGCATTGTAAATATATATATATATATATATATATATATATATATATATATATATATATATATATATATATATATATATATATATATATATATATTATCAGTATAAAAAGGCATAAATGAGTGATGAACATTCTATTGATTAAAGTCATTTTTGTTAAAAAAATTAAATTAATTGCAAATTAAAATATGTTAAAATAATAATAGAACAAAAAATCGACAAAATTTTTGTAACATTCAGCTTTATTGTAAGTTGTTTATTGAAACATTATTTAACTTACTATAGTAATGGAAGTAAGCAGGGTAATATTTATTGCGGGCTTATTTATGCACAAAGGAACAGCTTAGTATTCCGCCGTGGGATTATTACTACTTAAAATGTCAGAAATCTTGAAAGCTCTAGAAAGGCAATACATAGTCGTAACAAAACAATTCAATAGTATTTAAAAACGCAATAGTAACGAAAGAAAATGATAAATCATTTTATCCAACAATGATAATGTTTATTTTAAGATATACTTATTGATTTAATATTTTAAACAATTTTAATTGTTACTTATATTAACATTACAAAATTAAAATTCTTTATAAATTGTTGGCTGTTACGTGTTTTCCATTCCAAATGAAAAACCCGTATTGGAATCATAAAATGTATAACATTTTTGATTGATTATAATAATTCCAATATTTGTTATTGAAAAGCTACAATTATTAATTTAATTAAATGTTTTTAAGAGTATTGTTTTTTTTATCGTTTATTTGTTGTTTTTTGAGTGATATATTGTTTTTTGCAGACTACTACTAATATTAAAGCAAAACAAAAGATTACATTTTTTCAAGAAATTTGTTGAGCTACTAAATGTAAAACATTTCTATACATTGCTATACATGACGCATCTGATAATATCTCTCAATACTAAATATAATAATAATAATAATAATATCTTTATTTCACTTTAGCCACACTATCTAAATAGACAAGAAACATAGTAAAAACATCATATAAATCATAAACATATTTATCACAGAAAAAAATTATCAATAGAATAGTAATTCTTTTTTACTCAGGGGATTTCTTGTAATATGTGGAATGAGGTATTGCAGTTCTAAGATAATTACAATGTCTTGTATTATATGAATGATTTGCGCTATTAGTTTTATTTATTTAAATATTAATGTTTTTTTCACATGTGTAACGGCTTTAAAAATATAAATAAAAGGGCATTGTTAAAATTGTATGTGTTTTAGAAATATCTCCGCATGTATTGGGAATTTTAATGTTAAAAATTAATCCTATTATCTTCTTCTGTTGAATAAATATTCTATTAATATCAGTCGCTCTACCGCATACAACAATATTAAAAGCTATATGCAAATACAAAAAGGCATAATAAATAGTTAATAAAATGTCAGAATTTAATGACTTTTTTAATTGTAAATTGGAAAAAACACTTTATTTAATTTTTGGCAAATATAGTCAATGTGATCGTTCCATGATAACTTTTCATTAATGATGATATCTAAAAATTTAGTTGATACAGATAATAAATAATGCCTGCTATCAAATACAATTTTAAAATTGTTATACAATTGTCTTTGTTGGTGAAAATGCATAATAATAGTTTTATCAGCATTAATAATTAATTTATTATTACACTATAGATGAAACTTATTTAAAACTGTGTTAATTTTACGTGCTGAATAGCCATAGACAAGTCGTTTATAAATAGCAAGAACAGTACGGAACCTTGAGGCACACCCGTATTTAATGTATATTCTAATGATCGGGTATCTTTTATTTTAACCGATGTTTTGCGGTCTTTCAAGTAAGATTCAATCTATTTAGCTGCAATTACTCTAATCCCCATAGCATGTAGATTATTGATTATAATTTTAAGTAACAAAAAAAGAGCTACTACTAAGAGAACTATTTCTAAAGTCATGTACAGCCAGACACGAATATTGTGACCTCTGTATAGGCAACTTAGTATACACAAATATTATGTTAAATGTAGTTAAACTAATGCCTTTGTCCGTTTTAGCACTTTTTATTTGCGCTTACATTTTAAACGTTTCATGAGCGACGTTGTTCTGCGATTGAAAGATGTTAAAACGAGCAAAGGCATAAGTTTAACCACATTCAACATAATTTTTGTGTATACTAAGTTGCCTATATAGAGGCCACAATATTCGTGTCTGGCAGTAGGTTGGTTATTATTATATTAAATTTGTTAAAAAAATTTAACATTTTATTATATACTAGCTTTTCTAGTAGTTTAGAAAATAAACGATAACAAACTTTAAATTAATTGCATTTTGTGTTAATAACATATACAAAATGTAATGATTAAATTGTAAAATTTTAAATAAAATTTAATTAAAATATTATTTTATCAAATCTTTAAATTTTAATTGAATTGAATAATTTTTTTCATACGTTGCTTACGTGTTAACATTTAATCAATATGACGTTGTATCAAAATTATATAAAAAAGCCGTATAATATGAGAATTCTCGCAAATGATTACGTCGATTTGCGTAAACGGGTATTGCAAAAAAGTTTCTTAATTAACGGTATTAGAGAAAATCTATGACGTAACGCGATACTGAAATGTATTGTAGAATGAGAGTTTTGGATTTATTTTTAAATGCTATTTCAGCTATCATGAAACTTGCAAACCGTATATATGTGAGACTTTTATTGAAACAGCCTAAACAGTTTTGGTTATGCATACGCAGCGCAGTTTTAAAACTCACATTGATGTTGGTTAAAATGGCATCTTTTGAAATCAACACATAATTTTGAAACATATAAGCATAAACATTATAGAGTTACTTAACGTACCTTATGAAAGTTAATGTATTTTTAATCAAATTTCTGGGTGCAATAATATAATGCGGGTCTTGGGCAATACATAACTCTATAAATTTGAAGACAACTTTTCTAAGTGTCCTAGCGACTATTGACAAAAAAATTGAAACTTATAACGGATCTACTATAAAAGCAGCACATGTGAGTATTCCGTTACATTCTAGTTTCCTAGAATATAACGGAATACTGGCATGTGCAGAAAGTCCGAATTTTTTTTGTGAGCAAGATTACCTGAACAAACATAGTTTTTTGTAGGTTTAATCACTCTTCAACAGAAAAGAATATATTAGTTTATTTGAAAAACATATCTGTTGCGTGATGAACTTGCAAAAAAGTTAAACGAGAATCATGATTAAAATAAGTTACATTTATTAATTCCAGAAAAGTGTGGGAAAAAAAAAATTGGCTAAACCGCATCTGCACCTGTTTGAAGGTTTTATTTGTCAGGTAATCAAATTATTACTAAGCTTCTTAATATCTTGAAAGTTCTAGCCAATGTTTATTTTGACGCTTTCAGCGATGATAATTACGATGAAAATTTCTGAGATGTCAAAATTAACATGAAAAAAACTTTATGTTATTTGTATCTGACAAAGATGAAATAAATAACGCACCGTTTAGTGTTTGGGAGTTTGATTTGGTAGCGTACAATTTTGCTCCAGATTTTGATTTGATACACAATGCTATGCTTAAGCATTTGTAAATAATAGGTATTATAGATATGATAAAAAGCTCTCGACTAACTATAGACTTACTTTCCTAACTAGCTGCTTATGCAAGTAAGTTACTAAAGAAAATGATCAATACGCGTGTTACTTGGTTGTTAGACTTAAGAGGTCTAATTGCCATTGTTTTACGACTGACCACCTTGTTTAGCTGGATACAGCAATTAAAAATGCTTTGGTATAGAATCAACATCTTGTTGCTGTAGTCTTCGATATTGCTAAAGCATACGACATGCAGCTACAATGTTTAACGCATTTTTTATTTCTGGAGTTTTTGCGGAAGCATGGCATAGAGAGTTAACTTCCCGTTTATACGTGTATGTGACAACATCTTGGGTATACTTCAGCAACAGAATTATATTTCTCAAGGGTCTAATTTAATTGTGACACTATTTATGATAACTAGCCGATAAGTTAGTTCATCAAACATCTGGTGAGCGGATCTATGTATGTTGATGACGTAGCTATCTATTATCTGTCGAGAAACATGGCAACATTGGAACGTCAACTTCAACTAATTATCAACCGATTTATTAACTTTTTCTATTTTTTTGAATGAAAAACAATGCTACTCTTGAATTGCGTTTTGGTGCAAACTGGATAATGTATCCATAATCTATGCCTTTGCAGTTATTGATTATTGATTGGGAACTGGATTTTCAACTTCTTGACGTTTGTCAACATTCTTGCTGTTTTAATTCTCCTTAGACGTTTTAACGTCCGACGTTAAATACTGCATTATTGAGAATGAGCAAAGTATCAAATTTATGAGTTGAATATTGAACTGATTCTGCAAAAAATCAAGCAAAGCACGTAGCTGCTACTTGGGTTTTTACCGATGGTTTAAAAAGTAGCGACTGTGTGGGTTCTATTTTTTTTGGTAGATAAACTGCATTTTACATTTGGCTTTCCAAGTGTTAGCAGTGTATGCTGTCTATCAGACTTTTCTCTACATTCAACTAAGTAAAGAGACATCTTATGTTGCATGTACAGACTCGTTGAGTGCATTAAACGCCATAAATGACCAATATCCTCATTGTTACTTAATCACAAAAATTTACTCACTTTTGCTTCAAGTGTTTGAATTAAATGCCATTGTTTACTTTTTGGATTTTTAATCGCGTAAATATCAGTGGCAATGAAAATGTTGATATGCTTGCCAAGTTGTCAATAATTAGCGCTGATAATGTTACAAACAAAGTTTGTGTTAGGGATGTTTGTAATTTTCTCTAAAAATGTATGTTTTCTAGATGGCAAACGAGTGGTTTGCTATTTAAGACAAGCTGCGACGTACTAAAAGCGTTACTACTGCGTAGAGTTTGTCATGCAGGCCGAAGCGTAGGGAAAAGGTTATCCTCACGCGGCTTTGCATTGGTTACTGTTGATGGATTCAAGCATATTTGTTGACGTTTGATGCGCCTCCAGTTTGTGATATCTGTAATGTTCTATTAACTGTTTGTTATATTTTATTGGATTATTAGCAGTTTTTGGAACAAAAAGCTGCTGTTTTGGGATTGCCCAGGTTGCTGATGTCAATCGTCTGCTCGAGTTTATTTGAAAGATTAGATTGGTATATGGATATAATTGTATATTATTGTGATTAATGTTTGTGTAATGTAAACTCTTTCGACACTGTTGGAATTATCTAGTTATTTTTTACTATAGTTTTATAATATTTTGTGAAAGTTTATTTTATCTTTGTTCTTTATGTATTTATTTATTTTTATTTGTGATTTGCCATTTTAAAGCATATTGTTTAACACATTTTTATAGTTAAAGGAAAGAATGTCTACATAGGCTGATATGCCAAAAATTTAAACTAATTATTAATTATTTATAATTAATAAAAGATGTATTTTATGTAAATTTGAGTGTTTCAGCGTATGCACTCATCATCAGTGTGCCTTGCATCTCACCTGTCGAAAAGACAATTTACATAAAATGACAGTAACTATTAACCAATTTATGTTTACTAATGTGTTAAAGGTGTTAACGCTATGTTCCCTATTAGGAGGAACGTTGAACTGTTTGTGTGTGAAGGAGATTGTGATACAGTTAAATCCAACACGGATTAATTATTAATTAGTTTAAATTTTATACACAGAAAAATTGAAAACACAAAATAACATTAAGTGGTACATAATATAGTAATTAGATTGTTGAAAATAGATTTTAAGTACAAGAGTTTGTATTAAAAGACATGATAGAGCGTATTTACATAACAGTATAGTCAATTTTTTAGATCTCACTATAACTAAAATTATCAACTACATTGACTTCAACATCTATCGCGACCCTACTAACCAGGAATCATAACACCTTTTGACTCCAACCAATATAACTCTCACAATTTTTTTGCTTTTCAAATTAATAAAATAAAATATAATTTGCCTAAATGATCAAATTAGCAATAATTTTCAACATGTCTACACGTTTCTAAAAACTGATAACTAGTAAATAAAAAATAATCATTCAAACAGTATTACTAACGCCATCTCACACAAATATTAATAACTCTCTACACACTTACTTTGACAAATATAACCTAACCTCCCATGTGATGTTGCAATTACAACAAAACAGTGTTTACATATTAAATTGTAAGTCATACTGTATTATTTATTTATATAATTTTATGTTAATATGCCCTATCATGTCTCTTAATACTAACTGTTAAATTCACTTAAAATTCACTTTCAACAATCTACTTACTATTTATGTTCTTTTCTCAATGTTATTTTGTGTTTTCAATTTTTCCGTGTAATATTACAGAGCCGTAAGATGACATACATGTCGCAACATGTCGATATGAATAAATAATAACATATGTTTTCTTGACAATATAAATAATATCAAAGAGAATGTACTATAATGTTTATTCTATTTTATATGTTAGGTATTGTTGTGCATGTGCAAAACACAGGTGTATTTATGTTTTATTTATATTTGCCTTTATGTTTTTATTCCATTAGCAAATCCCTATATCCTAAGTAAATATCCATAACTTTTTTCTGAATAAATAATAGAAATAATATTTATTATAATAATAATATTACACATAAAATATACACGTTCTTAATATTCAACTTTAAATTTATATTAATAATAAAAATTAAATAAAACTTTTTAGTTTATTAACACATTGTGTTATATAATAGGTTTGTTCCAACCGACACCAAACGCGGTTTGGGACCGTCAGGATTGTGCGCAGTTGAATTTTCGCGTTCCAACCGTACACAAACCATGACTGACTAGAAGTCGGTCGTTCCAACCTGACCCCAAATCGTCCACAACCAAGTTGTGGACCGTCAGAAACAGTCAGCGATCAGAAGCATGTACTAAAAATCCGGAACCGTCCCAGTCATGCGCAAAGAGTAAAAATGTTGCCGCTATTGAAATTAATGAAATTGAAATACCTCCTGCCGCATCTACCGCAATTTATTTAATTAGTAGAATTTAAATTTAATGATAATAACAGTAATTTATTTATCTAAAACTTAATTATAGTTTTAGTGAAAAATAAAGGAATAAAGTTCATTGTAAAATAGTTTTTTAAAGATGAGTAACTGTTTAATTATATATTTATTTGTATAAAAATAGTAATAGAATAATGTGATACACAACGTCAGGTGTGATATGTTAAACAATTTTAGTTTTTAATATTTGTTTACATTACATAACCTCACTTTTTAAAACTATTTGAATTTAATATAATTGATGGTTGTGACCTCTACTACGTGATAATTCATGTTAATGAAATAATAAAATAATTTACTACGTTTTTTATCACAAATTTGTGATAAAAAAACGTGGTAAATTGTTTTATTACCTCATGTTTGAATTTAGTCAAAAACTTGGTTGTGGCGCGTTCCAACCGACAAGCAATTTGTATTCAGTCGGGGACCAGTACAAAGTCGGCGCTTGCGCAAAAATAATCCATGTATTAGTCGCAACCAGTTTGCAAACTGCCGAGCGATGTCGGTTGGAACAAACCTAATTATCAATACAACAACAACGCCATCTATAGTAATGGTAATAAAATTAGTTTTGTACGCTAAATAAAAGTTATATATTAGTTTACTAAAATAGTGTTAACATTAAAAATATTTTGTAAATGATTGCAAACAAAATATATTGTAGTTTCGGAAATACATTTCTATTTGACCGATAAAGTTTTGTGTAGCGCCAAATATAATAAAGAACAAAATAAAAAATACAGCCTAAATTAAATTCTAATAAACAATAATAAGAAAGTTTCTTCAAATAGCACATTTTATAAAAATATACATTACTTAAAAAGATAAACAAAGAAAATTTTGAAAAAACTGTTAATATGGTTTTTAATTTTTTAAAGGATCATTCCCTTTACAATTGTCTAGTATAATAACACACGGTAACGTACTCTACATCTAAATACGACATTTGACGGGGCAAAGGTAAATTAAACTATCGAGAATTATATAACAATTTACCTGTCTATGAAATTGGAGCGCCATTTAAATAGACATTCCCGTGAGGAGTTAATAAAAAAAATTGAAAAGAAAATAGCTTCGCTGTTCTTAGGGTTGATTTTTAATTTCCAGTACCTGGAAATTGCAAGTGCTTTACAAGACGCTTGAAATTTAGCATGATGACTTTTGGTTGCTTAGAAGTGTACTGCAGTACTATTTGACACCAAGCGTGATGCACGGTATGTATGATACATACAGGTTGATGAACCTGAGACTGAACTCTGAGAATCGATTGTGCGAGGGGCAGACACGTGTTCAAACAGCTTTTCAGCTGCAGTGTGATTTTGGATTTTATCATTATAAATATCAAAGATAAAATCCGTTTTTTGAATTTGTTAAACTGACATTTTATAATACTGTAACAGTATTTTTTATTAACAAAAAAAAAAAGATACACAAAACCAAAAATAAATTAATAACTCAGTAGTTCTTTTATTAAATAGTCGGAACTACACAATCTAAAACGTAAAATATAACAGTTTAAAGAAAACAAAATGTCAGCATTTAGATATGCCTGTACCAAAAAAATCTGGGTACCAACACTAACAGGACAACACACATTCGCATTATAAAGTTATAGGGGACTTGAACGCCTTGCTTGATTTGCGGTGGTTTTATTCCAATGCCTTCCCTACAGGGCAAATACGTTTACTACTCTGATAAATCATTATCTGCATGTACTGGTTTAAGACAATCTACATGCCAAACTCCACACTTTGTCGTCCATGAGTTGATAGGTATACAAGGATAACTTCTTTCCGATGACAAATGGACCTACATATTTTGGTCCTAATTTAGCGGAAAAGTACTTTGCTGCATTTGACTAAGCAAAGTTTTTCCGGTACACCAAGTCGACTTCATTATATTCGATGTCTCTTTTATCACTATCAAAATACTTCTTATTACGTTCATATGCTGCTTTTAGCTTTACTCGTACTTTATAAAAAAGTTGTGGAAATATATGGGCTCTTGCTTCTAGATTAGAGCAATCGAATTTAATGTCTGTCATATCTTTTTTAAATCGATGGTCGGTTTTTTTCAATATGTGACGACGACCAAAATTCATAAAGTATGGTGTGCAACCTGTTGCTTCGTGACGTGCAGTTCGAATAGCACATCCTATTTTTGCAAGATCCACATCCCACTTACGCTGATTATCTCCAATTATAGACCGGAGCATGGTTTTTATTACCCGATTGATTCGCTCGGTTGGATTTGCTTGTGGATGTAATAGGCGTTATATCGACATTTTATTTTAGAACGTTTACAAAGATCTTTGAATAAGTGACCTGTGAATTGCTTGCTATTATCGGTAAGTAACATTTGAGGGGCTATATAGAATAAGATCACTTCTTCTTTTACCTTTTTAACAACTGCGGCTGCGGTTGCTGTTTGAAGTGGAAACAATAAAGGATATTTAGAAAAATAGTCTGCCGTAATTAGTATGTACTGGTGGGCACTGAAAGATCTGGGCAAAGGACTTATCAGGTCGACACTGACCATCTGCCATGGACGTGATACCGATGGTTGGGTAAGCATAAAACCAGCTTTCCGTTTTTGTTCCGGCTTGTTTTGTTGACAAACTTGGCAGTTCTTAACATAATGTGCTACGTTGTGACGCATTTTGGGCCAATAGTAGTAAAGGTTCCAACATGGGCGGCAGTTGGCAAATAGTGGTAATGATATATGAGTGATTTTCGAGTTTCCTTTGGCATACTTTTTTCCAGTAATCTCCGGCTTTTTTTTAGCTTGGAAATTCTACTTTTACGTATTTGAATAGTTGGTTACAATCATCTATTCTCTATTGCGAATATTTATTTGGTCGGAGTTTAACGTTTTCTTGCATCTTTAAATACCATTTATCTTTTATGGGGGATTGGATCTGTTTTAATGAAACTACATTTATAGCGGGAACAGATCTAAATAGAAAATCTGGTACTACGTGGTCTTTTTCTTTTCGGTGAATCACTCTAAAGTGAAACTGTTGTAAACGTACGGCCCATCTTGTCAAACGGCCGCTAGGGTCTTTTAGGTTATTTAACCAGACCAGCGAGTGATGATTGGTAATCACAGTAAATTGATAACCTTTTAAATATGGTCGTAGTTTTTAATTAACCATATAACTGCAAAGCATTCTCGCTTGGTTGTTGAGAATTTTTGTTCGGCCTTACTTAATGATAGACTTAAGTAACACACGACATGTTTGTCATCTTTTTTGCACTGAGTCAGAGCAGCACTAATTTCAAAATTGCTTGCGACCGTTTGAACGACAAATGGCAACGCAAAATTTGGACATTGTAGGATGGAAGCATTCACCAAGGCATTTTTAAGTAGATCAAAGGCTTCCTGACATTGGATAGTCCAAGTGAACTTTGTGTTCTTTTTTTGCAAGTTTGATAATGGAGCTGCGACAGTTGCAAAATTGGGTATCATGCAATCCCGCTCGGTTTACTATATACCCTAGGTACTTTAACTCTTCCCGACAGAATTGAGAGTTAAATTTGCGTTGGTTAACCTTTGAATTACTTACTTTATAATCTCGCAATGTTTCTTAAATGTATCTGTTACCACAATGATGTTATCGAGATAAACAAAAACAAATGGTTTTAGCTCAAGTCCCAAAACTTGGTCTATTAACTTTTGCTATGTTGCGGGGGCGTTGTGGAGGCCGAATGGCATCCTGCAAAATCTGAACAACCCTCTTCCAGGTACCGTAAAACTTGAAAAGTTGCGCGATTCCTCTTCTACCGGTATTTGTCAGTAGGCAGGCAGATTTAATGTCTAGCGAAGAAATATAGTTAGCATTACGCAATTTGTCAAGGATAGCGGAGATATAATAGATTTTTTGGTCACGGCATTCAACTTCCGAAAATCGATGCAAAATCTAAATGTGCCATCTTTTTTGAGAACTGGAGAGGACCATCCTGATGTGGATTGTTTGACAACTTGTTTGTCAATCATTTTGTCCAACTCAGCATCAATACATTTTTGAATAGCTGGAGAAACAGGGTAATACCGTTGCTTAATGGCCGGTGAAGTGGTTCTAATCACATGCTCCACAAGCGTTGTGCAACCTATTCCTCATCTCATTTTTTCAAACCATTTGTTTATCATATTACTAAACATAATTTCTTTATCCTTATTCAACACACTTATATTACTATTATTGATGCTATACACTTCTGGACTTTCCAATAATTTTCAAACATTTTTGTTTAAATCTGGTACTATTTTAAGTTGTTTCCAAAAGTTGATGCCCAAAATCAATTTATGAGCTATTGTTGGAACTATTAACATTTTTATAATACAACACTTATCTAATACTCTAACAGGTTCATTTACAAAGCCAAGACATTCACATTTCATCCCATTTGCAACATTTACGGAACTTATACTAACGCGGTACGGCATTAACCCTATTGATTTCAGTACCTCCCACGTCGAAGCTCTTAAAATTGTATGAGTGGCACTGGAGTCCAGCAACCCATAAATTTTTTGTCCGAGGATATCTACTTCCAAGTAAGGGCGTTGATCGCTGTTTACATATGAGATGATGTAATCTAAAATTGCTTCATGGTGAGTTGTTGTAGTCGGTTTTAAATTAATGGGGGTAGGACGACTACTTAGCTTCCCCCACGACCGTTTCCCTTACCTTTGTCAAATTGCTGACGGCAATTTCTTGCAAAATGTCCCGGTTTTTTACATACATAGCAGCAGAATGTTTTTCTGTCTACTCTATGGTTCAATCCATGTTGGCTCGTAGAAACAACCACTGGAAAGTTATCTATGTATGCCAGATCTGGTTCTACTTTTTACTAGCTTTCTTCCGTTCTTCGATCTCTCTGAAAAATAGTTTCAGTGGCGCAATAGACTTCACTTTCGCAAAACTTAGATCAAGATGATTGAAAGGGGAAATATTTTTTATAAGAATCTTCAATTGGGCTTTTTCTGTAATTCGGCATCCCAGTCTATTAAAATAGCTTTGCATAATTGCAATATAGTGACCGATGAACTCGTCACGTCCTTGTGTACGATGTTTGATTTCGTCAACAAGTTTGTCATTCTAGTCGATGGGGAGAAATTCCTCTTTTAGCCGAATGAAATAATTCATATACCTCTACGTGTCTGGCCAGTGACTCGCAAGAGAAATGAAGTTGCAGACATACCTTTTGGGTCTCCAGAAAATTTCAAATTTTACCTTTCGACTGGTGTCGACTTGATTGTGCTTACGTGTAGCGGCCGAGGTGTGGAAGAACGTCTTGGGTGATTATTGTCATAGCTATGCTCTTCCGAGGAAAAGTTTAGAAGGTCCATGGGTGCCGGTAAAACAGACGGTTGTAGTGATAATTTAGCAAGTATTGAAGATCTATCTAACCTAGACCTAGGGGTTGGCCCCAATTGAAGAAGGCGCTGAAAATGGAATTTTGATCTTGCGTTATGTCTACCCTTTTGTCTTTGTCATTTTCGTCTTTAACAACAAATGTTGTTTCTACTCGAGAAACTCTATTAATGAGATGACTTAACTTACTTTTTAACGTCTGGTAAGTTGAATTTGTCTTATGTAATGACGGTTCATATAAATTAATCTTGGGTTCTAAAGCAGCATCTAACTTTAGACTTACTAGGGGAAGGGTATTTCCCATTTTCAAAATACCCGCTAAGCATGAACGCATCTCGGTTAGATTTCTAAAATTTGTGAAATCTTTAAGACGAAGTTCATACTCCAGCTCATCGCGAGTAAGTTTGCTTGCATACATTATGTTGGCTATTTTAACAACTACTATACAACAAAAAAAAAACAACAAGATTGTTAGACTAAATAGAAATTAAAAAAAATAATACTTGAAATTCTTGTATTTAATTCTTTCTGGACAACTATGACAGTTTTTGAAGGTAAATCAAGGTTTCTTTTTTTATTGTTGGTCTCCAAATTGCGACGCTTAAAAAAATACTATCTTTCGGAACTTGTGGAATAGGTGGCCGGTAACCCAGTGAAGACGGGGTGGGTGTGTATAATACCATCTTTTATTAAAAAAAGGGGCTCCACCTGTTTTGTTTATTTCGCCTGGACCACACCAAAGCGGCTAAACACGAAATGCCATTAATATATAACGCTTAAAAAAAGAGAAAAATATATACAAGTAATATACATTGACTTCAACGAAATCGTATAATTGTCCCAAGAAAGTAAAAAATACAGTAAACACAGTTTTGCAATAATTATAAAACATATAAAGATTTAACAAAAATAATTACAAATTCAATGGCCGCACAAAATCATTTGATTAGGGCAACATAAAAAAAGGAATTAAAAAAAAAATAAACATGTTACTTAGTAGTAGACGGTAGTGTAGTAGTGTCAGTGTAGGTATACATGCACGTGTCACATTTTTTAAACCAGATATTTTGTTACACTTAAATTAATTATTAACTTGAATTTACTAAAAAAGGATTGAAATTAATTTAGTTTTTAATGAACTTTGCTTCCGTATTATTTTACTAGTTTCAGATATATTGAGACAATTTAATAATTGTTCAAATTGAAAAAACAAAGGATTTCTGTGTGAAGATGCCACGCTGGTCGGGGCTGCTGACCAGGTGCTTGTCGCCACCCGGCTACTGGGTGTGGGTTGGCTGAATGGTAGAGGATGGTAGGGTTTAGGGCGCCACTGGGTAATACTACTCAGACAAATAATAATTACGAAATTACAGCACAGCACATTTATTAACAACACAAACTATTAAGTCCGCTAGGCGAATTCAAACGGTACTCCACACACGTGGGCCGTTCACAAGTCTTTTTCTGATCTCTTTTTTGAGACTCCTCAAGACTTTCTCCCCCTAGTCTTCCTCTTCCGGAACACACTTCAGTCGCACTTGCGCAACACGATACACTACATATACATACAATAGTACATTTATAAACAATATACATAGACAACACACATTACAATTACAATCACTACGTCACAACTCTCCTCCCTGCTTACGAGAAAAAAAACCTTTTTTCCAATTTAATACCTATGTACTAAATATAAATCTATTATTTTTACTAAACCTAACCCTATCTTAAAGTAACAACTAAACTATCTTATAAAAATATCTAATCCTAATTTTAACCTAACCTAACCTAATTTAACCTATCTTATAGTAAAGACTAAACCACCTTATAATAAATATCTAATCCTGAGTTTCAATCTAACCAGGGTCTATTTTAAGATCTTTTATGTGATGGGTACCTGATAACTTTTTCCCTTCGGGAGTTTCCAACACGTACGTTGTTGCCGAAATTTTCTTTTTCACTCTGCAAAGCGTGAACTTGGGTGCCAGTTTAGCAGAAAAATAAGCCCCAGCATCAGAAAGGAAATGATTCCTCTTCCAAACCATGTCACCAACCGTAAATTCAAGAGGTCTACGCCTTAAGTTGTAATGTCGGGCGTTTTGTTGAGAGGCTTTTGCCAGATTAGCTCGAACTTTTGCAAAGATTTCCGGTAGCCGATCTAACCTTTTATTAATTTCTTGGCGATCCGCAAAGTTAAACGGCATATTGTTACCTAGAGGTGGGTACTGATTCCCTGAATGAATCAACTCGCGGCCAAATGTTAAAAACGCTGGCGTAAACCCAGTGACTTCATGTACGCTAGTACGTAACGCATATCCAAATTTTGAAAGGTGTTCATCCCATTCCCGGTGATTATCTTTAATGAATGAAGCTATCATTGTTTTTAGCGTACGATTGTATCGTTCAGTCGGGTTTGCTTGTGGATGAAACATGGGTGTATATAAAATTTTAACATGGTGAGACGCACACATGTTTTTAAACTTAGTACTTACATACTGCTTACCGTTATCAGAAATAATACACTGCGGTATACCAAACAACATAAAAACATCATTTTCAATGATTCGCGTAATTCTAGCTGAATCAGCTTTTGGTAGCGCAAACAATAAAACATTTTTTGTAAACAAGTCACAAACAACAAGAATAAATCGATTTCGTTTGTGTGAAAGTGGAAAAGGTCCCATTAAGTCAGTCGAGAGCAATTGAAAAGGACGATCGATTGTATGATGCCCCATTAGACCACACGGCCTATCCTGCTCTACTTTATGGGCAAGACATACTGCACAATGACGGCAGTATCTCACTATGTCCGCATACATGCGAGGCCAAAAGTATAATTTAGATACACGTTTAAAAGTTTTAAAAATCCCGAGATGTCCCGCGGAAGCCACGTCGTGATTTTCAGATAAAACTTTATTTCTTAATGGTTTAGGCACAACCGTTTTCCAAGGGTTTTCAAACCCTAACGAACACTTCGTTTCTCTAACTAATTTAAACAACTTATTGTTCTCCACTTTCCATGTAATAAAATCATTAGGGTTTTCCGTTACCCTTCCTAACATTCTGCGATACCATTCATCACAGTCATTTTCTTCAATATTTAATATAGTTAACTCTATACTCTCTACGCCAATGGCCCGAGATAACGCATCTGGAGCTTGGTGTTTGACGCCTGGTCTATGTACAACCTGAAATGAATATTGCTGAAGAGTCATAAGCCATCGGAACACTCTTGCTGGTGGGTCCTTCAACTCCCATAGCCATTTGAGTGAATGATGGTCGGTTATTACTTTAAATTCAGTTGCTTCAATGTAGCTTCGGAATTTTCGAATGCTAAATATTAAAGCCAAGCACTCTAGTTCCATTGCCCCATAGTTCTTTTCCTGCGCCGTTGTTGACCTACTGGCATATGCTATTACCCTATTCCCTTCTTGAAAATTTTGACTTAGAATACATCCCAATCCCGCAGACGAAGCGTCACACTCGATAATAAAAGGTAAGTCAAAATTTGGGACGGCTAGTATTGGCGCTGACACTAATCGCTGTTTTAAATCGTCAAAGGCTATCTGTTGCTCTTTTCCCCAACACCAATGGCTTTGTTTCTTTGTCAGTTTTGTCAAAGGAGCCGATATGGTGGAAAAGTTTGGGACAAACCGTCGGTACCAGCCAGACAGTCCAATAAAACGGCGTATCTCACTAGGATTTCTAGGTTTTGGAAAATTTACTACTGCTTTTACCTTTTCGGGATCAACAAGCAATCCATTGCCATTAATCACATAGCCTAAATACCGCAATTCCTGTCTAGCAAAGTGGCACTTCTCTTGGTTTAAAGTGAGACCCGCTTTTGACAACCGCTTAAATACTTCACTTAAGATTTCCAAATGAAGCTCAAAAGTTTCAGTAATGATGATGATGTCATCGAGGTATTTAAAAACGTACGGGTCAAGTTTGGGACCCAACACTTGATTGATTAATCGCTGGAAGGTACTAGGGCTATTATGTAATCCAAAAGGCATTTTTATGAATTGGTACAATCCATGACCCGGAACAGCAAAAGCAGTAATTTCTTTGCTAGATGTAGTAAGATTGATTTGCCAATATGCAGAAGCAATGTCAAGTGAAGATATATATTTTGCCGCTTTTAACCTATCCAATATAGCAGACACTTGTGGTAAAGCATATGAGTCGCGTTTTGTAACCGCGTTAACCTTCCTAAAATCTATACAAAACCTGTACTCTCCCGAATTCTTTTTTACCATAACAATTGGTGAACTCCATGGTGAATAACTTGGTTCAATCACGCCCAACTTTAACATTTTTTCTACTTCCAGGTATATTATCTTTTGCATAGCTGGCGAAACGGGATAATATCGCTGCTTTATAGGTGCAGCGTTGCCAACATCAATATGATGTTGAACTTGTTGAGTGCAACCTATCCCATTGCCTATTTTGTTAAAATAAAACGAAGTTAATTGGACAATCTGAGATCTTTCTGAAGAAGATAAATTGTTATTGTTGATGGCATCTAACCTAAACTGTTGTGTCGGAAGAGAGTACACGTTTTTTCCTAAATCAGGAATTATCCCAGATTTTAACCAAAAATCTATGCCTAAAACTAACTTACAAACTAAGTTCTCTAACACTAAACAAGATATCAAATAAACTCCCCCCTCAAACCTTAATGGAAGCTCGACTATACCAAGCACTAATGTCTCATTTCCATTAGCAACCTTTACCGATTTTATATCTCTAGAAGTTCTTAAATCTACACCTAATTTATTTAATCTAATATATACATTTTTGGACACACAAGTCTGCGAACAACCACTGTCCAGTAAAGCATCCAACTCCATACCATAAATAGATACTTTAAGGTATGGTCGACAATCACCAACTACCCTGCTCAAAACTTGTGTCAGTTGTTCACGCTTGATAGTCGAGATCGGTTTTTGGATAACGCGAGGACTGCATCGATCTCGAATTACGACCTCGCGACGCCATTTCCCGCTCTTGTACATTTAACACAATTGTTTCTTTGCGTTCCTAGTTTACCGCAACCTGTACAAAACTTGTTTTGTGCTTGTTTACATTTAGAAAAGGGATGACCTTTCTCCTCGCAATTCCAGCAATGAATAGGATTAGCATAACTACGTGCTGTCAATGGTTGTCTATATCCTCTAGATGCTGCTAAATCGGGCTCTATTTTTAAATTTTTAAAATCTCGTTGTGATTTGTTTGCTAACCATCGATTTGATTCGAGTATATTGCAGCGTTGACGCAACTCATCAATCGATTTAATTTCATCAAAACCCAATCTTTCAATATAATACGAGTTTAAGTTCCGTTTGATGGTGTTTAGCTTTTCCTGATCTATTACTAACCCCGGTACGCGGTTAAATAATGATAGCATACTTGCAAAATACCCACTTATTGATTCATTTTCTAGTTGAAGCCTCGCATCAATTTCCCTCCGCAACTCATACGCGTAATCTATCGGTTGGTATTCTGCACGTAATTTAAAAACAAATTCCGGCCAACATTGAAAACTACTTTTGTAGGCTCGATACCAGGTTAAAGCCCGATCACATAAAATTTCAGGAATACACCTAAAAAGTTCTTCATCAGTTACCCCATTAATTTCTCTAAGTTCTGTAATCCTTTCTAAGAAAGCACCTACACTAATATCTGAATTATTTCCTGTAAATTTAATATTCCAGTCCGTAACGTGTTTTCGACCAAAAGATCCAACTTTTATTTCTTGTATTTGTTTACAAGACTGACCAATAAAACTACTATTTGGTGTTGCAACATCAGTGTCACCCGTTATACACTTGTCTTCTATTATCCCTTCTAGTTCTTCAAGCCTGGTTGTATAGCTTTCTACTAGTTGAAAAGCTGCTTTATCAATTCCCTTTGGAATTCTACCTAACCGTCCTGCTAGATGAATCAACTTAGTTTCAATTGATTTAGCCGACCCTGACAATCTATCTCCATCATATGCATCAACTAATTCACCTAAGTACGCTAATTTTTGCTTAATAATTGATAATTCCCTATTCCAATCTAATGCATCTATTTCTAGAGGAGTTAATAACTCATCAGCTAGCAGGGGTGAGAGCTTAGAGCGCAATTGATTGATTGTGAAAAACCTAGTGCATACATAGCCATGCGCTGACAATTCATAAATTATTTCGTCTTTGCTCAAACGTAATATATCCATTTTAATAACTTAATTTTTAATAATATTAATTAAAATTATAATAAAAGAACTTTAATATGAATACGCAAAAATTGATATATTACCTTTGTAAACAATAAAACAAAGAACAAAACTCCTAACCTATTAAGTAATTTAAATTTACAAATATTACAAAAAATATTAATAACTAAATAATTAAATTCAATTTAAATAAACAAATTGATAATAAAGTAAAATGAAAAATTGAAAGAAAACTTTATGCTAAATTTGCAAATATTGCAGAATTATAAAAACTATTTAAATTTATTAAATCTAAAAGAAAATAAAACAACCAAAAAATTATATATTTAATAAATCATATTTATATTCTCCAAAATCTTTTATCAATGTTCAATGCTCTTAAACAATTTTTAATCACATTAACCACATGAAATCTTATGTATTTACTACATCCAATTATATTTTTCAATGTGTATAATGTATAATTTAATAACTACAAATATTGTTTTATTTAAAACAATTTTTTCTCATGATAAAAAAAAGTTTATTTTATTATATTTTCACACACGACAAAAGAAAGGAATGCGAACAAAAATATACGCCATAAAATTATTAATTTACTGTCTATTTATTTGCGTATATAAATTGCAGTGCTCTAACCTTTTTGGATACTATGCGGCCCTGACGGTGATCCTTGCGGTGCATCGGGCGCTGTCTCGCTGCGGGTCACTTGTATCCTCGTGGTACTTAGATCATGCGGATTGATTTTACAGGTTTCCTTGATGTAGATGAAACTGCTCCAGCTCCGTGACCATGCAGCAAGTTGTCGGCGTTTTTTTCCTGGTTGCCTTCTATCCGTTGTCCTCGTGTGTGCTTTTTCTTTCCTCTACCACAGATGTTGGTGCGCCAATTTGCCACGCTGGTCGGGGCTGCTGACCAGGTGCTTGTCGCCACCCGGCTACTGGGTGTGGGTTGGCTGAATGGTAGAGGATGGTAGGGTTTAGGGCGCCACTGGGTAATACTACCCAGACAAATAATAATTACGAAATTACAGCACAGCACATTTATTAACAACACAAACTATTAAGTCCGCTAGGCGAATTCAAACGGTACTCCACACACGTGGGCCGTTCACAAGTCTTTTTCTGATCTCCTCTTTGAGACTCCTCAAGACCCTCTCCCCCTAGTCTTCCTCTTCCGGAACACACTTCAGTCGCACTTGCGCAACACGATACACTACATATACATACAATAGTACATTTATAAACAATATACATAGACAACACACATTACAATTACAATCACTACGTCACAAAGATTTTTTTAGTGAATGGAATATTCTGTTCTGCTGCTTGGTACGTGGGCTGGGTTAGACTTTGGACTCTGGGCTTGCTTACATTTTTTTTTGCTGAAGTTGATTGAATTGTACTCTGGCACTTGTTACGTTATCTTTGCTGGGTCAAAATTTGTTGGGTAATTGTGCGAATTTGTAATCTTATCTGGATAATTTCACTTGGCTAGATACTTGCGTACAGTTGCAGTGGTTGGATCTATTTAAAGAACTTTCATCAATACTCTATTTAATTAACCTAACAAGGGCTAGTAATAATTATGCAGGTTTATAAGCTTATTTCTAAAATAATTTAAGTAGTACGTAGGATAACGTTGGTCACAGACTATAACATATAAAATAACTGGTATTGCAAAAACCTGACACAAGACTTGACTAAAATAGTATGAGAAGGTATGGAGAAGCTGCTTGATTTTTGAGGTCGTAGATTAATACTTAAATGTTAAATATTTTTAACAAAAACTTTTATCAGATAAAATTACTTAATGCTGAAAACTCCGATAACTTTCTTAAAACAACTTTAGACTCAATTAAAATAGGTAATTACGAAGAATAATTTGACCGATATTTTTTGCTAAAACAATTACTATACTGTACTATAATTTTCGATGCTTTTTTCAACCTTAAGTACACAACAATAAATTGAAGACTGGCTACTTTTATCAAAATAAAGCTATCCATACAACAAATAAATAAATTAGTTAAAAAACTTTATAAATATTGTTTACTAAGCAAAATTTTATCTAACGATTGCAACCTACGATATCAGCCCGTGTGATTTCTTTTTATATTGCGTATTTAAAAATAGCATTTTAAATGTTGCATGCTAATTTATAAAGTAAATACATTTTTTATTTAAGTTTATTTATTTATAAATATTATATATGTATAATCCTTGAACATCTATTATGTTTTTTGTATTTATTTTAATTGCATATAATTTCATTATTATTATAAAAAGTACGTACATTTTTTTTTAATATATAGAAATAGTGTTCATTTAGTTGCATACATCGTAATGCTCTACTCTGTATTTTTTAAATTTATTTACTTTATGTTTACTTATTTTAAAGTTATATTCTGTTCTCAATCATAATCAACATGTTTATTAAAGTTGCAAAAAATAAAGTTACAAAAATGCAATTTGTTTGTTTTAAACAACGTTCAGAAATTAATTTTTTTTTAAATTATTTGGTAACATTTTGTATAATAGATGTCAACAACTTAAACGCAATGCTTATAGGTCTTAGAAATATTGGTTGTTTGGATGTTTCCAGGAAGCTGACTGTAACAACTTTATACCATTTTGTCGTAAATGTCAAGAATTATAAATTTATTAAATGACGTGTCATGTTATCTGTAATTTTTTCAATAGGTTATCTGTAATTTTTTTAATTAAATTTTAATAAACACAAATTATTAAGTAATACGGAGAAGGTCTAATCATATTTATTTTGTAAAGTTGCACGAGGAGTGCCTTGATAAATATGTGGAAGCATAATAATAAAGTAAATCTAAAAAATACACTCCATATTTTAATAAATTTATTTTTTAATTTTTTTTAAATTCAACCATTCACATAAATCGTTTCTATATATTTATTTAAGTCTTGTTAAGCTTGATGAACTCATTATGCTGTGTTTACAAGTTTATATAATTAATTTTAAATGCTTATTTATTAATTTTATTATATAATTATATTTTGTTGCAATTGTGATATTGTAATGGAAAGAGTTAATAATTTATATTAGCTGTTAATATAACCGAGATTTCGATTGCTTTGGTTGATATACGGAACAGTCTATTAGCTGTCAAACATGGTTATTTGTTCATAGTCGTATTTTAGTTATTTTTTGTTTTTACATGTAAGCGTTGAAAAAAAATCTATTCAAACAACTCCATTAAGTTATTGTCATTAATTAAGGTTTCTGAAATATAGGACCTATAGTATCACTATTCTGACCCGACAGTGACAAATTGATCAAAGCATCAGGACAAAAAATGCTTTGTCGTTCCCATTGATGCGAACCAAGATACGTAGAAATCCTACAAACGCAATTAGATTCAAATATAATCAATCTATACAGATATTAATACTACCGTCTGCGTGAAAGGTAATACAATTATATACATAAAAATAAAATAAAACAAATTGACCAGAAAAATAATTTTAATTAAAAATATTATTGATATTTTATTAATTTAATGCGAGGGATACATGTTGATAATTTACTGAAGATACAAAAATTAAACAAACGTTGTTTAAGTTTTAATATTTATATACTACAAGTTGCATAAAAATGTACTTTGTATTTCAATACAAACACTTATCTGCAATATTCAATATAAATTGGAGCTTAAAGTTTTAACGTACAATTGATTGATTAATTTAATTTAGTTGTGAAAGTGTTGTTGATGTTATCTTTATTGGCATTATATAAATCAGGATGTTAGAAACAAAAACAATCGTTTAATACTTACTTTTAGAACTGTTTTAGCTTTATTTATATGTTTTATTAGTATGAAAGATGCATTGCAATAAAAATAATAACACTAAATTAAAATTCAATTTAAAAAAAATCATTAATATTGTTAAGCAGATTTGTTAAAAATGTTTTTGTCTGCTATTTTTTGCTGCTTTAACTTCTGTTGAGATTTTATTAAATATGGGCCTGAAGTTTAGCTGATGGAAATGACAGATCTTTTCGATTCCTTAAGTATCTTATGTGTTCTTTACTTTTTTTCGTATATTTATCTTTATTTTTTTTGACATATACAACTTGTGCTTATACAGGGTGGCTCAAAAGTGACAACACTATTTTAAAATGGAATAACTTTTTTATCTCTTAATAATTTACATTTATATATTAAAAATAAATGATATTAACTTTTGAAAATTACATCCGTTAAACCACTAGGCGTGAATCAGCACCTGTTGTAGTGTTTATTTGCTTGTTTCTTTACGGATGTTAGCCTTTAATTGCTGAATGTTTTTATGATTGTTACGGTATTTTCTATCTTTTAAATACCTCAACAGGAAGAATTCTGGAGTAGTTAAGTCAGGTGAGCGTGGCGGCCAAGTAGTTTTAGGATTTTACCAAAATTATTCTTTTCTCAAAAATGTGCTTTAAGAATATAGTTGTCAGGCGAGCTGTATGGGCAGTAGCACCACCTTGCTGCCACTATACCTCTGATGTGTCTAAGACTGCAGGACGGACGAAATTTTCTAGCATTTTTCAATATCTTTTGCCAGTGATGTTTAGTGCGTTTTTTGTCTCAACTTCAAAGAAGTAAGGTTCCATAACTTTTCTTGCTGTTACAACACATCAAACCGCGATTTTTACGGGACGCAGGCTACGTAGGTGGACTATTTTTGAATTTTTTGTTTTTCTGTATTGCCTATTTTGTTTTTTAACAAATCCGTTTAAGTGAAAGTGGGCGTTGTCGCCCATAATGAGATTGTAAATAAAATTAGCTTGCTAATTCTTGAATGTGGACAGCATACGTTAATCGATTCCGATAATGTGCTGGCTGTAGTTTCTGGACTAGCTAAATCTTATACGGATTCCAGAAATCTCTAACTGCTTTGAGTTGACATTGGATGATCTTTTTCAATGCTGTGGCGTACACGCAAAATGTTGTTCTGTGCCCTGGTTGAACGTGGTTTTTAAGCACGTGGTAAATCACTTACAGACCCTTGAATTTTAAACCGCCGAAATAAACTAAGTATAGTTTAGTTTATATGGTGGTTTCCTGACTCTAAAATGACAAGTGTAAGCTTTTTGCGTTAGCACAAATTGATTGTTTGTTTTTTATATATAATTCAATTATTTTAACACGTTGCACAGTTGACTTTTTGGTCACCTTGTATAACTGGCAAGATGACGGATAAGATTTCATGTTCTTAAAAACTGAGTGGAACTGAGCAAAATAAGCAATAAGTAATTTATATACAATAAAAAATGAAATGGATCTAAAATTGATCCTTGATTGCTATTAGATTTTGGGTTGCTTTCCAAATTGTTAAAGGTTACTAATTGTCGCTAGTTTGACAAATAACTTTTTGTTAACGGTAGTCTTTTTGTGCCGTAGAAAAAAAGTTTATTTAAAAGTATGTCATGTATTATACAATAAAATACTTTTGTTAAATCGAAAAAACTGTAAGTGTGCAAGTTTAACAATAAATATATAAGCAATCTCACATATTTGTCAAATGCTTAGATTGTTTAGCTGCTTTATTGGTATTGCACTGATGTTTTTTACATATATGTATATGGCATGTATGACTCAAGTGTACGAAAGGAAAATTTGTTTTTGTTCAAACTACTGAAAATGCTTTACTCTACATGAATCCTGATTATGTGATTTTTTTTCATATTTTTAGTGAACTATTTCCGAGTAATAAGCAATAAAATTTTGAAAAAATTGAGGTTTTTGAGTTTTTTACATTTTTTTATCATTTGTAACTTTTCAGAATTACATTTTTAGGAGAAAAAAAATATAAGAAACTTTCTTCTTTAAAGTTGTTCAAAGAATGAACGAATGAATAGTTTTTCTTAAAAAAAGATGGGTATTTTCTTTTTTTTAATATGCATTTAAACGTATTTTAATTGTGCAAAATGAAAATTTTAAGAAGTGCCTTGTCCTACGTTCTGAGATATTAATGTAACCACAGAAATACTTAAAAGAAGCGAAAAATGGCTTAAGTTTTAAATTTACATTTTTTGATCTTTTGTAACTTCTCAGGATTGCATTTTTAGGAAAAAATTATAACAAAGTTTTTCTTCAAATTTGTCTAAAGACTACGAAAGGTCCCGTCAGTGTGAAGAACTTGTTTCCTTGTCTGATCCTAACGTCATTGTTATCAATATAATTAAATAATAAATTACTATAAAATAATAATAAAATATCAAAATAAAAATTAAAAAAAATCTATAAAAACTTAAAAAAGGAAATAATACAAAATAAATAAAAATGCCACCAAAAAAGAATAACGAAGACGAGGGAATTAAAACAAGCCTGGAAGAACTAAAAAAGGCAGTGGACTTTATGTCTGCAAAATTTGAGGAAGGAAGAAAAGAAAATGAGGAAATGAAAAAAACTATTAAAGATATAAAAAAGGAAAATATTGAAATGAAAAAACAAATAAAGGAGCTGGAAGAAAAAGTTAACGAATACGAACAAGATAAAATAAAAAATAATATTGTGATAGCAGGGATTCCGAAACAACATCAAAAAGAAGACTTAAAAGAAATAGTGGCAAAAATATTCACAAATATAAATACTGAAATTCCAAAAAATAATATTGTTGAAGCTTATAGAATAAATAACAAGAATCCGGATGCACCAATACTGGTAAAATTCAAATCAGTAGAAGAAAAAAAGAAAATAATGGAAAAGAAAAAAGAAAAAGGGTCAATCAAAGCTGATGAATGTGGATTAAAAGGAAAAAAAGATATATACATTACGGAACAGCTTACATACGAAAACAACAGCATATTCTATGAAGCAAGAAAACTAAAAAAGCAAGGTTACAAATAGGTCTGGTATAAAGAAGGAAGGATACTCGTAAGAAAAACAGAAGAAGACAAGCCAATAGTTATACATGGAATTGAACATGTCAAGGAACTGTTAAACAAAGAAGAACATTAAAAAAAAAAAAAAAAAATTATATATATATGTATACAACAATAACTAAAATGGACAAACTAAAAATATACCTACACAACGCAAGAAGTATAAGAAACAAATTCGATGAAATACTAACAATACCAAAAGTATACAAAGCAGATATCATAGTATTAAATGAAACATGGATATATACAAACGAAGAAAAATACTTTCAAATTCCAAATTATACAGCAATATTTAATAATAGAGCAATGAAAGGTGGAGGTATTGCAATATATATATATAAAAAACGGAATAGCAACAACAGTACAAGAAAGTCGAACAGAAAAAAATACTGAAATATTAACAATAAAACTTAATAAAACCAATATACATTTAACAGCAATATATAAACCGCAGACAGCAAAATACGATGACTTTTTAACAGTTATAGACAAAATAACAAAAACTAGTACTAAAAATATAATACTAGGCGACATGAACATAAATTTAAGAGACAATAACAATATAACTAACAACTACAGAAATATAATTGTAGAAAATGGTCACTATATTTTAAATAAAATAAACGAAGAAGGAGTAACAAGAAATAACGCAGATAAACCTGGGACAATTATAGATCACGTTATTACAAACATAAAAGATAACAACAGCAAAATAAAAGTAAAAAAACTAACATTATCAGATCATAATGCGGTAATTACGGAATGGAACTTAATGTGTAAAGAAACAAAATATGAAAAAGTTCTAAAAAATAAAATAAACTACGATAAAATTAAGAAAGAATTTGAAAACATAGATAATAAAACAGTAACTGATTTTGACATTCTAACAACAATATTACAAAACACAATAAAAAGAAATACAAAAGTAACGGAAATAAAAAGAAAAGAAAACAATGAGTGGATAAATATGGAAATAATAACAATGATAAAAGATAGAAACAAAACACAAGAGAGATACATCAAAAATCCAAACAATGATGTCATTAGAAAAATATTAAAAGAAAAGAAAAAGGAAGTAGAGGATAAAATTAAGGAAAGAAAAGAAAATTACTACAAAAACAAAATAAAAAATGCAAATGGAAATCAAGCTAAACAATGGTCGGAAATAAATAGTATGCTAAACAAAACAAAGAAAAAAACAAAACAAGAAATAACAGAAATTATAACACACGGACAAAAAAAAACAAATAAAATTGACATAGCGAACGAACTGAACAACTACTTTGCAACAGTGGGAAAAAACTTGGCAAACAAAATTAAGAAGAATGATAGCAGGGAAACAATAACAACCGTAAGAATAGAAGAAGAAGCTATGTTTCACGAAACAACAGAAGAAGAGATAGAAAATATAATCATACAACTAAAAACAAGAAGCGCCCCAGGAGAAGATCAAATAACTCATGATGTAATAAAAGCTATAAAAAAAGAAATAGCACCAATACTGAAAAAATTAATAAATAAAATGATACAAATAGGTGAATATCCTCAAATACTTAAAAAACAAATTATCAAACCAATACACAAAAAAGGAGAAAAATCAAAATTAGAAAATTATAGACCGCTATCGCTTATATCAGTGTTAAGCAAAATAACAGAAAAAGCAATATATAACAGATTAATGACACACATAAACAAACATAACGTAATAAACAAAAGACAATATGCATTTCAAAAAAATTCAAACACAATGGGTATAACAACTGACATAATACAACACATAGCACAAAAACTGGATGAAAAACAATATGTGATACCAATATTTATAGACATGAGAAAAGCTTTTGACACCATCGACAAAGACAAATTGATCAAGAAAATGGAAACTCTTGGAATAAGAAACACAAACTTAAAACTACTTAAAACATATATTAAAAACAGAACACAAAGAACAAGAATAAACGACATACTTAGCACATCAACAACAGCAGAATATGGGCTACCACAAGGTGGAGTACTAGCACCAATATTGTATATATTATACATAAATGATATATATGAGACAAACTTGACTGGAGAAATATATACATATGCTGACGACACATGTATTATATATCACGGAAAAAACAAAGAAGCAATAGAAATAAACATAAATGAAGACGTTAAGAAATTAACTAAATGGTACGACGATAACATACAAACAATAAATGAAGAAAAAACGACGTATATGGTAATAAGACAAAAAAATACAAAAGATATTGACATAAAAATTGAAATAAATAACATTCCAATTACCAGAACAAAACAGACAAAATACTTGGGAATAATAATAACAGAGAAACTAACATGGGATACACAAATAAAGAAAATATTAAAAGAAAGTGCAGCAACAATAGGAGCTGTCTATAGAGCCAGAAAATGCATAACAAAAGAAACTGCAATAAGTATATACAACTCACTATATTTATCAAAAATTAACTATTTAATAAATATATGGGGTGAGACAACAAAAACAAATATACAAAAAATACAAAGACAACAAAACAAAATACTTAAAATAATACATAAACTCCCAAAGCTAACACCAACAGAAGAAGTATACAAAATAATCAACGAAACAAACATTAACGAAAAAATAAAAATAGAAAAATGCAAACTAATATATAAAATTAAAAATAAAGAAATTAAAACAAATCTACAAATAATATTAAACAAAGAAATTCACGGACATAACACGAGAAGAAGAAGTAATATACATGTACACACAACAAGGACAGAAAAAGCGAAAAAAACAATACTAAGCAATGGACTAATCACATACAATGAACTACCTGAAAATATTAAAAAAACGAAAACTTATAAAGAATTTAAAACAAAAATAAAAGAACACTACATAAAAACAAGACCAAAACAAACAAATAAATAAACAAACATGATAATACACAAAATAAGATAAAAGGAAAGAGAAAATGAAAATGGTGCCCCGAATACGAAGCTTTGCAGCCTACCATATATGGAAACGGTGCAAAGCAGCAAGTGGGAAGAAAAAAAAAATAATAATGTTGTAAAAAAAAAAAAAAAAAAAAAAAAAAATAAGTTTTCACAGGCAAAATTTTTGTTTTTTGTGTTACACGTACTTTTTGTTAGCATTGTTTATAATTATTATTGTACTGTATATGATGTTATTTACGTACATGTATTGTCTGAGAACTTTAGGGTTATTCACACATAGATCAAGTGGGTCTTTGAGGTGTGAAAAAGTACATTGACTAGAGGTCATTGAGGTACTTCACAACGGTCTAAGGTTATTTACACATAGGCTGAGAAGAGTCTTAGAGGTGTGTAAAACAAAGTACATTGGCATTGACGTCATTGAGGTACTTGACAGTTGTAGCATACCAGCTACGCTGCCAGACTTGTGGTTGTACTAAGCTGTACACGATGGTTATTCATACACTGGCTCGAGGCATTGGGGTTGTATGTTAACACCGTATTTGGCATTGAGGTCTTAAACGTAACAGTCGTTGGGGGTATGCTTGTGCAGTGGCAATTGAGGCCTTGAGGTTGCACAATAACTGCAAAAGATTGTCAAGTTTACACAGGCCAGTTGGGTCATGAGGTTGTATGCAGGGCAGATTACATTAGAAAGGAGCAGTTATAAACACACTGGTATTAGACCTTGGGGATGTGTTAATTTGGGGATTGATATAATTGTAGAGATTGTGGTATGACTACCAGTTATTTATGTGCAGGTTAAATTTATAGAAAAACAGCGCGGAAACAATTGCGGGTCGTTACGCTGAGGATGAGATGGACCGAGCCGGAATATTTACGATATTAGTTTTAAATTTTTTATTATTTTTTTACATGTATTATTAGATTTATTTTAAACATTTAAAAGAGCTGTGTTGTTTTGTCAAGTCATTGGGATTATAATTTCCAAAAAAAAAAAATTGAAATTATGATTTCTATTTTTTGTATTTACAAGAATCTTGTTGAGGTTTTAGTCCTAGATCTCTGAATGAGTGGTTATATATATTTTCTAGTAAGCATCACTAGTAAATATTTGCACAGGTTTTTTTAGAACAATGTTTTATTGTTAGAAAAGTTATTGATTAGATTTATAAATTTGTGATCAACAATTATCAAATTCTTTGAAAATGTCTAGATTTTCTTCATTTTTCTCAAAAGTAAAATTCTATTTGATACTAACATAATAAGTCAGAAGGTTTGTTGATAACTGTTTTTATCAAAATCAACACCAAATTATTTGATTATAACAATTTGACAATATAGAAAATAATATATTTTTTTATAAATTGGACAGCAATGCAATTAGCCTATAATTTAAATTGTTTTTTTTTTTAGGTATAGGCTAAACAGTTGTAATTTGTCTATTATTCAAAAATGTTTTTTTATTATCAAATTTTTGAATCTAAATAGAAGCTAATTCATTTAAAATTAAAAATAACAGGTGGGGTTTTGTCTTTCTCCGATGTTTTTCTAGAATTCAATTTAAATAATATTTTTTGACAACTCCTTCAAAAATAATTTTTTTCTTTGGATTAGTAACTACATTATTCTGATTATGCATTTTGAATAAGAAGTTATAAATTACTTTTCAAAAAAATGATTGTTTATAGACAATTTTGTTATTTTAAAAAAGTTATTTATTTTTTGTTTTTGTCACAATTCTATAGTTTTCTTTAGTTTGATCGGAGCCACTACTGATAAATTTGGTGAATGCTTTTCGGTTTTTAAAAATTGCCTGTTTTGTCCGAGTTGAATAGTATTATGTTTGTTTTGGTTTAATAACAGAGAAGAGTACACATTTTGGATAACTTATTCAATGGTTTTGGTGAAATTTTTTGCTTTTGGGCATAAAACATCAAAATAAATTTAGTAAAAATATGTTTTAGTTTTGCTAAGCTATCTTAGAATAATAATGATGAGTTGGGATTTAAATTTAGTATTAATAGAAAATAATAGTACCAACAACAAAAAAAAAAAGAACAAGCAATAGCAACTTTAACAGTAGTTATTGAATGATTTAGTTTAAAAGTATGCTATTTTAACCAATGCCCTAAATCTACTAAATTAAAGCGATCTGGATTTTTATTGTTTACCTAAATTTTCAAACAAGGATATGAGGCTTTTTATGTTCAAGGTGCTAATGAACAAAATTTATGTTTTAGTATCAGTAAAATTAATTTGTAAACCTTAAATTAATTAAGTTGGCAATAAGATTTTAAATATATTTAATTTAAATTCAGTAGGTCTACCTATATTTTTTTAGTAATTATATAAAATAAAGTTTATTTAATTCTAATTATGACATCAACACTTACTGTTAATGAGGTTATTTTGTTATTTTTTGAAAACATATTGATATAGAAATATTAACTAGATATTGTAAAATTACTTTAAGTTTAATATTATGAATATTACTGTAGTATTTATCTTGAATCTTTGTTATTTGTTTTCTAATAATTTAATCTATGATGAATAAGACTGTGATAAAAAAGAAATAAATAATTAATGTGCAATAAAAATAATCAGTTTATCATATCAAAATATTACACATCTGATATAAATATAATCAAAACATGTTTTTAAAATGTACATCCTACATGAATATATTTTGTAAATAATTAAACATGACTTATATCGGGATGATTCAAAAGGTATAGTTATACATTAATAGCTTGTTAATTGTGCTTGTTGTATGTCTAAAATGTTAATAAAAAATAATATATTTAATTGACTTAATTTGTCTAATATCAATAACCTCTTTTAAGTTGTGGTTTCTATCTATCTATTTTGCGGAAAACTTTAGTTGACTGATTTCTATGAATTTTGTTTTTATTTTCTTGCTCTAATTTACTAGCTTTGGTATCATTTAATACGTGCAGTGTGTCCATAATCCTATTTCTTCTACAATTGTCTTGTATTTTTTATTTATTTAATATCACTTATCATTTTTTTACTGTTGCGCATTTCATTTTTATTTACTGAAAAAAATTTCGAAGCTTTTTTTAAGTATTTCGGTAATCTACAGGTAACTGTTATATCCGCTACTGTCAGTTTTAGCTTGTCTTTCTTGTTGTTGCAAATCTTATCTTCAACTAACAAAGAAGTGTATTTTTTTCCATTCATATTTTCATATCAAGCCGAAATTGGAGAACTTTTTTTTATACGTTTTTAAGTTTGCTATGCTTTAAATTTTTATTTTATTTGTTTTTTTGAAAAACAATGTAGTTACGATATTTATTAAATAAGTTTGCGTTATTTGCTATTAACTATCGCATCTGTTTAGAAAGTATTATATGGTACTTTTTTATTATGATTTACTTACTTTGTTGTTTAATTTTTATGTTATATACTAATTTTAGATAAACTTTATGTTCGGTTAGTTTATATCACTGAAAGTTTGGAACAAATCCAATAAAAATTAAATTGTTTTGAAACCATAAAAAAATGATTTTTGTATATATTATGCATAACTCAAATTTGCTACAAAAATTAAATATTTCACATTATAGAAACAAACAAGTTTTATTGTTAAATAAAAAACAGACAATGTTATGAGTATTCTTTATGTTTGGAAATAACCATAAATAAATAGTATTATACACAAAAAGTTATTATTTTGTACCTAGGTAATTAAATTATTTTTTATCTCTAGTTTTTTTTTTTAGTTGAAATAATTAGAAATTACTTGATATGTTACAACAACATAAAAATTCCTTGCCTAAACTATCACTTTGAAGGCAAGATTTAAGCAGGATATTGCCCTTAAATAGTTTGCGGATTATAATAATGATAAATTTTGAAAAATAACGAATTTGAAAGCTTATTATATTTTTATGTTTACAATTGGTTTACAATGTTTTTCAATTGCTTGGTGTACTTTAATAAGATGTTACTTGTTAAATTATCTTAAATCTTAAATTAAATATTGAAATGGCAAAAGTAGATAACGACGTTAGCTGATTTTTTTTTTTAACTCATTTGAAATGTGCAGTGGTGAAGTATTATTCCAAAGCTTATAATAATATAAATAAAAGTATAAATTAACAAGTGCATATTTTTGTCAAATAATATAAAGTAACAAACATTTTTTTGTTTAACCAAACATTTAACATTGAATTTTAGAAACATTTAATTAATATTATGCTAAATTACTAATTAAAGCTCGTATGCTTAGTAGTACAATTGCAACAATTTGTCAGAAGCATCACATTATTATACATTTTGTATCCCAATTCCATAGAACATGTTTTAAAGCTTACCTACTTTTATATTCGAGCCTCGTTTTATGCAAACATTGTCGGGATATACATTGATTGCATTAACATGGGTATTCCATAAAGGATATTTGTTTTCTACAACGACGACAGTCTTAAGTTACATTGGCTAACACCCATAATACGATCAAAGACAACGGGAGCACCATGTTTCCCATATACACGGTGTTAATATATTCACTATTGATCAATCAAGTGCGTACTTTGTTTAAGTTTCAAAATCGGTAGGTAACTAATTCAATATAGCTATTAACTAATATTGTTTTGTTTAATCATTTTTTCACACGTATAAAATTATAGGTTAGATTTTAACTTAAAAATAACATGCTGTTATAATACAATTTTAATGTCGGCCGATTTTAAGGATTTACTTCATCGTCAGGAATAGTTAGTGTTATAGAGTACGTACATGTTTCATTACATTACATGTTAAACAGTTTATATGAAAATTGTATACATAATTTTAAATATTCAATTAATAAAATATAGATAAACTATAATTGTTTATTTATTTATTATAAAGCAATAAGAACAATAATATCTATAATTGGAATTAAAATTAAGTATCAATCATGAAATATTTAGCAAAGTACAAATTCAAACAATTAAATATTATTTCTATGCTTGAGTAACACATGCAACCATGTACATAATTTAATTTTATAAACATTTTAAATAAAAGAAAACAATTTTATAATTATATTTTTGCATTCTTACAATAAATAATACGTTTTGTAGGAAGACAAACGGAAAAGTTAATATTCCAAATATCATATAAACTATCTTCTTTATCGATTTCATACGATTTCAGCCAATTTCGTGGAATACCTGTCGTACTTGAGCTCCCAGAAGAATATAGGTTTTTCAGTAATAGATGAAGTGGGAATTTGTACGAAGGTATAACAAAACCTTAAATCCCCGAGGGAGAAATAAAACGAGATTTGTTATCATTAGTAAACGAATTTTCACGCAAAAAATGCTCTAGGGAAGAATTCACATTTTGCATTGAGAACGAATCTCAATTAAATACACGATTCTAACCACGTAAATAATTAAAATAAAGTATAATTAAGCATTAAAATAACAAACATATTATTCTCAATGGCATATCTGAAACGTAATACTTTATTTCAAATAATATTTAATATCTAATGACGATTTGCATTACTTACTAGTAATCATATAGTCATTCATTGTTATTTTAATGACATTGAAGTTGATACTATTATTTATTTTATTATTATTTGTTATGATAATAGTGTCATATTATTCATACAATAACAATTATTACGATTTATCGGAAATACGTATATTTAGATAAAATTTTATATTATTCTAAGAAATAGAATTAATATTGAAACGTATATTTTTTTTTAAGTTATTTATAGCGTCGGCTACTAAAGTTATTAATATGTAATAAATAAAAATAACATGAAATTTTTTTAAATAAATAAATAAATATTTAACTTAATATCACAGTTGTTAAAATTAAAAACTAATATTACAGAACCTACTAACTAATGAAAACTGTAAAATGCATTGATGTTATCTAAAACTAACTAAATTCAATATACAGATTACACCGAAGTTGTAAAAGACTATGATGCTTTAAACGACAATACAAACTGATCAATAAAAACAAATAAATAAATTAACATCAAAATCATTAAAAGACAACACAAAAACTTGTTTCTCGTCGGTCAAGAGATACGAAGAGGTCAGGTTGGTATGTTCTATGGGCAAGCAACATAAGGCGACCTCCTCTCTTCTGCTTCTGATTTACCGGAAACTTTTATGACGTTACAAAATCTTTGCCAATTTTTGATGACCTTTAAAATTACGTATCTTTTGATGTCATCGGGTTTTACGGAAATGTTGTCTGTAGGATCCGCATCAACTTTCTGACGGGCGAATTTATTGGCCAGCTCGTTGTCTTTGATACTCACATGACCCGGCGTCCAGACAAAGATAACTCTTTGTTCAAACCCGGCTAGGCGAAATATTAAAGTTTGTAGGAGCTGGACCAGTGGCGAGTACATAGACTTTATACTCATAATGGCACTCAGCGAGTGGATACAAAGGAACAATGTGCTGTGAGATGATGTCTCACAGTTTAGCAGGTTTTATGTAATGCATATAATTCTGCGGTGCATATGTAGGCCTCTTTTGGGAGAGATATGAATAGGTTATACCATCTAGAACAGGGGTGGCCAACCCAAATGATCTTTTGGAAATGCATTATAAATTTGCGGGCCGCATATCAAATTATATCCATATACATGTTAGATTTAGACCCACTATAGACATTAGACATAGATGATACAATAATAATGACACTAAACGCAGTTAAATTAAATACACTCAGATGTAAAAAAACTGGGTTGTTAGGTATTTTTTTGCAAAAAACCCGGGTATTTTTTTATAAAACTTTTACTGTTTTACAATCAAAGAGACCATCAGGATGTAGAAAAAAACAACATGTACTTATCAGTTTATTTAAAAAACATTAATAAGAAAAAATAAAGTTTAGTATGCGTTCTTCACTATCTATTGCTCATTCGACATTCGACACAGTTTTTGATTAACTGTAATTCTAAGGGCAAATTGGTGTGTTATTTATAGTTCTAAGCGCTGAAGATTGTGCATAAGTTGTTGCTCTTGTGGCAGATGGAAGAAGCCAGCGGTATGTGTCTAGATTCTTTCATGTCAGGGGAGACCAGCAGAAATACTTGGAAACAAGCCGTGATCTGGCAGGAAACGAAAAACGACTGCTATCGATGACCGATTTATTGTTTGCATTACTCTACAGAATCGTCGTGTGACATCAGTGGAGATCAGAAACCAACTCCGGAAGCTAGTTTAAAATCTTGTAGACCAGCAGCGGGACCAAAATTACTCCAACGTCACCGAGTAGCCTGACTTCAATTTTCTTGCAAACATTTGAACTAGACATTGGCACAACCAGTATGGAGACAAACGGGAGAACGATTTGCAAAGTGCACCTTCAAGCCCCGGCTTAGTCATGGTGGAAATTTTTTGATGGTATGGGCAAGAATATAGATGCCTGCATCGAATTGATTGTCATTGATAGAATATCGCTGACTGCAAAGCGGTATATTGATGAGGTTTTGGAAAACTACGTAGTCCTATTTGCTCTATTTATTGACGATTGCTTCATTTTGATGCAGGATAACGCGAGACCGCATTCTGCGAGTTGCGTCACAGAATACTTGCTTGCAGTTGGAATAAGGAAATTTTACTGGCCTGCACGTACCCTCGATGGAAATCCTATAAAACATGTTTGAGAAATTCTGGGTAAGCGTGTTAGGGGACGTGCAGTTGCACCAACCACAATAAACGAGTTTTGTGTGGTACTTCAGGAAGAATGGCAGAATATTCCACAAAGTTTGTGAGCTTATTAGTGGCATGGTATGCAGGCAATAGTTAGGGTTTGAGGAGGCAATACGAAGTATTAAAATCTTATTCAATTGATTTTTTTATTATTAATCTCTGTTAAATTTATTTTGCAGAAATGCATTTTTTTGTGTTATTGTTTTTGCTAATCAATGTTTATTAAATAAACTGATGAGTACCATATGTTGTTTTTTTTTACATCTTAATAGTCTCTGTGGTTGTAAAACACTAATAGTTTTATAAACAAAAATTACCCGGGATTTTTGCAAAAAATTACTTAATGACCCGGTTTTTTTGTATATGAAATGTTCAAAGCGGGCCGCGGGTTGGCCACCTCTGATCTAGAACAAAGGCACTTTTGATTCCCCAATCCGTTTTGAACCGTCCGTATGCAACCGTGGAAAGGCTGGGTATTTGGCTACAATTTTAAGATATTTGCTTTTTAAGACGTTGTTGCAAGTTTTTTGTTTGCTCTGGTTGATCAGATTATAACGAATTTTTAACTTCGGCTAAAGTGGAAACTTGCTAGAGGCATTCTCGAATATTTTTGGTTAGTTTACATTTTCTAGCTTCTGCGCTCAGACGCACACCGGCCTATTGACTGTATTTGCGTTGCTGCGTTTTGTTTAAGGTAAATATGAGTTGGTTGTTGTGATCTTTTTTGCTTACAAAGCGACTGCGACAAGTGGCTAGGTGTAACCACTGAAGCCGCAATATTGTTCACCACGATTGCATAAATGGTGACGTTAATTGTTGGACATTGTGAAACACTGTTTTCTAGACATAAGGTTTTTGAGTTAGGGTTACTACTTTTTAAATTTGCGATTGTGCATAAAAAAATAAGAAAAAGGGGCAAACCCGCCTGGCGTTTAACCGCAAAAGACTGCATTCCAGCATCTACACCAGACGGTTGTTGATGAATTTTACTGAAACAGCAGGTAAGCGAAATCGGTTGGTAGCTGTTGACGTTATTTGGATCTTTACGCGGCTTTAGCAACGGCAAGATGATGGCTTTTTTCCAACTTTTTGGCTTTTCCATATCAGCTGCTGAATAACCCAATAAGGGACTTGTCTGGTTTTGGTGCGGAAAAGGTATTTATGTCGTTAATAGCTTATTCCAGTTTTTTTCAGCTAAAGAAGAAACTGCATGTCAAAGACTTGATGGGAAAAAAATGTCTGATTGTTATTTTTTTTATAATATTGAGAGCTACTTGCAGAAGTTTCTTTCTTGATACGGCTCTTACTTTTTATCACATTTTTCCGACCAAAATGGTAATAATGGTAGTTTTTTCATGATTATTTGCTTTTAAGACCTTTTGATATAAATTGTCCAACACTTTTAAACCTTATAGACTTTAACACATTGCATATTACCAGAAATAGTTATCTATTTAAAATTAAGTTTCATTCTACTAACTATGGTTTTTACAGTCCCGTCTCTAGAATATTACGCAATTATAATACTTGCGATGTTGATATTTTTAAATGTACATTTTATCAATTTAAGCAATGTGTAAAGCAAATTTAAAATTACATTATTGTTAATTAGTTATGTATACATTTATAGTATTATGTATGTGTGCGTGTGAGTGTGTGTGTGTGTGTGTGTGCGAGGGTGTGTGTGTGTGTGTGTGTGTGTGTGTGTGTGTGTGTGTGTATCAATTTAGTTTTAACAAATTATTATATTATAGTCTTTTGTATTGTTATCTACATTGTAAACTGGAGTTATCCGTAATAAAGTATTATTATTATTATTATTATTATTATTATTATTATTATTATTATTAAGAATTTTGCGAAGCGCGATATCCCGTTATTTCTTGAAAGGGATTGTATTTTTCTGCGTCGGAATTTTTTTGAAACAATTACAAGCTTTTTTTTCTACAGTTGTCAATTAATACTTGCACTAGCGGAGCATTGTTTTCTAACTCCGGTAGTTGATTAATCCGTGCAGGTTATGAAACCACTGTCAGATTTAACTGATGGCCTAGGTGCATGATTTATTATTTTCCATGAAAATGACAGGAAAATAGAGACTGGTAGCCAGCAATGGCTTTGGCTACATTTGGTTTGGCTTCTGCTCATTGAGGAGTCTAATATTTTGCCGGCATGGCTTGAGCAAAAGTTACTCAGCTTTTTCTCTCACCACGACAAGGTGTTACCCACGGGAGTTATTATTATTATAGAAAGTTTTATATATTTTTTTTAATTTTATCTTTTGGTGTTTTTTTTGAAAAAAAATGGCAAAGTTTACATTTGGTTTGTCATTGTTGTTATTCAAAATGATTCATAAATAAATTTGCAGTTTTCTAGAATAAATATGTATATTACCTTATCCACTTAAAGTATTTTTAGTTTAATATTTCGCTTATTCTTTGTATAATCAAGTTTCTTTTTTGATTTGCAAATTCCTTTTTTTTTGTTTATTTTTTTACATGATTCAGTTTATTCCAATTTAACTACATATACAATATCAAAATATTAGACTACATATCTTGCATTTAGAGCATAGAATAATCAATGATCTGCAAATAAAAACGGCAATGTCAAACACAATCAAATCAGAGGCAACTAAACAGCAATAAAAGTTAAACGCTTTTTTACTAAACCTAGGTAAAACAAACCTTGAAAACTATAAATAACAATATCTAAATTGACACTGGCAATAATTCAATTGATGTAAAATAAACAGCCATGTAAAATATGAATATTTTTTTAAGTACAGACCTGTTAATATTTTTTGTATTTAAGGTAGATGATAGAGCTTTATGTAATTTGTGCTGTCATAACATAATGCATTACACAACTTTTCGAAATGATTTAAATTTTACTCAGAAAGCTCTTGAAATTTACCTCATCCAAGCAATCTATTATATTTGTACTGATGCTAGTAAACACAAAATTGCTAGTTGATAATACAGTTTTATTTTAACAAAAAAGGCTATTATGTAGTATTTGCTACATATACATGTTTGGATATCATTGATTGCGTTAACTTTTTTCAAAACCTACATAATTTAACACATTTGTTGATAATGTGCATATAACAAATTTTTGAAATAAACTATAGTGAAGAAATAAAATATTATTAATTAATTATAATGTTTTATTGGATATATTTCTTTTGTATATAAAGAAAACAAATAGTTTTGAAATTTATTAGATCATTCAATGCGGCAACACTTCAGTTATAGTTGTCGGATTTAAACCAAAAACAACATTCAGACTGTGTATGATATCTTGGTCGTTTGAATAATGAGCGCCAAACGCTATCTTATTAAAGACATTTGCGATGACATTGTTCTAAACTGAGAATATTATTATTTTATTTTTATTTTAATGTTGTTAATAGAAATAAATGTATTTATTTGTATTATTAATCAAATTCAATTTTATTCATTAATTTTGAACTGTTTTATAAATAATTTAATAACAGTTATAATGATACTGTATATAAAAAGAAGCACTGTATTTTATAGTTGACAGAACATATTAGCATTAAAACATTGTTTAGATGGTCAATGTTCTTTAATAGTGTTGAAATATTTTATATAAGCTCACACAATAGATTTATGAAATTAAAGTATTCTATAAATGATAAAAATGCGCGTAGTCCGTTTTTACTAGTAAATATATATTTTTGCATTATTCAGAGACACCACGGTCAACAGCCCATTGCAAATTTACCTTATTCTTGCATCATAAGTATATATATACAGGGTGTTTCTTAACTGGAGGCGAAATATGAAGTTTTATGTACATTTTTTTAATTTTAAATAAAAAATTTAAATATCTTTTTTGTCTATCTCAATTCGTTTCAGAGATAATAAAAAATACACATTATTTAGATAACTTTTTATGTAGCAAAAAAAAACTATCAAAACATCACTTTAACAAGTGTGCGTTGATACTAATAAATTGTTTTCTTTGGTTCGGTTAGTAAAATTTGATAAAAATGCTGTTCAACAACCGCGAATACGCAGTTATAATTTTTGTTTACGGATTTTTTAATGGTAATGCTCTAGTTGCATGTTGCGAGTATCAATTAAGATTTCCCGACAGAAAGCAACCTTCTTTTTGTGTATTTTGAGACGACTTTTGAAGGTTTCGTGAGTTTGGAATTGGAAATCGCCGTAGTGGAGGTCCACATCATCAGCAGACCGTAGCATAAGAGGAACAAATAGTTGACGCAGTTCTTGATGAACCAGGGGTTAGCGTTAGGCGACTTTTTGCCTATTTACAACTACCTAACAACTTTGTCTGGAAAACTTTAAATAGGGAAATACTTCACCCATGTCATTATCAAAAAGTATAACATCTACAACCAGGCAACGCAGCAGAACGACTTGCATTTTCTCAATGGCTTCTTGAACGACATCAACAAGATTCTAACTTTTTTAGTTCAATATTGTACGAGCTTACCAACCAAGATTTTTAGTTAAATCATGGTGTGGGGTTTTTAATGGGCAATATTGCCAATTTAAATCAGATAGAAAATTTGCTGGATAACAATGTCACAATGTCCCTCTTGCCTTACGTAACAGGATGTGGTACCAGCACGATGGAGCAATATGTAGTTTGGTGGCTCAACAATAATTTTAATGATATGTGGATTGGTAGAAGAGGTTCATTGAACTGGCCTGCAAGGTCTCCTGAACTAAATCTATTGGACTTTTATGTGTAGGGACACATGAAACAATTGGTTTATGCCGAGCCAATAAACAACGTGGAGTAGCTACAAGAGAGAATTGCGAATGCTTTATTGCATCAACGCTTATGGTGGCTATTTTGAGAACTTATTAAAGTAATTTTGTTTGTTTGTTATTACCATTGTTACAAATGTTTTTTTTTTTACTTATTTTGCTAAATTAAAAGTTTTCTAAATAATGTGTATTTTTTTAATATCTTGAAAACGAAGCAAGATAGACAAAAAGTTGTTTAGATTTTCTGTTTGAAATTAAAAAATGTACCTATTTTTTGCCTCTAGTTAGGAAACACCTTGTATAATACGAAGTATGAAATATAAAATGAGTAATAGTATGTTATATACATGCTAGATATTTATTTGTTATGTAGGAAATGGGTATTACCTGTACAACTCGTATGTACATCTATACAAGTTGTACACTATACCTTTTTACAAGCAAAGTGCAACAAGCACTCAAGTTGTATATTACTATTTTTAACGATTAAATTACTTATAATGTATACAAAAAGAACTAAATTTTTATTAAATTTTATAATATTACATTTTATAGATGTTGTCACTTTTCTTATGTGCTTTGTGCTATAATATTTAAAAAGTTTATACACTTTAAGCATTATGCGTGCGGAATAAAATATATAACGCTTCTTTGCATCAGTTGCATAATAGGTACGTAAAAAAATCTTAAATTGTAAATCTAAAACGCAATGATATTTTTTTGTAAGTATAAAGAATTCATACGAGTTTAAATGTTTGTTAAAAAACTAACTTATTATATTTAATAAAATTATGATCTGCTTGCGCACACAATGTGTTTGGCGAAATATTTTATGTACATGCCAAAAATAATACGCAGTTTATATAAATAAAAATTGTAAAAATGAATGTACATTGTGTACGTCTGATGTTTGTAGATATTTTTTAGTTAAAAATCAGTTGTTATTCTATATTGAAAAACAATAGTAATAATAACTATGCACTTTTGTTTTACTAAGAATTCTCTTTTATTTTTATATTCAAATGGAATATTAAAGTGAGAATTTGGCTTTTAAAAATAAAAGTTTAGCAATAAACGCGTTAAATTCTACTATCAAACTATTAACTTGATTTTGAAATTTTATATTTGACTTTTAAAAGTGTAAATCTAGCGTCTATAGTTTTAAATTTTACTGCCAGTTTGTTAATCCGGTCTTCAAATTATAAATTTAATTTATGTTAGTTTGGCTTATAAACTGTAAATCTGACGTTTAAAAGTGTAAATTTGGCACAAAAAAAGTGAAAGATCGTTAATTTATGACCTAAATAAAAAGCATTTGTACTTTTAAAACTGTAAATTTTGTCTTCAAAGTATTAAATGCTACTACTAAATTGTTAATCCTGCATTTAAAACTATAAATACGGTTTAGAAAAGTGTAAATTCGGCATTTAAAGTGTTAAATTTTATTGTCAAACTGTTAATTTGGTTTTCAAATTATAATTCCGCTTTAAAAAAGTAAATCTAACTTTAAAAACTGAAAATCTTCTACAAAGGTGTTAAATTCTATTGCCAAGATTTTTTAAATACAATTTACGTAAACCTAAAATTTTTGCAACCAAATTGTTAAAATTTATTACCAAACTGTGTTCTGCTTTCAAATGTTAATCTGACTTCCTAAGTTTGGCTTTTAAAAAGGCAAACGAGGTAAATAAACATTTACTGCAGTGCAAGTTTGTTTCAACTAATTAGTTAAAGGCGTTTTTAATATCAATTAGAATTGAGACGGTTTAAAAAAAAACACAATTTGGCATTTTTATTTTTTTATTAAGTGTAGAAAAGTGCAAAATTTTATTAATAGAAAGTGAAAAATAATTTGGTTGTACAAAATTTTAGTTTTTTTAGAATAAACTAAAATTTGGCAAAAATGGTTAAAAAGTTTAAAATTCTGTTTATATATAAAATGTTGAAAATAACAAAATATAATTATCAAAATATTGCAAAAAACACCAATGTCCGGCCATAAACTGTACAAATGTTTATAAAATTTAAAATAAAATATCAAAATATTGTCAAGAAGGCAAAATTAGGCAAAAAACTGAAAATTTGCTAAGTTTTCTTTATAAACTCTAAAATAATGTCAGAAAATACTACAATCCGGCCATAAACTGTTAAAAAGTGCAAAATTCGTTTCATAGAATGTCAAAAATCTTAAAATCCGGCCATAAAGTATGAAAATGTTGTCAAAAGCACCAAAGTCATTAACTGTTAAAAGGTGCACAATTTGATCATAAAAAGTCAGAAGTAGTTAGATTAGGTTAAAAAACATTTCAGATAAAATTAAAATCTGGCCAAAAATGATTAAAAAGTCTAAAATTGAAACGTTAATAGCCAATTCCGCTAAAAAAACATTGTTGGAAAACATAAAATCCGGTCATAATTTGTTAAATTTTTTTATGAAATTTCAAAAATAACATTTGGCTGATAAATATATAAATATTTTTAGAATATACAAATTTTTACTTATAGAATGTCAAAAACTGCAAAACTCAATCATAAAGTATAAAAATATTGTCAGAAAGTACCAAAATTTACGATAAACTTGTTTTTTCTTTCATTGGTTATATTTTAAACATAGGTTAAATAATATTATTTAGATCGTGGTTTCTTTTACTTAAGCAATTTAATTTTAATAATTATTAAGTAATATTTTTAACAAATGACATTTATATTAAAGTAGTTGTGTATAAACATTTTATAAGCTTGTGATAATAAAATGACATATCTTGTAAAACTTTGTAACGTTTTACTGAAGCTTATATTTATTTTATAATTAATAATACTGGTACAAGTAATTTTACTCAAAATTTAATATATATTTTTTATGATAACTTGATAGAGTAATTATACTGACTGTGACATAATCTATGCACGTACACTTATACTAATTGCATGTTTTGCTAATCACATGAATTAACTACTCAAATAAAAAATATTTATTATATATATTTTTTTTAATTAATATACTTTTGTTTAACTTTATTTTTATTTGTGCAAAAATATTCCTTATCCGAACGAGTAACCCGGACTTTTATATCACTAAACTGAACAACTCTTTTAATGTTTGATGACTAACATTTGTATACAGCCATTTGTATTCTACAAAACTATTTACTAAACAACAACAAACAAAGTTTATATGAAATCTAAATTGTATTATACATATGCACCAATCAATGAGTTAAATAACATAATGCATAATGTCAAATAATCTAATTTCCAATAAAATGTTATTATATTTAATCTTTTATTTTAATAAAATTTAATTAATATCGAATCTTAGAAATCAAAATGTTAGTTATATATTATCACAAAATGTAAGCCAAAGTTCATTACCAATTATTCAAAGCATTAATGTTGTGGAACGTAGTTTGGGTTGTGTATTTCATCTATGGTAATTTAGTCTCCGGGCCATTAGATTTCTCTATCTTATGTTAGTTTGCTAATACTGAACATTTTGCAGTTCACGAAATTATGTATTATTAATAGTATAAGTTTTAAAATGTATATATTATGTTATAATTATCATATTTTTTGTCATTACATGACATAATTAATAATACGGTGTAAATACGTTAGTTTATCTTTTTCTATAAAATGTTTATTTTATTTATTAAGAATAACAATTCAGATTGTTAAAAGTTTTGTTTGATTTGGCTAGGTGCCTCCGCTTTCTAGTTCTATTATTTGGCTGACCTGGTTATGTAAAAGAATTATTTATGATTTCGTCTTAGCGTTTCTAGATTTATCTTATCAGAATTGTGCTTTTTGACAGTATATTTTATTTCAATTTAATTGTGAAGAAAATAAATGATTTATTATATGTGTATAAGACATATAAAACATTTATTTATATATATATATAAAACTAAATCATAAAATACTATATTGTATAAAATAAACAAAAAATAAAATGAATGTTTATTAAATAATGTAAATTTCAATTGAGGTTGCATCTATCTCAATAATAAATAATAGTACCTCCGAGTGCTTAAACTTCTATTGGTGGATTGTACCAACATTCGTTCAAAACGTCCACTTAGGATCACCAAGTGTTTTTAAAATTATTGTTTCTTGTCTGTGGCACCAACGGTCGGGCAAAACCCACTGTTATGTAGGACGTAAAAATGCGTTGATTAGGAAAAACCCACTGTTATTTAGCGCATAAAAATTAGTTAATTTATATTAATAAAGTAAAAATTTGCTAAAAGAAAATTATAGCTGCAAAACAATCTATCAGCAAATAACAAATGGTTTTTTTTAAGGCTTTAAGTCTTTACAAATTAATGTCAAACGTGTACTATGTTGAATCAACAAAAGTTAATTAAACAAGTATAATATTTAATGATGGACATACTCGAGTTATTAGTCGATTATTAAAAGATTTTGAGTAATTAAATCAAACAGTTTAAGCTATTAAGGACACGAGTATTTTTTGAGAACTCTGTTCATTTTTAGGATTAGAATCATTTCTGAGGACTTGAACATAATCGACTCGGAAAAAACGTTTTTTTTTTTAAATTATTTATAACAGGACTTATTTAAGCTGGCAAAAACTTTTTGTTTCTAAAATTAAAAGCACTTTTAATCCAACTTTTTTTTATTTTTAATACTTTTGATTTTTTGTGAACATTTATTTAAGACAACACTTTAAATATATTAAATAAATAGTTATAAATTCCGATTTAAATAACACAAATACTGTAACAATAAATTAATTTTTAATTGTAATATGAAAAGTGCAATTTGAGGGTTTTTGCGAATTGTATAAATCTGCTCTGTCAACAATTCTGACTATTTTAGAATTATTAAAATTACTTTGAGCATTCTATTACAGTTTTAATTGTTTCTTGGATGTTTTTGAATTTTTTTCCAGGTCTTTTTTTTGTAATTTTTGCTCCAAGAAGTGTTTTTGTAACTTCTTCTTTGTTGTCTTAATTAGTTATACTAGTATTGTCAATGATGATTATACTGGTTTAAGCTAGCAATCCGGGGTTTGATCTTCAGAGTGTGACCAAATAAAAACTTGTTCTTTATTCACCGGGATAATTTGGGAGTTGTAAAATAACTGTAAAAGGGAACAAAACAGCAAATTAGTTAATAAAAATTTTGTTGCATAACTTGAAATGTAAACTGAATTTGTTTTTCTAAGTTGAGAGATGCTATGTACATAGATATGAGGTGCATACTTGAAACACTAACGTATGGGTCTTAAGCCAGAATAAGAAATAATTAGCATAACATTGAAATTGTTTATTTGATTTAGATGCTTAATTTTAAAATAACTATGATTTTTAGTTTAATTAATAAATATAAAATAGATGTAGTTATGCAAATAAATAAGAAGAAAAAAAATAATGTTTTCTACATATTTGTATGTACATTGTAATTTTAAAAATGATTTATCTTTATGAAAAAAATGGATTGCCATTTAGTAATCATATAACAATTTCACAGAAAAATCAGTAGTTTTGGGGATTTACGACCTGCAATTTCTTCTGGCCCCAAGAGTAGAAATTTAAACAAATGTTTACATGCATAGAACATGTTGCCTTCAGAAAAAAATGTTATGTCTAATACAACCACTTTACTATTGATAAATATTATAATTTTCAGATTGATGTTACGTAAACTTCTTACTCTCGTCGGTGCATAAGGTCGTCTTAAGGTTGCATGAAAAAAATTAATTTATTATTTTTATCACACCATTCAACTATTAATTAAAAGTTTTTAATTTTGAAATTAACTTGTTACAGTTTTCCGAATGGACGGATCATGATAAAGATAAAGCTCCTGACATCGGTAAGTTAATTTAAATATTAAATATATAAGGCATTTTTATACAATTAAAAATGATTAATTTATATTAAACTTATTAATACAATCAAATTACATAAAACTAAGGTAAAATATCTTAGATTTTATATCAGTGGGCAATTTTGAATTAAAAAATAAATATTTGTTTATCTGATATGAGTTAAAATTATTGCTATTTTAAATTACATTTCATAAAGACAACAAGGTTTAGTAAATTGTTAATAATATATAATAAAAGATTAACTACAATACTTACAAATGTGTCTCAAACATATTTGCTACTATGGATAAGCTTGAACAGAATCTATTCAGTGCCGGACAGCAACATCTAGACATGAGCAATAGAGGTGGAAACAATATGTACGTGTATATTAATCTTTTCCTTTTGAGTGTTTTGCTATAATACATGATACACATATTTAAAACTGTTCTACCAATATTTTTATTTGAAAATATAAAAATATTTAATGTTTTTTGCTGTGTATAAATTATTGAAGTTGTAAAAAAAAAACTTTTAAATTTTTAAAATAATAATTATTTATTTTGAAACTTATTTCAGTAATAATGGAATAATAATATTCTTTTAATGTTTTGCCTTTCTGACTTATAAAAAAACAATATCTGTTTTTTTATGATTAAAAACAAGACAACAATTTAAAAAAATATATATATATCGGCTCATTCAGAAAAAATAGTTTTTGCAGCATATAGCGGACAATCTTTTTAATTTTGAATTTGTCTGTTTTTTTTTTTCAACAAAATGTAAGTTTTTTTTTTGTTATTTGTTAATCTGAATTAACACAGATGTACTGCAAATAATGCTTTCTTGCTCTAAATGCCTAATATTCTTATTGGTACACTAAATCATTATAAGACCCGTCTGACACGATGCTGATTGTAATATTACACTTAATATTAAATGATGAGCGCGCCGAGTTAATGTATCTGACTTTTTATACTTTGTAACCAAACTTTGTCTTGCACATTTTTGTGAAGTTGAAAACATTTGTGTTTTAAAAACTGTTATTTTTTGTATTTCATTTTGGAACAGCACATAGTATCTTAGTTAGTAGTATAACAAATACTTTATTCATTAATTATACAAGTTTTAACTTATGTTGCTTTGTATAATACCCAGCTTTTATAAAAGAAATTATTCAAGTTTTTTTATTTTTACATCATCTACTAGCTTTTTTGAAATAATTTTATTTAAAGCACTAAGGTTAATATAGTCAAGTATTTTATGTTATTTTTTTAAACATTTTTGCCACAAGTTTAATTTCTTTGTATACTTTTGTCTTTGTTATAATTGATGGTCTCTACTACGTGATAATTCATGTTAATGAAATAATAAAACAATTTACTATGTTTTTTATCACAAATTTATTCTTACGAATACATTACTAGTTTCGGCTTTACTAAAGCTATCTATTCTTTATTTTTTATATTTTTAATTCTTTTTATAGATAATAGTTGCCTAGTTTTGCGTTTACATCACTAATTATTTACCCCGTTACAAAACTTTATATGTTTCTGCACACCACTGTTTATCAATCAATTTGTTTCTTCACTTGCAGCTAGAGTTTAAACATCACTCTTAACTTCAGTGTTAATTACATTAACACCTTGTTTATGCTGTTTTTAGAAGCTTGACATTTATTTAATATGTATGCTTTTTTATTACAATTGTAACACTTTCTTTGAAACTTAAATGTTTTTTACTCTATACATTTGAACTTGTTACCATTAATGCAGTTTTGAGAATAGCAACATCTATTTAGTTTTTTCTACTGATAAACATGCTTGTCAAAATGGTAAGTATTAATATGGTAATGTATTTAAAAATTTTGTTTTGTTTAGTGCAGATTTTTTTTATCTGATTTGCAAGTGACTCGGTTTTGAAGATGTAATATGGTTTTGAGTTTATTGGTTCCATTTTGTACTGGTAAAAGCATTTATTCAGAAAGATCTTATTTATTTCAGTTTGTTGCTTATAAACTTTTGTTCAAAATGTTCTTAGAAGTTATACAAATTTTAATTAATGAAATCTGCAAGAGTTTTATAGTCAAAGTTAATTTAGACATTGCCAATAAATACTGTGTGTTTTACTTTTCAATGTATTATATGCAGCGATAACGGCCTTTTATGTCTGTTTTATAGTTATAGGCACACTTGAATTAAACTACTTGCGTTGCTTTCTCTCATGTTGGCTTTCTAAGCTTTGTTATCCGCGTTTGGTACATTTTACAAACAAATTACATCGTATAAATCTTCAAAGCGCTCTTGCTTTGATGGTACATTTAAGTTTCAGGAGCTTACTTTAACATCATATCATTTATTATAGAAAGAATGAAAAATATTTTTTTTTTAATGAATAAGTAATTTTGTAGACATTACTATGAATACTAAGATATTGTTTTTAATTTTCCAAAAAAATAATAATGCTTCTAGTACACTTCCTAAAAAATACTTTTAACTAAACTATTAGAATTTATTGAATTGTTAACAACAAATTAGTAACTTTGCTTATATAATGTGTGTTATAATGTGTTTTTTTGAAATAAGAAATAAATTAGTTTATAATTATTTTAGATTAGATTGGTATTTATACCATACTGACTTAGAAGTATATTAACGTAGTAATACTGACAATACTTGCATGACTTATACAGGAAGTGCTGTAAGAATCGTCTTGTAGAGTTCATGCTGATGAGTTATACATACTTACCGGTTACAATTACATAGTTTTACTATTAATTGCTATTAGCAGTACGAGTAATTACACATTATAATTGTTATAACTACCTAATTAACTATATTTTTTTTCAACTGGTTATATTTCAAATATCTGTAATGGAATAGAGCTATTTTGCATTCTTTCTGATTTTATACCTGTGTATAATACATAAGTTAGGTGTATTTTATTTTTAGTACATTGTAGTGCGAGTTAATTAACTGCTGTTGATGGAATTGGTGTTTATTTTAGTGTAGCATGTGGCCATACCGCAAGTGCTGGTGTATGTATTTTTTACTTCACTAAATGATGATAAATATCTATTTCAAGAATGAAATTTAATGATTATTAAAAATACTTTTAAATTTTAATTTAATATAATAAAATGCGAATTGTGGAGTAATGTCTAAATTTTAAATTGAGTGAAAATGTGTTTGCATAAATTGTGAATTGAACAAAATTGTGAATTAGGTATTTAATATACATGTACAATGGTGTTTACTCAAGAACGGAATGCTTTTATAGTAAAGGTTCATTATTGCAGTTTAACTATCAATAAGTCTTTCACTCAATTTAATAACACTTTTCTTAATGCAGAAATTTCTTATAAAACATTACAAAAATTAAAGTTCTTTCTTTCAAACCGCTATAAAAAGAAAAAACCACCTGACAATGGATGGATTATCCATTGTAACTGAAAAGGTTATTTACGATATAAATAATAAACTACTGGATAAGACCTTTTTACCGATGAAGCTTGATTGTTGTTAATCTCTATAACTTACATAAAATAACTTTACACTTAATTAAAATTGGTATTTGTGTTGCAATTTTAAGGCGAAAAATTAATGGTCTAATATTTTTTGATGAAACAATGCAGAACGGTACAATACTTTTTTCAACAATTACACGATAATGTGTTGCAGACTGGGTATTTTTAGCAAGGCGGATTACTAATAATTTAACTTACGATTCCTTATACGGGTATGCAAATGCAGGATTTTTTTGCAACTTTTAAACTTCAGTTTGGGCAGACAATTTTCTTATTAATTTTTGAGGACTTTGTTTTAGTCGATGCTGTATATACAGCATCAATAGTTTGTGACTCACAATCGTTTTATTGGGAATTCTTGCATTAAGAATTTTTTTGTTAAATTGATTCAGGCACGACTGAAAAGAGTACGACTTGTGCAATCTTTATTGTTTTTTTTTTACTGCAATAATAAGTCTTTACCATAAAAGCATTATGTTTTTGTGTAAATTCTATTATATAATTTATACATTTGCACCAATAATTTTAAACTGCTCAACAGTTTGTGACCCATAAACGTTTTATTGGGAATTCTTGCGTTGAGAAATTTTTTGTTAAATTGATTCAGGCACGACTGAAAAGAGTACGACTTGTGCTATCTTTATTGATTATTCTACTGCGATAATGAGTTTTTATTGTAAAAATTCTCCGTAACACACAATTCACACTATTTCAAATGTATACTGCACTTTACATTTTATAATTTATGAAATAATAAAACAATTTACTTGGTTTTTTACCACAAATTTATTCTTGCGAATAGATTACTAGTTCTATAATATTTAGTATATGTATACCTTTTTTATCATTGTTTATTATACCTGATGAAGCCACTGACTGTGTGAAGAAACAATTGTAGTATTACAATAAATTTTATTATTATAAATGATATAAATAATTATTTAATATATATTTTTTTAAATTTTGAAATTTAATAAAAGATTAGCTCTTAAAAGAAAATATTGCTGTTAGTTTTTTCAAAAATATAACAATGTAAAGAGCTCAAACAATAAATATCATTTTTAAAATTAATAGTTTTACTTGAATTGTTAATATGAAACATTCTAAGAAATAATCTATTTTTATATTTTTAGTATCTAAATTTTTGATTCTGATAATTCAGTTTCTTTTTATTACATTGATACTAGGAGACCTAAATGGGAGAGTAGGAAAACATAATAATGGAATAGAAGAGGTAATGGGAAATGAAGGAGAAGAAATAAATAATAACAATGGAGAAAGAATTATTCAACTATGCATTGAAAACAATTTGGTAGTAACAAACAATAAATTCACACACTGGGAAATTCACAAATACACTAGAACACAACCAACTAGAAATGAAAAATCAATTATCAAGTACTACCTAGTTAATTGAAACTGGAACAAGGTAAAGGATGTAAGAGCAACAAGAGGGGTTGAGATAGGAAGCGACCACCATTTACTACTAATGGACATGAAATGGAAAGAAAAAGTTAAACCAGATAAAAAAAAGAAGAATGTCAAGATAAAAATAAAATCATACAAACTAAAAGAAGAACAAATACAAGTGAAATACTAAGAAATACTACAAAAAAAATAAGAACGTGCATAAATGAAAAATAGGAAACGTTCAAACGAATCATAATAGAAGCTGCAAAAGAGAGCTGTGGAACAACAAAAATTGTAAACAAAGATATAAAAAAACCAGTTGGTAGACAGAGGAAGTCAAGAAGGAGATATGGGACAAAAAAGAAAAATGGAAAAGATACCTACAAACAAAAAAAAAAGACTATGAAAAATACAAAGAAAAAAGAAATGAAACAAAGAGAATAATAAAAGAAGAAAAGAAAAAATCATGGACAAAATTTGGAAAAGAAACCAAAAACTATTTTACGGAACGGTAAAACATCTAAGAAAGAGAAAGAACACAATAAAATGAACATAAAAGATAAAAATGGAAAAATAATAACGGAAGAAGACAAGATAATGGAAAAATGAAAGCAATAATTCCAAGATTTAACAGAACAAGAAGTAGAAGAACACGAAACAAGAGAAGATGAAGCAGTGATACAGGAGAGAAGAACGGAAAAAATAGATGAAATTAAAAAAGACGAAGTAGTAGAAGCAATTAAGAAAACAAAGAACGGAAAGGCACCAGGAACAGATGATATAACCCCGGAATAGATGAAATTTATGGGTGAAGAGGGAATTGCACAAATAACGGAACTAATAAATGACAGTATCAGAAATGGAAAAACGCCAAAGAAATGGAATAAAGGAATAATCCTACCCATACATAAAAAAGGAGACAAAAGAACATGTGAAAATTACAGAGGAATAATACTAACGAGCAGACCAAGCAAGATATCTATCAAGAATTTTAGAAAAAAGGATGAGAGACAAATTAGAAAATACAATAGAGGACAGCCAATGTGGAAGTGAGAAGATAATAAAAAAATAGAATAATGCACGTATGCTTTGTTGAAATCAAAAAAGCATTTGACAGGATCAAAAAGAGGATATATGGAAAGAACTAAAAAACAGAGAAATTGTGAAGGAAATAATAAACATAATTAAAAATATGTACACAGAAAACAAAAACGTAGTAAGAATGAACAACTAGGAATCAAAAAAGTTCCTAACAAAGAAAGGGGGGAAGCAAGGGTGCGTGCTAAGCGCATTGCTATTTTTAATTGTTTTAGATAAAGCTATAAAACAAGCAAATAAAAATATGAAAACAATAAAAATAGAGTATTGGAAGATGGAAATAACAAGAATCGCAGAACTACTATTTGCAGATGATATAGCAGTAATTGCAGAGACAGAAGAAGAGCTACAACACAACATGGAAATAATAGAAAATAAACATGAAAATAAAGATAAACTATAAAAAAAACAAAAACTATGATAATTGCGAAAGAAAAACTAAATCACGAAATAAAAATAAAAGGAAGAATAATAGAACAGGTTGAACAATACAGATACTTAGGAACAATAATACAGAGCAACGGAAAATTTGACAAAGAGATAGATGACAAAATTGGAAAAACATAAAAAATATATATCATGCTAAAAAACACTTTCTTCATCAGAAAAGAAATAACAATTTCTACGAAAATAGAACTAGTTAAAGCAATTAGACCAACATTAACATATAGTAGCGAAACATGGACCATGACAAGAAAACAAATAGAAAGAATAAATGCAATGGAGATGAGATTTCTTAGGAAGATCGAAAACAAAACAAGAAAAGACAAAATAAGGAACGAGACATACAGGATGAATTTACAAATAAAACTAATTCAAGAAAAAATAACGAAAGGCCAAATGAGATGGTATGCACATATCAGAAGAATGACTGAAGAAAGAAACACCAAGAAAATATATGAGACAAGAGTAACAGGAAAACAAAAAAATAGGAAGACCTAGAAAAGAATGGAACAGCACAATAAAAGAAGAGGCAACAAAAAAAGGAAACATTTGAGAAAAAATAAAGGAGATAGCCAAGGATAGGAAAAAATGGCGTGAATATTATATAAATTAATAATACGCCATACAGCCTTACACCGAAAGGTAGAAAGGCATTTGAATAAATAATTAAATAATAAATAAATAAATAATTTTTTACATTATGGTTATTCGACTTGCCAAAATTTGTTCGGTAGTTATATTAACTACTTTTTGAATCACGCACCGAAACTACCAAACAAGAGGTAAAATTTCAAAATTGGTTTAAACGACAAAAGATGTTTTTTTTAAACATATATAAGAAGCTTTTTTTATATGGTGTTCCTTTCTACTATATTTTATGTCTCAAAATTGAATTTCACCAACTAGAAGATCACGCAATGCGTAGAAAAAAGATATAAGTCAAATCAATCATTATGTGAACGCGTAATCTATGAGATTTTAAGTTTTGGCAAAACTGAATATTCAGTTTTGTGCAGAAAACCATCCGGTTTGATTTCTTCTAAAATATTAAATACAAAAAGTTACGAGTTAATATTGCACAAAGCTATTATTGTTCATAAAGCAAATTTAAAGCAAACAAATTGTGATTTAGTGAACGCGTTATCATAGAGTTTTTAAGTTCTGGCAGACTTGATAGTTTGGTTATTGTTTTATAAGTCGTTGGTCGAGCCAGCGGTTATTGTATCCTAATTAAAATTAAGGAGAAGATTTGAAATAACAAAATAAACAAACAAACAATAATAATAATTGTTTTTTAATTTATAAATTTATAAATTGCAATAAAAATGTATACATGTTTGTACAGTTAATGTATTAATAATTAAATCTATAATAAAATTATAATAATAAAAGATCATCATAACTATAATACCCTACTACTATATACAAGTAACTGGATAGTAGTCAGTAGACTAGACGCATAGTAACACGTAGAGAAGCAGCATAGTGTCGGTCATTTTGGTTAATGGCAAGAGATCTGTTTTGTATTGTAAAATTGGCAAAGAATTATAAAGAAAATGATATTAAATCATTTTAAAACTTTATAGCAGAAGCAATATAGATGATTGTTAATTAAATATAATAAATGTTTAATCGACATTTATTTATTTAAGTTTATATTTTACTAATACTAAAGCCTTCCTTAGATTTGCATTAAGTTTAGCTTTATATATGTATCTAAATTTTTGAGGTTGTACAGTACATCACCGACAAGAATTTTTATTGTAAAATTAAAATTCTTATAATTATTTGCAAATATGTCAACCTAGTTACAATATCATAAAAAAATGATAAATAATAAATAATAAAAAAAGTTAACTGAATTTATTCGAATGCATTTAAATAACTTTGTCTTAACTCTGCAGATATTGTATTGTAAGTTGAGATGGCTTTTAAGCTAATTAAAGCATTGTTTTTAGTTGTTATAATAACTACAACTGCAATCTTAACCAGACATTCACTGGTGGCTCAGTCCACGGTTTTAGGAAAGTTTTGTATTCATGTAAGTAGTTGTGCATTTGTTGGAAAACTTGTTGGTTTAGTAGTCATCAATTTGTAAATTTCAACTTATATTCTTGAGCAGCTGCTACTGAGTCTTTATTACAAAACCGTAAATGTAATGGTTATTGGCGTACTGTTGCGTTGTAAAACTAAACATTAACACAGTTAATAAGGTGTTTACTGTTTGATACTGTCACTATTTTCATACTAACGTAGACAGTTTGTATTAAATTTTACTTTATATCATTTATTGTTTTGGCTGTTTTAGTATTTAACTAAAACAGGTTGTAATTTCTTTAATAGTTGCTTTAGAGAAATTGACCACATTTAATTGTTGATTTTTTACGTAAAGTTTCGTTACATCATAAAACACCTTATTTTAATCTTAGGCCAACGTCAAAACTGTTGAAAGTTTTATTTAGCGCAAAAAAAAGAAGGGACAAATTTAAAAAATCAGGAATATATAAATTAATATACGGATATTCTACAAGCATACATACAAAGAACATAAAAGATTATTTTAAAATAGTAAATCAGATTCAACATTTACCAATCACGTCTAGGAACATCAACATCTTCTACATAACAAAAAGGACTAAATTGTTAATCCGTTTTTCTTAGACAATTTTTGCTTATTTTAAATTTGTTTTGTAAACTAATCCACTTACTATTACTTTAATCTTTAAATGAAATTTTAATATAACGTCCGACAAACAATGAAATAAATTAATGTGATCCTCTAACTGAAACTGTTGACTACGTTTGCCTTGGTCGCATATAAAACACTTGTAGCTGATATAGAATATAAAACAGTTGTTTTTTTGATATATCGTTTTCTTTTTATTTATGTATTTACGTTATTCTACTTTTACTGCCCACATATTTATACTTATAACAAAACTTGTATGTACATTAGACTGGTTCTTAATTTTTTTTGTGAAATTTCTTTTGATGTAGCTTTAGATAGTGATCTTTATACAAAAAATATAACTCATGCCAAATTTTAGTCCTTAAGCATTGAAAGTTGTGTCGCACTGCCTTTGAAGTTTTAAAAATAAACCCATTACCTTACCTAAAAAACATTATTAGAATTTTGACAAAATGAAAAGTTAATGGTTTTCTAAATAAAAAAAAATTATAGACCTAAGCCTCAAATTCTAATCATTTTTGTCGAGTCGAATTTTATGTTCAAAATTTTAAATATAATAAAAACATAAATTAAAAAAAAAACATAACAGTGTATTGATGTAAAGTTTCATGTGGAACCTAATTAGCAATTAATATATATATATATACTTAATTGCTTTCTTGTGGACCCAGGGTATGTATCTCACTCAAATCTGAAAGTTATGATACTTATTAAGTATATTATATTTGAAATTTTAAAGGTAGTGTTCTTTTGAATCTAAAGGGCTGAAATTTTGCATGGTTTCCTTTTTTTGCATAATGATCACTTTCTGAGGGTGCAAATACAAAAATTGCACACAAAAAAATTAAGAACTAGTCTAATGTACATATACTGTATATATTTTGTTATCAAAATAACAGCCAGAAAGCAAGATTACTGTTTCCTGATACGGTCTATATGTAAAGTAAAGAAAAAAGATAGTGCAAATATTTTTTTTTATTTTTGATCGCTAATTTAAATATTAATAAATTAAATGTTAAGTAATAATTCATTTTTTTAATCTACTAGTGCAAGAAATAAACAGTATTTATTAAATAAATGATATAAACTAGAACAATAATTGCAACTTAAAATTCTGCAGTTAACAAATTTAAAACAAAAAATTAGGAACAAATTATTTTAATATAATAATATAGACACAACACACAAATTAAATTAGTATAAAAAATATTGTTCATCCCGTATACACGTGATCCAGAATTTGTCCAACAAAGTCCCATCCTTTATCTTGTAAAACGGGATCAACTAACGGACTGGGAGTTACAGAAGTAATATTTACAGCTGTAAGATTTAGTGCTGCCGGTAACGCAATGACAGTTACGCAGAATATTGTAGTTGGTTGTGTAGTATTCGGACTAACAGTAATTGTATTATTAGTAGCATCACTACTAACAGTTACGTTCTGTGGTACTTGCTCGGTGGAGTTTATAACATTTTTCAAAACGGATAAATCTCCAAAGATACTAACACTAGATACACATGGGATGCTAATAGATGTTGTATTTTGAACTTCTGTTGTTGCGGTTGTTGTATTACAAGCAGGTGATGTATTATTTACACAGTTAATTGTGCTTTCTACGCAAGACAGCGTGTTATTTTCTTTGCAAGGAATTGTCAGTTGTGGGTTTGTTACACACATGATTGTACCATTTGACATACAAATTGGATATGAATTTGTCACACACAAAAGAGTAATGTTTTCTGCGCAAGAAATTATTGTATTTGCGGCTACAGTAACTTTCTCTGGCACAGTTTGTTTTCCGTGATCGTAATGGTGAACAGTATATGTATGACCAGAAAAGTAATTGGAATTGGAATGACTAAACATTTTTCCAACTTGATATCCAATAAAAAGATTTAATAATGTGTTGCTTGTACTACTTTGTTGATAACTATAGGAAGGGGTTTGTTGTCCATTGATGTATGTAACTGGTCCATAATGTATATTTGTTCCTTGTGGTGTGTATGCTCCATGTGGTCCATAACTTCCTTGACCACTATAACCTCCATAACCACCATGTCCTCCATAACCACCATAACCTCCATATTGTCCATAACCACCATGCCCTCCATAGTTTCCTTGAGGATAACCATTTGGATGATAACCTTGATTTGTATTATAACCTTGATGATAACCATTTGGATGGTAACCAGTATTTGTAGGATATCCGGGATTGGGTTGATTAGGATTGTATCCAGTATTTGGATTATATCCAGTATTTGGTTGATGAGGATTATTATACCCGTTTGGATTGTAGTTTTGGTTAGTATTTACATGTTGTGTGCCGTGTGGTTGGTTATTTGAACCATGCTGCTGTTGATTTACTGTTTGTTTGTTGAGGTTATCAAAACCAATATTTTTATTTGGTACTGGTCCTGCCGGATTATTTTGCGTGTTTCCTTGATTACCAACATTCCACCCAATTGGAGCTTGGTTAGCAGCACCGGGCTGCCCAGATTGTTGATTATTTACTTGTTTGACTGAATCTGGTGTATGTATATTTGTTCCTGTTTTTTGATTATTTGAATGTTCCATTGGTGGAGCCGATGGTTTGTAATTATTTTCAGCAGGGGGTGCAGATGGTTTGTGATCATTTGAAGTTGATACTGGTTTATTATTTTGTTGAGTGTGGGGAATTTCATGTTGACCATAACTCAATTTGGCTGCATCATTATTAGGTTGCGGTTTACTTTCGCTATGCGTATTTTGTGGAGGTTTAGATTGAGTATGTTGGGTAGGATTGCGATTTTTAGGTTTGCTCATCCGCGATGCTGCATTTATTGCGTGTATGCTGCTACTGCCACTATTTCTATGAGATGAAGACGAGCCTCTGCCAAATGAAGAACTTGACCCTCTGCTTCTACCTCCACCACCACCAAATCGACCACTTTCAATTTCACTGAATATTATAGCTAATATCACAAAATATAATATTATTTTGATACCCATTGTAAGAAACTGTTTACAAGACTAAGCACTTAGCATAAATATTATCATTTATATAGTTTGTTATCACAATCGGGACGGACGCGGTTCAACTGTTCGTATATACAAGGGTCACATTTCAAGTAGCATCGTCCAGTTATTAATCACTCTAATACGATATTTCACAGAATTTATTTGCACTGTTGTGGCTGATGCACACACAACTACTGATAATCCGCTTTCTGTTTTGCTGCTTCGCATCTAGTCTGTGACGTAATACGAAATCCCCGAACAGTGATTTCACCGTTTCTATGTAATTGCTGTTTGACCTTGATTCAAACAACAAAATTATACATTAATACGAGAAATGACTGAAGGTTGATTAGCAAATATACAAGATTTAAAATAGTTTGTATTAATATGAATAATATATTGCAAATAATTATAATAGCAGATTATATATGAGAATAAAAATAAATAATGATAAAGTATTAATTATAAATGGACACAATTCACTAATGCGTTAAAAATACTTCATTTGGTAATTTTGCATTTGTACTTAATATTATGAATATAATGTAAGTTTTATTGTGTATTTTTAATTAAATCATGGATACAACTTTCTCTTAATTGAATTTGTGATCTACTTTTTGTATTTTATAGAGTTCTGTACATATTTTTTTAGTATTTGAAATTTTTGTTTATAGATGGCGAAACTGATTAATTTTTTTCGAAATTAGATTTTATAGTATATCTATTTTCTACACAACCAAGTAATTATTAAATATTTTATCGGCAATGGTGAAGAAGGTAGATGTAGATGCTACCGAAACGTCCACGTTATAATAATTTATAATTTAATATATATTGCTGTCCTGATAGTCGTTTATTTTTTCCAAAACAAAAATACGATTTTATTTTATAAATTATGTGTAGTCATCTTTTGTACCACATACTGGTATGGTGATATGTTTTTTTATTAATTTATACAAAAGTTAAACTAAGTCTTAATAAAAATTCTATCAACCTGGTCTTGGAAAGACCGAGGCTTCTTATGATGAATAAAATTTTCCTGTTTTACGTACATATAAAATACTTTTGTTGTATATGTTAACGTAAAAAGTTATTTTTTTCATTTTAAATATAAATCGTGTATATTGATTTAAATATTGTTTAATAATTTAATTATTATAACTTAAGTTTTTTTTTAATAGCAACTTTTTTTATGATTTCTGAATCTAGCTATGTAAAATAATTGTACTTTTATAACAATTTGTTAAATAAATTATGATTTGATACTTAAATTAATTAAGATGGCTGGTGAAAATAATTTCATTAAAATACAGTTCTATAATTTAAAACATGTTATTAACAGTTTTTTATTAACAAACATTGTTTCAAATACCTTTTCTGTAAAATTGCGGTAAACACTATACTAGATAAAATATTGTATACTATAGATCATAGATCTAATAGATTAATGATTCTCAATTTTAGTTTGTCTATGTTTTTAAAGTTTAAAACATGTCTTAATTTTTTAAATCGTTTACCGTTTGCAGCCGAAAGTAGAAAAGTTTAGTTTTTGGAAAAGATGGCTTAGCTGAATACAATTTACTAACTCGGCTGCTTGCAACGTGTATGTTGCTGGAATTGTCAACTGAAATCCAAACAAATCAAATTGCTTTTTGTAGTTGAATAAACAAAAGTTATCCGGTAAGAAACTGGAGCAGTTTTTTGTTTGGGCTAGACGCAATCAATATTTTGAAGTTGTATTTATTGATTATAATTCAGCAGACCTTCCTCTCGTTTTGATATATTTTATTTTTCCAATATTTCTTTTAGATTCATTGCCATTTCAAGATTACTTAGTAGTCGCAATAACCATATTTACATTTCTAACGCATGTACTGTCGGCAAATCTTTTGTGTTTTTATTCAATTCGTTGCGCTTGTAAATGTCACTGTGACAAGGGGATTTAGACATACAAAGAAGATGCCGCCACTACAAAATGCAAATATTTACTCAACCAATTATGTAGAAAAAAATAAAATTGATTAATTAGTATTTTATTAAATAAATTAATAGTAAAATTTTCATTTGTGTATTACTAACATAAATATCAATTACATTTTATTATACATATTAATGATAAAATTCTATTATAAAATTTAAAGTTTATTTAAATATAATAATTTATGTTTTAAGTTAAAAAACGTAGTACTAAATAACTTTATTATTTTTAAACCGATTTGAATAATTAAAAAAATATTTTTAATGGTTTTTGAGTACTATAAAGGTATGTGCTGTTGTTTTTAGTATTCTTGCAAAAACAATTAGGATTAGTATTCTAAATTCAACCGTATAAAATAATTATATATTTCGATAACAATTTTGCTTTTACATTAGAAATTATTGTAATAAAGTAGTTGGTAGTAAAAACTGCCAATGTTTAATTTTTGCGGTATTTTTATAGTGTTAAGTATCTGAAAGCATCAAAGAATTTTGATACTTTTTAATTTAAGCCTCCTGAAGCAATAACATTTTATGAAGTATCAACTACTTTATAAAATGTTATTGCTACCTCTCTAAAAACAATAGAGATTTTTGATACTGCCTAAATATGTATTTTTAGATATCTAGAGTTTTGATACTCGATAGCTTTATTTTTAGCTATCTAACTATTGTTAGTTTTGATACTCTTTCAAATTTTAATTTTAGCTATTCTATGTGTATTGCCTTTGTGACCACACAGCATTTTACATTTTTTTTTTTGATTGCAGGTTATTTTCTTTTAATGGAATGGGCCCACAATAATCTGCTCCTGTTTTAAGAAACGGATTATTTTTTGTCTTGGCAAATCTCCCATCATAAGCGTGGGCTTGAATCGAAAATCCTTTGTACATTTTTGCAGTGTTGATGAATTTTAGGCACTTCGCCGTGATTCTGACAAGCTTGGTGAATAAAGAGTATCTTTTAAAATATTTTGAACCGCCTAGCTTTGGATTTGTTTGTAGTATTAATAGAATTTTTTAGGGATGTTTAAGTTTTTTACATAACTTTGGGCGGAGGTGGGTGATTAGTATTACAAAAAACGGTTTATGTTACCTTAGTTATTGTTGAGTTAGAGTAATTTGCCTCACATAATTTGCTAATTAATTGTGCAGTTAAGACTACTGCACAAAATTTAAGTCAAAGGAGATTTATTGTTGTTACTGGTGCTATCCTTGACTTAGCGCATATAATATTGCATAATATGCTATAACTTGGTTGGTTAGCAGATTTTACGTTACTGGAACATATGCCGATCTCCAAATGCATGCATTTCTAGATTGTAAGCTTCATTTGTTGCCAAGTATCTTGGTATGCTGACTTTATGCATATTCATTAACAGTATAAAACCCGTTTGAGACTGTCTATAATTATGTTATATATATAATTTTTATTAAAATTTGTGCAATAATTCCATATATAAAATTTATATCCTGTATGACACTGTAAATAATTCTTTATATAATTATAAAACGACGCATGCGCCTTATCTATAATCTGTCAAATCACTTTTCAATGTTTACTACACTTTGCAGGTTATGTCATTTATTTTGAATTGATTATTGCTACAGTTAGTTATACAATTAATGAAAATAATAAAGAATGGATGCAGAACAAATTAAAAAAGTGGTAGTAATTGCTAGATGTGGAGCTGCAGTGGTAAAATTGAAAAAAAAAAATGAAAATACAAAATAATATGCGCACATCACGTTCGCGTCGATTATAGATGGGAAAATAGAACATGTTCTAATTTTTCAAGATACAATTGTGATTTTGATCATTTGTGTGTTTTACACACGTGAATGGTCTGATCTATAATTATACATATAATTCAAGACATAATTATGGACAATGTCAAACGGGTTTTAGGAAATTGTTTTATTATGTGTGTATATGCGCTGGTACGGGCTCATCCTAATGAATCTTTTTATGCTACAGTTTTTGAATATGTAGTTTTGTTTTTATTATTATAAGGGTCATTAATTTAAGTCGGTCAAATATTTGCAATATTTTAGATTAACCATTTTTGTTGTTTGTTTTTATACATTAAATTTAGCGCATTTGTACCCAAAGGTATTTTTTTGTGTTCTATTTGATTCTCAACGTTTTTACCATTACTTATTAATGATCTACTGAAGGTTCAAGGTGAAAATGTCAAACTGAAAGTAACTATTGATATAACGATGTGTTAGAAAGTAATGCTGGTGCTGATAATAATAGTATTTCAAACAATACTAGTGATGTTGCTGTTACTAATACTAATACTAGTGATCTAACTGCTAGTGCATTAATTTACGAAGAGATAGCTGAGCGACGAAAAAGAGAAAATAATATTATCATGTTTCATCTTCCTGAAACATCAAGTGACTTAAATACAATACAAGCCGAATTGAACAAATTATGTGCCAATGTCAGCATTAAAAGAACAATTCGCTTAGGTAAACCTAGTACAGGTCCTCGACCAGTCAAAATTGTATTAGAATCTGTCAGTTTGGCAAAACTTGTTGTAAAGAACAGGAAAAAACTTGATTATGTTTTTATAAAATCTGATGATACACCTACGCAACGTAAGTATCTTAATCACGTTCGAGAGCAATTAAAAATAAGAAAAAGTAATTGTGATACGAATATTACAATTAAATATGTTCAAGGTGTACCTAAAATTATCCAGGATTGTCAACACATCAGCTCTGTTCTACCTACTCATCAGGAAAACTTCAACGCTCCTGTTGTATTACATAATATGTTTTTGATAGTATTGGTGATGGAGAAAGAACCTAATACTACCTACAAATATTCAACCAGACTAACACCTCCTATTACTCATAATATATTATAACATCAAAATATATGTAATCACAATATAAGTCTTTCTACCTTTTATATTTATATAATAAAAACTTCTCTTTTGTAGTACACCGAAGATGGCCTAATAGCCGAAACCGGTCTGTACATAATAATCAAAACCACAGCATATAAAAGTTTATTCTTAAACACTACATAACCTATATGTTATAATTTTGATGAAACTTGTGATATATTTTACAATTTTATTTATAAAAATACCCGAAATGGTATACAAATGAAATAATATCTTTGATTAAAAATAAAAATAAAATATATAATAGACACAAGAAGAATAATCGTAGATTGTTTGTGATCAGTTGTGAATTAAAAGATATTAAACGTAACTTAAAACATAAAATTAGGATTGCATACGCAGATTTTATAAATACTTCAGAGAATGATATTAACAAAGATCCTACAAAATTTTGGAATTTTATTCACACTAAACGAAACAATACGACAATTCCTGGTATTATGAAGTATAATGACAAATATTTCTCATCTGCCCAAAATATTGTTGATAACTTTAGCTATATGTTTTGTAAAGATTATCATAACCACAGTTAATAATAATAATAATAATAATAATAATAATAATAATAATAATAATAATAATAATAATAATAATAATAATATTTTATTAGTATCACTGCCATATTACATATGGATATACACGTCAATAACAAATATCGGAAAAATACAAATATATAGAATTAAAACAAACAAAAAATAACACTCATACAACCACAGTTTACAACAAATTTTTATTAAAAAACATATTAATATTATAATAACCTTTACGACATAGTAGGAATTTAAGTTGTTTTTTAACATGTTATAGTTTCTTCATCTTCTTCTTCATCTTCTTCATCAGCCTGTATTTATCCACTCCTGGACATAGGCCTCTTCCATATTTTTCCATGTATTCCGGTCTTGTGCATGGAGCATCCAGTTCTTCCCCGCTCGTCGCTGTATGTCATCTCGCCATCTTAACATGGGTCTGCCGATGCTTCTCTTTGTTCTTCGCGGTTTCCACTGCATAACAATCTTAGTCCACTTTTCATCATTTCGTGCTACATGCCCTGCCCAGCGCCACTTACTTTTTGCCGTTTGTTCTATGATGTCGCTTACTTTGGTTCTCGCCCTGATATCCTCGTTTCTTTGCCTATCCCTTAAGCTGATTCCCAGCATCGCACGTTCCATCGCACGTTGACAAACCCGTAGTTGTTGTGCACTTTTCTTTGTCAGGGTGATTGTCTCGAGCCCATACAATATCACTGGTAGTACACACGCATCATATACTTTCCGTTTCAGATTTATTGGTATCTTCGGTTCTTTAAGGATATGTGTAAGTTTTCCAAATGCAGCCCATGATAAGCTGATTCTTCTCCTTATCTCGGCTGTCTGGTTGCTCTTTTCTAACCTGATGTTGTGTCCTAGGTATATATATTCTTCCACCTGTTGAAGCGTGTGGTTATCGATAGAAGCATGGATATTGTGTGGGCTCATAATCTTTGTTTTCTGCAGATTCATTTCTAGACCTACCTTGTGTGACACTTCCTTCAATTCACACAGCATATTCCTGAGTTCTTTCTGGTCGGTGCTCATGATGACTATGTCGTCGGCAAATCGGAGATGATTTAAGAATCTCCCATCTATGTTGATCCCCTTTTGCTGCCATGCCAAGTTCTTAAAAACGTCTTCTAATGCCAGGGTAAATAGTTTCGGGGAAATTGAATCTCCTTGTCTAACCCCTCTCAGTATTGGGATCTTGTCAGTTGTTGAGTTATCGTCTATTTTGACATGGAGTGTAGCACCATTGTATATGTCTTTAATTAGGTTGGTATATCTTGAGTCGATCCTCGCTTTACTCATTGCTTCTAGCACCGCTCATGTTTCTACCGAATCGAACGCTTTTTTGTAGTCGATGAAAGCGAGGTGTAAGGGGATATTGTACTCTGTACACTTCTCAATAAGTGTACGTAACGTTTGAATGTGATCCGTTGTGCTATAGCCGCTTCGGAATCCGGCCTGCTCTACTGGCTGGTAAAAATCAAACTTTTTGTTGAGGCGGTTGGTTATAATCTTGGTAAGAAGCTTATATAAAACGGACAAAAGACTAATCGGTCTATAATTTTCGATGTTAGTTCGGTCACCTTTTTTGAATAGAATTATCACCTCGGCGTTTCTCCAGGTATCAGGGATTTTCCCCTCCTCCAGGCATCTGTTAAGAAGGATGATCATTGATTTCTCCAGAGTTTTTCCCCCATTCTTCAACATTTCTGTTGTGAGGCGGTCTTCTCCCGGGGCCTTCCGATTTTTCATCTGTTATAGTTTAATGACTTTAAACATGCTGGCAGATGATTAAACATTTTTACTCCTGCATAATTAATTGATTTTTCATATTTTGCTGCGATGTTTTTCAAGCACATAGAAACTACTATGTCTTGTATTGTGATTATGGATATCACTATTCTTAACATAAAATACTTCATTTTTTTAATAATTAATATAGTTTTAAGTATATATATATACACGGTAACGTTAAAATATTTTGATTAATAAATGTTTCTCTACTAGAATTGCCATACTGAATATTAAAAATTAATCTTATAATTCTTTTTTGAATGATAAATATACAGTTAGCGCTTGAAGCATTGCCCCAAAGAGACACATGGTACGATAAATGGCTATACACAAGACTATAATACATGGATAGCAAACCATTTTGATTAATTGTTTTTTTGAGTTTAGTAATGGCATAATATGCTCTATTTAGCAATTTTGCAATATAATCAATATGCACGTCCCATTTTAAAAAGTTGTCCATATATAGACCAAAAAATTTAACTTTGTTTTGACATTTAATTGAGTCCACCACAAATTCTTCCCATTGGTTTAAACTGTACCGAATACAGATAGTTTTATTTTCATTGATAATTAAATTATTGCTGTAACACCAGTTTTTGACATCATTCATTGTTTTATTAATTTTTATTTTAATCTCATCTAAAGTTTTTGCATATAGAATTACAGAAATATCATCAACATAAAGAGTTAAAAAATCACATATAACACTATTAACTATATCATTAATATAGAGAATGAAAAGCAATGGGCCCAAAACTGAACCCTGTGGAACACCAAACAAAATGTCGTGAGAAGAAGAGACCGTGTTATCAATCTTAACACACATTTTTCTGTAGCTCATATAACTTGATACTAGTTTTAGAACATTACCTCTGAAACCCATTCTTTCAAGTTTTTCAAAAAGAAATTTCACATCAAGACAATCAAATGCACGTGGCAAGTCAAAGTATAAACCTACTGTTAACAATTGAGAATCAAGACCTTTAAAGATTTTTTCAGAATATTTGTGTACAGCTGTTTCTGTAGATCTGCCTGCTCGATAACCATGTTGAGCATCAATTAACAAATTGAATTTGTCAATAAAGTTAATCATTAGTTGAGAAATAAGTTTTTCAATAAGTTTAGATAGAGGACTTAGTATAGAAATTGGTCTATAGTTATTAATATCCTTTTTGTCCTCTTTTTTGTGAATAGGAATAACGAGAGCAGTTTTTAGTATAGAAGGGTAATCACCTGATGCAAAACATTTGTTAATTAGATGTACTAATGGTTTTATTATTATTTTTGCATTTTTTTAAATAATTTTGATTGATAAATCAATGGTTCCCGCGTTGTTTGTGTTTTGCATACTGTTAATAAGGACTAAAACTTCTTTTTCTGTGGTATCTGCAAAGTAGCAAGAATTGACACAAATTGATGGTTTTGAACAATTTGTGGAACGAATTTGTCCAAAAGCTTGATTTAAATATATTTCAGTGACATTAGCAAAATGTGTTACAAATGTGTCAGCTAAGTCTTCTGAGCTAGATATTTCATTATTGTTAATCTTTATTAGGATACTATTATGTTGTTTTATTTTTCCAGTTTCATTATTAATTATTTGCCATTTTTTGTTTGTTTATTATGTGCATTATTGATAACATGCTGTAATATTTAGCTTTAGTTTCAGAAATAAGTTTATTATAATCTTTTTTTTACTTTTATACAAATTGTTTAGGTTAATGTCTACATAATTTTTGGTAATCCAGAACAATTGCTTTAACTCTTCTCTTTCTTTTATAATTTGAGGAGTTAACCATTTTTTATCTTTAGTTACATGTTATTCAAATTTACATTGAAGAGGACAATTTAAATCTATAGCCTGACTTAAAAGCGAGATAAAATCATTAAATATGTCATTTATTGCATTTGAAGATGAATAAACAGTAACAAAATTAACTTTTTCTAATGACAGGCACAATTGCATAACATTGTTATCCGAAATTTGACGAAATTTTAAACTGAAAGGTTTTGCAGTACTCAATAATGTAGTAGATAGAGTAGTTAGATCATGTATTAATGCAAGGTGATCACCAAATAATGGCTGAACTACTGTAGTTTCATAAGATGTTTCGTTTTGATTTACAGCAATATAATCTATTTTAGATTTACTAATTGTTCCATTTGCATTTATAACAATTCTTGTAGGTTCTATACTAGTACATACTAAATTAAAACTTTGTAGCATATCTTCCAACAAATATTTTTCAATAGTGTTATCTAAAAAATTTATGTTAAAATCACCACACAGGTAAATATTTTCGTTATATTCCTACAATGTCGTAAAACTTCAAAAAAGTTTGGAAAATAATATATAGAAGTTTCCATTCGGTTTTGGAGAGTGATAAATACATATAATACAAAACATTTTAGTGGGAAGTGTGACCTTGATGCTTACACATTCAAAGTGGAATTGTTCACTTATGTCATTGCAAAATTTAATTACTTTTATTTTATTAATTAGTTTATTTTTTTTAAATATAGCTGAACCACCGTGTTTATAATTTGTTCTGCAAAAACTAGCAGCAATAGAATAACTATTCAGAGTTATTAAATCAATATTTTCTTCTTTGTACCAGTGCTCAGTTACACATATAAAGTCTGGTTCTTGTAAATTAACAAAGATTTTAAGGTTATCTAACTTAGTAGTCAAACATTGCATATTTACACAAATTATACGTACTGTTAAATTATTATTTAATGGTTTATGGTTCAGAGCCATTTCTGAGTCCTCGAAAAAAAAAACGTTAAATTAAAATATCTTTAGGCCAGAAATTAGTGTCGTATAATGTAGGTTCTAAACTAATACTGGCTCCAACTTTGAAGTTTGGGTTAGCACTTTTACTATCCAACTTTTCAACAATAAAATGTTCTCCTGGACATTTGCGTTGCAAATAGTTTATATCTGTCTTGCAAGTTGTTCCCGATGCAGAACGTCCCACGTATATCCATATCTTTTTCTTGGCAGCCATAAATGTATCATCTTCACCAGTTCCTCTTATAATAGTGCTGTTAGTTCTTAATGGTGACTTCGAAGACTTTGAGGAAGCCCCTGGAGTGCTAGAAGCATTAAATACTGGTCCGGTTACAGACGAATTAGTTTGTTTTTTTGCTGAAGATGGTATTTTACTAATTACTGTAGCAGTTTCTGTTTCAATTTGTTTATTATTGTTAAAATTGTGCATCGTTTTTGTCAATTTTATTGTTTTGTATTTGTTTACATTTTTTGTGTTCATCTTTTTATTTTCAATACGGTGTCCTTGATTCTGTTTAAAGGATATGTGTTCTTGTGAATTTAACAATTGATTTGCATCTTTTTCCAACACATTAATTTTAAAAAGAAGCAGTTCATATTTCTCTTCCATTTCACTAACTAATTTATATAAAAGTTTATTTTCTGATATTAATCGATCATTTTCTTTGATCAGATCTGTGACATTTAATTCACCTGAGTTTTCTGATTGATTTATCACGGTTTCGTTAGAAATATTTAAGATGTTTTCATTGTCGGTATTTTCCATAGAGACAGCAGGTTCACAGCACTTTATATGTTTATTGTCTATCTGTAGGATATCTTTATAATATTTTAAGCATCCTGGATGCATTAACACACCACATATAACACATTTGAGTTTATTAGCTGGCATAATGTGGCACTTTTTGCACTTTTTTGACGGGAGATCTACAATAATACAACTTTCGTTCGCCATCTTGAATTTGACATCATCAAGTTATCAACAAAAGTTATGATACCTTTGGTAATTTTACAATTAATGAGGATGAAGTTCTGAAAGGATTGCAACAACTCAAACATAAATTAACAATGGAACCAGATCAAATACCGAAGTTTTTGCTTAAGGGTATGGCTACTGTTATTACCAAACCATTAACCTACATTTTTAATGTTATATTAAATACTAGAACCTTTCTTACGTCTTGGAAACGCGTTAAAATCACCCTTGTATTTAAAAAAGGTGATCGTACAAACATGAAAAATTACCGCCCTATTGCTATTTTAAGTAACTTTTCCAAAGTGTTTGAAGGTGTTTTGTCAAGTTACATATATGCCCGTGTGTATCCAAATATGTCTCCTCATCAACATGGCTTTATGAAGAAGAGATCCACGACTACTAATCTACTTAACATCACGCAGCAATTAGTTAAAAAAGGATTTAAATGGATGTCATTTATACCAACTTAACAAAGGCTTTTGATCGAATTTTACATCAACTATTAATTGAAAGACTTAAGAGTTATGACATCAATAATAATGTAATATCTGTAATATCTTTGTACTTGTGTGATCGTGTACAACATGTTGAATACAGTGGTTGTTAGTCCAAGAAGTATTTTGCAACCAGCGGTGTACCTTAAGGTTTGAATCTTGGACCACTGCTTTTTGTAATATTTATCAATTCTATCTGTGATATTTTGAACTGTGATTTTTTAATGTATGCGGACGATGTCAAGCTTTATTCGTCAATACGAAGTACTGATGACTGTGATAACTTAAAACTTAATTTAATTAACATGGCTAGATGGTGTGAAAGTAATGGTCTTAGTTTAAATTAAATATATGTTAAATTATTTTGTATACCAGAAATGTTTCAAGGGGTAGCATTAAAAAGAGTGGAAAATTTTTGTGATTTAGGTGTAATATTTGATAATAGGTTAAGTTTTAATTCACATATTTTAAATTTATCGTCCGAATGTTTTAAAACGCTTGGTTTCATTATAAAAACATATAAATGTTTTACATCTGTTTCTGCGATTATATTATTGTATAAATTGTATATCATTAGTAAATTAGAGTACTGTGCTTGATGAACTTAACTTTTGTTTGCTTCATGTTGCATTACGTAATACACGTACTTTTACATATGCAACCCCTAGATCAAATAATTGTTCTAATTTGCCAATATATGGTATGATAAAAACCTATCATGAAGTTCAATATGCTGTTGATATATTTACTGGATCCATCAGATCATTTAATAATGCCATAGCCGAGTGTATTTGATAGCATTAACTATGCTGAGTAATAAGATACTTACTTAGAGTATATAGTATATAGTTTTTGCATTTATATGTCTTTATGTCTTTATATTTTTAATACTTTTTAAATTATTAATTCAAATTTTTATTGTTGTATTTTTTTTTTACTTTGTTATCTTTTTTATATGGATATTGTATTATTTTTTTATGTTGTCTAATATTGATCAAATTAATTTAATGTTAAAACTACTTTATTTAGTTGATTTTTCCCTGTTATACGATATCTTTTTTTTGTCTGTTGGGAAATAAATTTATTATTATTATATTCGACTTTTCTAAAGTGAGAACTGTAAATTTGCCTACGAGACAGTCTAGCAGTCTAGTATTATTGTAACTTTTTTTAATCTTGCTTACGCTGTCGATATCCAGTGATTATATTTTTAGCTTGCACGTTGTGGTATCTGCATCTAATTTCTCATCTAAAATTGTATATTTGTTTTCTTTGTTTATTCCATATTCTCAAGTTGAGTTAGTGTTTTATGGTGTTTTTCGATAAAATGAGACAATTTCTAATGCTTCAGATTGGTTTTAAACTTATTTTAGAAACGTCTTAATTCCTGAATTGTTATCTGCTTTTTTTATTTAGAATATGAGGTTTTTTACCATGTTTTTTTATTGCCTGAACTGGCAAGGGCGAATTAAATAATGCTGCTGCATACTTGAGCTACTGGTTGATTAATTGTGTTTTACGACCGATTTGGCTTCGAAAGATGTTTTGGCACAATCAGCTTTTTGAACACGGTTTTATTTTGATTGAATTAAGACTTCTATTGTATTGTACAGACTTTTTTATTTATTTTTTATACAGGGTGTCCGGAAAATACGTGTACAACGTTTGACGACAGACTCCTGACGTCAAAATAGGTCGATCTAAGCCGACTTAGTTATATCCAAAATTGTCTCGTTTAGCCGGTAGAGGGCGTCAAAAAAAACAAAAGTATAACAAAGTTGAAAGTATCTATTGTGAGAAACTAAGTAAAACAAAAACATTACTTAAGCAAATGTGTAAAATGACCGCCATCTTGCTGAATACACTTATTAACACTCTTTAAAAAATGATATTGGACCCTATCTAATGTCTCGGGATTATTAAAATGGTTGCCTGCATTTAAAATCCGCTGCAATAAATCATCGCGTGTGTTTACCGGAGTCTTGTAAACTTCTGTTTTAATAGCGCCCCACAAAAAGAAGTCACACATAATTAACTCAGGAGAACGTGGTGGCCATTTTACTGGTGCATCATTGCCTCTTCCAATCCATCGGTTGGGATATTGATGATGTAAGTATTGCCGAACGGCAACGGAAAAATGGGGCGGGGCACCATCATGCATATACCACATTTCCCTCCGAAGTAAAAGGGGCTAATTCTCCAGAAGAATTGGTAATGTGTCTTGCAAAAAATTTAAATAAATATTTCCATCTAACCTGTCTGGAATAACAATGGGACCAATAAGGTAGTGATCAATAATACCTGCCCAAATATTAATTTTAAATTGATGCTGATGATGTGCAACTTTAATGGCATGTGGATTTTCATCGGAATAAATATGTTCGTTGTGCAGATTGGTTACCCCAGATCTTGTAAAGCATGCCTCGTCAGTAAACAAAATTTTTCTACAAAAATTTGGAACAAGGATTCTTTTGTTTCTAATAAATTGACAAAATGTAAGCCGCATGGGGGGATCAGTCGGTAAAAGTTCCTGGACTTTTTGTATGTGGTAAGGATGTAACAACTGTTCTCTTAAAACCTCATTGACAATCGTTTTAGGAACATTTAACTCACGTTCTAAGAGACGGGTACTGGTACTTGGTTCTTCTTCAACTCTTTCCAGAATCATCTCTTCTGTTTCCACAGTTCGAGTTGTTTGCATACGACCCCTGCCTTCAAACTTTTTCTCAAAACTGCCCGTTTCCCGAAGATGACGCTCAATATTGGCAAATGTTTAGTGGTTTGGTATTCGACGGTTAGGAAACCTCTCCATGTAAACCCTAACACTCTGACGCCCATTTCCTTGACAAAACTCGTATACCAGGAGCATGTCAACTTTTTGAGAGTTTGTATAATTTTCCATTTTTAATGGTAAAATGAACTTGTAATTCAAGAATGTTGATCGTATACTTGAGTAAATTTCATAGACTGGTGACAATTTGTCAATAATTGTCAAATTATTAAACGCCATAGCAACAAGGTCACTTAAAAAATTATTGTTACAGGTAATTTCTTTTTAATATTTACAAATTTTTGACGCCCTCTACCGGCTAAAAGAGACAATTTTGGATATAACTAAGTCGGCTTAGATCGACCTATTTTGACGTCAGGAGTCTGTCGTCAAACGTTGTACACGTATTTTCCGGACACCCTGTATATATACATATATGTATATAATATATATACAATTATATTATTTTACATAATGAAAACAAACATAATCAATTAATTAAATTGTCTTAAGAATTTAATCGAGTAATAATTAATTTTGATTATCTATGTTTCGATTATGTGTAACGAAACTATGCATATATTGTTTTTGCAATTATATTTTATTTGATAATGCTTTTGTTTGTGTATTAACAATAAATTTTATAAATTATGTTTTATTTTACAAATATATTATAGATAATTGCTTTTGATCCTCCAATAATACAATCCGAAACTTAAATAATCAAAATTTACTCTACTAAAATCTTATTTGATTTAATAAAAAGTTTAGCTGTTTATTATAATTTCATTAATAAAGTCAATAACTAAAAAAATATAAACTGTTATATATATACAATTAATTAATAAACAAATAACAAAAATATTATCTTGTATAATCGAGGCAATTCTTTGAGTCAATTCTTGAGTAAAATACTACCTATTATCATAAATTAGTTTTACTGAATATACAATACTATAGATATTATAAAAAATATATTAATTAACTTCAATTTAAGAAATGTTTTTTAAAATTTAATTAAAACATTTTGTGAGGTTATATTGTAGTGAATGTTTTAATATGTGTTAATTTAAAATTGTGTTATTAATTATCTACATATTATACATAAAATATTACCTTGTTGAACAAATAATCACTGCACAAACACTGAATTGCTGAAAAATATCTTATAAGGCCACAATTAAATCCAACAAGTATTTCCACCTATGTATAAAATAGATGTTATGATAATCCACATTCGCGCCAATGGAGCCACTGTCGTGTGACGTCACTACTAATGCCCCGTATAGTAATAAAATTTAAAAAAAACTGCTACTCTAATACGACATTAAAAGATCTTTTTTACAACCAACACGATTAAAAACATAATTGGTAACAATAAACAGGGGGTCGATTCTGATCTATGTGAGTTTTGTCACCGATGACAAAACTCACATGTTTCCATGGATACTTATTTCTGACATTTGTGGTGACAAAACTCATCGATGGTTTTTACATGGCAACCTAGTAATTTTGTTAAATCTGTCAAAGTTGCTATATTCATGTGAATTATTTTAAATATCGTTTCAAACATTCAATTGTGCATTGAAATAATTAAAAATATAAATTAATATAATTTGTGACAAAATCTAAAGATTTATAAAAAAGTTGTATTATTTGCTATGTACAAATTGTTCTATATTCAATAATAATTAATAATACTTTATTAATATAAAGATCATGCAATGATATAAGACAAATCAATTTACATAATATAATAATACATTAATAAACATACATTTTTTAAAATAAAATGCGTTAAAACTTATATAATTACAATAAACATAAATTGAATGAATATACATCATTATCACTAGCATTATTTACAATTTGAAGGAGTTATCATTAAAGTATTCTTTTTGTAATAGGCTCTGTTTAATAATAACTCTTTTAACGTATGTTTATGTCTTGTGTTATATGCTTTTCTGTTGTGTCTGTGTTTTAAAAATTGACAAATTGGTTTTAACATATAACGGTGTTTGAAAAATATATACACAATACCCAGTCATTATTTTTTTGCTCTGAAATAATGGTCTACAATGTTTGTCTCAATCTTAAAAACTATTTGTTTTTGCAACTTAATTTTTTTTTTCAACCTTATTAGAATTACCCCAAGCAACTATACAGTACGATATGTAAGACTCAAAGTGCGCATAGTAGAATAACTTGAGAATATTAAAGTCCACAATATTTTTTAGCTTTGTAGCAACATCACACAGATACCCTAGTTTTTTTAATAAATAGTCGATGTGCTTATTTCAGCTTTGAACTATTTGCGTAAAATTTAATGGCATCTTAAGTCGATTTACCTTCCTTAAATCTATATTACATATTATTAAAAAAATTACACTAATCAAAAAAATTGTTATTTTGAAAGCCACAATACTCTCTAACACTTTGGCAAAAGTGCTCAAAATTGATATAGAGCGATAATGCTCGCTGTTACTTTCATCTCCCTTTTTAAACACGGGAACTATCTTTGCTAATTTAAAATGTTTGGGAAAGATTCCTTGATTTAGCAATTTATTTTCTGATAGTAGTAAAATGGTCTAGAAATAATGTCAATATACTTTTAAGTAATTTGCTGCTAATTCCATCTGACCCTGCAAAGTTTGTATTTTTAAGTTGCTGTACTCCATCACGTACATCTTGTGTCACTGGATAAAAGAAAATTTACTTAGTACTGAGATCAATATTACTTCCGTGGGTAGGTTTGCTATTTACTGCTATAGTCTCAGTTATAGTGTTTAAGTAGTTATTGAAATGGTTGGCAATATTTTCTGAATTTGTTTTAGTTTTGTTGTTAATACTTGAACTAACAACACTGTTGGGTTTGTTGGACGCAACAACGTCATTTATGATAGTCCAGGCGGTTTATTCATATATTAGATTCTCTTAATTTTTGATTAAAATGCATTTATTTCCAAAATTAAAACTTATTTATAGATGGATTATAACGATTGTAAAACAGTTTGTCTTCTTTGAAGCCAGATCTCCGTAATATGTGTAAATCTTTCAGTCTATTTGCGAATATTGTTATTTCCATTGTGATCTATTGTTTATATTGGTAAATTCTTTAAAGGAAACGCTGCTTCTAACAAAAAATGAATGTGTTTAGAAAATAATTGACATTTATATCGTGAGAACTAAGATAATTTATAAATTTTGTAGTATTGCTGGCACTGTTAAAATTTCTGTGATAACTAACCGGTGTTTTAATTTGTTTTATAAGATTGAATTCTATTATGTTTATATTTATTATGATCCTATAATAATCCGTTTTCTAAGACATTTCCTATAATATTTCCTGCACTTTACTAAAGCAAATGTTATCTAGACAATTTTAAAGCCGTGTTGGTTTGTCTATCTTTGGCTTTATGTCATACGATAACAGCAAATCTATTAGTTTCGTTTTCATCTTTGATGTAAATATATTATTATTTAATAATAAACTACCAATCAGTATATCATTATACCTTACATTTGCTTATCTCAATAAGTAACATAATAAATTAATTAAATCGCTTTTGTCTTAAGAATTTATTTAAGTATTAATTAATTTTGATTATGTATGTTCCAATTAAGTGTAACGAAAGTATGTATATATTTGTTTTATAATTGTACTTTAATTGATAATGTTATTGTTTGCATATTAAAAAAAAAATTTATAAAGTTTGTTTTATTTTACAAATATATCATATATCAATCTGCCTAAATCCAAACATATATAATCAAAATTTACTCGACTAAAGTCTTATTAAATTTGCTTGAGCAGTTTAGTTAATGATTATCATAATTTCATTAACATAAAATAATATTATATATTAATTAAGTGAATAATGAACAAGCAGACGACCGCTGCACACTAGACGCACGCATCATAATATATTCCGCAAATGCATCGAAGTACATTAATACTATAATAATGCGGTATGTGTCGTCAATATGCGAGCCAACTAATTTATGTATATTGTTCACACAATTTTAAATAAATGGTTATTGAAAGAATTAAGTATATCACAATATTTATTAGAATTTTATTCAATTTTATTAATGACAGATAAACTCACACGAACTGTCATAAAAGTCACCGTATTAATTGTGCCTGTTTAAAGTCACCGGTTTTTATACGCTTTTACTCATTTTGTGACAAAACTCACAAATATTAAAATAGCATGCTCTGGAAGTGACGTAATTTTGATGAGAAAAACCATCGGTGAGAAATGTCACCGGCGGTCAAAGTCAACCTATAATAATTAGGTTATTATTACTTATTATGAATTTAACGTTATTAAAGGTAATTAAATTATTCTATAAGCTTGTTACTGCAAATATTGCTTGCTATTCTTAATAATAATGATGTAATAATTTATAAATTGTTTATAAATCAACTAAAATCATTATTTAAAGAAAACTCACGCGAACTGTCACTTTTAAATTATGCATGTTATAAGTCACCGATTTTTGTCACCAGTGGCAAAACTCACCAAAATTTTGTCACATTTTATTGAAATACGTCATTTTTGTGAGAAAAACCACCGGTGACAAAAGTCACCGGAGATCAGAATCGACCCCCAGGTATCTTAAAGAAATCTGGAGTTTACAAAATAGATTGCCAAGTTTGCAACGCCACTTATATAGGGCAGCCAGGTCTTAAAACAAAGAACATAATACAAAATATATTAGTTCTATTTTTTTTTAAACATCAAAACATACGTAAACCTAAAACAATGTAAATAGCATGAAAATGAGCATTCTATAAGCCTACGAAATTGACAATATAAATAATAACAAACATAACTGCTTCAACAATCAACTAAATACTAAATACCAACATATATACACTTTTCTTAAAATACATAAATTACAATAAAACAATTACAAAATTTAGGCAATCAAACTAACACTTCATACTATTCCTTATAGTGATATATTGTAAAAACTAGATATAATTTAATTTAATAAAAATATTTATTATTATTATTATATTTCTCACTATCTCATTAGTCTATAGTTACACTGAAGAAGATGGCCTAACTTCCGAAACTGGTTCGTATATTAAATAAACAATTTAGTTTGTTTTACGGATAACTACTCAATTATGATTATTTTTAATGCAAAAACAAATAATGTTTGTAAAATTTATGGAAAAATATTATAATAGAAGTATATAATTATTTTACATGGTTGATTTCAGAATAGAAAGAAAATTTAAAAAAAAAAGTTGCTATTTAGGAAACTAACTCTGATTATCTTTGTAAAAATACTAAAATCAATAGCATACATTTTTATGTTTTTTATGTTATCTATTTTAGAATTTCAACGCAAGAACCATAAACAGTTACACACTATTCCAACGTTTTTCTCCACAAGCGTTTTTTAAATTGACTTTAATAAAAAAATCACTTATTTTTGCTACTTCTTTAAACTGATGTAAAAATAACAAATGTAAAGCGATTGGAACCAAACTTGGAGATGACACTGTAAAATGTTACAGAAAGTTGACATATGAAAATGTTTGTGATATATTATTTTTATAGTTAGGTAAATAACATAAAAAAACTCTCTTTGTATATATTTATATGTAACTTACTAACTCACATAAAATATTTTTATTGATGTTAACATATAAGTGGCGTTCCTAATACTTTGAACATATCGACATAATCTCGAGTACAGTAGTATCGTTCCATTTTAAACCCGCAAACCCAAAATATTTTTCTAGTTTGATTTCAATCATTTAATATTTGTCATTTTTATATCAAAAGCAAATATTTTACATAAACATTTGGATACAAGAAAAGTGTCAGCACAATAAACCCCCAAGCTGCTCAGTCCCAAACAAAAACGTGTAACCACAAATTTGCAACTAAATACAACAACAAAAACTTCACAATTATGCTAAAAAAATTGTGTGACAACTACAAGGTGAATAAATTGCAAGTTCCAAGATGTTAAAAAAATTGTAAAACATTTAAAAAGGTAGTAGTATAAAACAAAATAAACAAAAAAATCACCCTCATTGGCTCGGATTTATTGGCATTCTTGATTAATTAGCAGCTTCAGCTTTTCGATGCTATTTACAGAAGTACCATAGACTAATGTTTTCAAATATCCCCAAAAAAAAATCTAAAGAGTTTAAATCAAGCAATCTTGCAGGCCATAAAACAGGTCCACCTCATCCTACCAATCTATGTAAAAAAGTTTGATGCAAATGCTCTCTAACAACAATCAAAAAATAAACTGGAGCACCATCATGCTAAAGCCATATTTGTTGTCTTTGATCAATAGTAATGTCGTCAAAAAGATCAATGTGTTCGGCAAAATGTTTAGGTAAACAGCGCCTGTTAATCGGTTCCGTAAAAGAACGTTTCGCTTAAAATGCCCATCTAAATGTTTAATAAAAAACGTGTCTGACGACAAAATTCCATAAAAGCATAGACATTTCTGTCGGACCAAATATGTGTATTGTAAAAACTCCATTTTGTGTAAACCTAAAAGAATATTGGCAGAAAAACGGGGGTCTTCAGCATCATAGCGTAAAAACCAGCAACAAAAAACAATACTTGCTTAATGATCAAATAGATTTAAGACCTGCACTCGTTGTGCATAGTACGGACAAAGTGGCTGCTCGTAGAAGAGCACTAACTCCTACTATCACTCTCCGCACACTCGTCCCCGGATTATGTTCTATACGTGCTAGAATTTCTTTCTTCTGCTCTACGAATAGATACCGACATTGGTTTTCCGAATAAATAGCACTGTTTGCTAAATGTACCAGTATTACGCAATATTTAATAAATTCTTCCAAGCATTCGATGTGAAGAAATTTGGCAATTTAGATAAGCTTAAAGCTTAAAGCTTAAGCATTAAATTCATGTCGGCTAATTCTGCATAAGAGTAAACAGCTATAGCAAACTAAAACTAGTGCACTGACGTTGTTACTATATATATACTTACACCCTTACGCATAGTTACATTTAGTAGCTACTAAAGTGCTACTAGGTGGATATTACTGTTGGCAGTGTGCATAGTAATATTTAAAACGCTAATAAGCTTAGTTGTTAAATAAAACCTTAGTAGCTAAATTGCCTTGTCTTGCTTTTAATTAAATACATTATAAATATAACCTACAACTGTCAGTAAATAAATTTATGTTATTTGATTTAGCTACTAGTTAGTAACGTTTTATTAGCATACTAAACAAACAACTATGAATAAGGCTGTTACTGTTTATTTCACAAAACATCAGCTAACTATGATAAAAAACTAAAATTAAAAAAAAAAAAGAAGTTGAAAAGAAAAACATATATCTCCGAAACTTTGCATGTTTATTAAGACTGTTTTGCTAATTTTGGTTCATATTACTACCTTCTTTAGTAATATATATTTATATCAACAAAGTATTTGTAATAAAAACTTAGTTATCCTGTTAATTCATCAAATTTGTTAAACGTGAAATAGTGTCGCTAACTAAATTGGTTATTATGAGATGTTTAATTATTGGTATATTATTATTATTGTTATTTTATTATTATTGTTATTTTATTATTATTTTATATTATTATTCTTTTATTTTATATTTATTTTAGATGTGGTTTGGTCCATTTATTGTGACTAAACAAACAAACTATCAATATTTGTTTTGTTAAATATATTCGTTTAAATTATTATGTTTTAGTTTTGATTTTTTTTTTCGTCAAAACTTGGAATTAGTGTAGGGAACCTTAAATGCCCAAATTAAATTTTTAGCGTCCTGTAGGTTTTGAATTAGAACATCAAAATCTTACGTCAATGCAACACAATTAATGTGATAATTAATATAGATGTAGGTGACAAGCTTATTTAACGTCATTATTTACTACAAAGCTAATTAACAAAGCTAAAGATTGAGTAGTAAACTTCTCTAATTTGTTGCTGTAAATACAGTGATTCCAACTTAAATTGGGTTGTTGAACATGCATGCAACATCAAAACAATCCCGTCTATTGTACCAAGTAAAGTTTTGCTTATTATAAAAAAAAAGTAGTTACTCATCACAATATTTTATTGTTAACCAAATTTAGTAATCCAATTAAGACTTTAATTGGATTGGTAACTAAATATTGTTTATTAAGAAAAAGAAGAATGAATTTAGATGTTCTAGAAACAGTCAAATGTCCTATATATATATATATATATATATAATTTGAAATAAAATGGAATCATATATGTTAACATCAATAAAAATATTTTATGTGAGTTAGTAAGTTACATATAAATACATATATACAAAGAGATTTTTTTTATGTTATTTACCTAACTATAAAAATAATATATCACAAACATTTTCATATGTCAAATTTCTGTAACATTTCACAGTGTCATCTCCAAGTTTGGTTCCAATCGCTTAACATTTGTTATTTTTACATCAGTTTAAAGAAGAAGCAAAAATAAGTGATTTTTTTATTAAAATCAATTTAAAAAACGCTTGTGGAGAAAAACGTTGGAATAGTGTGTAACTGTTTATGGTTCTTGCGTTGAAATTCTAAAATAGATAACATAAAAAACATAAAAATGTATGCTATTGATTTTATTATCTTTGTAAAAATACTTGGAACTTGCAATTTATTCACCTTGTAGTTGTCACACAATTTTTTAGCATAATTGTGTAGTTTTTGTTCTTGTATTTAGTTGCAAATTTGTGGTTACACGTTTTTGTTTGGGACTGAGCAGCTTGGGGGTTTATTGTGCTGACACTTTTCTTGTTTGTTGTTGTTTTTTCTTGTTGTTTATGTAAAATATTTGATTTTGATATAAAAATGACAAATATTAAATGATTGAAATCAAACTAGAAAAATATTTTGGGTTTGTGGGTTTAAAATGGAACGATACTACTGTACTCGAGATTATGTCGATATGTTCAAAGTATTAGGAACATATAACAATGCCACTTCTGCGGCTAGTACTACAAGCAGAGGTTTTAAAATTGTCGGCATCTCAATGAAAAAATTATAAGACGGGTTGAACAAAGATGACTGGAAACATGTAATTTAAATCTTCGCAAAATCAGGCAGGACGTCAACCTACACTAAGCCTCTATCAAAAAGAGCAAATTTTTGAATTTGTTGATTTGGAATCAAGTACAAGCGTTTGAATTGTATCATCTTAAACTCATATCCAATAAGATACTATTCACAGATTATTGAAAAGAAATAGTTTACATCTATTTAGGCTTCAACAAGTTTTGCATGACGAGGATAGGGTGCTTTGAGTCAAAGTTTTGTAGGTGGTTGTTGCATATTGTTAACAATGATCTACATTTTATTGAAAAGGTTTTGTGGAGTGATGAGTCCACATTTACTGAAACAGGTGTTATAAATACTTATCTGCTTTAATAGATGAATGAAAACTCTTACTTAATACGCCAAAGATCTTATTAAAGACAATAGTCATCTAACATTTGAGCTGGGTTATTGAATAATAATGTAATTGGTCTACGTATTCTACCAAACAAACTTAATTGAGCGTTGTATCTACAACTTTTAATTGAAAATTTACCATTTTCATTACTATGAAAATTTACCATTTTCATTAATTGATGAAGATTTATTGGCAGGTAGATTAAATTGTTGTAAGTGAGAAAAACCCTGAATGAAAAATGTCTATGAAGGTAGATTGGAAAAGGTGAGCCAATACCATGGTTTTCCGGTTCTGAATCCGTTAGATTACTTTTTTTGTTTCTATTTAAATGATCAAGTTTATTGCGACTCTGTTCTGAATCCTGAAGATGTAGTAGCCCGTATTCGCGCTGCTGTGGCGTTAATAGACTATAATATGCTACATAGTTTGAAGTTTTATGATAAATTGTGTAAATGTTTGCCTTGAAGTATGAGGCGGCCTAATTGAACACATTATTTAGTGTAAACAGATGTGGACAATATTTTGTTTTTTTCAATATTATTAGTTTTTAATAAAGTTTAAAGTTAAAATGTTAAAATTTGTTTTTTATAAATAACTCTGTAACGAGGGACAAAAGGAAAATGTTGCACCTTTAATTTTCAATTTGTTTTAGTTTCCTGAGTCAAATTCCTAAAATACGGGCGTCAGTTTTGAAACACTTTGTATAACATAAAAAAAACTTAATATTTATGCTCAGTTGTTTTAAAAATTATGCATTAGAATACATTTTACATATGATTGAATATCTTGTTTTTCTGCCTATTTAATGGCATAAATATAATTTGTACGATGCAATAATATTATCAACTACTGAAAGAATCAAGTTTCTTATAATAGAGTGTTCTCTCGGTTATATTTTATGTAAATGATGCACTTACTGTTTTAATATATTATTTCTAAGAAAAGGAAAATTTATGTATGAGTTTGATTAAAGTAAGCGCAAAAGCGTGATTTTATTTAATATTTAATTTTAATAATCTAATCGGTGATGATACGTGCTCATATTGCATTGGTGATATCGCACTGTACTACATTCTTCTATTGAGTAGTTTATTTATAATATTTTATGGTTATAAGCGGTGTAGCAGCAGGTTTTAATTCAACAGTAAGACATCTTTAAAAAATATTTTGAAAAAAAAATTGCACTATAACTTAATTCAAAATCTAATTTAAATGTTTTCAATAAGAATGTCGTTTAATTTGAACGTTTTATAATAATATTGCAATGAACCTTTTTCGAAAGAAAATGTTTTTGTTAACAAAATTATTTTATTAAAGATGTTTGACTTTAGAATTAAAAAAGCAACATATACAGGGTGTTAGGTAAACATGCAGCAAAATTTAAGGAGTTAATCTTTGGTCTATTCTAAGAATATTTTGTCTTATGATGATTTCTGAAAAACCTTTTTGTTTTGAAGATACAGGGTGAACAAAATTTGCGACAGTTACAATCAATGTTCGAAATGACTTCTTCCAGCCTGGATACAAGCATTCAATCTTCTTGTCATTGAGTTCCGAACTCTTTCAAACATTCCAAGTTTGTTTCTAATAGAGTTACATCCAGTAATTATCCGATTTTTCAAGTTGTTCAAATTCTCCACTGGAGTAGCGTAAACTAATGACTTCAGATAGCTCAGGCCATGCGTATGGCCCACCTCGACCAATTCAGCGATCTCCGTATATTGCTATATACCTTATTGAAATTTTTGTTGCCAATGGTAAATCATTTAGAAACTGAGGTAGCATGTGTTCTAAAATGTTGCGATACACCTCGCCGGTAAGTCTTCCTGGTAGAAATACTGGTCCAATTAGACAGTCGCCCACAATTCCAACCCAATCATTTAAGGAGAACTGATGTTAAAAACGATCTTCACATATCTGTAATATGTAATAATCACACATGGTTGTTATGAATTTTTTTTAATGCATTTCTTCAGAAACTGGCTTCACCAGTGAAAAGAATATGTGTTAGGAGTTGAGGGATTAGAACTAATGTTTGCAAAAATCATTGACATAACGCAATACGTGAAGGAATATTCCCAGGTAGTAGTGCCTGAGCACGCTGAATTTAGTATGGATACAACAAATTGCGTTTATAAATTTTTCAAACTGTCCAATGACTTACATTCAAAATATTAGCATTTTTTTGCGTAGAACTTACTTGGATATTTCTCTATCATGTTTAGCACATTTTTACATGTTCTTACTTTAAACATGCAAAAGTCACTTAATCTAAACAACTGCGAACTATACATGTGATGATAAATGCCGAGAAATATTTAAATGAAATCTACTTGTACATTACTAGATAAAACAGCCATTCAAGTTATCCTTAACAATTTTTTGTACTTGATAAATTCATTAATTTTTTGTACTTGATATACTCATTTGCGTACGCCATACTTTTATTTACATTAATGATTTCAACAAATTTTAAATATGGTTGTTCACCCTGTATCTTTGAAATAAAGGGGTTTTTCAAAAATTATCATAGGACAAATATTCTTAGAATAGGCCAAGGAATAATCTTTTGAATTTTTGCCGCATGTTTGTCTAACACTCTGTATATTATGTATGATACGACAATTTATTTTATTGGTTAACAAGAAACAAAGATTTGTTCATTTGGAGATTTATTTGTATTATTATTAAAATTAACTTTCAACTTATTGTATGCAATGATAACTTAAGTGTGTTACTTTACACAACACTTATGTGTATTAAAAAAAATTCTGAGTCAATCTATTTATAGTATTTATGACATTATACTTGTAGATTTAATTGTGTTTACTGACAATGCCGCTTAATTTGAATCTAATAAGTACAAATGGCATTTATATCCTGCATAATGTAATTGATGTTTTTATCAAATAGTTTTGGAAAAGTTCTTATTTTAAATGGTATAACTGTGAATTGATTAATCTTATAAAGAGGAACGAAGAAGTGGTTTAACATAATTAAGTAGATTTGATGATTTTAAAACGTTTGAAGAATTTAGCGAAAAATGCAAAAGTGTCAGAACCTTTACAAAACTTTCTGTTAAAATGTAAGTGATATTTAGTAACATGTTGATTGCGACCGATTTGTTTGATTTGAACGTATTATTCTAGTGAATCGATTCTGCTTAATTGGCCAACAAAAATAGTTTGGAACTTTGTAAATTATGGGAATTCAAAAAATTTGCTGTTTAGTAATAAAACATGTGTGCTAGTATACCTGATTTTAGTTTTGAACGTACTGTAAATTCATATTTGTTTAGCTTAAATGTTGTTGATATTTTTATCTGTATTGTAAAATTAAATAATGTTTTGATATCAGGTCCAGATGGAATACTAAGCATGTTTTTAAAACTCTGTATTTGTACGCTTTCTGAGCCAATATTTATTGTTTTTAATTTTTCTATTAAGCTGGCAATTTTTTTCCGAAAGCTGGAAACGATCATATATTAAATCGGTTTACAAATCTGGAAATTGTAACAATGTTACAAACTACAGAGGAGTTTGTAAGCAGTTATTGCGGATCAATTAAAAAAGATCACACGCATACAATTACTGATAAACATCACGGTTTTATTAAGGTTGATCGGTTTTCACTAACCTGCGTTTGCATCAATCAAAATTTTTAGAATAGGTTAAAAATAAACTTTAAACAGATACTGTATAACTGATTTTGCAAAAGAGCTTTAATCTATCAAAAATACTAAATGATGTTTTTGAAGTACCACAAGAAACTAATTGTGGTCCATCTTTATTTTTGTTGTTTGTAAATGATTTAATAAGTAATATTATAAATTGTAATATATAAAATTGTGCCAATCTAATCGGTCAAAGACATTAGGGTTTTAGGTAATTTTTGAAATAAACTAAAAATGCAATCAAAAATTGGGTGTTCCCACACATTTATTCAACCTTCTATAATACGCAATGAACAAAACGCTATTTATATTGGCAATTTTATTATTATATATATATATATATATATGGTCATGTATGAGACAAGTGTACGAAATGAAAATTTGTTTTTGCTCAAACCTCTGAAAATGCCTTCTTCTACATGAATCCGATTATGTGAATTTTTTCAGATTTTTTCAGTGAGCCTTTTCCAAGCAATAATTTAAAAAAATCGAGGTTTTTGAGTTTTTTTACATTTTTTGATCATTTGAAACTTCTCAGGATTCCATTTTTAGGAAAAAAAATATAAGAAAATTTTTCCTTCAAAATTGTCTAAAGAATAAGTAAAATACTTTTCTTTGAATTTTGAAAATTTTGCAGAACTTTAAAAGACAGTTTTTCTTAAAAAAAGATGACTGGTATTTTTTTTCAAATCTAGATAAAAACGTGCTTTTATATGTGCAAAAGACACCCTGAAAATTTCAGGAAGTGCCGTGTGTTACGTTCCGAGATGTCTTACAATGTATTCTCAGAAATATTTAAAAATATCGAAAAAAGGTTTATATTTTAAATTGTTATATGGAAATTGAAAATTTTTTTTTTTAAATTGACAGGTTTTTAAGAAATATGCAATGATTTTTGTATGAATATTTTAAATTTTACCAAAATGTTACTTACGATGGCGTAACTATTATATAAATAATTTTTATAAAACTTAAAAAAAATTAAAATCAATTACTCATCCTCAATCGAACCTGAATGTGGCTAATCGGTTTTTTCTTGTGTTGATACAACAAAATGATTCATGCATTAGTAATTTGTATTTGGCGATTATAGTTATTTCGGATAACAAACAATCTACATCTAAGGCACACAATAAAATTAAAATTAAATTAAATCTTTCATTTATAATTCATTTTATTTATCCTCTGTGGATTCGACATTTTTTCTATTTAAAGTTAGTATATAATCAACAGAGCATTATCAAACCGAACCAGTTATAAGAAATAAATCCGGAGCAGTTTAATTTAAATATAGAACGAATAGGTAATTAAACGAACGTAAATAGTTGAAAATAAAATTTAAATTTCTTTTTTATTCATTTATTACTCAATATTAAATTACATCCAATTTCCAAAACACACAATGTGTTTGTCAATGTATCTATTATGTTCTATATTATTATTATGAAAAGTAATTCTTCCAATCTTGTTGGTGTATTAGATATTTTATGATACCTATAACATGAATGTTTTATAGACTATAAAGTATATCTTTTCTATAAAACTTATACGTGATAATGAAATTTTTATAATTATGTTAACAATGCATGTTAATTTGTTAATATAATTCTAACAGAATTCAAAAGTGGAGATAAAACTTGCATACTAGATGATATAAATATTTAAAAAACTGGAATGATAGAGAATCAAACAGACAAAATTGTTGTTAGTAGTTAGTTTATAATTCCAATATAATTCATACATAAGGCATACTTTACAAAATATATTTTTTAAATAAACAAAAGATTATATCACATATACAAATTTTATACATAAATGTCAATAAAATTAGTGTATAAAATAAAAGTTTGATGGTCTTAAATAAGCATTCATGTTATTTTTATATTTACTTTTATTATATTATCTTTATTATTATTGTTTTTTTTTTTACTTTTAACTTTCAATTTAATATGGGGTGCATTTACACAAAAGGTAATATTAACATACTAGAAACAAAAATGATATATAGCTAATATTTTTAAGTAACATTTATAATGACGTTTTAAAATAAAAACAACAATCACATAAGTTATTGATAAGTATTTCTGACAATGTTACAGACAAACAAATAATTTTTTAAAAACCAGAAATAAATGTTGTCTTCAGAGAAGTAAATATAAGTTGCGATTATAATTAAAGTGACGTAAACTATATTACATTATATTAGAGCGTACATTTTGTGTTTGATTTAATAATTCTAAAAATCTATTCAAAACATCTTACATTTAGTCTTTTAGTTTTTTTTTTAAATCATGCATTGTATGCTACAACTATTGAAATGTTCTGGACAACAACTGGTTAATTGAATCCGAAGTTAAGACCAAAAATGCGTTTATGATAAACAATTAATATCTTCTAAACGGACCTACAAACTTAAACCAAGTTCAGTTAATATTTGTAGAAGCAATAGTAAAAAAAAACTTTAAAATTATTTAAAAAAATTAAACCCATATAACTTTTGTTACGAAAAACGATACAATACAAATTGGCAACAATTGTAAACATTGCAAAACATAATCTATTTTTGTAGTGAATTTAGATTTTGAGTTGTAAACTTTATGTGCGTGACAACTAAATTACAAGCGATTTTTTATATGAGTAATAAACTGAATTAATTTTTTAGTGTAATTACTAATTAAAATAAGTTTTAACGTTGTATACATTTAATGCATTATGTATATGTTGATAACGTTGAAGTTTAGTTAAAGTTAAAAAAAAATTGGTTTGTAATTAAATCAGTGGCGTGCAAAAGAACAAAATAATATTTAATTTTTAGAATAACCATTTTTGTTCTTTTGCTCATTAGTGTTTTACTTACAAAACAATATTTTTTAAACTTACAAAATTTTAACATTGTTATCATATTCGTAATGCATATAATTATTTTATTTGGTAATTACACTTGAAAAATTTATTCAGTATGCTGCGCATACACAAAATCACTTCTATTACAGATGGCATGCACAGATAGTCTACAAATAATAATAAAAATGCACCTTGTAAATGGCTTGTATTTTATGATGCTTTACGATTGTTGCCAATTTATGTTCAGTAATACCTGCTATCATGTTGTCCAAAAGTTTTTCTTAAGCTGGTAAGTCCGTTTAAAAGATACCAATTGTTTATTAAAAACACGTTATTGGTCTTAAGTTTGGATCTAATTTTTTATTGTAAATTACAATTACAATTAATATCAATAACAAAACATGTGTTAATAGCAATGTTATATCCGATGCGAATGTACTCTGTGGCTGTGTTAGCAGGATGTACCATAGTTGACTAGTTACATCATGTTTAATTCTAATAAGTCAGTGCACTGATTCATAGAAGTATATTTTAGAAGTTTTTGTTAAAATATTTATCAAATATTAACGATTAAAAATACATATAATCATATTTATAAGACAATATAAGTTTAATGAATTTGATCTTTCTCTGCTTTTTACATGTATAACAGTTGACTCATACAATGTATGATTTAAATTAAAATTAATTTTGTGGGCGTATGTTTCACTATACAAACACTACACAATAATAACATAAGAATATGTTTAAAATGACAACAAACAAAATTGTTATCTTATTATTCTATGTTAAGATGATCAGATGTTTATAAGTCAAAGAGTATAATATATTCTTGTTTTATCTTATTTAATTTTTGAACATCTTTTTCACCTATATTTGATTTTTTATTCTGTGCTAATTCACTTACAACCGCGCTTGAAATATATGAGAACTCAATTTTTTTTTCGATAAAGTACGATAAATTTTTTGGAAAAATCTTTACTCTCCGCGATCTGATAAGATACAGATTTTGTCGCGAGATCTGGCAGGACGTCTTCTACGGGGGGCTTAAGTTCTTTGCATAAGTCGTTCTTTTTGCACTGTTTTCAAGATTAATTAGTCTCGAAAACGGTGCTTTGGAACGGCCTATAAGCATACTGGGCCCAGTTGACGTCTATTTCAAAACTGGAGAGGCAGCTTTGTTATTTTTGACATTTTGTGAATAGAATTCTGTTGTCTACAGTTTATGTTTTCTTTAAACAATATTTTATATTGCTGGATTTTGATATTTTTGGGATTTTATGAAGAAATTACAATTTTTTAGAATTTATATCCGGATTTTAGTGCTTTCTAGGAATTGTTTAAAATTTTGTGATCGGATTTTGAACTTTTTAACAGTTTATGCCGGATTTTGATTTAACAATATTTTTGATATTTTAAAACCAGAATTTTCTATATTTAAGATTAAAAAAATCACTATTTTTAAAAGTTTAAATTTTGTTTTCTTTTAGAAATTTTTTTTTTAATTTTAAAGTTGATTTTGCAATTTTTGACATTTTATAAAGAGAACTTTGCAGTATTTAATTGTTTTTGGCAGGATTTGACTCTTTTTGACTTTTAATAATTAAAGTTTTGCATTATATAACAGTTTATCAGTAAATTTTGGTGTTTTGTGACAATATTTTTATAAAAATGAATTAATAATTTATTCAAAATCAGTCAATCAAATCACAGCGGCCAAGGGTCAAGTATAGACAATTGTTTCGGTTCTAAAAGCCTTGCACGACCACGGCATCGCATGATAGCAAAGACTATTTGGAATAAATATTTCTGTCCTTATTTATGAACACAATTGACACTAGTTTTTTGTTTTATTATTTATAATATTTTTATAGTCAGGTTTTTGACATTTTTGAATTGAATTTTGCACCTTTTGATACATTATAGCCGATTTTTGCTTTTTTTAACAATATTTTTGATATAAATAGAATTTTAACGTGTTAACACTTTCTGGCCAGATATAATTTTTTTAACAATATTTTCATAATGCATAGCTGGATTTTTGCAATTTTTGATTTTTTGAGAAATAAACTGAACATGATAGGAGTAAGTGTAACAGGTTGGAAGAATAAGGAAAAGTAGACTACGAATGGGCAAAATTCTATTTTAGCAGAGAAAAAGAGGACAAAACAAGTGTGTGAGTGAAGTGATATACAAATGTAGAACATACATGAATGCAAGTGTATATGTATACCAGCAGTTATGAAGATGATGCGGTAGAAGAAGTATATATTGCAGAGTAGAAAACATTTTAGAGAAAGAACGGAGGGGTTGCTGCAATATTGTGATGGGAGACTGGAATGCTAGTTTGGGTAAAGGTAGTGTAAGATGAGTGGTGGAAGTAGGAGTATAGAATTAGAAAAGGAAATGATAGGTCAAAACACGTGGTTTACAAACCACTAGACTAGACTGCTTACTTGGAATGCACATGATACATGAAACAAATAAATTTTATCATGATTTAAGACAGGTTTAAATGTGGGTTATCAAAAACGGGTATACGCAGTGACTATATACTTATGATTACAGAGTTGGTTATAAGGCTAAAAAGAGTAATAAAAGCACACTTAATAAGAAAGTAGGGTTTGAGAAAGCTAAAAGAAATAGACAAAGTAGAATTAAGAAAGATAAATAGAAAACGACATAGGCAAATTTAAGATAGCACAACCAAAATAGAGCAGAAATAGAAAAAAAGTTGAACAGAATCAAAATAGGAGTTAAAAACCAGTAAATTATTGGGTATAGGAAAACGAGGAGAGAAACAAAAACAATGGGTAACACAAGAGATAATAACTAAAACGGAAGAGAGAGGAAAAATTAAAACACAAAACACAAAAGAAGCAAAAAATATATAAAAGTCTTAATACAGAACTTGAAAAAGAAACGGATAATGCCAAACAGGAATGGCTCAAAATGTATGAGAAAAATGTGGAACCTCTTTCCAGCATTCCGCTTTCACAAGGGAGTGAGCATAAGAGGATGAAGACTTTATTTAATTAGCAAATGAAACGATTGGGTTTGCGGAGAGCACAAAAAACTGAAAATGCTAATTTACATAGTTTACAAAATAGAATCAATGTATAAATATAAACCAAAACAAGACTAAGGTTATAAGAGTTATTGGAGAGGGAGAAGAAATGGACGTGTACGTGAACAGAGATAAATTAGAGCAATTGTAAGTACTTTGGTACAGAAATGACAAAAAATGAAGAAGCGAGAGATAAATAAGGGTACGCATAGGAATAGCAAAAGAAGGAAAGGTAAGATTTTGAGTAGCAAGTTATATATGTATATAAACCTGCAAAAAAAACGTGTGTGTTTCTATAAAGATGTGAAACTTGTTTGATAGAAAAATAAACGTATAGAATCATTTGAAATGTGGCTCTGGAGAAGATTAACAGGCATTAAGTAGTCAAACATATCCGGAATAAAGAAGTATTAAGAAGAACAGGGAAGGAAAAGTTCTAACAGATAAAATCATAAATAAAGTTGATAAGGCATTCATTGAGAAGAGAAGGACGTGTTTAAAGAAATAGTGATAGCAAACCTAAAAAGAAAAAGGAGCAGACAAAATATGTTGATGTTTTGACATAAGAAAGGTACAGTAAAATGAAGAAAAGGACGGAATACTGAGAAAACTGAAGGAGAGTCACTTAGGACTTGCAAAAAACATAACACCAATAATGATAATTGGTGCAAACAGTTGAAATAGGGTAAAGAATCTATTCATTATGACTTAAAGTATGTAAAACTTCTGAAAGCACAAACTGACAATATCATTTTCAAAGTTGAAAATTGATTGACGAGTAAAAGTTTTTGTTATTTCTAGGAAAATAGCAATATTAAAAACTAAAATTAGTGGTAAAAACATAGTTGTTGTTTTATTTACTTATTAAATATGCAGTACGCAACCACCTTGATGATCAAATTAGCCTGTACGGCACAGCAGACCAAACTGATAACAAATTAAAGAAGAAATACAAAAGTATATCCCAGGACATCTGGTTTAATTTCAAATGTCTGAGAAATGCAGTAGTACCTGCGTATGTCAACGTTAAAACTCGATCTAACATGCCAAAGCTAAGTCAGCAGTTCACGCAGCTCAACTAGCATATATACGAGCGGAAATCAAATATCTTTATAGGAGAAGAGACGCCATCCAATATCATCTTAAGGTATCACAGTCGGAACTGACTTTTAAACTACACCTCATTGAATTTGATTTATTTGATGATTTTGTTTGCAACAATGTAAGCAAAGTAATTAACAAAAAAAAATAATTTAAAAGAAAAAACTAGAAACTTTTAAAGTTAATAAAATAAAACTACGAACGAAATAAATACTACACAATCAAATTCTACTCCAAAATTTATAAATTTATCAAATACCAGTTTTAATGAATCAGAAGAAACCTTTTTATCTAAAAATCCGAACTACAGTCTCTACAATAATAATAAAATAGTAAAAACAACAACTGTAATAGAATCAAAAATTGCACTTAAAAAAGTAAGTGACCCCTTTATTCCAAGAGCTCACATTTCAAATGTCATAAATAGTCTATCTCAAAAACCACCATCAGATTTATCAATTATCATATGTAATATTCCTAGTGCATAGAATATTGACGATAATTTATTGGAATCTCACGAATGCATTTTTGCGGACGGCAATCGGCACGAGCCGCAGGCGAGTGCCGATTGCCTATCGCGAAAATGCATTCGTGATATTCCAATAAATTATAAAGCAATATTCTATCCACGAGGGATATTTAATAAGACTATTTCCTGAGCGACATTACATCTTTCGGAATGACATTTTAATATTAAAAAAATATAAAATTCAAATTGCGTATGCTTATGTCCATTGTTATGTTCATTTATTGTCATAGCAACGTAACAATTATATCGGCAATTTTGCATTGAACAAATTACAGCGACAATTTTTACGTCATTACTGACAATACCACAATAACAAAAATTGTCGCTAAATACGTACGTGATTGCATGGTCGAATTTCTGATATTTGCTAAATGTGATTGGTTGCTTTGACGGACGGATGACGGGAGGGAAATAGTTAAATTAATAAAATCAAAAACTTTACTTAGGCCTGTAATATCCAACTCCTAATAAAGCACCTAATAAACTATTAGCTGAATAACCTAACTTTTTTCAAACTTTATTTTGATTTATTTTTCTTTCACCTTTAAGCGGCTAATAAATTATATGCCTAATGTTTGTATTTGTTATAAATATATATGTTAAGCGTATATTTAATTGGCTGTTCATAGGTTTTAATAAAATAAATAAAATAAAAAGTTAGGTTATTCAGGTAATAGTTTATTAGGTGGTTTATTAGAAGTTGGATATTACAGCCCTTAATCAATTAATAATAACAAAAGCAGATTTAAGTCGTGAAATGTATTTTGTAAAAATATATATACTTTATATACAGGGTGTTTCAAAACATGTGTCGAAAAATAAAGGGTGGGATTTCTTGGCAATCGCACGTAAATTTTTTTTTTTATTATTTAAACATTTATTTTACAAAACTAAGCAATAACATAAAAAACAAAAAAAGTACAAAAATTGTTGAAAATTACCTCTTCCTACTTTAACGCAGGCTTCCAACCTACGTCTTAGTGACTGACGTACTCGTTCGAAAATGCCTGGAAAGTTTCTTATCGTATTGCAGGATGCTATAATGCGATTTCTTGGTTCGTCATCAGTAATAACTAATGTAGTGTAAACTAAACTTTTTAAGTGACTCCACAAAAAAAAAATCCAAAATATTTAGATCTATGGGCCTTCTCGACCTATTCAACGGTTTCTATACTGTTTATTTAAACTAAAATGTGCAGGAGCACCATCGTGCATGAACCACATTTCGTTTCTTAATTGAACCGGAACGTCTTCTAAAAGTTTTGGCAGCTCTTCTTCAAAAAAATTATGATATGATTGACCATTTACCCTAAACTGCAAAAAATATGGACCTATTAAATGGTCTCCTACAACACCTGCCCAAACATTAACGGAAAATATTTGCTGATGATGGCCTTCTATTATGGCATGTGGATTTTTGTCGGCTCATACATGATTGTTATGGAAGCTCATAATCGCATCGCAAGAAAAATTTGTTTCGTCCGTAAATAAAACTTGCTTTAAGAATCGAGGATTTTGCGCAATTCATTCTTGAAACCATTGACACATAGCCAATCTTTGCGGAAAATCCGCTGGTAAAAGGGCTTGTACTCGATGTATGTGATAAGGATATAACATCTGGTTTTTTATTATCCTCCACACTGTTACGTGACTAAGGTTTAGGTTTAAAGCTATTCTTCTAGTGCTACTTGATAGATCTTCTTTGATTTCTTGAAGAACATCTTCTTCGATTTGCGGAGGTAGCATGAAAGTCTCCTATTTCCTACAATTTTTTGATGTACACTTCCAGTTTGATGTAGACGTTCGTGAGTACGAATGAATGTTCTTTCATTTGGTATCTGTCGGTTTGGAAACCTTTCTTGATAAATTCGACGAGTTTTTGCTGCATTTCCATTGCCATAAACAAAATGCATATCGCACATCTCGCTATCACTGTAATTATTTATTTTGCTATCACCACGCAAGCAAAATACTAAGAATGGGCAAATTAATTGGGTTATAAAGATTATAAGTTTCCGCGATATTGACTCCTTTTGTAAAAAGGTTATTTAACAACTAAACAACAATTGTCAATAACTTAAATGCATGAAACAAATACATGAACGCTGACGACTAGATCAAAAACAATCGTTTTTATCAACAACAATACTTATTTTTATGTTTTCCATCATAAAATGCCGTATTTCTATTAAACAGTTTACGTTAGAGCTTTTGACTAGGAGTACCTTTTTGTGTAGAAAATATTGGTGGATCACAATGTGCTTTCAGAATGCCAATTTCCCAAATTTCATAGAAATTAGAGCCCTAAAAACCTCACGCAACCCTTATATCTTCGTCAATGGCACATGAAAAAAATTGAATAAGCGCTTAATAAGTAGCTACTATTAATGCTAAGATGTGTACAAACGCTGACTTTTGTATCTGAAACGGTTTCTGAGATATCGTCAAAAAATTTAAAAAAAATTAAAAATTTACACCGTTTATCTTGAAAACGGTGCGTTTGCGGAACCACGTTAATGGGATTTTTTTTTCTTATAATTAGCCAACCAATCCCATAGTTTATTTTCCGACACATGTTTTGAAATACTCTGTATAATTTTACAATACATTTGTTGTAAAAACATAGTAGATGTTTTATTTACTTATTAAATATGGAGTACCACATAGTAGCCATCGCAACCATCTTGATGTTCTTATTATTTTTTACAGTCATATTCTGTTATTAATATTTTTTCTATTTTGACACACTGTTGAAATACTAGTTTTTGATACTTATTGTTGCCAACAAATTTTGACTATTGTGATGTTAGTTAGTTAAAAATTGTCAGTTTTAGAAAAAAAATGTTTGAATCCATTTCTCAATTTTGGACTTAAATATTCCGATCAATTTTATTTTTAAAATTTTTTCTGGTATTTTATTGAAGGTATTTTTTACTGCTACTTTGGTTTTTTGAGATCCATACTTGTTATTGTATTATGGTTTAGTTTTGTAGTCATATGAGGTTGCCAGTTTAGGTCCTTGTCAATCACTACCTCTAGATTTTTTGTTACATTTGCATGTATTCTGTGTTTGAAGATTACATTTATAACTATGAAATATTTGATTTTGTACTTCTAATAACAACTCGAAAATATGTTTATGACAAAATAGAAATATCAGAACTACATCAAACTAATTAATGCGGAGAAGAACTACTCACTATTAAATATGGCTAACCTAATAGAATTTAGAAATACAACAAATGATGGAAAAATATCTTGGAAAGAGAATGCATAACATGGCAAACATTTGCAAGAACTTAACCAATTTTGTAATGATTTTACAGCATTAAATGCTTTGTTAACTTGTGGAGCACTCTTTTCTGAAAGTGGGGCATTTTTAATTGCTATTTAAGATCAAGTAATTAAAACTAAAAACTACCAAAACATTTATTATTAAAGACGGAACACAAGATGATGAATACAAAAATATGCAAAATTTCTAATGAAAATATTTAGCACATTACATCGAATTGTTCAATAATTGCAAATACTGAGTATAATAATAGACATGATAATGCAGCCAAATTTATTTATCAAGACATTGTTTAAAAAAAAAAATTGTATCTGAAAAAATATGGTTTATTACAAATACACAAATGAAGATTACAAAATATATATTACGATAGAAGTATTTTAACGGATCAATCAATAACATTTGTTTACAAAATCAACAAATACACATTTTTGATTAATATCACAATTCCAAATACAAATAATTTACAAATACCTCATTCTGAAAAAAATACTACGTATACCAGCTTATCTATAGAAATAGAACAATTTTGGAACATGAAAAAAATAAGTATTATTTCTATTGTAATGTATGCTACCGGCATAATTCCATTAACATTTCATGGTGCTTTAAAAAGATCTGAAAAGTCAGTCAACGTTTTACAAATGAAAGAAGTAAAAAAATGTGATTTTCAAAGCAAGGCCACCGTGAAATGGTTATCTTTGCGTGTGCAATTTTTCTATCCGCTAACTGGAGATGTCTAAGGGACGGTATTATAAAGACAAAATAAATCACCGAATAAAACAAATCTCAAATTAAATATATTCGACGAATAAAAGTATTCCGATATTGCCAACTAAATTAACTATTCGTATAATAGTTATTGATGTGTTGTATTGTAGCCTTTGTTATATTACAATAATCACTACAACATTTTGAAAGGCAGTTGCATAAAATCCTGGAGCAATCAAAAGTTGATTTTCTCCAGAAATTGGTCCACGTTAAAAATAACCTAAGAAACATGACGTGGCAAATTATTTATTGAATAAATTTTAATGCCTAGATTTAGGATGATTAATTTATTCCACAGATTTAGTTTCCTACTTTTATTATTTGACGTTTATAATACCGAAATCAGCCAAGTAAAATAATTTACTTGGTTAGTAAATAAAATCTACAGATTTTAATGAAATTATTGAGTTTAGGATAATTACTATATACTTCTAACACTATTTTGCCATAAATCTAATAAACATAAAACTGTTGCATATATAACGTATTAAGTTTAAATATAATAAATTTAAAAAAAAAATCTTTTTTAAATGAAAAAGCTATATTTAAAAATATCTGTATAGTGGTAAAACGTTATACATATTATTATTAATATTAATTAGATCATTTATTTTATGTTTAAAAATGGGATTTGTATAATGATTCTCTTACTTTTGATTAAAATGTTATTTATTTATTTTGCGCAAAATAAAATTTGTAGGTTGGTTTGACACAAATTTCGGATATCCGTTCATAAACTTTCAGGAAACATTTTTTAATAAAAAATAACATAATTATTTATTAATTTAGCATTGGTTTGAAATAACATGCATATTGCCGGAAGTTATATTATTTTTATACTGTTGTTGATTTCTACATCATTGGCTTAATTATAATAGTGTTAAAATAATTGCAGTGGTGGCCTTGTTTGTATATAATTTCCAAACATAATGTTAAATGTGTCCGTTGGTCTACATAATTGCAATAAACAGGAAATGCGGAAATGATATTGCAATCATGACAAACGCAGAGTGCATAGGAAATAAAGGGGATGAGAAGCATTATGCTACTTTTTCTCATCTCTCCACCCCGGCTTCCTTATGTTCTCGAAATTCTTTTTCTTCCTAATATTTTGTCAGCATCCAATATGACTGCACGTGTGGAAAACATTTATTCCAACATAATAATAAATGTTTTCCACACACACAAAATCTAATATATTAGTCATTTGTTTCATCAAAATATAACAAAGAACTACTATATTATTTATCAAATAAAAGAATATTACACTGTTAAGAGTGAGTATTCACTGTATACTAGACAGGTGTTTAGATTTAGAATGATAAATCTCTTTATGAAACATATTTTAGTTAAAATCCTAAACTGCTTACTGTCATCGTACATATATTTTCTCATCATCACTTATATTACATCTAGATTATCTATAGCATTCCCTTCGCATCCTTTCCGTTTGTGATATAATTTATTTTCATAACCCGAATTTTTCACGTTTCCCATCACATCGTAAATACACAAACTTAGTACGGAATATTAAAGTGCAAAGCGTGATCGAAATCGATTTTATATGCAAAGAATGTAAAAAGATGTTGGTAATTTAAAATTGGTTGGAAAATTGATGTTTTTATAAATAATTTTGTCTAAAATACGGTAGTAAATAACTACCATTAACATAAATACATTAATGCAACATAAACTGTAATTATTAATATTTATTCAACATTATTAATGTACAATGTGTATAATTTGATAAAATATTGTCATTGAAGTAATAAATTTTAGTATTTTTAGTGATATATTGTAATTACAAAATAATTGAATTGTTACATATTTGCAACAATTTTTTATGTAAAATAATATTCTTGAGGTAAAATATAACAAATATTTTCGAGTATTTATAGTACGCCACATGTATAGAGGTCAGAAATATTTTAGTAATGTTTATTTTTCGAGAATACGCTTTAATATAAACAGGACACGTTTTCATTAAAACTTAGTTCTATTTTATCGACGAAAGAGGTGTGTTGCATTAAAATTGTTTATGATTTTTTTAAGTTGATATATGTTTGTGATTATATTGTTGTAATTTATAGTTAAAATATAAACAATCACTAGTGATGTTAATATAAAAGTTATGCATTGTTGTTCTGGTAAGTTTTTAATAATAGAAAATGCTCTCGATCATCAATACTAATAAAAGAACATATAATCATGTTTTGTTAAAAGCCACTACGTCAGTTTTAAAAGTTCTGAGATAATCAACAAAACCTGTCTAAAAGTAATAGTCATTTAGTGCTAAAATGTTGACTATTGCCAGCCAAACATTAAAACAAATATTGTCTCTTTTTATAATATAATCCAAAACAAATCGGTTTATATTTAATACTTAAAATTAACTACAAAAAAATCTAAATGCGACTTCAATAAAAATGGCGGAGAATATAGATTTTATATGCAAGATCTTTATTCTTTGTGAACAAATCAGTTGTATTTTTAAACTTTAAAATTAATTTAAGATTTAATTGTACTACTAATATTTTATTGCATTTGATAATTAAAGTTTTAATTAATTACTGAAATTACTTATAGACTTTGTTATTTTTAAGAATAGTATTGATATCAATTTATTTGTATTGTTTTAGTAATAAAAAAATGTGATTTTGTTCAAACATGTATATAATTAACTATACTTATGATAATAAAAATAAATTTGTCAAATAAAAGTCATTTAGTAGATTAGTAAAACCGCGTTTACAGATTTATGGGCCTATTTTGAACATACTTTAACATCGATGTTAGCTAACATCGCTGTAGAAATTAGTTTTTAACCAATCAGATATTAAGTTTTTTAAATATTATCTAGGAACGTTTAATATATTAATTAACATCGCTGTAAAATGTTGAGAATACGGCTATTAAAATATCTTTTGTAGTTTTGGAAAAAGGCCGAACCTAAAGTTTAGATGTTTTACATATCTCACAGTTATGCATTGTCAAACTTGCAAGTTGAATATATAATAGTAATTTAAAAAAATAATATATGTGATAGGAGTGTTTATTAATTAATGTATAATAGTATATTGTAGTATAAGTATAAGTGCAAATGAGTAAGCGCTCCATCAAACGAGTTTTTTCACAAGTGTATTTTATACTATTTTTACTAAAGTACATTATCATAAACCGTCTGTTTTTTTATTTTAAATTAATTAATAAATAAAAACATTTTAAACAGTAAGCAGACTGTAACTTATTTGTTAACGACATTTTTTATTTAATTAATTAATATTACATTTTTTAAATATAAAATAGTATATTATGCTGAATAAAGTTAAACAATGTCTTTTTCACACATATGATTGTCGGTGTGCTGAAATGGTTCAATATGAAATTGCAATTTACGGTTTATAATAATATTATTAATTATACTTCTAATGTAATTATTATTGAAATACTATAACCGTTGATTGGCAAATATAATAGGATACGCAGCTTGTAATAATATTATGTTTATGACATGTAGATGGCGTATACACGTCAAATTATTATTGAAACTCTAATAGCATTTATTTTGCAGATATTATAAATATTTTATCTCCATTATTCACTATAATATCATTGCAAACAGAATGTACGTAGTATGAACGTTTATAAATTTGTGTGTCATTGCCATCTATATTTCGTAAACAGTATTTTATCTCAGGTTGCGTATCTTAGTAAACGCTATAACAATTAATTAATACTACAAAGAACTTTGCAATTTAAAAAGTTATTTATTTTTCACTTTGACTATACCAACCAGCGATGTGAATTTAAAACCGCTGTAGTTAAACTGTTAATTTGTCCGGTATTTTAAATTTAAATAAAATTAGTAAAAATTGTTATAGACTATAAAATAACTAGTAATAATTAAGGGTTGTTATGTTTAAAACAAATTGTTTCAAACTAGTTTATAACAAGAAACATTGTTTAAAACAGTTTATAACATTGTTTTTTTAAATATTTTGTTAATTATCTCCGGAAAATATAAAGCATAAATAGCGTTTTGGTTAGTTTTGATATGGTTGGACAATTATAGCAACGTACACGCTGCAAGCGGCCGTGTTAGTAAAATTGTTCAACTGCGCCATCTCTTGCAAAAACAAAACATTTACTACTTGCGCCTGTAGACAGCAAACAATTTTTAAAAATTATTTACACAAATGTTTAAAGCATGTTTTCAACTTGTTTTAAACATGTTTTTTATTTATTTTGTTTTAAACTGTTTTAAACAAAATAAAACATGTATAATAATAAATACAGTTGTTTTTTTTAATGTTTTTTTTTCCAACCATGTTATAATAACAAGAAAATTAATTGCAGACGTAACCATTTACGACCGGTACGTTCTTGTGAGATTTTTGAGATCAATAAAAAATAGAGGGAGATAACTAAATTTAACAAATGATTGAATAAAATTAAACAATTTTAGTAATTTAAAATTATGAAATAATAGTAATTAAACAACGGCAAGGTGCGAGCAGTGCGCCGACGTGCATTTATGCTGCATAAACGTACCCTTATAGAGCCAACAATTTTAACATCTACAATATTCTAACCGGTACGTGTTTTTTGCAGAAAATGTATATTTTTCTTATTATTGATATCACAACAAGTTTTTTTTTGTTAGTTTTATTATTGTTTCTCTTTTAATTTTTGTTTTTTACTGAACATGCTTCGCAATTTTCTTACAGTTGCTAGCTATAAGAATCAATGTACAATATGATTTGAACATTCCGGGACAGTTGCATTGGTACTTTTTGTTCTGATGAGAAACAAGCTTTAAGCTTTTTGGTAAAGCTTATACTAAACATTGCAAAAATATATCTTTTAAACTGGCATTGTCGTTGTTTGCGCTACATTTTGAATGAATAGTTTTGCGCAGTCGTTATTGTTTAATAAAAATTATGAAGACAATTTTATTAAATTATACTTATTTGTTATAATTTGGGTGGATTTTTTATGCATGCATGGTAAAGCAATCAAACGAGAAAATAAACTCATTTAATATAGATGTTGTTTTCTAATAACTGGATAACTACTTCTAGAAATTTACAATATATAACTGAATATATTTTAAGAATTGAGAAATAGCTTGTCAAATAAGTTCACATGAGAGAATCGTATAGTTAAAGCTTTGATTTGACGGCTATCAAGCCACACTCTATGTTAAAAAAATACCTCTTTTGATAGTTAAATATATTTTTTAATATTTTTTTTAAATAAATCATTTCCTAAATTATTGCACATTAAATATTATCGTCATAACTTTTTCTATTTTTTTCTAGGAACATGGATCAATATGGTTATCTAATGATTTTGAATAGACTAATAAGAGGCTTAGTTTTGAAAGGTGTTATTTATACCGTTTTGCCGACTGGCGTTACTTTGCCAACCAATAATTGATATCTACCTTGGGCATAAATCGAAGAGTGGCAAATGTCTAAAATTTTTTTAGTATTAAAGGCCGGTCTTTCAATTTCAGCTTAAAATAAGATTGGAGTTTAAGGTTGGTTTAGTTTTGTGTATTTCAATTAAAAAACCGACCGACTTTGTCAATGTGATATGTTATAATTACATTATATTTGTAAATAGGTTGTGTATCAAGATCAAAGTGCAGAAAAAAGTGGAACATTCAAATTTTGGTAAAATTGTGATAATATGTTTTGTTGTTTAAAAATGTTGTGCGTTACAAGATTTTAATTAACAATATTTTCAAAAAAGTTGTAATAATATAATTTAAATTTATTTATATTGTCATTTTACTACAAACATTTTACAGAATAAAACATAACATGGTTAGAAATCAGAGATTTTTACTAGCAACCTAAAATACATTTTTTATTTTAATCTGAGATCACAATTAGATTAAGCTATGATTGAAATTCTAAACACGATCTTCTAGAAACTAAAAATATATAGTTTTTAAATGAATAATTAATGTATCAGCTTATTTAAACTAAAAAATAAAAATAAAAACCTTTCAATATAATCAAAAAGATTCTTTGAATTTCTGAAAGTTCTATTTTAATTTAGTTGTTTATGTTATTGTATTAACAAAATGGCGGTATAATACTTATAATTAGCACTTGTCTATTTTGACTTATCATATTTTAAAACTACAAATGCGGTTTTTTAACACGTGACAAAATGATAAATTACCACATGCGTTATAATAATTTTAAAACTATTATTTTTTTAAAACTTGTAATAACATTTTACACATTTTAAAACTAAGCCTTTTGGTCTATTTTATAACTCATAACAATCTCGTTACAATTTGATAATCTATTGTATAACAATAAATATAAAAGAATTTCATAGAGTTAATAAAAAAAGCATTGAATTTGATAATCGTTACTGAACGATTGAAATCGATTTGACACATAATCTATTTTTATTATTAATAATAATAAAACGAATACATTTATTTAATTTATTAGTTTTAAATATTGGTAATGAATAGTCCAAACTTATATCTAGTTCAATTACAAAGAAAAAACATGAAAACAATAATAAAATTTTATGTATATATTACGGTTAGTTAAAGTGTGTTCTTAAGTAGTTTATAACTAGTTAAATAGTATATAAACAAACAACTGGCTGGTTAGTTTAGTAAAAAGTAAAGTGTTCAGTGAAATAACTACAGAGATTGGTTTGTTTATAATCTATTATTTTAGCTAGTAGCTAGTATGTATGTTAGCACACCAATAATGTTTCTAGCCAAGATGCTAGTTTATTAATTAGCAAAGACAATTTGTTATTTTGTGAAATAATAAAACAGTCTACATAGTAAATCACAAATTTATTCTCACAAATACATTACAAGATTTGGCTATACTAGAGCTTTTTACGGATGAAATAAGTTATAAAATGTTTTATCTGTAGAAGGTTTTTACTTTTATTGCTTTGTACCACATTGGTGCACTATAAAGAATTGTTGACTCGGCGACAGAGTTTTACAAATGCCTCTTACAGGTTGACGGTCCGCTTATGTTAGGTATCTATCTATACCAACAAAAGTGAAAGCATCGTCGATCAGTATACCAAAGAATTTAATAGCTTGTTTACTCTGCGTATAGTTTACAGATCACCTTATACATATAGTATAGTTGTATTTCTATAGTTGAAGGTAACAGTGCTTCTAAACACACTTGTGGATCTTTTCGTAATAGCGTTACTGTTTTCTCGGGGTTAGCTTCTGTTACTGATTGGTTAGCCATCTGTCCATCATATCTATGGCGTCATTTGTTTTATACACCAATTCATTATAAAATTTTAAATTGTAAGCATGCAGTAAAATTAAGCAATATTTTGACAATACAAATATGAACTGTTTGCATAACAGGTGGCCTAAAATATAGAGATAACTGCTCCGTCTAAATCTGAAGATGATGCAAACTACAATGTTACTAAGTTTTAGAATAAACTAACTACTAAAATTCAACAACTAAATATAAATAAATTTAAAATTAAAAAAATAACCTGCTTACACTAAAGTGTTTTATACATTTAATGAATATATCGAACATGTTTTGCTATGATAATAAATGTATTATTGATGTACATAATTATAAATGAATGGGATTATGTAATCACTTTAAATGAGCCGTTTTTTTTAAATTGTTTACTATACTATTTGTTTTGACAGATCAACTTTGACAGCTGTCAAGCAAACATATGAAAACATGTAGTATAGTAAACAATTTTAAAAAAGCGGCATATTTAAAGTGATATAATAGAGTGTGCTGAACATGATAGAGGAAGATCCAAGTAGTTTTACGCAAAAACATGTCAATACTTTGAATGTAAGTCATTGGACAGTTTGGAAAATTTTCAAAGGCATATTGTTGTATCCATACCACATTCAGCGTGTTTAGGCACTACTACCTGCAGATTTTTCTTTATGTATTGCGTTATGTCATTAGCTTTTGCAACCATAAGTTCTCAATTCTTGACACATATTCTTTTTATCGATGAAGCCAGTTTCTCAAGAAATGCAATAAAGAATTTTTGTAACAACCATGTGTGGGCAAATGAAAATTTGCATCAGGTATGCGAAGATCAGTTCTTGTTGAATGTTTGGGTTGGAATTGTGGGCGAATGTCTAATTGGACCAATATTTCTACCAGGAAGACTTATCGGCGAGGTGTATCGCAACTTTTTGGAACACATGCTATCTCAGTTTCCGGATGATGTACCATTGGCAACAAGAACTGTAATGTGGTTTATGCACGATGGTGTATCACCACATTTTAATTTGGTTGTTCGTGGTTATTTAACAGCAACATACGGAGATTGTTAAATTGGTTAAGGTGGGCCACACTCATTTTCTGCTCGATCCCCAGACTTAAACCGCTGGATTATTTCTTATGGGGCTATCTGAAGTCATTAGGACGACTTGCAGGTGTAACTCAATTAGAAACAACTCTGGTGTGTTTGAAAAAGATTGGTACTTAATGACGACAAGATTGAATGCTTGAATATAATAATACTTTTATTTCTTGTTTTTCGGCATTGAAAATTTTATTTATAAAATTTTTAAACATTAACACAATTCAAACTTTTTCTTCTTTGTTCGTCTACTTCTTTTTTTTTTATTTTTATTTTTCCTCATTCAATCTATCCCTCTTCCGTTCTCTTTCAATATCTCATTTTTTCTCATCTGTTCTTCTCTTATTTTTGTATTTTCCTTTTTTGCTTCTGTATATCTCTACTCCTTTTTATAGTTTTGTAACATGTCTTCTTTTTTTGCTAGCAATACCCATTTCTATTGTAATGATTTTCTCTGATTTTCCCTAGCTTTCCATGTCTTGCTCTCATTTTTTCATTCATGCATTCTTGTAAGATTTTACATTCGTGTCTATGTCTCATTTTTTCTTCATTCTTTATTGTATTTTTTTTTTGCTTCTACTTTTATCTAATCTTTTTTGACTTCCTCTAGCACAATATATGCTAGGGTTTCTCTATTTAAACCTAGCACTCATTTCCAACATTTTACATGTATTGCTTTTAATTTTTCTTGTTCTTTCTATTCTCATATTTCTGACCCATACTATATTATACTCCTAAATAAATTATCAAACATAAGTTTTTTTATTCTCATACATTTAAATTTTTTTTTACTTATTTCCTAAACTTATCCCACTACTTTATTTGCTTTTTGAGCGATCTCTATAATGTGCTTGCTCTCGGTGTTATTCGTGCAAAAATCATATCCTAAATATTTAAAAGATTTAACTTCCGTATTTCTTTTTTCTTCTACTCTCCTTTCTGAACACTATAATTTTTTTGTTTTTTCTACGCTTCTAAACTTTTTTTTTATATGTTTCTAAACTTTTCATCATCTTTTTCATTTCTTTTGCTTTTTTTGCTAGTATTAGCATGTTGTCAGCATATGCTAGCGACCACACTATTTCCCTACCAACTACTACTTCTCATGCTTGAGCCAACCTCCATTTTTTTTTTATTTGCTATGTATGTTGCAAATATAGTAATGGACAGCCCTGTCTTACTCCTTTCGTTGTCCAAATCTTTCACTCATTTTTCCGTTAACCCATACCCTGCTTGCTGTCTTCTCATACACGTATTCTATTCTTCTTAGGTGCTCGCTAATTCCTTTCTTTCTCATACATTTCTACAGTTTCTCTCTATCCACATCAAATGCCGCCTTTAGATCCAGGAATAACGCGTATACTTTTTCCCTTTTCTCTGCTATTTCTTTTTTCACATTATGGTGTAAAATATATATGTTATCAGGAAGAGAAAAGGTACCATCTCTTCTCTTCCTGAAGCCAACTTGCCTATCTAGAATTATCTCATTCATACTCAGTTCCTCATTTAACTTTTCTTCTAATATCATGGCGTAGATTTTGTATGCCGAATTCAGTAGTGTTATTTCCCTGTTATTATTTACTAGCTTTTTGGTTCTACTTTTGTGTATAGAGTATATAAAACCTTTTCTCCATTGACTCGGAAATTCTTATCCCTTTCATATTCTGTTTATTAACTCAATCAATCTCTCAATCACCTCTTCCCTACCATACAACCACGCTTCATTGTGTATCCCATCCATACCAGGCGCATTCCTTGTTTTTATCCATATTGTTTCTTTTGAAATTATTTCTGCTTGCTGGATTGGCTTTTGTCTGTCTAGTTTTTTTTTTTTTTTCTCTAAACAAACTCGAAAAGTGTTTCTTCACGCTTCCATTGGTATTGCTTTAATATCTCCTTTTTTTTCTCTTATTCCTTTGTTTATGTATTTCCATGTTTCTGCTTTTGTCTTTATTTTTTTTAATTGTATTTAGGCTGGAGGAAGTTATTTTACAACTTTACATGTACTTTTTGATAATAAAATGTTGTAACTGTCGCAAATTTTGTTCACCCTATATCTTTGAAACAAAGGGGTTTTTCAAAAATCATCATGGGACAAAATATTTTTAGAATAGGCCATGGAATAATCCTTTGAGTTTTTGCCGCATTTTTACCTTACACTCTGTAAATATTATTTATATTATAGGCTGTTCCTATTACCCTGGTTGGCCATTTTAGGATTGACTTCTGAGTGGAGACAAAACAGCAGAGGTCTGTTATTTTGTACATTACGACATTTTTATCTACTTGCAGTTTTTGTTTGTTTAAGTACTTTTGCCGCCTTCTATCAAGTTTTTGTCTTACTTTTTTTATTACAAAGACAATGTTGAAAGCGTTTTTTATGTATGAGATAACTAATTTGCTTACTTCTCCTGGCTTTGCTAGGTAAACCCAACAACCTATTCTACGGCATGCAAAGTAGATTTAACTTTTTGGAAACAGTATTAGTGATACAAAAAACTTTTTTTTTTTTCTTTAAGTCTGCTTCTGATATACTATATTATCTAGTTAATTTACGAAACTAGTCAAGAAAACACTTTAACCGTGTCATCTATATATTATAGTTACAATAATATTTAAAATAAATAAACTGCAAAATTGATTTAAAACAATAAAACAAAACAAAAATTTATTATAACTTGTTTATTTAATATATCTATAAACGGGTGTCTCTGAACATGTAAAACAGTGAATATAATTGATGGTTGTGACCTATAACAATTTATTATGTAGTTCTACAGATGAATTAAGTTATTAAACTTATTTTATCCGTGGAAGGCTCTAGTAGCGCCAAAACTAGTAATGTATTTGTAAGAATAAATTTGTGATAAAAAACATTGTAAATTGTTTTATTACAATTTATGTTTTTTAATTTATGACTTGCATATTGAGTAATTATTAATTGCAACTATTAGGCAAAATTTTGTTTAAATTTATTTATGAGTTTTCTATATTGAGTATTTTTTTATTAATTTGCAGTATGCACATTTAAATTGCTTTCACACGTTTTTTTATCAATGTATGAATGTGGAAAGCAATTATTATTGTTTTTTTTTTTATATATATTTGTTGATCTAGCTATTATGTTATTATGTTTTGATGCAACTGAAAAGTTTTCAAAAAAGGTTTTTGGTTTGATCAATTCTTAAGCTATTACTGTTGCAAAGTTATTAACTAAACCATTACAATAATTTATCACTATACATTGCTATTTTGTTAATTTTACTCTTTCCAAATTTAGCCAGCCATTATAAGTTAGTTTTGAACAGCTAATGTTATAAACGCCGGTGTTTGTTTATTTTTGATTTATATTAATGAACTTCGTTAAATAAGTAATAGTTCTTTATTGTTTTGCAGATGATAGCACCCTTTATTCTTTATACTTTTCAAAGATCAGATTCACAATTATGACAGCGTCTTGAAATTTTTAGGTTAGAATCTGTAGCATCCTTCCAACTTTGTTTAAACTAACCAAAATCAAAATCTAAAAAAACTTAATTTTTTACTGTTTCAATATCAAAATCCAAAGTATCATCAGTATCAAATATTAAACTATACAATAAATCTAGACAAACAGATGTAGTACCAAAACTTTTAAGTGATTTTTTTTAAACCGTACTATTGATACATGAAATAATCTTTTAAATTTAGTATTTTTTGAAACCTATAAACCGCAAATAATCAAGGTCAATGTTTACAGACTGCTTAAATCTAATCTTTAATGTGATAGTTTTAGCGAGTGTTGTTTCACTTGTTGAAATCTAATTGTATTTTTATGTTGTTGTGACATATTAAGTAACTCCTAAATATCATATTTTGAAATTTAAAATAATTAAAAAAAATGTTTTAAAAATGTGTGGAATTAAATTTATATATTTTTTATGTTGAGAATTTTAATACAATTGGTCCTATAATTTGAAATTTTAGATTTGTCTTATTTTTATTTATATGTTGAACGTTTGCAATTTTTCAACAGTTTAAAAAGGTTTTATTTGTATAAGGCAAATATTTTAGTCAAAGTAAGAGCTATATCATTTGCAAATGTTATGTTATGTTAATGAAGCTTTTTCTTTTTACCACTATTCGGCATTGTAAGTATAACAATAGGAGTATTTAGAATAGTATAGAGTTGAACAGAGATAAATTAGTTTTTTTTTTCTGGATTAGTAACTAAATTGTTTTGATTATCTTGAAAAGGAAGTATACCTTGCAATGAGTATTGGTTCATAGAAATTTTTGATGTTTATGGAAAACTGAAAAATTTTATTGACAATGTTACAGTCAATTAGTTTAATTGGAACGATTATTGATAAATTTGTTATGTTTTCCATTTTTTATTTAATGCCTGTTTTGTCTAAATTGAGTACTTTTGTTTTAGTTTAATAACAGATAATGAAACACATTTTTAATAATTTTCTAAATGATTTTTGTAAGATTTTCTGCCGCCTTATGCAGATACTTAAAATATAAGCAATAAACGAGAGGCAATAAGTATCAAAATCAAAATTTCTATAAAAATGTTTTATGTTTACTATGTTCATTATAGAACAATGGAAGATATTTAGCGGAAGTAATAAGTGCCTCAACAGAAATTGTAATTTCTATACAGATCTAATAACTTTAGTTTACCAAGTAGTTCATTACAAGGGAAGTATTTGGGTTGCTGAATAAATTGGATAAGATTATGAGAGGCATAAAAAATTATAGATTGCCAGATAGTGTTGTAGATTGATAAGTGATTTAACCATTCAATATTTTCTACAATAAAATCTCTTAACAAAATTATTTAAGTCTGTTTTATTTAAAGGTATTTGTCTATTACAAAAATAGTTTTATTGGAAGATTTAGTGCCTTGATTTTTATACGTTGTCAGTGGTTTGGTTTGGTGAGCAATTGAATGTTTGTGTAGTTAATTAGAATCTACTAGATTAAAGCAATCTGGGTCTTTATTGTTTACTTTGGTTTTTTAAGTCAATGATTGAATAAATTTATTTGTAGAACAGTTTTTGTTTTGTTAATTTACTTGTACAATAAGTCATGTTTCACCTTGTGGGCGGTTTGACTCGTGGATTAATGCTACTTGCTTCATAATCTGCGTAGACTGAGCTTTGTACACATTAGCATCTGATGTAAGTTACGTTATAAAAACACATAAAAAAACACTCAATTAGGAGCCTATTTTGTAAAATTTTAACATCAATGTTAGCTTAAATTCCTGTTAAAATCAATTGTTAGCCAATCAGTTACCAAGTTATTTAAATATTACATTATATCACATACATCGCTGTTAACTATATACAGCATACGTCCAATTCTAAGTGAGTAAAAAAATTATATTAGTCCTGACGATGAGGTAACTAACCAATTTGAAACCAATTAAAATTGAAAAATTAAACGGTTTATTTGATTATTTTTTGAACAAATAATTTTAAAATTTTAGTTTATAAACAGTATTTTTTAAATTTTGATTTTGCATTATTTTCGTTTATTTTTTTTTTCATGTTCATTTAAACTGGAATTTAACTGAACCATTATCAGTTATTTTTATATGCAAACAAAACAAAAACAATAGTTGTTTTAAATCAAAAACACGTACATTTTGAACAAAGCATTAGCATCAATAATATAAATAAGTATACAATGAGCAAATTATATTAAATATCTGGACATTCAAGTTGATAACTAATTAACATTTTCTATATATTTTGACCCTTAAAATATATATATATATATATATATATATATATATATATATATATATATATATAATAACGTTGGACTATTTAACGCTTCCACAAACTTTTTTTACATAAAAAACTTTTTAGATATGCAAGTTAAACCAAACGTTCATTTTAATTGATTCAATAACTTACCACACACATCAAACAATGTTTGAATTAAAGTATATACTTTATTGTTGTCGTTTTATATATTTTTATTATTTATGTTTAATGTGTTATTTAGTTACTTTGTATCATTGTATTTTATTTTATGTATTTTAAGTAGTTATATTGGATAATTAAAAAACTATTTTTATGCATGTTTTGTTGAACATTATATTTTAATACTTCAATACTAAATCAAAATGTAAAAAAAGTAACTGAACTATACTAAAAATCAACCTTTTCCCCGAATGCTTCCACAAGCGATGTGATATTTTAAACATCGACACTGGGATTGGATACTTGTTAGTTGTTGAGTTGAAGCGTTAACTATGCGATCTCATGCGGAATTATTTGACAAGCTTTTATCAAATTCTCAGAATATGTGGAGTTATACATTTCCGCAAGTAAGAAGTAGTTATCCGGTTAGTGAGGATAGTTTTCATGGATGTTTTTTAGTGTCTTTTTGCTTCAGTCCCTGTTTGATTCAAAAGAACAACTAAAGCACAATAGGCTTGACATGTATCTATTTAAATGAAAGTATAGTTACAAATACAAAAAAAAAATGTTTACTTTGCTTTTGAAATTTGTTTTTAGGCAAATCCATAAATGTGGTGAACACATTTACAAACAATATGCAGCTGATAGATAAGCCCAGAACCACTTAAATCTGGTTGAGTTTTTTTCTATTAAATTTGATTTCTTTATTTAATTTTTCTTAACTAATCTCATTAAAGCAACTCAGGAAACTAGTGGTTAAGGGTAGTCATGTAAAGGTAACTTAAAAAAAAAAACAATAGCTGTGAATTAGAGTTTTTAATCATCCGACATAATAAATAATCGGATATCGAATACAGAAAATTCAAAATATTTTGATATATCCGTATAAAAAACAAGAAATTAAAGATAATAGATTAAATCTAATATTTATGGTGTTTTATAACTTATTTATTTTATTTAATTTAAGTATTTTAATTATACAGGGTTAGTTAGGAAGAACGGACCAAACTCCAGGAGTGTATTGTACACGTGAAAATAATGTAAAAAACTTAAATGTGGTTATCCGATTTTCATTTGTTTTCAAGTTATAGCGTAATAAAAAATGTTTATCTAGTATGCCTCAAAAGGTTTCTAGAGCGTTGGATTGGTTGCGCTGGCTCTATTAGTTGGTCTTCAATATTCCTAAACTTTTTAGCACTAAATTATTGTTTTTGGAGCTGATTTAAAGATGAAGTGTACAATGTAAAAGTGGACACTCGAGATTTAATTATGCTCTAACTTAAATACAAATAAAAATCAGATAACAACATTTAAGTTTTTTTACATTATTTTCAAGTGTACGATGCACTTCTGGAGTTTGGCCCGTTCCTACTGACTCATCCTGTATACATTAATAATGCATAAAATAATTTAAAAAAATTGTATAATTTAAATTTATTTAAAAAAAAAATAATTGCATTGAAAGTTTCAAGCAGTTCTAATGTTTAATTAAATTTAATTTTTAAGTAAGAAATCTGTAATAATAATTAATTAATTTTAAATTATTTAATAATGTTAAAAAATATGTATAGCTATTCTATGTATTATACTTATGTTTTTTTAATAAATTGTAAAATTAATGCTTGGTTGCACCAACATTTAAGATTTATTTACATCTTAAGCCGTCCTTATAACGTTGGATCAACACAAAATTACATCTCACATGTGTCAAATCGGTCTTACATCTCGAGCAATTTTCTATGACTTGAGCTGTGCTTGATCTCTACTTTATTAAAATTAAAAAATATTGATGACATATATGGTTAATGCGCCATAATGTTTATATTAATCGTTTTTAAGTAGGATTTTATTACCCTTTTAGTAATGTAAATATGGCGGTAAATAAATGACTGTCAAGTTTGTAACCTTAAAACTTGTTTGTTTGCGTCTTTTAATAAAACATCCAGTAAAAATTGTTAGTTTTTATTTGTAATATTTGTAATTATTATGTAACTTCAAAGGCAATTTTAATCTTAACAAATAAAAAACTAATTTAAACAAAATATAGAATTTTTTTTCAATTTGATTTTAATTTATTTTAAAACTTTGTATGTAGCCAAGTTGATTTGTTTGAGTGAGAATTGAATTAGAAAGAGACCCAGACATACCAATCAATCAATGCAGTACTGTGCTTTAAACACGGCTGTGTTTGGAGCACGGTACTGAAAGTTGACAGGGTTTAGTTACCGTGAAGTTATTATTTTCACTCGAATAGGATTGGTTTACTTTTAGTATGTCTGGTGCTTCTAATCACAAATCGTCTATTATTACCGATTGACATAAACTATTAGACAGAATATATTAGAAACTGCCAAGTAAGAAAAATATAGATATAAACAGATCACGAGATATCTGGATTGATTTGATTTAAATACCAGTTTACATTAATTTGATTATTTTAGATTGGTTAAACAAAGAATTGGAAGGAATAAACCAATTTTGTACATTGTTTGAAGTCTTGACGCAGAACTACATTTCACTAATTATTTCTCGGCGAACAAAATAAAGATTGTTCATAATAATTCTTAAATATGGTAAAATATAAAAACTTTATTTTTTTGGGTAAAGTTGAAAACCAGCTATTAGATAAACTTTGCTTTTTAGGCATTTTGTAAAATGTGAAATAAATATATATTATTATTATTTGTTTTGTTTCAGAGAGTCCAATTGAAGATGAAGAAGAAGAAGAAGCGACTGAGACGCCACCTCACTTGGGAGGTCGAAGAAATACAGATACATATATAAATATGCCTCGTCACGAAGGTGCTGCCACGATGTGCCTTCTCGAAAAACCTGTAGATAAAAAAGTTAAAGTAAGTGCAGTATTTACATTTGAATATATATTTTGTGTAACATGGCAAATAGTAGTTTTAAATTTACATTGTAGTGTCATAAAGCATATAATTTACGTTTGAATTTAACATAATTTTTAATTATGATTGTGTGCAGGCTTTTAAGAGTTTTCTTCATAGACATTTTTTGTCTCAGACTCAATGCGGTCTCACAACGAGTATAGATAAACTTAATTTTTCTATTACTACTTTTTGGCTGATACGAAAAAGTCATGCATCTAACCTCCTAATGTTTTTACAATGTTTTTGCTAAGATATAAATTTTGGTTTTACATCTACATCTTTGTTTTCTTTTAGAACGGAAAAAATTAATATAATGTAAAAAAAATCTTCATTATCTTGCAAAGTTATAAGATCATCTTGAAATTTTTACAGCATATAGAACAATTTGCAAATCCAGAATATTAAGTAGTTGCTATTCTTTTGGAAATATAACCATCTTTCTTAATTGCGTTTTTGCAAAAATGCAGCAAATTTACTTTACTATAACTTTACTTACATTACTTTACCACCGTGTTGACGGACATATACGATTTCCCTTAGAAAACATGAAATTTTTATATACCAACTTTAAAAAAGGTATCTAATGCATTAATTTTGATCTAGTACTATAATCCCATGACACTAGATTAAAATGAATGCATTTTTAAGGTATATCATGTTTTTTAATAAAAATCGTTAAAATTTACACAGTGGTGAAAAAATTATGATAAATTGAATTTCCGGCAATTTTTGCCAAAAACACAGTATGCGATGATGGTTATAATTCTAAAACAAAAGCAACGACTTAACATTCTAAAACTATCAATTTTCTGAAATTGAATTGTTCTATATGCTGTGAGAACTGCAAGACGTTCTTATAATGTTCTTTGCAAAATAATTAAGATTTATTTTTTACATTATATTTTTCTGGGTTTTTTATCAATTTTTTTATTTTTATTTTTTTCCGGTCTTTTTCTTTTTTTTGTCCTTGTATCCTAGATTTTTATATTTGTTTTGTAGGTTTTGTTCATTTTATTTGTTTTAAGTGTCTCTAACAAATTAGTTGTCTTTTTTCTATAAACTTTAGAAAAGGTTGCATTTTAAATTTTTATTAACTAATTTTATTTTTCTTAATTATTGTTTTTACTTTTATCATTTCGATAGTAGTTTAGTTTTTTTTCTTTGTTGTATAAATTAGTAGTTCAATGTGTAATTTTGTTTTGATTTCTTGTTTGTATCTTGTGTGCATATTTTTTTGTTATGGTGCAAAAGTGGAATTAAATTATACAAAAATATTGGCAATTTTTATTTAATTTTATTCTTTTTGTAGTTGTTTTATTTCAAGTTTTTATAAACTGTATAGATTTTTTCACTTTTTGATAAACTTACCATGATGATGTTGAACGAAATTATCAAAAAAAAAAACATCAAGTTCTATGCAACAAGAAATATCTTAGAAATCATATTATTATTATTTCGCGTTTTACAGCTATTTTACATCGCCACAGAAGTCTTACGACTTGTTTAAATGGGGCTGATGGGACCAACGGCTTATTAGGTGACTTCCGAATCACCTCGGTGGACAAAGAGCAAATGATTATTTAGTCATATTAACTTTTGCAATCTACTCAAACGTATGTTTGCTACTATTTACAATTTATTAGGACAGAGCACAAATTAGACAATCTTTAGAATGTCAAATTAAATATAAATTTATTGATTAAAATGGCACAGCATCAATAATTTACAGTTAAAATTAATAAATTGAAATGTAATGCTTTTCATTTTTAAATTTAGCAGGTATTTTAGAAGTACGAAATAGAATATGTACCATCTTAGTTTGCTTATGATAATAGCACCCAATAACAATAATAACAATAATAATAATAATAAAGCACAAAAGGATTAATTAAGCAAAATCTGCTTTTTACACGCCAATTCTTATCGTTATTGACCAACATTTCTTTCCGTGTATTTTGAAGGTATTTATAAAGAAAGAAAATGTAAAATTTAAAAAAATGATGATTGTTATATTTGTTTAACTGATGATATAATGATATACAGGGTGTTAAAAAAAGTAAAATATTTAAGGGGGTGGTAGTACAAACCACAACAAAAAAAATAGTTTTAATAAACATGGGTTGTTATAGCAACGGTTTTGGAAATATGGAACATTTTTTTTTTTATATGTTTTTACAAAGAACAGAGTTATAGAAGATGTTCAAAGTGCTTTTTTTTAATTTCCAAACAACCACGACATCTTTGTCTGCAGGACATTTGTACTCTTTATAAAACCCCTTCATTGGCTTGGATTTTTAGGCTTTTTTTATTAATTTTTAACTATTTTAAATATCCCCAAAGAAAAAAATCAAGAGGGTTTAAATCAAGCGATCTTGCTGGCTATAAATCTGGTCCGCCTTTTTCTACCCATCTATGTGGAAAAGTTTGGTCTAAATGCTCTCTAACGGCAATCGAAAAATGAGCTGGAAGAAGAAGAATGTCATCTAAAAGATCATACATTGATTGTGTTCTGCAGAAAGTTGATGTAAGCAGCGCCTGTTAATTGGTTTGGTAAAACAACAGGACCTAGAAACCTGTTGTCTACAATACCCATCCAAATGTTTAATGAAAAACGTGTCAGATGGCCACATTTAATTACAGCATGGGGATTTTTGTCAGCCCAACGATGTGCATTATGAAAATTAACAACTCTATTTCGTGTTAACTCGGCTTTATCCGTTAAAAAAAAAATTGGCAAGTAACTGCTGGTCTTCAGCATTCTTGCGTTGAAACCAACGACAATAAACCAAACTTGCCTGATGATTTGTTAAATTTAAGGCCTGTACTTGTTGTACATGATATGGATAGAGCAGCTTCTCGTGGAGGGTTCTCCAAACAAGAGTAGCACTAATTCCTACCTTGGGTGATCTATCCGTGCTATAATTTATTATTCTACGCTACGAGTAGTACCGACCTTGGTCTGCCGGAAAGATAGCACTGTTTTTGAAGTGAACCTGTATCTCTCAATCTCTGGTGAACATACGATGTGAAGGAATCTGGCGATTTGGATAAGCTTCTACATAAAGACGTGCTTTGGTAGAAATTCTATTAGCACGACCATACATAAAATGCATGTCGGCTAGTTCTGCATTAGAGTAATCAGCCATAGCAATAAAAACTTGTGCACTAACAACAACTGTCAAATACTTAATGTTTATTTCACAAAACATCAGCTAACTATGATATTCTACATTTTTGCAAAATAAAAAATGGAGTGGGAAAAGAATAATAAAAATTAATAATGTTCCATATCTCCGAAACCGTTGGTATGACAACCTATGTTTATTAAGACTTTTTTGTTTGTTGTGGTTTGTACTACCACTCCCATAAATATTTCACTTTTTTTAACACCCTGTATACAGAATGTACTAAAATCTTCAAAATTATGTTTAAGCTTTAAGAAATGGAAAAAACATATAAACTAAACATAAACCAAAAAAAATGCTTTCTTTGTAGTGTGCTTCTATGTAGATGTGAAACTTGGTTAATCATGCAGATGTAGTTTTGAATAATAGTATTAAGTATTAAATAACATAGTCAGACAAAGTAAGATTTATATCGGCCTCAAGAAAATGGTTAAGTTATTGAGAGATAACGTGGATAAAACATGCATTCAAAAAAGTTTATCACATTATGTTTAAAACAAATTAATTTAAATTTCTTTATTTTTTATAATCATTTAAGCAAACTTATAATGAAAAGGAGTGATAAATATTTGGATGAAGGTATTACCTTCATACGAATCTGAAAACCATAAACAAGTTTACGATAGTTAGTTTGAGATTTTAGAGTCAGTATTTTTTTATTTAAATTTACATTTAATTAAATAGTTGCTTATTATTTTCAAAAAGTAAACAAGAAATGATTGAACAGATTATTTTTTTAATTGCTCCCTTTTCTAATCAATCAGTATGAGATAAAAACAAATTCTGATACAGATTAAAAAAAATATTTTTTTTTTATTATCATATTTATAATAAAAATATTTCATTTTAAATAAAACAATTTGTATTATTAATTTATTGTCAAATACTTTTGACAATCCAATTTAAATGTTTGTTAAATATATTATAGAATTAAATACAGTCACAACTGCTTGATAACTTTATAGCTACGTGAATAGAAACTGTATAATGAAAATGGGAAAATAAATCAACCCCGAATTCTAAGTTTGAAATCCAAAGATGGACATCAGAAAACTTTACGAATGATTGTCTATAATTATATAAACAGTTAAATAAAATACGCACTCCATTACATCTTGGTCTACAAGAAAAAAAATAGTAAATAACGTACATAATATAAATATGTCTTGTAAGCAATTAAAATTAGTTTATCAGCCATTATATACATAATTTTACCTAAATAAACTATAACTCTTTTACTCTTGTAACTTTTTTGTAGGATATGATTGATTATATTCTTGATGCTTGAGCGTCGACTAAGACATAAAGTGTACTTTTGGTTCGTTCAATTTATCAAACATGAATAATGAGAAAGTTCTCATAGTATACAGAGGAGCCTTTTTCATTTGAAACACACAGCAAACGACCAGTGTGTTTATAGGTACCGTGAACCATATAACGACGATGTTATTTCAAATGCTCTGGGGTGTAATTCAGTTCTACCTTCAACATCTCAAGCGTTTTTAAAACTTTTTTTTTTTTCATTTTCTCTGCTAAAGCAATATAGTCGATAGTCTTTATGGACTATCCCTATAGAGAAACCCGATAGGTAAATGTAAACATTTGATGAGTTTATTCATTCCTCTACAGACACATAAATCGATCCATCATCATGTTCAGAGATATTTTTATTCCTTTTAGATTAATTGATTGTTTTATAAATATACAAGCAAGCGTTAACACACATCATGTCTATTTTGATATAAACATATTATATATTAACAATTTTTAACAGTAATTTTGTACAAAATAAATAAACTAAATAAAAGTTTAAAATATTAAATTATTATAATTCACATTATTATAACCAGCAAGATGTATTATCCGCTCGGGCTGAAAGTAGCCACAGCAACGTTTAAATATCTTTTCTAGGAGATTTTAATGTACATAATAGGTGCTTTGCTTTTGCCAAGTGAAGTAAGACAAAGTAAGCTAAAATATTCACTTAACCTCACAAATATGTCTTTCTTTTATGTGTGAAATTTACACTTGTTGTCGTTGTTTACAATTTTATACATTTTTAAATCATTTTAAAATATTAGTTAATTAGTTTTCATCTTGTGATAGGACGTCATTGGCATGGGGGAAGTAAAATTTTTACTTAGGCTTATTTGCTATTTTACAAATTTTATCTAGTCTAGTCTAGTATATTAAGTAAGATAAAGTGAGGTGAAGTAAGAATTAAATAGCTAACTCACTTATCTTTTACAGTACTAGCCAGCCAATAAGTTATGAATTTTGCAGTGTTTTCTTTGTGATGGATTTATTGAAGAGTCAGTTATAAAATCTATATTTTTTAACTATTCCAGAAATTACAACAATTACTATTGTACAATTCTCTATTACTTGTACTTAATTCAAACAAAACATAGTTAATAAAAAACAAAAAGTATTCAACAAATTTATCAGTAATTATTCCGACTTTTCAAATTATTTAAGATTATGGAAAACTTGACAATCTAACACAAATCAAATAGAAAATAAGATTAACAATATCGAGCTTGTCAATATACTATTAGTAATGAAAACTTTTCTAAAACAATAAATTTATTGCAACATAATTCAAAAATTTAAATTTTTTTTTTAAACAATCAAAATAACTTTATTTTATATACTCAATATGAATTCTGATCTAAACAGTTAACATTTTCTGACATATTATTCAAAAATTTTTAATTTTACTTTAGACAAACTTGAAGAAAATTTAGCAGTACCTTTTGACATTTTCAAAACAATTGATTTTATTTTTATTAACAAACTTTTACAATTACAGCAAATTGGTATTAAATATTTGTGTCGCAAATAACATTAGGTAAAAGTCGATAATTTTTTTTTAATGTATATGTAATATGTTTTATTTATATTCTAATTGACATTCAAGGTTCTCACACATACTTTAAATCAGTAGATTGAAATGATTTTATTTATTTTATTGTTAAATAGTTACGAATCGATTATAAAATAAGACCCAACAATCCACACAGTACATTTCCTTGGCACCCACCAGCAACAGCAACTAACACGACAGCCTACAAAGCACAATAGATAGTAAATATATAAACTTTTGAAATACTGCAATTATATATACCTTTTGGAACAAGTACTGATCATTTGGTGCTTCCTTTAAAAAAGTTCTTTACGTTCAAAAACTTTTGCTTGTTTTGCTTTATGATCTTCATGATACATTTTCAAAAAAATTGTAACTTTAGGAAATTTACTTATATCTATTCCTTCATGAATTCGCAACGTTGTTTTTAACATAGAGTAGAAACTCCAAAGGGATGAGCTTATATAACTTTTACCTTTCTCACCAAATAGCATAAAAGAACATCTTTGGTAACGGCCTTTATATATTTGGAAAGTCGCCATTTGTTGAATTTCTTGTATTCTTTCTCGTACGCCGCTTTTGATTTTATTGGTAACAACGCACTATTCAAAACAATTGTTATTAAACATTTATGTTAAAAAATTAATTATTGATGGTGGTATACTAGGTAGGTGGCATGGCAACATCTTAGAGCGGAAAGCATGACTAGAAAATTTGTCAAAAAATATTTATTAGGTATTTAGTTTAGATTGTCTTATGAAAATTTAAACAGTGTATTCAACTTCATCATATAAAACAAAAAGGTTCTTAGATACATATATTTTTAAATGTTTTTTAATGAAAATGTTGCATGGTAAAGTTTTAATTCTGAAAGCTCACTTAACAGAATGTATAGTATTATTTTATTATCATCACTTGAGTTAACAAATTAATTATCAATTAAATTAAAAACCTATTTTAGCAAATCTTCAAATTAAAATTTGCCAACATGAATACACATGTTTTTCCAATTTTGAATTATTTTGCTTAGTTGTCTTGGAGCCCAGACCACTGGTATTGCATGACTAATCCAACAGTGTGGATAATTTGTATTTAATCATTCTCAAACTATTAATTCAAAATGTGCACAAGCATCATTAGAAACCAGTTTCTATTTCTAAAGTAAAGATAATAGTATTATGTATTATTCCAATCCAAACATTAATACTAAGTTTACTTTTGAAAAGAATTTGGTCGTGTTTTGTCCAGATATTGATGTGACCAAATGTGAAGATTGTGGTAACTAACAATTCTAGCTCTCGTGAATTCAACTTTGTTTGTCTACAGAATTCTATCTAAAAAATCTGGTTGGCTATTTACAAATGGCTATTTTTTTTTAATTTTTATGAAGCAAATGTTAGATAAGTTGCGAATAGTAAGCGTTTTTTTAAATTTTTATGTAATGTACGTAGTACTTTAGATTTTGATAGTTTTACGCTTTTGAGAGCTGAGTCTAGGATTTGAATCAAATAAAGAATGCGGTTATTATTTATTCTTTAATTGAGTTTCACTTCTGATTAGCTCAGTATTTTATTTAAAATCTAATTCACAAAAAAGTCGGTGAACATTAATGAATACTTGGGCACTTGGAATTCTCTTTGCCTTTCGTACTTACGCACAGAAGCTTTGCTGCAGCTGCCATCAGAAAATCCATAAATAAAATGAATGTTTGCATATTCTTAATTAGTTAACTGTTTCGGTATAGTACAATACACGTTTCAAATTATGTAACACATTCTCACTGACTACACAAATCACATAAATGTGTATTATTGACAGATGCGTTACTAATTTAGTTTTCTATCGCTTGTTTTCCACAGCTTGTTTAAACAGTTAAACAAAAAAAAACTCTCTTCGTTAGGAAGCACTTTCAATACATGTTTATTGGAACTTATTTGTTCTATTTGATGAGTTGAAAACACTGTTTAAGTTTTCTAAAAACAATCTGTATATATAAAAAAAATACATATACGGAATAAACTAGAAAATAAACTTTGTGTTATAAATTTTTATTGCACATTTTACCTTGTAAGATGAACTTTTTGTTATTTAAAATTAAAATATGCTTGGGCATACGCAGACGCGATACCAGTGTTCACTACAGCACTTCATGGTAAAATCTTAGACTTGATAAAAAAAAGGTTAAAATAATTGTGTATGTTTGTGGGAAAATGTTTTTTATTTGAAGTTTGCTTATAACTAAAAAATGGTGCATTTTATAAAAAAACGTATTTTTACCAAAAATACACAAAATTAATCCTTGAATCAAAAAATGTAAAAATATACAAGGTATTCTATTTGAAAAAATGATATTAAAAATATTTTTATAAATTAGTTTGTTTAAAACCAAAATAATTTTGTTTGAAACTTTTTTTGAAATGTTTAACGGTTAGAGAATTATTTAGGTGTTCCGGTAATTTTGACTAACCCTGTATGTATATTTGAAGGTGTTTGCCGATCATTTACATAACTTTAGTTTAAAATGTTTAATTTTTTTTGTTAATGCGTTTTGTATTTTACATAATATACTAAACTAAAAAATCTCGCATTTAGTTGTCGTTGGTTTCAATAAAATTAACAAATAGTACATGTTCTATCAAAAACGTCTTGAATATACTTATCAGCAATTGCGACTTCTAAGATGTTTTCTCTCATTATAACACACCTCTCAAATTTGTCGAAGATTTATATTGCAATAAAAATGGTGCTAGTTTTTAAACAGGTATTTATCATTGTGAGTTATTGAATTATTTAGTCAGTAGATTTACCATATCATAGCCTAAAATAATTTTTTTTTTATGTTGGTTTAAATTTGCACTTAGTACCTCAGTAGATGTTGAGAGAAGCGTATCATATGTTTATAAAAATATTTTGTTAGAACGAAAACAAAATTTGACAATTACAAATTTGGAAATCTATATGATGTTAATTGCTTCAGCAAGTTAGGATTAAAATAAAATATTTATTAATATGTTATGTAGTACAGTATAGTTTATAATTTGTAATATTTAATATTGATACAACTTTATTGTTATTTTCTTAGTATAATTATTACTTTTTTGTAAAGTTCAATGAAAACTTGTAATGTTATTTAATTTATAATATAATTTATAAAACAAGAAATTTTTTTCTGTTTTTTTGGTATTTTTGCAGCTTTTTTTATCATTTTTTAATGCTTATTATAAGCGCTTATTTCAGAAAAATAAATGTTTTTTTATCCGCACTCTACTAATAACTCGTTCAATACATTTTGTTTTTTTATTATAAAAATTGAAATAGAATGAATTTGCGTAAAAATAAAACAATAATCTGTTATATGTATAGTATGCCTATAGATATAGTGACTTTACGATATGGCCTTAAATTATCTTAGCGGATTACTTCATTACTAATCGCTTTGGGGAGACAATTATGTTTGTATTATGTACCATAAATAACTTATAATATATTTATTATATAAATATACAATATATTCACCCTTAAAAATTACCTCGGGTTCCCAGTATATGATACAATCATAATTGGTTGCTAATGAAATAATTTGTTGAGATAAATTAAGCCCATGTTGTAAAGACACTATATCTATGGGCATACTATACTTATATCACTCTCTGTGTCGATGAAGCTGCAAATGCTATAAAAAAAAACAGCTAAATCTAGTAATTTAAATAAAAAAATGTGTTCATGTGGTAGTGTTGCCAAGTCGGGAATACAGTGTATTGTATGCAAGTCCTTTTATTACCATTCTTGCTATAAAAAGGTTAAAACTTGATGCGGAATGGAACTTAATCTCAATGAAGATGCTGAACTGGACCTTGAAAAAGAATCTTACATCTATCTTAAGGAATTGGTAAAACAATTAAAGTTGAATAATAATCTACTTGTTGAAAAAGTCGCAAGACTCGAAGAAGACAACAAATTGCTACTAAAAGAGGTAAACAAAAACAAGTTCTCGCCTAAATCTCCAGCGGTAGTTAGTATGGCTAACGTAGTTGTTAGAAATAATGTAAACAATAGATCTAACGTAGGCAACCCCCTACTAGCCTTACGGACACAAATCAATCGAATACTACAAAACATTTAAATAATTGTAATTTGCCAACTAATAATAACACCGGTAATAACGTCTGGAAAACGGTCACAAACTGTAAGATAAGTAAACCTAAAATACAAGGCACTCTAGAAAATACCGATACTATTCTGCAAGCAGTGAACAAAAAAGCACACATTCATGTTTATAGACTGGTTCCTACTACAACTGAAGAAATGGTCATAACGCATTTAAAGAAGAACAATTTTGATTCGGTGTTTTGTCAGAAGCTGTCATCAAAACATCCATCCGATTATTTATCATTCAAGGTTTCCGTTCCGTTTGAACAACTCATAGAAGATCCAGGATTGTGGCCTAAAGGAGCGTCCTTAGATCCTTTTTTCTTCCGGACTCGCAGGACCATACCAAACAAATAGTATGTATCTTGCATTTAAACATACAATGCTTGCGTAATAAAATTTATCAAATGGAATCATTTTTATCAGAGCGTATGAATAAATATTCATTTTTATGTATATGCGAGCATTCGCTTTCTAGCAATGAAGCTCTGCAAGTAAAATTAAATGATCTGGCAATAGTTTCGCAAGTTTCACGAGTTATTTATAAGCGTGGTGGTGTTATGATACTTGCTAAGCCACATATTAACTGTATATCTATGGACATAAATAATTTATCTAAAGAAAAAGATTGCGAAATTTCTGTCATAGAATTAATTAATATGAAATGCGTTGTTGTATCTGTCTATCGTTCTCCATCAGGAGATTTTAATATGTTTTTAAATGTCGTGTACTGTGCTTTCAACAAAATCAACTTTGTTCACAATAGGGTGTTTCTGACAGGTAATTTTAATGTTTCATTTAATGGCAGTGATCCTAATAGGCCCAGGCTTATTAACTTTCTTAGTGGGTATGGCTTAATAGGTAACTTTAACCGTCCTACCAGGTTAGATAATAGTATGGATAATATTTTTACAAACGTTTACCAGAGTCTAGTATCTATGAATACTATTGATACTGGTTTTTCCGACCATATTGGAGTTGAATTATCGTTTGAACATAGTACTAATAATCAAGTTAAACCACGACTATGTCGACTTTTAACTCAATGTGGAAAAATCAAATTCTTTTCTTTGATTGAAAATATTAACTGGCAATTTTTTGATAATGAAAACCTAAATTGTAGTGTAGAAGTGGATTTGTTTTTGAAAATATTATTAAGCAACGCTCTAAATGCTTTTCCACATAAAGAACTGCAACCAAGCAATGGCTGTAAACAAAATAAAATAATTTCGTTTAACCAAGAGTTAAAGGAAATGCGTGAAAACTTAAAATTTATGAACGAAGTTTGTCTTAGATCAAATAATCCTCAGTTAAAACAAATTAAAAAAAACATACAGAACAAAATATAATTTAGCCATCAAAAATGCTCGGCTTAATGCTAACAATAAGTATCTAAGTAGTCATTGCAACTCTCAAAAAGTTATGTGGAGAATCATTAATCCAATTAATAAAAACTGTGATACAACCTGTGATATAGCGCTAATGATTTTAATAATTTCTTTTTAAATATACCGTTTACTTTAATAGGATCTCTATCTAAATCTGATGTGGATCCTATTATTTTAATGTGTAGTAAAGTTAACAATGTAAATGTACCAAACTATTTTAATTTTCGTGAATCAACTTTTATTGAAATGAGAGACACAATCAAAATTCTGAAAAAAAGTAAGTGTTTTGATTGTTATGGTATCACTGCTGATATGATACAGCAAGTGTCACATTTTTTAATAGTTTTACTTACTAAACAGTTCAATGAATGTATTAATAGTCAAACGTTTCCCGACGCTTTAAAACTAGCTGATGTAAAACTTGTTTACGAAAAGGACGACATTAATGACCCTTCAAATTATAGACCTGTCAGTCTGCTACCAATTGTTTTTAAAATTTTTGAAACTTTATTAAAGAATCAATTAGTTCATTTTTTTGAATCAGAACATTTATTTTCTGATAGCCAGTTTGGATTTCGAAAAGGAATGTCTACAACACAAGCTGTACTAAACTTTGTGAGCAACACAATTGATTGTTTTGAAAATGGTGAATATTCAGTAACCTGTTTTATCGATTTACCAAGGCATTTGATTGTGTTGATCACGAGATTTTACTACGCATGCTGTATATGTATAATATTAAGCCAGAAAACTGTCGTTTATTGTCGTCCTGTTTGCATAATAGGAAACAGCATGTTTACCACAATGAAACACATTCGGAATTTGGTTTTTTAACTACAGGTGTACCAAAAGGTTCAGTACTGGGTTCATTGCTGTTCCTTATTTATATCAACAATCTTTCTCAACTTTTTAAAGATGAACATGTTGTTCTTTTTGCGGATGATACTACAATCTCATTTAAGCATAAAGACACCAATATAGCTAAGAATGGACATAATGCAGCTATTGCTACAGTAGAGAGATGGTTTTGCAGTAATCTTTTAACTGTAAACCCTCAGAAATCGATCACTCTTACATTTTTGTTACGAAATCATCAGGAAACTAGTAACAATACAAAGTTTTTAGGTCTGCATATTGATCCAGATCTGAAATGGTCAATGCATGGAGATGCACTAGCAAAGAAGTTATGCAGCAATATTTTCTTATTAAGAAATTTTAGCGGTACTGTTTCTATCTTTGTCTTAAAAACGGTCTACATTGCTCTCTGTCAATCACATTTTACGTACGGTTTATTGATATGGGGACATTCTTCTATTCGTAACAGGATGTTCTCTCTACAATGAAGAGCCATCAGGGTAATATCAAGCCTTGGTTATAGGGATGATTGTTTGAATCAATTTTGTGTATTAAAGTTAATGACATTTCCGTGTTTGTATATATATAAGTGTATAAAATATATGCGAAGCAACCTCAATAAATTCCAATTTTATGAAAACAATCATTCTTATAACACTAGGAATAAAGTTGACATTCATCCAAACCAGCTTAGATTGTCAAAATCACAAATAGGATCTAATTACCACTGCATTAAATTTTACAATTTAATTCCAAACCATGTTAGAAATCTTTCTAAGAAAACTTTCTTGAACTATATGAAAGACTATATAATAAAGGGGGCTTTTTATTCAATTGATAATTTTGTTGGCAGTACTTTTAATTAAATTTATTTGTTTTGTCTTTGTATTGTATCTTTACTGTATTTTTTATATTTTTATTGTACTTTTATTTTTGTAACATTCTTACTTAAATATTTTTATTGTATATTTCATTTGATAATTCAAACCAAGTAACCTGATTTGTGTAATACTTTTTGCAGTTGGCACTAATAAATTATTATTATTATTATTATTATTATTATTATTATTATTATTATTATTATTATTATTATTATTATTATTATTATTATTATTATTATTATTATTATCATTATTATATATATATTTTCTATTTTTATTCTGTGGAACCTATACATTATTTTATTTATTTTATCATACTTTAAGCACATCTTGCACAATTAAGTCTTTTTTAAAATCGGTAAAGAATGAAATTTTCAGTACATAAAAAACGAAAAATGAAAATTTTTAATTGTTTATTAAATTTTATAATTAAATTTTGAAATTTGTGTTTGAACTTCAAGAGTATTACATTATGCCTCAAATTTAGTTAGATGATTGTTTGTTGCTCCAAAGTAATTTAAACAAGCTAAATGTGTGTATCAATAATAATCTATTTTTAAATCTCAGTAAGTGTAATTCTATATCTTTTTGTTGGATCCTAAGATCCAATAAAATTTGTTTACACTATTGATAATACTTCATTAAAATCAGGTGTAATGTTTGACTCAAAACTAACATTTGGTTCTCATTGTGATATGATATTGTCTTATATCGTTTGCTTGTGATATTCAATATTATAATATGGGTGTATGAAATGGCCGTGGTCACCTTATCAATTGAACTTTACAATAAAAATTGAGAAGATTCAAAATAAATTCTTTTTATCTTGCACATTCTCGCAGCTAAGAGAATTTATCCAATGTGGTCTTAACCAGTTTAAAAGAAAGGAGAATTACAACTGATCTGAACTTTATGCATAAGTTAATTAATGGCCACATTAATTGCTCAAAACTGTTGAGCAAACTTAACTTTATTTTTTTGCAAAACTAGATACAGCAGACATTTACATCATTTCGTACTCCCGCAACATAAAATAAATTATGATAACTACAGTCTTCTTGCTCGGATGATGCGTCAATGTAACATTTTACAGAACATTTCTCATTTTGATTTATTTGTTATATCACATAATATTTTTAAACAAAATTGTAAACTTATAAACCTGAAATTGTATTTTGATCTGATTCTCTTTTTTGTTACTATCTATCATTTGTAGTTTGTCAATCATGTACTTTGTTTATTTTTTATTTTATTTATTTTGTTGTATTGTATTTTCAAATATTTGTTCTATGTATATGTTTGTATAGTATATTTAATTATATTATTATTATGTAAAGGCAGCATGCCGTAAATAAATGTATTATTATTAGTAGAATTTTTATTGTGTTATAAATTATATTTTTAAACACTTTTCATAGATAAAAGATAAGAGTTTTACAAACCCGATGTTATCTACAATATTAGTATGAAAAAGTTCTTATATATTGTTTTGACTTAACACCAAACTTTAACTTTAACGTTAGTGTTATATGTTAAATTATTTATATACTTGTCAATTTATTATGTGTTATTTATTTAATTTGTTTTGTAACTGTTAATTAATATGGAAAAGATAGTACAGTGGAACTACATCATAATAAAACACATGCTTTTTTGCGTGTGCTTTTACGAAACATTTTTTAAACTTTAAAAAACCTATATTTTTTGGAATTTTATTAGACTTTGAAAGATACAACCAAAATCATATTACAGCTTTTACAACTCTTTCTGGCGAGTAAGTTTAACGCATACAATCTGCTCTTCGGTTCCTTGGGTTGGTAATATTTGACACAGTTAATACTTTAGATTTTGACTTTGAAACAGTAAGTTGTTGGATAGTTTTTAGATTTCAAAGTTGAGAGTAGTAAAATTAAATTTTGTTTCAATATTTTTATTTATAGATGCTATAGATTTTAACCCAGACATTTTAAGACGTTTTGCTAAATTTGTCGATGTGATTTTTGGAAGGGTCCTATTATTTGCAGCACTCTGAATAGGATTTTTGGATATTTAAAGAAATTATAATGTAAACAAACATAGAGTCGGCAAAAAACAGAACTTTAAAGAACATTTATGATTTTGGAATAAATAATACTATCAATTTTAACTGTTATTCTGTTGCCATGAAAATTATTTTATAGATTTTTTATTAAGATTTATATAATAAAGTTTACTAATAAGATTAGGGTGCCATACCTTATCAAATGCTTTGGAAATGTATAGAGCTACTGCAAGATTTTTTTTCATATTTGTCTATGAATTTTATTTTTGCGCATATGTCAGAAGTTGAACGTTTTGATCAAAATTTATATTGAGTATCTGAGGCAAAATTATTTGGTTTTTGATGTAAAAAATAATAAATTAAATTTTATGAATTTGGTCTATAATTTGAAAAATCAGACTTTAGAATATTTTTTTTTAAATTTGACAATGCAAATATTTTAATAAAAATGAAAGCTAATTCATTTGCAAATGTTTTAAATATTATGGGTAAAATTTTGTATGTACTTAATGACTGATTTTTTGAGTGACATAGGCCAATATTTTACCACTAACCGGCACTGTTCAGCAAGAGAAGGATTATATGCAAATTAAATTGCAAAAATATTTGCATTTTTTTTTTAATTATTAATAACTAAATCATACTTTTTTGCAAAAACAAACAGTAAAAAATGTTACAAAACAAACTACAATTGAACTTGTTTAAATTAAGTCAAAAAATGGCTTTTCAAGTTCAGTTCAACCTAAAGATGTTTTTTTACTGAACCTTATTTAATTAATCCATTTTTAAGATATCAATTAGATACATTAATTTTTGTTTTGCTTTAAAATAACTTAATACATTGATTTACAGGAAGGAAATTAAAAAAAAGTAATATAATAAATGATGAACGCTGGCAATACAGGCAGTACTTTATTCCGCGAACTGATCATCAGGCACGTTTGGTTTTTTGTTGCTGGTTTCTACGCAAGGATGCTGAAGACCCGCAGTTTCTTGCCAAAATTCTTTTTGAAGCCGGGTTCACACGAAATGGAGTTGTTGTTGGGCCGACAAAAATCTTAATGCTGTAATTAACTGTGGACATCAGCCACGTTTTTTATTAAACATTTGGATGGGTATTGTAGGCGACAGGTTTCTAGGTCCTGTTGTTTTACCAAACCGATGCGCTGCTTACTTCAACTTTCTGCAGAACACAATGTATGATCATTTGTATAATATTTCTTTGGCCTACAGGTGGGTAGGAAGAGTCGGACTAGTTTAGTGTATGCTACTACTGTAAATAGCTTCGTGGAGCTGCAGTTAAAAATTAATGAAAAATGCTAAGAAATCCGAGTCAATGAAGGGGTTTTAGAGAGTACGAATGTTCTTCAGACAAAGATGTCATGCCTGTTTGGAAATGGAAGGAAAGCATCAACATCTTCTATAACTCTGATTTTTGTAAAAATAAATAAAAATAATTAATGTTCCATATCTCTGAAACCGTTGCTATGACAACCCATGTTTATTAAGACTTTTTTTGTTTGTTGTGGTTTGTACTAACTCTCTTAAATATTTTACATTCTTTTTTTAACACCGTGTATAGCAGTTACACTACGATAAAAAGGCATACTAAACAACAACAAAGTAATTGCTCTTGCTTAATGTATTGTCTTTTTAGAATTTAAATGCAGTGACAAGTTAGCAAAGCGTAAGATGGCCGGGCCTTGGTGTATCAATCTAGGGCTAAGCGCTACACTAACGTCTGCATTATGTGTAATAATTTTTATTTACATTTTTAATTAGTGTTGAAATAATAAATGGTATTTGTTATATATTTTGTAATATGTAATAGAATTAAAATTAAATTAAAGTTGATTTGGTTTCAAAAAGTTTTATACATGTAAGAAGTAAAGTATGAGAAATATTTTTGATCTGTTTATTAATAATGGAATTATATAATCAAATATTAACGAACCAAATTACTAAAGAAATAATAAATACATATTTGTACAAAAAAGTTTGTCATGCTTATTTTATGCTCGTGTGTTACACAGCTTGAAACTTTTATAAAAGTTAAAGCGTGACACATTTCAGGCTTTACATTATACAACAAATGTTTAAAGTTTGAATCATATCATAACAACTCCAAACTGTGTTATTACGTTTAATTTTATTATTTTGTTATTTAATTATCAATAAGAATTAATAAACTTAATTCACAAGAGAATACGAGTTATGTATTTTGTAGGACTGGTTGCTATAAATGCCTACAGGCATTTAACTTATAAGACTTATTTATTAATTATTATATAAATTTGAAAATAATTAAATCAATTTCATAATAATAATAATAACAAAGTTTTATTGTATTTATTTAAATTGTACACACATCTTACATACAATAAACATACATAAATTAAAAAATATATTTAAAACATATTCTAATTAAGCATAATGTGATTGATTACAATAAACAAATGTGATGATTATATATGAACTTTTTGTGACAATGCGTTTACACATTGTCATGAAGAGAAAGAAGAAAGTCATAACATGTAGTGTGTTGATAAATAACATAAAACTACAGTCATTTCTGAAACAGTGTAATTACTGTTATAATTTCTACCGAAAAATAAAGTTCAACATTTTTTTTCTAATTGGAAGATTAAAAACCGGCATTAAGACATATTCAACTAAAAATAGCATACAATTGTTTATTCATATTAAAGTTAACATTAAAATCACCATTAAAATTATAAAAGAAATTAAAAATACTCGTTATTGAACATTTAAATATTTTCAATATAATGCACAACTAATACAATTATTGTATAAATCGCCCACAAACCAAACATAGTTTGTGATACGATTATATTAGCAGAACAATGCCTCGTCTTTTATACAGGGCAACAGTTACGAAATGATAATTTTTTTAATTTTTTGCTGATTTATTAACATGAGAAATTTAAGTTTACACAGTTTTGAACATACTGTTCTTCAAATGGCGCTTCATCGCACTTTACATGCTAAGTAAGCCTTTTTCTGTTTTACTGCACTCTTTAAAGCATTGCCACAAGAATTTGGTCGATTGCTTCGTTTCAAAATCACGTGGTTTCAATTTTTGGACGACAATCAACTTATTTGGGTTAAATTTAGATGTTTATTAACGATAAAGGTAATGAAAATAATAAAATAAGTTTATCTGTACGCGTATGTTTGTGAGACCGCCTTGAGTCTGAGATGGAGATTTGTTTATAAATACTACCCTAAATGTTTATTACTTATTAAAGAATACAATAATAATAATAGTTTATTAACGGAATACATCCTTTGGTTTACAATAATTGATTACAAAATAAATGTATAAATGGATAAACAATGATACAAAACTAAACTAATTGCACATTAAAATACATATTAAAATTAATTTGTCTACATTTGTTTTTAAATGAATTTGCAGATAATGTAAAAAGATCAAATAGGCTATTATTATTTAATAAATTACATTCTCTCATAAGTCTCGATATAGGATTCTGATAGCCATAATTTGTGTTATGCAACTTTTCTTTAAAAAGAGAAATGCTACGAGTTATTTTTACTTGACTAAAATTAAAATTAAAAGACAAACAATATAGCCATTAATTAGTTTATGAGTAAAACACAAATTACTTACAATTCTTCTATCTTTTAAAAAAATCAAACTAAAGTTTAATGATAAGTCTTTAACTGTCATTTTATAATTGGTTTTATGTCTAAGATGTTTATTTATTATTAATAAAATTATTTGAATTTTTTTCAATATTTTGTATTTGTCTTTTATAATAAGGACTCCAGATGATAGACCCATATTCGAGTGTGGATCTAACCAATGTTTTAAACAGACAAACTGTAGTTGCTGTTTGTAGCTTTTTTGATGATGTTTTAACAAAATTTTTCTGAACTTGTTTAATGCATTTTGAATATGACCAATATCCATTATGGCTCCTAGATTGCATATTTTTTACATTATCTAAATCACTGTTATTAATTGTATATGCATTGGCAATTGTATTTTCACATCTTCTTCTTTTTCTTGGTTGGCAATCGTCACCGCTATGCGTACTTTTGAGATAGCCGCTTTAAATAGTTAGTTTGTATTGCAATTGAACTAGTCTCGCAGATTTTTCAGCCTTGAGTGGCGTCTTTTTCCAACGCTTCCTTGTATTTTTTCCGGTATTATTATTTGGAGCAGATGGTACTTTTCCCTTCTAGTTACATGTCTTAGGTATTGTAATTTTCTCGTCTTAATGATGTTTACAATTTCGTTTTTTTTCTGCATTTTTCTAATTACTTCTGTGTTTGTTACTCGGTCCGTTCAAGGTGTTCTTAATATTTTTCTGTGCATCCACAGTTCAAAGGCCTCTAACTTTTTGATGTCCGCATTTTTAAGTGTCTATGCTTTTGCTTCATACAATAGAATTGGTTGTATATAGCATGCCGTTATTTTTGTTTTTAATTTTAGGCTTTGATCTTTTCCACATAAAGCTTTTTTCATTTTTGCTAATCTAATTTTTATTTTTACTGAACAATCGTTATCTTGGTCAATGGTTGTGCTCAAATAGTTGTACTTTGTTACCCTTTCTATGAGTTCATTGTGTAAGTAGATGTTATTGTTATTTTGTGGTGTTTTTGTTATTATCATGAATTTGGTCTTCTTTGCATTTAGAGATAGTCCACACTCTTTGCTTGCCGCTGTCACTTTGTTAAGAATTCTTTGAAGGTCTTCTAAGTTAGTTGCAACTAGAGCCGTATTGTTAGCATATCTTATGTTATTTATTGCTATGCCGTTCACGTTTACCCCTATTGTTTCGCATCTAGTGCTTTCTTTATGATTTCTTCTGCATACAAGTTGAATAGTATTGCTGATAGTACGCATCCCTGTCTGATATTCCTTTTTATTCCGATTTCTTCCGATGTATTGCCTTCTATTTGTACTATTGCTTTTTAGTTATAATACAGGTTAGTAATAATTCGAATATTTACAAAACGTAATTGATTTGCATTTATTAATGTTTAAATGTAATTTGTTATTATCGCACCACTGCGAAAGTTGATCTAAGTCATATTGGATCTGATGGCAATTATACTGACTTTTTATTTTTTTTAATAGTTTTAAATCATCCGCAAACAATAAAAAATTACAGTACTTATATATTGGTGGTAAGTCATTTATAAACAAGTTAATTCGTATTGGCCCACAATGCGACCCCTGTGGTATCCCAGATGTCACAATAAGAATACAATAATCAATACGGTTAAACAGCATAACCAGCATCTACCTGTTGATTCATTTTAAACGTGTTTAAAATGAAATCTTGGTATAGCAATAGATTATTTGAGGTAGAAGCCTTTCTCTAAATCCATGCTGCCCTTCAATAAAAGAGTTTTTTGAAATCCATTTGGTCTGCTTTGAAACAATCTTATCTAATAATTTGGGGATTACTTATTGCTTACAAATCTTTCTATAGTTATTTATTTTTGATTTTGCACCAGACTTAAATATTGGAATGACATAAGACTGTTTCCAGAATTTGGGAAATGACTCACTATGTAATGATGATGAAACAGCATTGTAATTGGGGTAGTTAGCAAGCAGACACATTTTTTCAACAAAACTTTAGGAATACCATCTGGACCATAACCACATGAGTCACTTAGTTTTATAATACCATCAAAAATATCAGTTGTATTGATCTTAAAACTATCAGAAAAAACACAAGTAGACAAATTAAAATCCGGTACTTTACAATGATCACTATTAACATAAACCGTAGAAAAGTAGTCGGCAAATAAATCAACGCAGTCTTGGCCACTGTTTTTTGTGTTTTTTTCTTATTAATAAATCGCCAGAAAGCTTTTGGGTTTGTAGATATATTTGTGTTCATCTTTAAAATGTATGCATCATATAATGATGTACTTAATAATTTACATTTAGTTTTTAAAGTAGTAAACTTGTAATAATCATCATGATGACCTGATTGTTTATAAACACAATAAACCATTTTTTGTTCTTTAATTAGCTTAAGCTAAATTTTTTTTAATTAATTAGGGTTGGATTAAACTAGACAGGATAACTGCTTCGATAAACACATTTTACTGTCACAAACAAAAAAATAGCATTATAAACAACATTAGAAAATAATTGAACCATATCATTAATATTATAGTCTTCTTTATCACAAGTTTTAACTACATCACTCCATATCACATTTGCCAAATAAGAATTTATTGCGTTATAATCAGCAGTTTTAAAGTCTGGAATATATTCTTTGCATTCTAAAGTTTTGGAAACTATGCACTTTATAATTTTGAAAGAAAGTGTTTTATAATGGATACTACCAAATCCAAAATCACTCTTCTTGTATTTGTTACGGAATACAGTTATATATAGCAAATAATTCGGAAATGGCATTTGCTGAGACGTTATTAGTATACTCAATTTGAGCACCCATATCATCTTTTACCATGTAACTTCTGGTAGATTGTAATCACCACATATTAACATCTTAGATTCTGGATTATTTTCTATTTTATGTTCTACAGTAAGACAATGGTCAATATATTTGTCGACTGTTGAATTTGGAGAAATATAAATGGTGCCAATAATATATGTTTGTTGTCCAAATTGTAGTTTTACATATATTTGTTCTACTGTTTTAATGGTAATATTAACAAGTGATGAATGGTTACTGTTTTTTATTGCTATCAATACTCCACCTCCCCCTTTTTTTGCTAGATAATAATAACCGATTAGTTCTAAATATATTACAGTTGTTATCATTTCTGAATTATGTATCTGTTTTGAAAGCTTGGTTTATAACAGAAACCAAGCTAAGGCAAGGTAATATCAAAATTATTACAATAAACATTCAGATTAAAATTATACATCTTAGTGTTTAATCCTCCCACATTTTGATAATAAACCTTTAAATCTTTTAGTTTTTTGGATTTTTATTATTTAAAATTGTTGGTCCGTCATTAATATATTTTATAAAAATATCTGATTCACCATTTGATTTTCTATTATTAAATTCTTCATGTACGTTTTTAATGAATTTAAGTTCGGTAAATGTTTTATCAGCTTTTATGTTTATTTTTGCGTCTACCAAATGGCGATTTTTTAATATTTTTAAAGAAATAGATGAATCTTCAAACAACATCTTAATTGGACGTGGTTTATTAAATTCTTGGATTTGCGGCTTGCGAATAACCATTTTCGGTTGTGACAAATCTTTGATAGGCTCAAGTATTTTTATTATGGATGTCTTATCAATATTAATTTTTTCTTCTGAGGATGATAAGTTTGGTTCATCAACATAAAACAACATAACGTTAATTGAACGCTTGCGGCGATCTTCTATTTCAGCAATTAACTCTTCAGAAGAAAAGCCGTTTTCTTTATTAGCGGTTTTATATAATTTAATGTGTTAATTTCTTCTTTCATTTTTTTAATTTTCAGATTCAATATCTGTTAGTCTCTTTTCAAATGATGCTATTGCAGATGAAATACCATCAAGGCGAGACATTATTGTATTAGAGAACGTAGTAAATTGACTTTCAAATAATGACTTAATCATTAAAACAGTTGGTTGCTCTACTATTGCATTGTAATTAAGTTGAATTGATTGATTCAAAGATATATCCATATTGTTTTTACAACTACGGCAATTAAATTGCTCTGTTTTATTAATGTAATTATGTAAAGACAAATCATCATCCAGTGCCGTTGCAGATATAACAACATTTTAAGCAACATCTAAATTGTCTCGGATGAATCCGATTATTACAATATGTACAAGACATTATAAAGAATAACACAAATATGATTAAGAAATAGATCATGGATAAGGAATAATATTCACACCAAATGGGTCTTTAGTTGGTGACTGACAAAGAAAAAATGTAATGGAAGACCACTGTTAATGATTTGTTAATAATAAGTTAATGTTAATAAAAAATACAAAAGTATTTTTACGCGTAAATAAAATTTATTTTATTTATTTACAATAAAACGGCAATAGTCAAGAAAAGAAAAATGATAAAAAATTGATTGAATATATAATATTAAAATTTTTTTAAATGTTTTGTTATGCATGTAAAAAGTTTAACATTTCACAATACTGTATGAAATATAAATAAAAATATCAAATTTACCATAACACAGCCAATTATTTTAAACATAAATTTTACACAGTATTAGATACACACTTTAAAATAATTATTATCAAAATTTAAAATATTTGGAATAACATAAACCATTTATTTTTACAAAAGAACTCAGAGTACATTTGCACTGTACGGAATTTAATTGATTTTACAGTTAGGACTCTTGTTTATATAAACCTTTTTTAAATTGAATGGTAGTGGCCGACTTTTTTGTTAGAAATGGCTTTCCTGATATATGTTGTATGTTGCAATATAACTCAAATGCCCTCTGTATGATGAGTGATGACATTTGATTGGATTGAATGTTAAAAACTCAAGTAGTAGTTGTATTTATAATTATATTTATTATACATAGAAATATTATAATAAAAATAAACAGATAAGAAGGATAAAGTTACAGAGAAAATTGTTTTGTTACGTTTAAGTTGCATGCAAATGTAAATAGAAGCTTTGTCCATATACATACATATGTATACTCGTATTGGTGTTCTATTAGGTGGATAGTTTGCGCGCTATTATTTACATGTGTAACTTTTTAAATACATGTAATTTTTGGAGAATTGTCAATAATAATCTAGAATTTATTAAAATTTATCATAGTACAATACATAGTTGCAGAGCGCATATAAATCCTTGAACTTTACAAACTAATACTATTCAAAAATTTTGTGCGGTTTTTCTATTTGATCGTGTGCCAAGTATACTTTGTATATCAAATTTAATAGTATTTTTATGTTGTTATAACATATAAATAATTTTTAAATATCGCTTTTTAAAATTAAAAAAAAATGTGACAAATGGTACAGGAGTTTTGGAGTGCATTTTATTAAAAACAATAGTGGAAGAATTTTTCAATCAAGGGAGTGGGTTATAGTTGATAGTTGACACGTGTTATACAAATAATCAAATAATTACAGTTGAAATGCTTACCTTGTCTTCTTAAGCATTTCTATGCATGTAATTTATCATTTTTTTAACAAAAAATTAAAAGAGTTCAGAAATTAATTTATTTTTATAACATGGACGTCAGATACTTTTAATAAGTGACAAAATGTATGAATAATCTAAAGAGACATTAATTGATAAATCATTAATTCAGCATTATTTAGAAATACATCAATAATTGCACACAGTTAAAACAACTGTTAGAATTTGTTATAAGTTATTATATAAGCATTTATCAATATTTGGTTTTCTTCTCAATTCAACAATTGTCTTTAATGATGACAATTTACTTCCCAATCCTCTTATAATTAAACTATGTTGTTTATCTCAGTAATTACATTGTTTTTAATTTAAAAAAGGGTTTTTAAATATAATTACAAAACTATTAAGTTTTGTAGTATCCAAAATTAAAAAGCACAAACGTTTCTCAATGTAAATAAATTAAAAAAAAAAAAAATGCTTTTTTACAGTATTTAATTATAACCTGAAACCAACTTTAATTTATATAAATTGACAATAGAGTACGTTTATTTTTTCCATTTAATATGCCAATTTACAATGTATAACACAGTATTATTTTGTTTAGAAACAACGCTTTTTTAGTTTATCTAATTTGAAATAATAATTTATAAAAGAGTTTTTTTGTCAAAACCATATCAACTAATTACATTACAAATCTTACTTTATCTACTTATACACTCCGAATTACAAATTTGACCTACTTTAAAGTTGATTACATAAGATTGAAAAGTTTACACCATTTCATTTCGGTTAGCATCTTGATATGAAAGTTAAAATTATTTTAATGTGTTTGCTAAATTTAATATAGCAATAATAAGTGTTTAACTTGATGTAAATACATACTAAACATACATAAACAAATTTGTGCTGTATCATTCACTTATATCACTTGTCTTATGCGCATATAAAAATCAACTCTTGAATGTATTTCAATAAAAGTGTTCATTATAACCCTTAAATATTTTTTTTATAATCTATATGTTTGTAAAACCGAAAATAGTGTCTATGTTCATAAATTATTTTACTGCAATTACAATTTTTTATCATTTTTTTGCATCTAGTTAGGCAAAGTGTTGACAAGACATTAATAAATCCTTTTCATGGTTATCATACAATGGTACAAAACAATTAAGGAATAAATACCGTCGTGTATATTTCATCTGACATGATATAGAACAATAAACTGTTCAAATAACTTAGTCGACGAACACATGAACCTGGAGGTATAATGATTTTGCTATTCGCAGTTACATAATATATTATCATAATGCTTTGATAGAAATGGAGAACTATTATTCTATGCAGATATTCATAACTTGTGGCTTTCAATGTTTTTGATAATCAGCAATTTTTAAACTACATATAAATAAACTGTTTTATTATGTATTACATCAGATATTGGTGAACAACTAGGAATAAACTTTGTGCGTTATTATACACTATGTACAATTTATTAAATGTGAATTCAAACAAATGCATTATTTTCTATATATTAAAAATTAAAGTTATTGTCAATTTTTATGTAAACATTGCACTAACTTAACTAAAAAATACAATACATTTTTTAAATTATAGAGCAATTGCATTGTTTTCAAATTTAACAAAATGTTAGAATTTCAAGCAAAACAATATCAAAACAGATTTTTACAAATGGAATTATATTTTATATAAACATTTTCAAAGCATTTGATAACAGTATGGCATCATAATATTAAAAACAAACTGTAGCTTATAATCACAAAAATGTGAATTTTATACCTTGAGGTTCTGCGTTTTTGTTGAGTCAATTTTTGATCTACATTCATAAACTTTTTTAAATAATTAAATGTCTTATTCGTAATTGTGCAACAAACTTTTTTACAACAACTTTATATCTAAATCTTCTTTAATTTATTTTTTATAGGTTACAATCTTATACATAATATTCTCTGGAACGACCTTATTGTTGACAATGACTTCGCAAGAAACTAGGATTACTTAATAGATGTAAACAGTTTTTTTTAGTTTTCTACAATGTTTGCATATAAATATATTAAACTTATATGCGTCTTTGCGAGCTCAAGTCAACTTCTTAGTGTTTTAAATTGAAAATATGAGATATTAGCCATAGCATATGTTAAACTAAACATTAATTTTATTTGCATATTTTTTTCTGGAATAAACATGTTGTTGCTATAGGTTGCTATATATATATATATATATATATATATATATATATATATTTCATAACATTCTCAAAATTTATTGCAAAATATAATTTTAATGAAATTGAGTTAATTTCAAACATACGAGTAAGAAAAAAAACTCGAACGTGTGCAGGAAAGTCTTTACATAGTCAGTATTTAAATAATCGCAATCACACTTTTATCGATCAATAATCGTCGAACTCAGAGGTTTTATGGTTGCAATTTAAGATCAAGTCATTGCAACCAAAAATTACCTTAAATTTATATTAAAAGAAGCAAATATTAACTACGTTTTCAGAAGATGTAATGAAGAGGCCGAGATCAATTAACTTTAGTTTGCCGAATTTTAGCGCCTACCAGCTATATATAAACATAGACATGACCACTAACTTTATCATTTAACTTACATCTAGCTTAAAAACAGTTATTTTAAATACAACATTGATAATAGGGTCAGATCTTAAGCATGATTAATAGAACTTATTTGAGAAACTCTTACTTACCAATTACCATCAGAAAGTACGTGCTACTGGAATAATAATTATAATAATAACAAAGTTTTTTTTTAAATTTTATAGTGCAGAACTGTCAAAATAAAAATACATCCAAAGTTCATAGATAAAAATGTCATTAATAGTGTACAACATAATTACATTAATATGAAGTATTTAGCAACTGAAATATATAAAGTATTCAGCAACTGAAACATTTCATACTTGTTTGTAATTGATTAAAAAAATATACAATTGTAAGAAATACTCTTAGCAAATAAATTTAGTTTGTGAATGGAGTATGTATTAGCTGATTAATGAATAGCATTGTGGGAGTTTGCAGGTAGATACGGGATGATAAAAAAATTAAGTTAAAAATAAAAATAAAATTGTTTTATAAACAAATTGGTAATTAAAATTCATTATGTATTGATTTATTGTAACAAAGATACAATTTTTTACAAAATAAATAAATTTATAAAAATTATACATACATATATCAGATCTTTGAGAGGTTAATGTATACTAGACTAAATTTCAGCGTCATGAAGTTTTATTCTTTTTGAACATATTTAAAAAAAAAAAAACAAATAGATAAACAAACTAGATTTGGACATTAAAAAACTGCAATTTTATAATGCTTTTAATATAGTGTGTGTGTGTGCTTTATATACTGTTTTACAATTTTTTACTTGAAATAAATAATAATATATCAGTATTATTAGAGAGTATATACTATTCGTCAAAAGTAAAAGAACACTAAAAAATATGCCTCGAGTTTGTCAGCGAGGCGATTTTCAACAATTAAGCAATTTTAAATTTGTTGTTGGCGTAACTGGACTCTTTCTTTCAAGAGCAATTGGAGATATCTGAAGAGGCTTAACTAACTAATTAATCTACGTTTGATCAGTTTACCTGTTTTACTTTAATTTTTCATCTTTAGCGACAAATTGAGATTTGTATGTCCACGATAGTCGTAAGATGATTATATGTCGCCCAGGAAAACTTTGAAAAATTTGTTATGGAACGACATACATAATTGCTTATGGCAGTAAGTTTTCTCTAGTGTTTATTCCAAAAATATTAAACGCAAATTGCTACATTAACACGGTTCTAAAACCTTCATTTTCCAACAGGATGATGAAAAGCCGCAAATTCCTGGAACTAGCTAATGTTGATTTATTTTCATAGGCATTCTTGTTCTCCCGACCTGCCTTTTATTGAACACGTGTGGAACCCCTTCTCACTTTATCTGATATTCTGGCATATTTCAGGAAGTTTGGAATTTAATTCTTCAGACTGAGATTGACAATTTGATTTCTAGCATGTTGTTGAGTACTCCAGAAATCTTGGGGCAACTCATTATTGAAATAAAAGAAAAAATCATCATAATTTTTTGTTGAAATGTTAATTATTAATTTAAATTAATTAATAATTTACATATTATCTGAATTTTTCAAAAGTTTTTAAGATTTGCTTTCGGATTTTAAATTTACAGTATTGTTGAATACGTAACAAAATAATAATTATTTTTTAAAATATGTTTTATGGGTACAGTCAGTGGTGTTATTCAATCGCTAAATAATATAAAGTACACGAGCTGCAAACAATATTTATTTTACTATTTTGAATACTATGCAATGCAAAAAGTAAACAATAATAAAGAATTAATGTTTTATATTTGCATATTTACAACGATTTTAGCTATCTGAAGGTAACACGCTTTTATTGTACAATTCTCTGATAAATTCTTGTGTATCTGACAGAAATCCAATAACATATTATGCCGAGATTGATTTAGTACCCTCCACATTTATTTGTTTTTATTTTATATTCTACAACTTTATATATTCATGCATTATTGGCATTTCTGCATCCAAATACAGACTGCACTATTTTTAATTTAAAGAGAATGTTATATCTACATTTAAAAGAAAAATAAACTTTTATTCCGAGAAATTTAACATGCAGCTCATAAATAGTACATAAAAATTTTGAAATTCTAATATTTTTTATTTATTAAGTTATTTTAACATTATCAAATAATTTTAAAACTATATTAGAATGTAACTACACTATATTGTAATTAATTTTGATTTGTAGTTAGTAAAAGCTTTTCTACGAAATAAGCACAAACTTATCTTTAAAATAATTTGAATAATTATTATAATAAATACAATAGAAAATAAAATTTAGAAATAAAATTTGAAATTTTTATTAGTATGTAGTTTTGGGGTAAATCTCAAATCCTATGTACACTTTTTTACAGACGTTATCTGATATACTTTTTTTAAATGCACTTAATTGCAGTATCGTACTTTATTATGTAAATTTTAATATTCTTTAAGTAATTTATCTAAGTCAAAAAGTTAATTTACAATCAAAGTTTCTTATTTAAAAAAAATATAGCCTGAATAAGCATAATAACAACAACAAATTACATTTATTCTTGTATTTGAAAACATATTTGATGTAGTTTTGGAATTATTAAAAATTGGTTACGTTATGTTATTTATAAAATTTATATAAATTCTACAACAGAATTTTTTTTTAAATTTTAGGATGATATTAGCTTAAACTTCAGAAAACATTTTAATTTCAATTAAATTAAATTAAATTTTGTATGTCTTTATCCTAAGAAACGGCTAAGAAATTACTCTAAAACAGTTAATTTGCCTAATTAGACCCAGGACTATAATTAGCAAGTTGTATTTAATAGGTTTTTAATACTAATCTTCTCACTATAAACTAATTTTATTATTTAATAATAAATTAAATACAATTATGTAAATGTCTTATTATTAAAATAATTACAACGTTTCAATATAATGAAACATGAAATTAATATATTTTACAACGGAAGACTATTTGTAAATTTGACTTACTATACAGGAAAACGAATAAAATCACGTTGTGATTATAATCGCATCAATCAATATTTGCTTGTCTAAATTCTCGTTGCATATTATAATATATTGAAATGTCCATGTAAGGTAAATTATAATGAGGTTATAATAATGAAAAAGAGTAATTTACTGTAGATGTCTGAGACATTTCAAATACAATATAAATAAAATTATAGATATGTCCAAGATATACATACATAGCTTCAACAATAACAACTTGCATCATCATGTAACATTATTTTACTTTGATATTTATTTTTTAGTGTATTTATTTAGTGGGTACTTGCAGAAGACAATTTTTATATAAAATTTGAAATTTGTATGTTTGTATTAATAGTTAAGTTAATTGAAATTTCACTATTACTTTAAATTATGTAAACAACAAATACATAAATAAAGTTACAAACAATTACAAATTATAGAAATAAAAAACTGAATATAAAACAAAATAACTTTGAAATTACAACAATACATCACATACATACGTTTATTATTAAAATTGCAGTTATTTATTAAATTATTATCCCCATAGAACTAATAGTTCCAACATCCAACAAATGTGTGAAACATATTGCTATGTTGATACAGTGGGCATATACTTGATAAAACCAAATTATTTGATTTTTGACTTTTTACACTAATGTAAAGCCGTTCTGCCATTATCCGTTCAAAAATTGTTAATTAAAGCAATTGGACGATATTTTTCTGTTTTTTTTTTCTGTTTTTAAAAATTGAGCTGAAACAAGCAATTTTTGGAAATGTTAACAGGTAATCTGATAAAACTGTAGCACATTCTTTGACTATTAGAAAAAGGAATTTATCAGAACCTGACGAGTATGTCTAGAAGCACTAGGCGCTTAGACGCTTGCTTGAATAATTTTATTAGATGATATAGATTTAAGTCCAGATGAAGTAGTATTGTTAACAGATTTAAAGTGTTTAGTAAATTTAAAATTTCGTAAACACTACTAAAAAAAATAGCAAAAAAATTTAGTTTAGAATTTTGTCTCAGCTATTGAAGTAAACATTTTTCTATTTAAAACGTTGTTTTTTTCTGCTCGAAAGTTGAAATACTTTTGCCGATTATAATTAGTTTTGTTTTATTATTTATCTTTGCCATTTTATGTTGGCATGAACAAAAGATAATTAATTATCTAGTCTTTTTTCTACCAGGAATAATAAACATGTAATTTATTTATACTCTGTTTGACTTGATTTGACTTGAAAGTTGCTTAAGACACTGTACGGAAATACTTGGTAAAAATGCTTCAAAACAGGTGTTTGGTTTTCTAAAAGAGTTATATAAAGAACTAATTAAATACCGATAATATGGTAATGATGGTTGAGATGGTTAATCAGTTTTTTTGACGCAAGGAATTTAGGAATAATTGCTGATAAAGCAAAATTGATGCTACTTAGAAAAAAATATACAGTCTGCAAGTGGTATAAAGTTAAAAATTCATTTTTTTTTACAAAAGCCAATATTTTTAAGGCTTACGTTTGTTTGTGTTATCATTTCACAGCTGCTTTTGAATACCTGCAAACACAAATATATACGATTGCACCTGTTAATTGAGAGAATGAAAAATAACAATGTAAGTAGGTAATAGTAACTATGCAAAAATATTTACAATTGATAAATAGATACCAATAGTTATTTTTTTTTTTGCTAAGTGAGGTAGCCAAAATACTTACCTTAACTCACAAATTCTTTTTTAAATTAAAATTTACTTTGTACTTGGTGTCGTTGGTTACAATTTTATATATTTCTAAATGATTTTAAAATATCACTTTGATTATTTTTATTTTGCGATAAACCGCCAGCAGAAAAGGGGAGGTAAAATTCTGAAAAGGACCTAATATATGTATATGGCTTCTAACTAAGTACTATAATTAAGACTGCATTGATGGAGTGGTTTATTAAGTCTTTTCTTTGTTTAATTTATTATAAAATTGGCAGAAATTAATCCCTAGAATTGTTAATTGTTAAAATATAACCCAAAGAATGAAGGCATAAAATATTGTATTCAACATATAAAATAAATAATGACTGAAATCTTATTGTTTGGATATTAAGTTGGATGGCGTTTTGTCCTATAAGAACCAATGTTAATTTAAAAACGGCGCTGTACGTATTTTTTTAGAGGAAAATGTTTACCGATATTCTTGTAGATGTGATAGGATTTTAGTATGTAATGTTTGCTAATAATATTTTTTCATAACAATACATTAACCTGGTAGATATTTTATTGTACTGTTTTCCAATTGCTGTAATAACTATAAATGCAGACTTAACGCGGACCAACTATAGGTTGATTGATTATTATACAAAACGCATTCATTGTAAATACAATTTTCTTACGTAAAGATCACTTATTAAAACGCATATAGATAATAAAAAGGCTAATTAAGATAAAATGTGGCATTATTCAATCAAAATGAAATTACTTGAATTTTTTTATATTAATACATTTTGTTTTATATTTAATTGATATCATGCTTGGTTAATAATTAATGTTCTAATTAAATTATATAAAAAATATATTAAAACCCAAACCACAGAATACTAAGTAGTATGTTTTCAGAGATAGCACAAGGTGTACGAACTTTATGATAATCGTGGCCGCAAAAGTATTAAAACTGATAAAATATTACATAATATTACTACTGAATCACTAAATTCATTTTATAACCAAAAGATTGTAATAAACGTAATAGAAAAACTATCAATAATTTTATTACTAAATACATAAATTGTATTAAAATTCTACATACTTATTGAATGATTTATTGCGTAGCTTTTGCGCTAACAAAAAATATACTTTGCACTTGCATGAATATCGATATACAGTGAAATAACAAGAATTAATTTGCATTGTGAATTCAACAGTTAATTTAAAATGACCTTTCTGAATCTAAATTATTTATATTTTTGGATAACCAAAATGATTAGTCAAATTAGTTATGGAAAGGTTAAAAACAGACAAAAACTTAGATTAATATAAAAATGTTCTTAGATTATAAATGATTTGTTGTTTAACATAATTTAAAAATATTTTATTGAATAATTTTTGTAAAAACATAGTACATTAACCACATAAAAGTTAAAGTTAACCAAATTCTTATAAAGTTTACAGTCTAAAGAAATTTACTACTTTAATGATCCTGTAGTAATACGTTTTTAAACTTTCAACATTATAAAGTTTTTGCTATTTTTATCTGTAAAATGTTTCAAATTAAATTGATTAAAGCGTCCAAACACTTTAAATTGTAATACATTTTTTTGCTCATCAACGTAACTTAAAATGTATTTAATCTTAAGACGTGCTTACATCTAAAGTATTTATATTTATATATTAAAGTTGTCCAAACAAAGTTCTAGAACGGTTAATACTTTATGTACTTTTTGCAAAAACTTTTAGTACATCATTGTTGGTTGAAAAACATTTTTTGATATTTGAGACAGCTTAAAAATATGTTATAGCATATATGACAGTTTAGAAGCCATTTATAATTTCTATAACAATCCAAAAACAGTTTATGGTTTTCTTGGCAGTTTATGTATGAACATTTCTAATAAATTATAAAAGATGATGACATTTGTAACAGTTCAAGAACATTTTGTAAAATTTAAAACTTTTTTTTGGTTGAACCATAAAAGCAGGAAAATTTAAAATTTAGGTTTAAAGTCAATGATGTTGTCTGCTCTTTTAAATAAAATTTAATATAAAAGCCTATTATCCTATTATGATTATTGAAAAACATAGAATGACATATATCATTTTTAATTAAACTTAACAGTGTCTATTTGTAATTTTTTCAACATGTATTATGTAGATTTGATGTTAACTCAACCATCAAGCGCAAAAATACTATCATTATTTAACTACTGCTACTACTATATTGTTCTTGTTTACATATTATTTTGTCACGTTACATCAGAGTACATTGTTATTTTTACGTTTCTTTAATTTTAATTTACTCTGTTAAATGTATATGAAAATTTAAATAAAACTTTTTTTTTATAATTTTTTAAGTTTTTATTGAATATTTCTACATAACAGTTTGGTAACAATATAGTGTTAGCAGTTAGACAGCAAGTACGTACTATATCTACAACATAATCCGCAAAACTTTACTTTTGATTAAAAATAAATTTGAGTTTTCGAGTCGAGATGTTCTAACGTTTTGCTAAAAATATAAGTTTTAACTTTAACAACAATGCTTGTAAAACCGTTTTAATAAAGAAAAATAAAACCAAATCAGGGCAGTTGAAAATCAAACCACAAGGAATTAAAAGTAAAAATCTATTATTTTTAAGGGCGATAAACAAAACACCAGTAATAATTAAAAAAAAAATTGAGGTTAATAATTTGTGCAATAAGGTAATAGTAATAAGAATTATATATTAATAATTATTGAATATAGTTGAAAAAATAAATTAAAAAATTACTTACTACTTTTTTTTTACAAAACGATTTTGGACGTACGATAAAAAACGCAACGTAACAATTTTTGCCGTTTTTATGTAAAAAAAAATCTTTTGCCAGGCATTTGAGGTTGCAATTCGGTTTTTGTAATTGTCCAATATGTTATTTTGGTGTGTTAAAGTCCGCATTTGGCAACGTAACGCACTACAACGTTAAGAAACGGTACGGCGTCCGTGTAAATATGAACGTACGTTTTTTACCGTGGTAGAACAACCAAATGCCGCATAAAAAAGTAAAATTAGTATTAGAGATGCTATATGTTATTTAACTTTTAATCAATTTTTACTACGCAACTAACAATATTTTGTATGCAGTAGACAATCTAATAATACATTTTTTATTAATTTAATTTATTACTTTATATTATATTAAATAAATTTAAAAAATCTCAATTTTGCTCAGAAATTATTTTTAACAAAAAAATTTATATAATATATCATGGATATTGATGCGTTTTTATAGTGAAGCAAATTATATTGCGGCGGCCATTTTATGTGTGACTTAGTAATACAAAGTAAATATTAAAAACATCTTACATTTTATTATTTTAGGTTTCTATATATTTAAAACATACATTAAATGTCACTAACAGTAACAAGAAACCATTTAAATGATCCTTAACGTCCGACGGAGAACGGACGTGTTCGCGAAAGTGCTTAACGGTGATTTAAATAGTGATTAACAGATGATTATATAGGAAATTTAAAAAGTAGAGATCTCTGAATTAATACAAACAGTGATAAGAAGTGCAAGAAAAGTTTTGTGAAAATGCAAAAGGTGTAACAACTGTGATAGGGACACATTAAAAAGGTGCGGTCGTGTTTTAAAAACACACTCGTGTCGTGTCGTGCGACACGTTTATTGTTTACGCAATAGAACATTTACCGCGGGAACAGCAAATTAAGCGCGAAACTAGGCCAAGGCGGAAAGGTCAAAAAACCCGGGTCAAACTACAAAAAAGGGAAGAGATGTAAACTCGCCAGGCAATACCAATGAGGCAAAAAGAGTAAATAACCCTACAACAATTGAAATAATGGGGGAATTAATAAAGGAGCTTAGAGATTTAACCATTGAGTGTTGAAACTCTAAAGTGGAAATTAAAAATGTGGCAAATCTCCTGGAGATGAATATGGAGAAACTGGAGTTCGAAGAAATTCAGAAAACAGAACAAGAAACAAAAAATAAAATAAAATTAGGGAAAGAAATGTCGACAGAAACAGTAGAGACTGGAGATAATAAGGAAGAAAATATCCAAACCCATTTCATCTCGGACACAAAGATAATTGAAATGGTTATTGAAGACGACATTAAAAAAATCATTAATAAAGAATGGAGACAAACGGACTACAAATTTGTAATAGTGGAAAAAAATAATCTAATAATGGAAAAAGAGAGTGATACTGGATATTAATAAATGATGATGAAATAGGAAAAGAATTGGGTATTCTACTACAAGCCAAAGTAAAATACCCAGAATTAATGGAGGAAGTTGGAGAGGAAGAAACTCCATATGTAGAAATTTTAAGAAATTTAAGCGGGAGAAATGTAAGAAAAGTAAACATCATTAAACAGAGAGTCGAAACAGCAGAAGATAAGTATTTTAATGGCTATAGAAAAAATTCTCAACAAAGCAAACGTATTTAATATCAGTGAAATAAGTATACCAATACCAACTGGAATAGCGTCAAGAGAGGCAAAAAAAAATTTATGGAGATGGCGGGAAGGAGAACTCATACAAAAGTAAGACTCTGCGTGCCAACAAAGGTACAGGTATTAGAGACAAAAGGAAAACAGTAACAGAAACAGGAACAGAAACAGGAGCTATAATCGTGAGCAAACAGGGCGTAACATATGCAGACTTGTTGAGACTGGCAAAACTACAGATAAACAAAAAAAAGGGGAGTTATTAATAATAACAAAGGGAAATGAGACCGAAAAAAAGATAGAAAAAATAAGAAATGGAATGGAGGGTTACTATGTAAGAAAAGCCAACAACGTACTCACAGAACTAGTAATTATCAAAGATATTAGTCCGGAGACTACCAGAGAAGAAATATTGGAAGAAATTATGAACAAAGCAAACACAGAAGGAAGTACGATAATATCCATAAAGAAAGGGTATAGAGAAAAACAAACAGCTATAGTCAAGATGGACAAAAAAGCACCGGAACAGATAATAAGAAAAAGAAGAATAAACATAGGAGTTATAAGATGCAGAGTAGAAAAAGCAACAGCAAACGAGAGAAAATGTTACAAATGCTGGATGAAAGGACATGTAAAGGCGGAATGCAAAGGAGAAGATAGGTCATTGCTATGCATAAAATACGGAAAAGAGGGACATCAGGTTGCAGAATGCAAGAACCGAGAATATTGTATAGAATGCACAAGGATAGGACACAGAACGGGAGATAGAAGATGTCCGGCTACAAAGAAAAGAGAAACGAAGAAAACGAAGAAAAATATAGAGGACAACGACCCTAGTAACTGAAGACAACACGAGGAGCAGATCATAAACCATAATGTATAAGTTTATACAAACAAACATAGGGAGGGGAAGAGAGGCACACGATATACTCATAGCAACAGCAGAGAGAGAGGAAATAGACTTAGTGATAGTGAGTGAACTAAATAACTAAATGGTAAGTGAATAAGAGATAATAAAACAGATGCTGCTATTTTAGCTAGGGGAAAATGTAGGGACAAAGTGGAAAGATGGGAAACACCAAAAGAAGGAATAGTGTGGGCTGAAGTAGAAAGTATGATAGTATACAGCTGTTATATCAGTCTAAACTGCGGAATGGAATACTAACGGGAGTGGATAGAAGAATTAGAGAACAGTTTAAGAAAACAGAAAAGCAAAAAAATCATAGTAGGAGGAGATTTCAATGCAATATCACCGAGATGTCGTTCGTAAGAGGAAGCTCAAAATTACATATTGACATTACTATAGCAACATGGGAAATGGCAGGTATAGTGAATGAATGGAACGTGACAGAAGAGGAATCACTGAGTTTACACACACATATGCAATATAATACAAAAGAGAAAGGAAAACAGGAGTACACGAGAGAAGGTAGATGGAACGTAAGAAGAATGGACAAAGAGAAGATAAAGAGAGCCATGGAAACAGAAGAAGTTACAGAAAACGAAGACATAGAGAAAAGATGCGAAAGATACTCAGAAAAGCTGAGAAAAGCGGCGGATGAAGCAATTCCAAGGTACAAAGAAGGAGGGCGAATAGGACCAAACTGATGGTGCGAGGAAATAAAAGAATGCAGAAAAAAAAACAATACAAACAGGAAGGAAAGTCAAAGGACAGAGAAAATGAGGAGAAAATACAGAGGAAACGGAGGAGGATCTAACAAACGACAGAAAAATCTTGAAAAAGGCAATCAGGGATAGCAGAAGAAGATGCTGGAAAGAAATGATGGGATCTATAGACGGTGATCCTTGGGGAAAACCGTACAAAATAGTGATGAACAAACTGGGAGAAAGAGCAAAGGGAGTTTACCTAAAAGAAGAAGAAGGAGAAGAAGTCATAATTAAAAAAATGTTTTCCAAGGGAGATCCGGTAAAAGAACCAGAAAATAAAGAAGAAGAAACAGTCATGGCAACAGTGGAAGAGATAAAGGAAATCATAAAAGAATTGTCCAACAACAAAGCACCAGGTCCGGACAAAATAACAACAGAGATTGTTAAAGCAGCTCTAGACGGGAATGAGGTAGAATTAACACAAATAATCAACAGATGCCTGAAAGACAGAATTTTTCCTTAATGTTGGAAAGAAGCCACACTAGTACTGATTGAGAAAAATAAAGAAATAGGAAAAGCGACTTCATACAGGCCAATATGCTTTATAAACACACTAGCTAAAATAATGGAGAAAGTCATTGTACGGAGAATAGAACAAGAAATAGAAGAAATAGGAGGATGGGAAAAGGAACAATACGGATTTACCAAGGGAAGAACAACCTTAGGAGCTATAGACAAAGTAAAAGCATAAGCAAAAGAAGCAAACAGCGGGACGCAGAGGAAAAGACAACACTGTGTAATGATAGCGTTGGACATACAGAACGCGTTTAACAGCGTGTTATGGGAAGCAATTATAGAGGCGGCAAAGAAAAGAGAACTGAAGAAGAAAACAATCAAGATCATATGGAGCTACTTACAGGGTAGAAACCTAGTGACCAAGAACGGAAAATTCAAACTTACGAGAGGGGTACCACAGGGCTCAGCACTAGGACTAAAACTATGGAACCTTGTTTATAATGAGTTATTACGAATGAGGAAGGCATTGTCACGCCTTTGGCATTTGCGGATATACTAAAAAGAAGACTAGAGCTGGCAATAGATATGATAGAGTTATGGATGAGAAATGAGGGTTTAAAATTAGCAACACAAAAAACAGAAGCGGCCTGGCCATCGACTGAGAGGACTAATAGAGGAACAGGTATGATACAGATAGGAGACCAAGTGATAACCATAGGGAAAATAATCAAATATCTTAGAGTGACACTTGAAGCAAAGGGATGGAATGAACAGGTTAAGGAAGCAGTCATGGGAACAAAGGAAATGGAGAGAACGCTCGGTAGACTCATGCCAAGCAAAGGAGGTCTAGGAGAAGAAGCCAGAAGGTTAATAGCAACAGCAGCATAAAATTAAAAAAATCAAGGAAGAGGTAAGATGTATATTCTGTCAGGAAGAAACACACGATAATGCAGAACACATTCTAGTAGAATGCGAAGGGAGGAAGATAGAAAAGAACTAGAAAAAATACTGAAAAACAAAGTGGCTAAAACAAGAATCATTAAAAAATGACTAAGAGATGAAAGTAAATGAAGGGCGCTAAAAAACTTTGCAACATGAGTACTAAGAAAAAAAATGAGGAGTTTGACAATGGAAGAATATAGACAGAAAACAAACAAACAATGGAAACAAACACACAAAAGAATAGCCATAGAAGAGAAAGGAGAGAAACGAGAGAAGCAAAATAGACACAACAAAACAGAGAAAAAAATTAAACAGAAAGAAATAAGGAAGGTCAGGACAATTATGCATACTAAGAAGTAGAAGAAAAGAGAAAAACATTTTCAGAAACTGCGATACCAAACGAAATTGCAGAAATTAGGAGAAGGAGAAAAGAAATGCTGAAGGAATGCTGAAGGAATGCAGAATAACAGAAATAACGAGGCAAATACCAAATGGTAGGTACGCTATCTCAAAGTTGACGGATAACGCAACTTTTGAGATGGTTAGAATTTACCTGGCAACGAGAGGACACGAATAAGTAATCCCAGATGGAGATTTAAGGATATCACTAGAGGTAAAACTAACAAATGTAGGACTGCCAAAAGAAATACAGCTAATGGAACCTTATAAACTATTCATGAAGGAAAGTGGATACAATGAAGAAGAAGTGAACGAAGACCTAAAAAAACTAAGAACGCATCGAGGACAAACCAAATAATTAGAATAAATAACAAACGGATTGGAGAAAGAAGAGAATGTAAAGCTGGATGTCAGTGCAGATAAAAAGAATAAAAAAAAGACAAAAGAAACAGAAAAAAGGTAGGCGCTATAGGAAGAGAGAAGGGCGGGGGACAGCATGCGTGCCACAGATTCTTTGTGAAAATCCGCGAGGCAATAACCAGTCTACCTCGAACTACTCTCAAATCTAGACTAGTTTGACAAGAACATATAACAACAGGATTTATGCAGAGAAAAAAACCGGAAGGTATTGCCATGCGTAAGTCATTTTTAAGGGCCACTTGTTGAGGCCAACACCTCACTACATAAAAAAAAAAAACAAAAACAAAACAGAAAATGATCTTTACAAAAATTGGTCCATTGGATCCGAAGTTAAGACAAAAATGTGTTTTTAATAAACAATTAATATTTTTTAAATTAACTTATCATTTTAAGCTAAACATAACGTAAAATTCCTAAATAATATAAACTTGCACAAACCATTCACATGGTGTAATTAGATTTTTATTTGTAGACTTTCTGCGCGTGCCATCTGCAATGGAAGTGATGTTTTATATGCGCAGCATACTGAATTAATTCCTCCAGTGTAATTATCAACTAAAATTTAACGTTGTATACATTATATCCATTACGTATATGGTAATATCGTTGAGGTTTTGTGAAAATTTGAAAATAATTGTTTTGCAAATAAAACAGTAACGTGCAAAAGAACCAAAATTGTTTTTTTGATATTTAAATCTTATTTTGATTTTTTGCGCGCCACTGATTTATTTACAATTCAATTTTCTTGAAACTTGTATAAAACTTCAACGTTATCATCATATACATAATGCATATAATGCATACAATGTTAAAACTTATTTTAATTAATTAACATATAAAAAATCACTTCCATTGCAGATGGCACGCACATACAGTTTACAAATAAAAATTTAAATGCTCTACGTAAATGACTTATGTTTGGTGATGCTTTACGATTGTTGCCAATTATTGTATTGTTTTTTGTAAAAAAAGTTATACGGGTTTAATTTTTCAAAAGAATTTTTAAGTTTTGTTTTTAATTACTGTACCGCAAAAACTTTTGTATATACAAAGTTTAACTATGATAGTAAAACGTCAGCAATACGTTGGTAGACTCGTTTAGAAATTATTAATTTTGTATCACAAACGCATTATTGGTTTTAACTTTGGATCCAATTAACATATAATGCATAGTTTAAATAATAAATATAAAAAACTAAAATGATAAAATGTAAGATGTTTTTAATACATATTTAGTATTATCAAGTCACTCACAAAATGGCCGCCCTAAAATATTTTGCTTCACTTTATAAACGCGAACAGGTATCCAGTAATATATACAATATATGTACATATTATATTTGAGACTTCAAGTGACAAAACTGACAGTACTTATTTTTTATGTAAATTATGTGAATCATCCCAATTTGATTTTTTCCAAAATATTAAACACGATTTTTTAAAATTTTATATATATATATATATATATATATAAATAATCTGACTCAAATTCTGTTTTGTAATAATGGTTTTCATTCTGGAAATAAACTACAATGACTTAGAGAAATTGATTTATTATGGAAACAATAATTCTTAAAAAAAAAATCTTTTTCTTGTTGGCTGTTTATTGTCACTCTATTATTATTTGTCTTATTAGCACTAACAAGTGGGTTGTTTTATATTATTTATAGAAACAGTTTCTATATTTGATTGAAGGTTATAGTTAGAATAAAATATATTTTTTCAAGTATTTTAGATACACTTAAATTAATAGATTATATAAAGTAAACAAAGAAAATATAAAATACACTTTAGTATTTGGTTCTCAATAATTAGTTTTTCAAATAAATGCCCACAATGTTTTTGGTAAACTAAAGATTTAATTGTTAAATATGATTAACATACTAATTAAGCGTTTTTTAATTTTATTATTAGTTACCATATTATTACCTGGTATCAATTAAGTAATTAAGTTTACAATCAAATTACATACACAAATAATTTCTAGATATGCAATAATGTTCAAACAATACAATATAATTTGACATAACAGTTTAATTAGCCGTTTTATAAGAATTTTTTCAAGGTCATAAATGTAAATAATAGTTACATTTGATTTGTAATATCAACATTTTTCACTTGTCAATGAAGTGAAATACCACTTTATTTATGTAAATTCCCGCAGTTACAACGGGTCAAATGTAAAATGTAATATGTTTATCATAACTAAACATTATTTGATTACTAAATTTAAGACAAGGGCAAAATTTAATTTACTTTTGATCACTATAAGTAATATCAAGTGTTAGCATAGCATGAGTATAATAAAGAATATTGTCCTTCGAATATATAGTGGTAGACATGAAGTGCACCGACACTTGATCTCTTTCTTCCAATATGACAACAGGATTCGTTAGGTATGTCTCACTTTCAGTGTTGCATAGGTTGTTTATCAATTAAACTGTAATAATAACGAGAAAACACACTGCCAAATGTAAAAATTTAAGCATTGGGCAAATAAATGCTAAAGAAAAATAACCAGTTACTGCACGAGTATGTTCCGCACATTTGATTGATAAGTATTATTTATTAAAGTATAAACTTTTGGACTATTCATCAAAAGAAAAAATGTTGGTGCAATTCTATCTATAAATTTATCTACTACAGTTGGCACAAATACAAATACTAATTCCAGCGATAACCTTTTAAAGAAAATAATTTAATAAAATTCTGAAACAACAGAAGTTAATGTAGATAACTTTTATTCATAGTTATTGTAGTTTTTGATTTTTTTAAATATTAGTAGTAGTAAACAAGTTTATTTCATATACACACATACAATTTTTTTTTTTTTTTAAGAAAATAAACATATATAAAAGTAAGATAGAAATGAGTATGGATATGAATATGAAAAAGGCTATCGACCAAAGTCTTTCAGCCTTTAAATATTAATTAAATAACATACTTTACTCTATTACATTTAATTATATTTATAAATTAAATAAATGAAAAGTGATATTGATACCATATATTAATTCACACAAACAGAATAGTTTTATAGTTTAAACTTATGCCTTATTATTATTAGCTATCTAGTTATAAGAATACTCGAGCCATTAGTACTTAACAAAAAAAAGTTTTTTTGAACTTTGATGTCTTAAAAACGTGCAGAGATGTTGTAATAAACCTAAAAATAATATAATATTTCAAAACTGACAAAGAAGAAACTGTATTAAAAGGCATAACTTGTAAATTAAATAAAATGTAAATGATTTTGTTTTAATATATTAAACAATTAATAAATAATGTAAATTTTATTGAATTGCCTAATGCATCAAAACAACATTTTTGATGTAAAATGTATTTTAAAATTAAAAATTAAAAAAAATATATTGAAGCATAAAAACAACTTCTACTCTAACTTAATACACTGTTATGTAAAACCATATTTGTTGCTTTTAAAGAGTGAATTAGCATCGTACCTTACTGAAGTGACATAAACTTCAGCTGCACTTTGAAGGGTTTTGATAACGATAATTAAAATTAATTAGTTTTAGTTGACTTTAAAAAAAAAACTATGCTGTTTAAAATATATTTTTAAAAAAATCTAGAAAAACGGTCATGTAACATTTTTTATTTTTTTTTTGGCAGAGCTGTTAAAATTGTTTGTTACATTTGTTTTAGAATTGTTTATGAAGATGATGGATCTAACAAAGAATTGTTTCATAGTGAAATGGCGTAAATTAGATCAAGTGGGCAATATAAGGCTTGGCAACAATTCTGTAATGGGTTTATAAACAGAGGCAATGCAGACTACATATATTGGCAATATATTTTTCAGTAGTAGTTATAGCATTATGCAATCATTTAAGTTTAAGGTTTGGAAAAAATGGAAGTAATAGATGGTATAATTATTGCCTTTATATATCAAACAATTCTAAATACCAAAATAATCTCGTATACCAAGAGTACATGACCTCTATCTAGATGGTAATTATATATTCCGGCAAGATGGTGCGTCAAGCCATACAGAAACAAAACAATGGTTTGCAAATTATGAAATGAAAATTCTGTCTTAGCCATCAACACACCCCGTACTTAAAAGTTATTGCGACCTTGTGGCATCACATGATAAATCACTTAAAGAACAATCCTCAACGCAACGTATATGATTTGAAGACAAAACTGACAGAAATATGGTAATCTTTTATGCCAAATTACTGCAAGTCTTTGTTGAAAACTATGCCAGCCATACTACGAGCGTTCATAAATGTGAAAAGTGATGTGACACTGTAATAATAATTTAAACGGTCGTCGACGTTTTATTCCTAATTCTTTAATAAAAAAAGTTATTAACATTTTACAGGACAACAAACAGTAAATATGTAAAATAATTAATAAATTCTGTTGGATTAATTTGAGATCTATTATTAGATTTAAAAAAAATAGTTTGCAATATTATTATTGCCATTTAGATAAAAAAATTATCAATACCAGAAAATATCTGTTTTTAGTACTGGTCATGATCTGTACGTACTACTTTTTTTTTTAAATTTTAGCATTAAGTGGTGGTAATCACACGTATGATACACGGTCATGGCTTAGATTTATCTATTCCTAAGTGAGAATTATGCAAAACTTTTCAAATTTATTTATTTATTGTCTACGTTGTATCTTCATACTGTTGTACTATACTACTGTAATATTGATAATATTTTCAATATTTACTTCACTCTTGGAGGTAAAAAATTACATATACATACACATACAATTTTTATTATGATTAAAATGATTATGAATTACTACTAATTAATACAAAAAAGAAAAAACTGATTATTATTGGTTTGCATTACCGTCCAATAGCCTTGTAAAGGTTGAAATTAGTTTAAATATATTTGTGATATAGTACATAGTAAATTTGTTTTATTTATTTTATAATAAACTATCACATAGTAACGGCCACCACCATTAAATTTTTTCATTCAAAATTTATTTTGACACATTTTTTTAAATTTTTTTTTGCAAAAAAATATATAAATTTATAGTTATTAAATTGTTTTTTCTATAAATTAAAAACTTTATAATATTTACCTTGTGTTCTTCTGCGCATTCATGTGATATAATTTTTGATTTATTGATAGTGTTTCTTGTAGTTTCTGCTTTCTTGTGACAAAAATGTAATGTCTATATTCATTTTTTTTAGTATGTACTTTATACTTCAAATTTATTTAACAATACTTGCATTTTATTTTGTTTTTTATCTTCAAAAGTAAAGGTGTTATAAATTTTAAAGCTTTTATTGTTCAAATATTGAGCACATTGAGTTGCTTTTTAATTGTGCTTGTATTGTTTAAATAAATAGTACTTGCTCGAATTAATTTAAACAACTAAACTTTATTTAAGAATATGTACACTAAATACATATAGATAAACAAGTCACACAAAAATATAATTATAAAAAATAACTAATAAATAAATAATTTTACAACTACAACTCTGTTTTTCTGAATTGAAAAGTTTTTTCTATAAAATTTAAATATAATTTAGTTTCTATTAAAAAATGAACTCACATTTTTTGTATATTAATATTTGACTTTTTTTAAACTCAATAAGAGACTTTTTTTTTTCTTGTTACACTTATTTGTAAACATTAAAAATTATATTGTTTTAAAACTTATCATTTTGGGCTAAGCTTTGCAGTTACTCAAACGTAAATATGTTGTAATATAGATTACATTTTTTCCAAAGTATTAGGAATAAATTTGAAATGATAAAACTTCTACGAGAAAAAATAAGTAATTGTATTTTATGTAGGTGTAATAATAAATAATTTGGATCAATGATTTTGTTTGAATGAACTAATGCATGCTTGAAATCAATATTTGAAGACATTGAGATTTAATTTTTTTTTATAAAAAACGTATAAATCAATTCAAATTAATTAATAAATGCAATTTTTTAGAATTTTTGTAGCATTACTGATTATCAATAAAGTTGAGCTTGTTTCAACGTTGTATTCATCCTTAAAGCAATAAAGTTTTATACATATATGGTATATATTTTCTTGCAATTCATAGATTTAAATGATTTTAAATAATATTCAAAATTATAAACACATATCTTGTAATTTGTATAGTCTTTTTGACGAATTAAAGTTATGTAAAGTTATATGCGGTGCGAAAGCGACGTTTCCTTCCGCGCTGTAAAATAAATTGCCTTTGGTTTATTGTTCTAGTTTACGATCCAATGAATTTCCAGTTCTGATTCATGAAAACTAAGAAATTGGATCTGCTTAATATATACGCTACGCAACATACACTGTGAAAAGCGGATTCTCTGATAATTATTTTACTATTGCTATTACATCATTTTTAATCGTTTTCTTTTTTTGCAGAGACATAGTATTCATGGAATGATGGAAGAGGAAAATGTTATAAGGCCGCATCAGGAAATTGCCCAATTATCGCTAGACGAGAAAAAGTTTCTTCTTGCAGTTGAAAGAGGAGATGTAGCTTCTACAAGACGGTATTTTTTTACTATTTATTCTTTCAATTAGTTTTATCCAATAGTAAATGAATTACATTTGCTGTTAGATGAAGTCATAATTATATAACTGGATACCTGACTTTTCATTTCTAAGCGTTTTAAAACAGCATATAATTCACGGTGCAGACAACAAATTTAAACTCTTTGTTATTTTCTATAATCTTAATAATAATTAAACAAACCTGCAAAATTGCAAAACTTGTAAACAACACTTTTATTTTTTACTGAACATTACTCAACAATTTTTTTTTTATCTGCATCATTTTTTTAAGTGTAATATATAGTACGATTTCTTTACAAAACATGCACTGTTCGTGACATGGAGTGAATATTTTTATCCGCACAAAAAATAAAATTAATTCTTTTTGGTTTTAAATTAAATTTTAACATGCAAAAAATGAAAATTTGTGCTTGATATTGGATTCTAAACAAACAATACGAATTAACTTTTTTCAATTGGTTTTTGTTTTAGAGATATCGAAGCATGAAGTTTTCTGAACTTATTTAATTACTTAAAAAAAAAATTTGGTTTTGCTACTAGAATATTTTGTATTCTCGGGAAAGAATGATGTTGATTTTTAAATAATTTGGTATAAACCACGACAACCTCCTGACAAAAGTATAAAGAAAAAAATAACTCTGACCCTGGCAAAGGTACAGGGTCGGTTTTTTGTCAAAAGAAGCGCAATTGAAAATAAAAAAATTATCAATCAGGAATTTTTTTTTTTTAATTTAACAAATGACAATTGAAAAACTTGCATTTGCATTTTAGGTGGTGGAGGTAAGTTGTTGAAATAAATAAATGAAATAATTTATAAGTTAGGAGGCAAGTATTTTAAAGAGAATGGTGAAAACTGCGAAAGTAACAACCCCTGCATCTAGAACGAAGTGTTAACAAAAGGTTGTCTAAAAATCTAAATGATAATTTTAAATTTAAAGTGTTTTTTTTTACCGACCGATTTTGGGGAAACAATTACCCAACTTGCCCAGCATGATTAAATTATTTTAAAAAATGGAAATTTGAATGTGTACAAGAAACAACTGCAGAGGGCAGAAAGATCTTGGTCGATAGTTTTTCATATTCAACTAAACATTGTCACATTGTAATAAATGTATAATCATTTGTCTGTATATAATATGAAATAAATACATTTACTACTACAACTACAGAGAATTGTTTTGCGTTTCTTTTAAAAATTTAAACTTTGATATCTCCAAAACAAAAGCCGATCGGGACAAAAATTATTTTGTATTTTTTGTTTAGAATCTAATTTCAATCACAAATTTGTATTTATTGCCTTCTAATATAAATCACCCCGTATATGTACGGCTATAACGTGCAAATTAGGTACATATTTTTAGAAAATTGGTATGTTAATAAACAAGTGTCAAATGTAAAAAACAAAACAAATTTTGTTAAGTTTGTTTACCATTTGTACGTTACATCGATGACTATATTGTACGAAATTTAAATTAGGTTTCAATTACACTTGAAAGAATTATTTTTATTTTTTGCGCTGTAAAATTTTTTTTATTCCAACAGTATTGATATGCGAAGGAATTGTGTAGTTAAAAAATTTAATAACGTTAAAATACAATTTGAAATGCAACTTTTAGTTGTCATGAATTTGTAAGTGGGTACAACAACGCGTATATTGTATTGCGACATTTTTCCGTTTGGAGTTTGCAATAGCTGTAGAAAGACAATTGCCAATACTGGTCTAACAAACAGCCTGAAAAGAATCATAAAGAATTACTTTATATTCTTAAAATGACTGTATGGTGTGGTGTGACTGTATTTGGAATGCTGAGTTAATCTTTTTTTATGAAAATCAACGTACAGTTATTGTAACTTTTATGCGGTATTAGGACCCAAATCAGAATGTTTTATATGCTGAGCTGCAACGACTAGGAATAAAAAATAACAATGTATGGTTTTAACAAAATGAAGCAAAAAACATACTACACAAATTTGTATGACAACACTATAAACCATATTGCCTTGACGGCTCATTTTACAATTTAGTGATTTTATTTGGCCGTCAAAATTGCCAGACTTGATCATTCTTGATTTTTTATATGGAGATTAAATGTTAAATCTAAAGCTTATGTAAATAGATCCCGCACAATGCAAGATTTTAAGGACAACATTCTTCAATAAATGAGTTTGATAGATAGATGTTACAGAGTTTTGCAGATTAAAACGTCTTCAAAAATGTTATTTAAAAAAATATTCTAAAACTACATTATATGTATAACCTAAATGTAAACTGCAATTAATTTCCAAGAAAAGCACAACCCACACCGTTACTACTTTTTGAGTCATCGGTAAAAATTCAAGTGGCATTTATGTACATTGCTTATTTTTTTGCAAATTTATTTTGATATTTAACTGATCAATTTGATGCTTTTGTTCAGTTTTGTTAATGCAGTGTTTAACCTTGGACGTTGAAATGTTTCTTCATAATCCATAACCAAGTTAAGTGCTGGAACACATTTTGATCACAGGTTTAATAATAAGACGTCAAGTCAGAGCACGGTCAAATGTGACACACCAACAAATTTTCCTGTAAAGGAGTAGGTATTTTTCCAAGATATATTTATAAGGATCACTGCAGTAGAAAAAGTAATTTTATTGCAATTAGCTTAGTTCATAATGCGGTTGATAAATATTTAAACGTTCCAATGTTAATAGATAGCTACGTCATTAACATACATACATTCGCTTATTGGATGCTTGATGAACTAATTTATGCGTCACTTTTAAAGGACTTTAGAGAAATACCATTTTGTTGCGCAAGTATCTTAAATGAATGGGAAGTTAAGAAGTTTTGTATAAACCATGCTTTTGCAAATACCTCACGAATGAAGCGCAAGTACAATATTGTAATTCTACGTCATGTTATATTTTTTTACAATACTTTAAATCAAAGAATAGAGCAACAAAATGTTGATTTTGTGAAAAGGCATTTTTAATTGTTGTGTACAGTCAGACAAAATGGACAGTTGTAGAACGATTTGATTCATTTAATATTAGGGTCTGTGTGCGTAGAATTGCTAAGAGCTTGCACTTTAGGTGATGGTAGCTGTCTTTGCTGACTTTGACTAATGTTTAGCTTGTTGAGGCTTTGATTTGGAGCGAGTTGCTCTCATAGTTGGTTTTGGTTTGATACATCTTGGATGGCTTAAGCTTAAGATCCATTTTGAGTGATTTTGGTTGAATTCCTATTTGTTGTGACCTTGTATCAAAGTAAGAGAGTTTTTCTGTTACTTATACAATTTATGCATAAAGGTGAAGTGGTGCCATGGATCAAGGTCATGTTTTTCAGTATTGTATTTTGGACATGATATTGTTCTGCTTTCTATTCAATAAATATGATACCAGCTAATAACTTCATGCAAGAAATTAATGTTTCATTAATGTTGTTGAAAATGGTCTTGTGGGTTAAAAAGGGAGAAACTTTTTTTAGATTTTTGCCACTTTTTGAACATTTAACTATCAGATACTTTGATGTTTTTCACTTGCACCACAATAAACTTCAATAGTTTACTCGCCCGTAAATAAGCAATATTGTTTGGTTGAAGAGTTTAGAATCTACTATACTAAATTTTGTCATCTTTATTCTCAATCTCCCTACCCATCATAGAGCCACATATGGGACGCTGCAGCACAAATTGTTGCTAAGGCTAATCGATTGATATAGGTTTCATAAATGTAAATGAAAGACTTTTGCAAACAGAAATAACACTATTGAGTTCCAAGCATTTGCATGTGTAAACTTTTCATTTCTTATCACATAAATTATTTCTCAAGCCGATTGTTTAAAACTGGGTTAGATTTAAGCTCTAATAAAAAGTTAAAATCTTGAAAACGTTATTACTCTTTTCTTATTTTCCAGACATTTTGCTAAGAGTTCTTCATTTTTTTAGTATGAGGCATAGAGAATTGAAAATTCGAGTGGTTGTATTAAACATAGTCAGTCAGTATTAAGTTAAAATCTATAGTGAAAAATAATAAGACTGCATAGATTGGTGTAACAAACCAAAAATTAACTACCAAAGTGATTGCAAAACGAGCATTTAGTAAATAGCAGTTCTTTAGATCTTATACCTTCATAAGTATTGATTTAAAATTATTTAAAACAATTTAATAATACTTTATTAACACTAATCTGATTTGTAACAGTAACAAAAAAAATTACGTATAATTTTATTCTAAAAGAAACATTATCTGATTTCTACTCAATAGCTGCAGTTTCCTAATTAGAAGGTTTTGACATGTTATTAATTTCTAACTTAAATTTGCATAATTAGCTTATTTTTTAATTTCATACAGCTTGTATTAAGTTTTAACATGGATTCTGATTAATTTTTTTTATTAAATTTAAATCAAAAAGAACATCTTATTGCCAAAAATTATTGTTAATAATTTTTTAATTCATATTTTATACCTAATCTAATACATTTGTTATCACTCAATGAAAAGAAATATTATCAACAGACAAGATTTTAATATTATCTAATGGTGTGTTAAGTTTGTTTGCCACATTTTTTGTTTTTCGTATAACAAAATATATATTTGTTAAAAATTATTAAAAATATTAACTAATAACGTTTTTGGATGACAGCAACAGTTACACTTAGTACAACCATATTCGATGCTTAGTATAAAAAAAAAAGTTAGTATTTTAATAACACTAGATATACTGGGCTTTGGAAGAAAATATTCCTGTAGCTGTTTAAATAAAATATTGTGTATCATAACTTTGCCAAATTTATATATTTATGATGCAATCTTATTTGCATTTTTCAATAAAAATGATTTCTGGTACTACTATCTAGAAACACAACAAATATATTATGACCTTATTAAGACAACAGCACATTTTATAGAAACTAATATTAGTTATTTCTCTAACATTGTATAATAAACTGCTATTATAATTAAGAAATATTTTAAATAAAAACTAATTTTTGGATATGTAATAGTTTTTATAAAAATACTTATGTGCTGTTTTATATATTTAATTAGTCAACCGGTTTTATGGCAGTATCGTCATCGTCAGGAATGTTATTATTTGATGTTATGATCATTTATTTTATGTACATGTTGTTTACATTAATCATTTATATAAAAAAATAGTAATGAGTAATGTAAACAACATGAACATAAATTAAATGATCATAATAACAAATATTAACATTTCTGACAATGAGGCTACTGCCTACCGGTTAAATAAATAAACCGCATAAATATATCTTTTAAACTACTTCTAAACCTATATACATGGTGTTAAGTAAACATGCAGCAAAAGTTCAAGGGGTTATTCTATGGCTTATTCTAAGAATATATTGTCCTATGATGATTTATAAAAAACCTATTTGTTTCGAAGATACAGGGTGAACCAAATTTTCGACAGTTAAATTTTATTATCAAAAAGTACATGTAAAGTTGCTGAATCTACGAAAAATGTTTGAAATGATTTCCTTCAATCTGAATACAAGCATTTAATCTTTTTGTCATTGAGTGCCAAACTCTTTCAAATTCTAATTAAGTTACACTCAGCAATTATCTGATTTTGCAAGTCGTTAAAATTTTCTACTGAAGTAGCGTAAACTAATGATTTCAGATAGACCAGTAAGAAAAAATCCGGGGTGTTTAAGTCTGGGGATTGAGCATTATGCATGCTGCTAAATAATCACGAGCAACCAAACTAAAATGTGGTGGTGCACCACCGTGCATAAATCACATTGCAATTTTTGTTGTCAATGGTACATCATTCAGAAACTGAGGTAGCATAAGCTCTAAAAAGTTGCGACACACTTTGCCAGTAAGTCTTCCTGATAGAAATACTAGTCCAATTATACAGTCGCCCACAATTTCAACCCAAACATTCAAGGAAAACTGATGTTGGAAACGATTTTTACATATTTAATGCGGATTTTCATCTGCTCACAAATGGTTGTTATAACAATTTTTTATTGCATTTCTTGAAAAACTAGCTTAATTGGTAAAAAGAATATGTGTCAAGAATTGAGGGATTAGAACTAATGTTTGCAAAAGTCGTTGACATAACTCAATACGTAAAGGAAAATTAGCAGGCAGTGGTGCCTGAACACGCAGAATGTGGTATAGATACAACAAATTGTCCTTAAGAATTTTCCAAACTGTCTAATGACTTACATTCAAAGTATTGGCAATTTTTTGCGTAGAACTACTTGGATTTTTCCCATGTCATATCCAGCATGTCCTGTTCCAGTTGTACCATTTTTACTGTCATGTGTCTGTTTTACGAAGACGATGAATGTCTAGCTTGTAATGAATTACCATTAGCAAGTTCATACATGAAACGCATGTCAGTCACCTCAGCGTTCGTATAGTGATTTAGGGTAGAAGAATTTACTGACTATTAAAGACACGTCAAACAGCCAAACGTCACTCAATCTAAACAACCGCGACCGATACGTGTGATGATCAATGACAAAACGTATTTAAATGAAATCCACTTGTACATTAGTAGATAAAACAGTCGTTCTAAATTATTGTTAACAATTTTTTGTATTTAAAAAACTTATTAATTTTTTGTACTTAATACACTCATTGGCGTACGCCAAACTTTTATTTACATTAATGATTTTAACAAATATCGAATATGGTTGTCGCAAATTTTGTTCACCCTGTATCTTCGAAACAAAGGGGTTTTTCAGAAATCGTCATAGGACAAAATATTTATAGAATAGACCAAGGAATAATTCCTTAAATTGTTGCTGCATGTTTACCTAATAACCTGTATATATATATATATATATATATACAGGATTTGGTAAATGTATGGAAACACCCGATTATTGGCTGCATTATTGGCTGATGTTTCTATACATTTACCCAACCCTGTATATACATATATATATTTATATGTGAAAAAACAAATAATTAAAAAAATAATTTTTAAATACTTTTAAAGAGTTATACATATCAAATGTATTATTACATTTTAGATAGATTTTCTTTGAGTGATCTTTATGCAAGAAAAGTAAACTTTGTCAAATTTTTGCTCTTAAGATTAAAAAAACACGTGTATCAAGTGTTATCATAGCTTGTAGATTTGAGTCAGGTGCATACTGTCGATTTCTAAGGTAGCAAGTGATTTCACTTGCTAATTAGATTATACGTGAAACTTACACTTACACTTACATTATTTTTATATTTTACCTAAAATTAGACTCATAGACAAAAAATATTTTAATTTGCTTAGGTCTATAATTTTTCTTTAGAAGAAATTCAGAAACCTTTAAAATGACGTATTGTACGCATTGTTCTCATTTTGTCAAATTTAGCATTCTAATAATTTAAATATAATAAATGTGTTTTATGTAAATTGCTATTTTTAAATGATAAATTTGTTTCGGACATCTGATTCAAATAAAGCACGCCAAAAATGACGTTACCCGCCTGTGTAGGATTTAACTAAACTACAGTTCTCCTTCACACACAAACAGTTCAACGTTTCTCTTAATAGGGGGCATTGCGTTACCACCTCACAATCTAATAGTGTTTTCTTAAGTAAGGTCAGAGGCTGATTCTTTTTAACATCAAAGACACGTGTTTTTGTTTTAATTCTTAACTGTTGAAATTTGGCATGCTTACCTTTTTTGCATAAAGAACACTTTTAGAAGGTGCAAAAAGAATTCACAAAGAAATTTTTAAGAATTAGTTTATTGTACATATATTGTTTGATGTTGTAGTATTATTATACCTTTACAAACTTTGTTTATACAGGGTGAGGAAAAATGCAATGCAAAATGGTTACATTTTTGATGTTATTGAGTTTTGAAATAAAATGTTTCAGACAAAGGTTGATAAAAAAGCTACATATTTTTATGACCTTAAAGTTCACTTAGTTCGTTCTGCGCGTATGTTAGACTATGCAATTTTACTTTTCTAAATGGGAACGAATGTGTTTTTTAACATTTATGAAATTATCAAGATTTTTACTTTTTTTTTTAGTTACATTTTTTTGAATAGTACTTTTATTTGACTGATATATAAACTATATTATACAGTTTGTGAACGACAATAAATATACAATTTATTATATAATAAGTTATTAAAAACAATAAAATAAAATATAAAATACAGGTAAATAATAATATAAAGCATTACATACATATAAATAACATTTATCAGAGTTTAAAATGTACCAAAATAATATATTATTTATTTTAACTTTGAACTGTTTGTTAGTTAAGCTTTTTATTAAATTTGGCAAACTATTTTACAATTTTATATCTACATATATGAATGTTTTAAAGAGTGTGGCATTGCTCTTTAAGCAAAAACGCCGTTGGTCGCGCGTGAGACTTTTTCTCACACAGTGCAAATTGGCGTTTAATGTTACTTTTTGTATTTAAATGTTTTTAGTTATAGTTTATATAAGCATATTTTGAAATAATCTAAAAATCATTTTATATTTTTACAGTATTAATAATTAATTTTTATATACTTAATGATATTTATATTTACAATTTGTGATAATAAAGATAAAATTTCAAACATTTATGGTTACTTGATGAGAGAAAGTTTTACATTTAACGCGTGTTCATGATTATTTATAACAATTTTATTAAAAATCTGAGAGCAATTATCATATAGCTAATTATTAATTAATAATTAGTCAAAGTTGTTGCATATGCTTTGTACTGTACAAGTGTTTGTTGCCAACATTTATAAACCTATCAAGATTTCTTTTAACAAACGAGTGTTAATAAATAAATTATTCATCGTATATTTAATATTTGTTATGTTTTGTTTAATTGTTATCAATCAAATGATTACGTCAAACTATTTAAATCAATCTATCTAAACTGCGTGTTTTGACCTATTAGATTAATATGTACAACTCAGCCAACTCAACTAGACTAGTTACTATAAAAAATATTTTTTTTTTATTGTTGCATAATACTTTTTGTAATTCGTTTTTTATAATAAAAGTAGAAATAGCATTTCTAAGCTAAAAAAAATCATATGATTAGGATTCTGTGAAGATTTTTTAATTGCACTTGTTTTTTTCTTGTTAAAGCATATATGTTTTATTAAAATCCCGCACATTGAACAACAAAAAGTTTTATCTTGTCAACTTACACGCGTCGTATCAGCGACGTTTAGTCATCCTTGAAAGAATTCATATAATAGTTTTGATCAAGGTTAGATATATACCACTTGCTGTAAAAACTCTTTAATATAAATTAGGAAAAATTACAACGTGTTAGTGTTATACCAAAGCTTATTCCCATCTGTTGTATAGAAATGTGTACGTAATGTGTAGGCAACGTTAAAGAATATAAAGTATGAAACGTGCTTTGTCCCGAGCTTGCTCATACGATTCTACACTTAGTTACGTGTACATGTTTTAAACATTCTTTTAATATTTTTCAATATAATGTTATGCTGTTATGCTGTTATAAAATGCTATTGGTTCTCAGTAATGCTTGATAATTTATACTACTATCAGCTCTAGATATTATATTATATTAATATTGATATTAATTGACAAAAATGTTTCTAATATAATTATTTAATCAAAATACGTCATTTTTCAATTGTATAATATTTTATAACCCTTGATTGACCCGAATATAGTTTAGAATTCACGGCAACTCTTATGTAGTGTCCTATCATGTACTCTCGTTTTATCTTATCTCTGCAGATAACACATTTGGACGCACTTTAATATTACCGTAAACTTTGTTTTTGTTTTGTTTTTTTACAGAACTGAAGTGCGCATAGTAGTAGGCCTTTTCACACCTTTTCCCTCTCATTTTATAGATTTTACTGCTAATTTTACTTTGATTTTTAACGCTGCCGTTATTATTTTTTTTACTTGTATTTTAGCATTGACAACTAACGTCATTAGCTATTTATTTTATTTTAATAATAATAACCTCAGGTTATAGAATTGAGGAGACAAAACAACACATTATAATGATTAAATAAATAAATAAATAAATACTAATGGGCCTATTCTGAACATATTTTACCATCGATGTTAGCTAACATCGCTGTAAAAATCACTTTTTAACCAATCAAGTATCAATTTTTTTAAATATTACTTAGCAACGTTCAAAATGTTAATTAACATCGCTGTAAAAAATGTTCAGAATATAAATCTAATATCACAGTTGCTAAAATTTATAACTAAATTTAAAACTAATATCACAGAACTTACTATCTGTCAGTTGTGATAGTAGGTTCTGTTCTGTTCTACAAAGTTGTAAAAGACAATGGCTGCGTTCAGGACGACTCATCTCTGTCCATCATTCAAACTGAACGGGCGGCGGGAATCATCGTTCGCTGGCAGCGCTTGTCATTTGACTCATCATACATTTAGGTACGCTTTTATGCTGACAAAGCAACTTATTAGCCACCAGCGTTTAATTGGCAAATAATTAAAAAAAAATATATTGCTTATCTCCAATTGATGAGTCAGCGCTGGCAACTGATGAGTTGTACTGAACGCAACCATTGATGCCAGTACCTATACATTAACCTAACCTAATATCACAGATAACACCGAAGCTGTAAAATGCTGCCGATATTCTTTTTAGTTTTAACGTGAATATTAACATACATGTTAAAATCAACTAGAGAATAGCATTTTGGTTAATAATTTGAACGTCGTTGTTATAATACTGGGAGTTTATAAATGAATGGGAATATGTAATCATTTTAAATATGCCGCCTTTTTAAAATTGTCTACTACTATTTGTTTAGACAGTTCAACTTTGACAGCTGTCAAGCAAGCAAGGTTATAAGAATGTATTCAAATGAAGAGAGTAGAGGAGCTATGAGAGTTCGGGACCAATTTCTTATGGACATTTACATGGGGTCCAAAATCGGCCGTTTGACGCCATCTTGGATTTCTGACATCCGGTTGGGCACGGCCATCTGGGCGTGTCAAAGGAAGTGGGCGCTGGGTTGACCTTGGGATTTGGGTATCCGGTCGGAGCCGGCCATCTGGGCATGTGAAAGTGGGCGCCGCCTGTGGCGCCCTTCTGTGTGCAAAGTGTGCAGTACCTCCATAAGAGTGTGTGAGTGCGAGGGGTGCGCGAAAACTCGGAAAGAGTGGGATGGAGAATGAGTGCACGTCAGCGCCGCGGTGGCAGAAAAAGTAAGTTGGGATGGATGACGTAATAGAAATTTTGCTTGTCGAGACATGTTAAAAATTTTAATTGTGATGAGTCATCGATGAAAGATAAGAGTTGTGTACCGGAAGTAGCAAGTACGATAAGGATTAATGCACCGGAAGTGCATCCGGTGTGATAATGGGTGTGTGCTTAATTGGAAAGATAAGGATGAATGTACCGGAAGTGCATCCTGTTGAAAAGTGTTGTGTATCGGAAGTGGATTTTGTAAGAGTCGAGCGTGCTGAGACTTGTTTAAAATGCTAATTGGGGTGACGTAATATAAAAGTGTGGGAAAATGGTCAATTAAAAATATTATTGGGATGACGTCATGCAGACAAGGGCGTAAGTAGTTTATTGAAATTGAGCATGTTGAGACTTGTCGAAAAATTTAATTATGCTGACGTAATTTAAAATTATTAGCGAAAATTTTAATCGTGAAATAATTAGAAGAAAAGGATTTAGGAGCATTTTGATTGGAGGAAACAAGTCACGTGACGTTTTGCAATTTATAATTTAGTATAAAAACAAGGATCAGAGGGTTCAAAATCAGTCTAGTACAACCCTCGAGAGTACATTACTACTTTATCATCATGGCTACAATTTCAAACGTTGCTGACGATATGGTCCGAATAATGGAGCAATTTATGGCGCGAAAGGAGACTGATATGGGTGTGATAGAAGAATGGATCAAGCACTGCTCTAAACAAATTCGTATTTTAAATACGGCGTTAAAGGCGGAGACGTCTATGGGAGTACAGCAAAAGATATTGTCGACAATCAGTAAAATGAAGACATACCGGACTTTATTGAGAGTACCTGCAAGAGCTGGAGGCAGCATTTCAATTCGCAGTAGGACTCACGCTAATCGAGCAAGTGAGGCGGTAAAGTGGGAAGATACAAAATCTGCGTTTGACGGAAGAATTAGAACGGGAGTTTTAACCAACATAAAACACAGGGAGCCAACATCATATTTTAAAGATTGTGAAATTTTGTTTGTAAGAAGGATAAGACTAGCGTTGAAGAAGGAGCCGTTTTATAAAATAAATACGGTATTTTGTGGTAAATTTGTGAAAACCAGTCAAGACGGAATCGTGGAAGATTTCAAGCACATAAACACAAAAAATGCTGTGGTTGATCGAGACTGTGAATTAAATGGATGGTTTGAAGAGAATATATCTGCCGTGCTGTTGCGTAAGTTGGAAGAATTTCAAGAGCGAGACAGCGGGTGGGCATTGGCGGCGATTATTAATTTGTGCATCAATATTAATAAATATAATCCGCTGCGAGGTTCATCATACTTGGATTTACCGCAGCAAATTAAATTGAAACAGGCGTGCGTTAATGTAAAAAATAATGATGACGCATGCTTCGCGTGGGCAGTAACATCGGCATTACATCCAAACGAAAATCATTCAGATCGAACGTCTTCTTACCCGCATTATTCGCAAGTTTTAAAGTTGGACGACATTAGTTTTCCTATAAAGCGTGAGGATATATTAAAATTCGAGCAACTAAATAACATTTCTGTGAATGTATATGTTATTAATAAAAAAAGCAAAAAGTATGTAGTCAGTCCGAGCAGAATAGCAAAACAAAAGAGAGACAGACACATGAACTTATTACTTGTGCAAGATAAATATTGTACGGAGGAGGAGGAAGACGATACAGATTTATCCGAACCGAAATATCATTACGTATGGATAAAAAATTTGTCAAGGCTGGTTAGCGGACAATTGACTAAGCACAATGGAAAAACATTTATTTGCGATCGGTGCTTGCATTACTTTCATACCGAGAGTAAACTGAAAACACATATTGAGGACTGCGAGCAGAAGAATGAATATAAGGTGAGTTTTGTAAAAGATGGCAAAATTAAATTTAACAACTATAAAAACAAGGAGCGATGTCCGTTTATTGTGTATGCGGACTTTGAATGTATATTAAATCGGGTGAATATCCGCATGGGCGACAAAAGCGTCAAGTATCAGCAGCACGAGGCTTATAGCGGAGGATATTATTTTAAGTGTGCTTATGACGATACCCTATCCTTCTACCGCAGTTACCGAGGTCCTAATTGCGCCGAATGGTTTGCGGAGCAGTTAAAGCAGCTTGCCGAAGACGTCGAAACAGTATATTTATGCGAAATGCCAATGGAAATTAGTCCGAATGAAGAACGCCAGTTTAGACGAGCATCATTGTGCCATATATGCGAAAAACCCCTGGAGTCTGATCGCGTGAGAGACCACTGTCATTTGACGGGGAAATATCGAGGAGCCGCACATACAAGTTGTAATATTGAATACCAAGACAGCCGCACCATCCCGGTGGTTTTCCATAATTGGAGCGGATACGATTCGCATATTATGTTGAAAGATGTGGCATTAAAAATAAACGGGAACGTAAATCTAATCCCAAGCAACACCGAAAATTTTATCGCCATGATAAAAAATATTTCAGAAAGCGAAGTGAAATTTAAATTCATAGATTCGTTCCGATTCATGGCATCTTCCCTGGATAAATTAAGCTCAAACTTGGACGATAAACCAATTTTAAAATCTCAGTTTGGTCATATTGACGATGGGCTGTTTAAACTGCTGACGCGCAAGGGGGTTTTCCCATACGATCATATAAAATCTTGGGAAAATCTGAACGAAAAAGTGCTGCCAACGTATAATCAATTTTATTCAAAGCTGACAGAGTCCAATATAAGTTTTGAAGACTACGAACACGCGCAAAAAGTATGGAATGAATTCCGAATACAAACGTTGGGAGAGTACAGTGATCTGTACTTAAAAACGGACGTGTTGTTGCTGGCAGACGTTTTTGAGAGTTTTAGAGATGTATGTCTGAAACACTATCGGTTGGATCCCGCTCATTATTTCACCGCTCCGGGTCTTAGTTGGGACGCCATGTTAAAATGCACCAAACAGGAGCTCGATTACATTAACGACATCGATATTTTAATGTTTATTGAGAAAGGGGTACGTGGAGGTCTTACCCAATGCTCAAAAAGACATTCGAAGGCAAATAATAAATACATGCCCGACTACAATCCGGGCATACCTCAAAAATATCTAATGTATTATGATATTAACGCGATGTATGCCTGGGCAATGTCGCAATATTTGCCGCAAGGCAATCTCAAGTGGGTGGAAGGAGACGTGTCCGCATTTAATTATCAGGTATCCGATGAAGCATCTATAGGGTATATACTGGAGGTAGACTTGGAGTATCCCGAGAGCATCCACTACAGACAAAAAGATTTACCAATGGCCCCAGAGAAAGGATGCCCTCCAGACTCGAAGCAACCGAAAATGTTGGCGACTGTTTGCGATAAGAAAAAATATGTCGTTCATTATCGTAATTTAAAGCAGTATGTGTCGGAGGGTCTGGTTGTGAGGAAAATCCATAGAGTGCTTCAGTTTCGCCAGTCTCCATGGCTAAAAAAATATATAGATCTAAATGCCGAGCTGCGCAGAAAATCGTCAAATGACTTTGAGAAAGATTTTTTCAAACTGATGAGTAACGCTGTGTTTGGAAAAACCATGAAGAATGTGAGGAACAGACGAGCGATTAAATTAATAACTAGATGGGATGGAAGATACGGCGCAGAAGCTCGAATTGCGAGTCCGTGTTTCCACAGCTGTAAAATAATGGAAGAAAATATGGTGTTGATAGAATTACTGAAAAACGACGTATTGTTTACTAAACCGATTTACGTGGGTATGGCTATCTTGGACATTTCAAAGACTTTGTTGTACGAGTTCCACTACAAGTACATAAAAAACAAGTACGGAGACAATGCTCGACTCTGTTACACCGACACCGACTCCCTTATTTACGAGCTTGAAACGGATGATGTATACAGCGACATCAAGCAGGACATCCATCGCTTTGATACTTCTGAATACGCACGGACGAACGCTTATGGGATTCCTTTATTGAACAAGAAGATTCCGGGGCTAATGAAGAATGAAAACCACGGTCAAATCATGACGGAGTTTGTAGGTCTTAGAGCTAAAATGTACGCATGTATGGTACCATCGGCCGACAACCCCGTCACAAAGAAGGCTAAAGGTATAAAATCATACGTGGTGAAATCTCACATTACGTTTGACGATTACCTGAGGTGTTTGAACGGAGGTATAGAAATGGCTCATCAACAGCATTCCATCAGGTCGATGAACCATACTATATATACTATAAATCAGAAAAAAATATCTCTAAGTCCACACGATAACAAAAGATATTTGATTCCGGGAAGCCCCGAGACTTTGCCTTGGGGACATTACGCAATAATGGAAACTTAAAGTAAGAGAAAAATATGGTGGGGATAAGAAAAAATGTATATAAAAAACTATATTAATTTTAATAAATATGTTATTAGTATAATCTTGTGTTTGTTTTCTCCACCACTTTAGCAGTATTTAGTTGGGACATATAAAAGATTAGAGCGATGACGGTACACAAAAATTTTAATTGTGCTTAAGTAAGTAGAAAATAAGGATTTAGGAGCATTTGATTGGATGAAACTACTGACGTTTTGCAATTTATAACCTAGTATGAAAACAAGGATCAGAGGGTTGAAAATCAGTCTAGTACCGCTATACCGCTATACCGCTATAGCGCTATACCGCTACAGCGCTAAACCGCTACAGCGCTATACCGCTATACCGCTATACCGCTATACCGCTACAGCGCTATACCGCTATACCGCTATACCGCTATAGCGCTGGATGTAAGTGGATGCAAGTGGATGTAAGTGGATGGAAAGTAGATGTAAGTGGATGTAAGTGGATGGAAAGTGGATGTAAGTGGATGCGAGTGGATGGAAAGTGAATAGAGCACCCTATTAGCCACCGTTAGCCACCGATTAGCCACCGATTAGCCACCGTTAGCCACCGATTAGCCGCCGTTAGCCACCGATTAGCCACCGTTAGACACCGATTAGCCACCGTTAGACGACGTTGATAGGACAATTGACTATCTTAAAAAATATAAATAGAAATAATAGCATCAACGTCAGCCAGCCAGCCTGCCTGCCTGCCAGCCTACCAGCCAGCCAGCCTACCAGCCAGCCTGCCTGCCAGCCAGCCAGTGCGCTATAGCGCTATACCGCTATACCGCTACAGCGCTATACCGCTATACCTCTATAGCGCTATAGCGCTATAGCGCTATACCGCTATACCGCTATAGCGCTATACCGCTATACCGCTATACCGCTATAGCGCTATACCGCTATACCGCTATACCGCTATAGCGCTATACCGCTATACCGCTATAGCGCTATAGCGCTATACCGCTATACCGCTATACCGCTATAGCGCTATACCGCTATACCGCTATAGCGCTATAGCGCTATATCGCTATACCGCTATACCGCTATAGCGCTATACCGCTATACCGCTATAGCGCTATACCGCTATACCGCTATAGCGCTATACCGCTATAGCGCTATACCGCTATACCGCTATACCGCTATAGCGCTATAGCGCTATACCGCTATACCGCTATAGCGCTATACTGCTATACCGCTATAGCGCTATACCGCTATACCGCTATAGCTATATAGCGCTATACCGCTATACCGCTATACCGCTATAGCGCTATACCGCTATACCGCTATAGCGGTATAGCGGTATAGCGCTATAGCGGTATAGCGGTATAGCGGTATAGCGGTATAGCGCTATAGCTGTATAGCGGTATAGCGCTATAGCGCTATAGCGGTATAGCGGTATAGCGGTATAGCGCTATAGCGGTATAGCGGTATAGCGCTATAGCGGTATAGCGGTATAGCGGTATAGCGCTATAGCGGTATAGCGGTATAGCGGTATTGCGCTATAGCGCTATAGCGGTATAGCGGTATAGCGGTATAGCGCTATAGCGGTATAGCGGTATAGCGCTATAGCGGTATAGCGGTATAGCGGTATAGCGCTATAGCGCTATAGCGGTATAGCGGTATAGCGGTATAGCGCTATAGCGGTATAGCGGTATAGCGGTATAGCGCTATAGCGCTATAGCGGTATAGCGGTATAGCGCTATAGCGCTATAGAGGTATAGCGGTATAGCGCTGTAGCGGTATAGCGGTATAGCGCTATAGCGCACTGGCTGGCTGGCAGGCAGGCTGGCTGGTAGGCTGGCTGGCTGGTAGGCTGGCAGGCAGGCAGGCTGGCTGGCTGACGTTGATGCTATTATTTCTATTTATATTTTTTAAGATAGTCAATTGTCCTATCAACGTCGTCTAACGGTGGCTAATCGGTGTCTAACGGTGGCTAATCGGTGGCTAACGGCGGCTAATCGGTGGCTAACGGTGGCTAATCGGTGGCTAATCGGTGGCTAACGGTGGCTAATAGGGTGCTCTATTCACTTTCCATCCACTCGCATCCACTTACATCCACTTTCCATCCACTTACATCCACTTACATCTACTTTCCATCCACTTACATCCACTTGCATCCACTTACATCCAGCGCTATAGCGGTATAGCGGTATAGCGGTATAGCGCTGTAGCGGTATAGCGGTATAGCGGTATAGCGGTATAGCGGTATAGCGCTGTAGCGGTTTAGCGCTGTAGCGGTATAGCGCTATAGCGGTATAGCGGTATAGCGGTACTAGACTGATTTTCAACCCTCTGATCCTTGTTTTCATACTAGGTTATAAATTGCAAAACGTCAGTAGTTTCATCCAATCAAATGCTCCTAAATCCTTATTTTCTACTTACTTAAGCACAATTAAAATTTTTGTGTACCGTCATCGCTCTAATCTTTTATATGTCCCAACTAAATACTGCTAAAGTGGTGGAGAAAACAAACACAAGATTATACTAATAACATATTTATTAAAATTAATATAGTTTTTTATATACATTTTTTTCTTATCCCCACCATATTTTTCTCTTACTTTAAGTTTCCATTATTGCGTAATGTCCCCAAGGCAAAGTCTCGGGGCTTCCCGGAATCAAATATCTTTTGTTATCGTGTGGACTTAGAGATATTTTTTTCTGATTTATAGTATATATAGTATGGTTCATCGACCTGATGGAATGCTGTTGATGAGCCATTTCTATACCTCCGTTCAAACACCTCAGGTAATCGTCAAACGTAATGTGAGATTTCACCACGTATGATTTTATACCTTTAGCCTTCTTTGTGACGGGGTTGTCGGCCGATGGTACCATACATGCGTACATTTTAGCTCTAAGACCTACAAACTCCGTCATGATTTGACCGTGGTTTTCATCCTTCATTAGCCCCGGAATCTTCTTGTTCAATAAAGGAATCCCATAAGCGTTCGTCCGTGCGTATTCAGAAGTATCAAAGCGATGGATGTCCTGCTTGATGTCGCTGTATACATCATCCGTTTCAAGCTCGTAAATAAGGGAGTCGGTGTCGGTGTAACAGAGTCGAGCATTGTCTCCGTACTTGTTTTTTATGTACTTGTAGTGGAACTCGTACAACAAAGTCTTTGAAATGTCCAAGATAGCCATACCCACGTAAATCGGTTTAGTAAACAATACGTCGTTTTTCAGTAATTCTATCAACACCATATTTTCTTCCATTATTTTACAGCTGTGGAAACACGGACTCGCAATTCGAGCTTCTGCGCCGTATCTTCCATCCCATCTAGTTATTAATTTAATCGCTCGTCTGTTCCTCACATTCTCCATGGTTTTTCCAAACACAGCGTTACTCATCAGTTTGAAAAAATCTTTCTCAAAGTCATTTGACGATTTTCTGCGCAGCTCGGCATTTAGATCTATATATTTTTTTAGCCATGGAGACTGGCGAAACTGAAGCACTCTATGGATTTTCCTCACAACCAGACCCTCCGACACATACTGCTTTAAATTACGATAATGAACGACATATTTTTTCTTATCGCAAACAGTCGCCAACATTTTCGGTTGCTTCGAGTCTGGAGGGCATCCTTTCTCTGGGGCCATTGGTAAATCTTTTTGTCTGTAGTGGATGCTCTCGGGATACTCCAAGTCTACCTCCAGTATATACCCTATAGATGCTTCATCGGATACCTGATAATTAAATGCGGACACGTCTCCTTCCACCCACTTGAGATTGCCTTGCGGCAAATATTGCGACATTGCCCAGGCATACATCGCGTTAATATCATAATACATTAGATATTTTTGAGGTATGCCCGGATTGTAGTCGGGCATGTATTTATTATTTGCCTTCGAATGTCTTTTTGAGCATTGGGTAAGACCTCCACGTACCCCTTTCTCAATAAACATTAAAATATCGATGTCGTTAATGTAATCGAGCTCCTGTTTGGTGCATTTTAACATGGCGTCCCAACTAAGACCCGGAGCGGTGAAATAATGAGCGGGATCCAACCGATAGTGTTTCAGACATACATCTCTAAAACTCTCAAAAACGTCTGCCAGCAACAACACGTCCGTTTTTAAGTACAGATCACTGTACTCTCCCAACGTTTGTATTCGGAATTCATTCCATACTTTTTGCGCGTGTTCGTAGTCTTCAAAACTTATATTGGACTCTGTCAGCTTTGAATAAAATTGATTATACGTTGGCAGCACTTTTTCGTTCAGATTTTCCCAAGATTTTATATGATCGTATGGGAAAACCCCCTTGCGCGTCAGCAGTTTAAACAGCCCATCGTCAATATGACCAAACTGAGATTTTAAAATTGGTTTATCGTCCAAGTTTGAGCTTAATTTATCCAGGGAAGATGCCATGAATCGGAACGAATCTATGAATTTAAATTTCACTTCGCTTTCTGAAATATTTTTTATCATGGCGATAAAATTTTCGGTGTTGCTTGGGATTAGATTTACGTTCCCGTTTATTTTTAATGCCACATCTTTCAACATAATATGCGAATCGTATCCGCTCCAATTATGGAAAACCACCGGGATGGTGCGGCTGTCTTGGTATTCAATATTACAACTTGTATGTGCGGCTCCTCGATATTTCCCCGTCAAATGACAGTGGTCTCTCACGCGATCAGACTCCAGGGGTTTTTCGCATATATGGCACAATGATGCTCGTCTAAACTGGCGTTCTTCATTCGGACTAATTTCCATTGGCATTTCGCATAAATATACTGTTTCGACGTCTTCGGCAAGCTGCTTTAACTGCTCCGCAAACCATTCGGCGCAATTAGGACCTCGGTAACTGCGGTAGAAGGATAGGGTATCGTCATAAGCACACTTAAAATAATATCCTCCGCTATAAGCCTCGTGCTGCTGATACTTGACGCTTTTGTCGCCCATGCGGATATTCACCCGATTTAATATACATTCAAAGTCCGCATACACAATAAACGGACATCGCTCCTTGTTTTTATAGTTGTTAAATTTAATTTTGCCATCTTTTACAAAACTCACCTTATATTCATTCTTCTGCTCGCAGTCCTCAATATGTGTTTTCAGTTTACTCTCGGTATGAAAGTAATGCAAGCACCGATCGCAAATAAATGTTTTTCCATTGTGCTTAGTCAATTGTCCGCTAACCAGCCTTGACAAATTTTTTATCCATACGTAATGATATTTCGGTTCGGATAAATCTGTATCGTCTTCCTCCTCCTCCGTACAATATTTATCTTGCACAAGTAATAAGTTCATGTGTCTGTCTCTCTTTTGTTTTGCTATTCTGCTCGGACTGACTACATACTTTTTGCTTTTTTTATTAATAACATATACATTCACAGAAATGTTATTTAATTGCTTGAATTTTAATATATCCTCACGCTTTATAGGAAAACTAATGTCGTCCAACTTTAAAACTTGCGAATAATGCGGGTAAGAAGACGTTCGATCTGAATGATTTTCGTTTGGATGTAATGCCGATGTTACTGCCCACGCGAAGCATGCGTCATCATTATTTTTTACATTAACGCACGCCTGTTTCAATTTAATTTGCTGCGGTAAATCCAAGTATGATGAACCTCGCAGCGGATTATATTTATTAATATTGATGCACAAATTAATAATCGCCGCCAATGCCCACCCGCTGTCTCGCTCTTGAAATTCTTCCAACTTACGCAACAGCACGGCAGATATATTCTCTTCAAACCATCCATTTAATTCACAGTCTCGATCAACCACAGCATTTTTTGTGTTTATGTGCTTGAAATCTTCCACGATTCCGTCTTGACTGGTTTTCACAAATTTACCACAAAATACCGTATTTATTTTATAAAACGGCTCCTTCTTCAACGCTAGTCTTATCCTTCTTACAAACAAAATTTCACAATCTTTAAAATATGATGTTGGCTCCCTGTGTTTTATGTTGGTTAAAACTCCCGTTCTAATTCTTCCGTCAAACGCAGATTTTGTATCTTCCCACTTTACCGCCTCACTTGCTCGATTAGCGTGAGTCCTACTGCGAATTGAAATGCTGCCTCCAGCTCTTGCAGGTACTCTCAATAAAGTCCGGTATGTCTTCATTTTACTGATTGTCGACAATATCTTTTGCTGTACTCCCATAGACGTCTCCGCCTTTAACGCCGTATTTAAAATACGAATTTGTTTAGAGCAGTGCTTGATCCATTCTTCTATCACACCCATATCAGTCTCCTTTCGCGCCATAAATTGCTCCATTATTCGGACCATATCGTCAGCAACGTTTGAAATTGTAGCCATGATGATAAAGTAGTAATGTACTCTCGAGGGTTGTACTAGACTGATTTTGAACCCTCTGATCCTTGTTTTTATACTAAATTATAAATTGCAAAACGTCACGTGACTTGTTTCCTCCAATCAAAATGCTCCTAAATCCTTTTCTTCTAATTATTTCTCACTATGAGAGTTCGGGACCAATTTCTTATGGACATTTACATGGGGTCCAAAATCGCCCGTTTGACGCCATTTTGGATTTCTGACATCCGGTTGGGCACGGCCATCTGGGCGTGTCAAAGGAAGTGGGCGCTGGGTTGACCTTGGGATTTGGGGATCCGGTCGGGGCCGGCCATCTGGGCATGTGAAAGTGGGCGCCGCCTGTGGCGCCCTTCTGTGTGCAAAGTGTGCAGTACCTCCATAAGAGTGTGTGAGTGCGAGGGGTAGCGCTGTAGCGCTATACCGCTATAGCGGTATAGCGGTATAGCGGTATAGCGCTATACCGCTATACCGCTATAGCGGTATAGCGGTATAGCTGTATAGCGCTATAGCGCTATAGCGGTATAGCGGTATAGCGCTATAGCGGTATAGCGGTATAGCGGTATAGCGCTATAGCGGTATAGCGGTATAGCGCTATAGCGGTATAGCGGTATAGCGCTACAGCGCTACCCCTCGCACTCACACACTCTTATGGAGGTACTGCACACTTTGCACACAGAAGGGCGCCACAGGCGGCGCCCACTTTCACATGCCCAGATGGCCGGCCCCGACCGGATCCCCAAATCCCAAGGTCAACCCAGCGCCCACTTCCTTTGACACGCCCAGATGGCCGTGCCCAACCGGATGTCAGAAATCCAAAATGGCGTCAAACGGGCGATTTTGGACCCCATGTAAATGTCCATAAGAAATTGGTCCCGAACTCTCATAGCTCCTCTACTGAAGAGAATATTTTTATTATTGAATCCTACTTTAGGAATGGGCGGTTTGATAATGGGAAATAGCTCTATTCTATTCCGGATTGTATTCTACTGATATTTATAAACATGTAAACAATGCAAACATATGAAAATATATTTATTATTGAATTCTAAGATAGGCAACTTTATTTACGCATTTTTACTACAGCTAGACACAAATAGTGTAGCCCGTATAATAGGCAACTTAATATACACAAACAATATGTTCACTTTGGTTGCACTCATGCTATTGACCGTGTTAGTATTTTTCATATGCGCTTACATTTTACACATTCTATTGGTGACGTTGTTCTCAGATTGAAATATGCTAAAACGGGCAAAGGCATGAGTGTAACAACAGCCAACATAATTTTTGTGTATATTAAGTTGCCTATTATACCGGCCACACAATTCGTGTGTAGCTGTAGAGCGGCACAAACCTACATTAGATAGTTACATAATCCCAAACATTTATAATCACCCTGTATTTATTAAATGCTCACCGATATGATTCTCTTGACTATATTCGTTAATATTAGTTAGCTGGATTAATCGGATGCGTTTGTCTATGCGATAAAAGATTGGCATGTGGGAAGATTGCAATTCTTTATGCCACGCGGAAAATATTTAAATAAGTTTTCGAAAATTAATTCAATTTATCTACTGACCAATTATTACAATTGACTCTGGTTTGGTAACAATATTTGGTATATTATATATTTAATATACCACTCTGCGTTAATAATAAATTAAGCGTATGTATATTATCATGCACACTTTCTTAACTCCCGAGTGGCTGTAGCGTCTGAAATATTCGAACATGCGCACGGCGCAAGGGAAAGAGGACTACTCTCAAGAATACCTCGCGGAATTTGCGTTTTAACGTTTTTTTTTTCATGCAAAATAAAAACATTTTAAAATAAATAAATTTAAATAAACGATGTTTTATGGAAAACGAAGTATAAGCTACAATCTGGATGTAGTAAATACTCAAATCATTGCTTATTTTTTATGGCTATCGGAACGTTATACTGGAAAAGCGTTTAAATAGTGATCGTTATTTGCAATTTCTTAGTGATAATTTACCGATACATCTCGAAAAAGTTAATCTTAATATTAGATTACGTATGTGGTTTTTTACGACTGAGCCCCACCACGTTTTTCGCATTAAGTGCAACATAGTAAAAATAATCAATATATTTTTTATTGTTGCAAATAAAAAAAAATTTAAATTGTACATGACAATTGATGAACACATGAAAAATAAACATTTTTTGTCGTTTTAAGTAAAAAAACCTTAAAAAACAAAAATATTTATATATTAAAGGAAGGAAAAGAAAACATTATTATATAAAATGTAAATGAACTTGAAAAAAAATTACACTGATTTTTTCAGAGCTAAAAAAAAATAAATTATTAATATGTTTTGATAAATTGCATTGAAGAATAGTATATAACATAGTTGTTAATTTAAAATGTGTTTCAGAATGTTGCAGAGAGCGGAAGATGATGGCTACATAAATATTAACTGCGTTGATCCATTAGGCAGAAGCGCCCTTTTGATGGCTATAGATAACGAGAATCTTGAAATGGTAGAACTACTTATTGAACATCGCGTGGAAACTAAGGATGCTCTCTTACATGCTATCTCGGAGGAGTTTGTGGAAGCTGTGGAAGTCTTGCTAGATCACGAGGAAACTATACACAAGTTCGGAGAGCCACATGTAAGATATACATATAACATATTTAATATCTATTAGAATATTACATTTAAAACATATTACAACTTTTATATAAAACACTTATATATGTTTTAATTATTAAAGAAATGGCTGATTATACTACTACTACAGTCTACATGTAACAAACTAATAATTAAACTTATTTGTCAACTTCCAATTGACTAAAAATAAAACAAAAGCAAAGTTAAAGTAGTATAATTAATATTTTCTTTTGTAATTTTGTAAAAAATCTTTATATTTATTTTATTTATAAATAATTAAAATATTTTAATTTAATAATTTTTTTTAATTTAAGGCAAACTAGTTTTAATCAATTATAAATGGCATTGAAAATGCAAATATAGTTTGAGAAACTCGTTTGCCTTAAATAAAAAAATATATTAAAGTAGAATTTTTAATTATTAATAAATAAAATGAATTTAAAGTAGCATGTTACAAAATGATATTATAAAAACTATAAACAGCGTTTTTTAAACACTAAAAATTAGACAAAACAAGACAACAAATGTGGTACTTATACATGTCAATTGTTACATTTACAGACAGATACGGTAAAAGCATATTTACAATATAGAGATACTTAATTAATAATATATATGAAGATTTTCTGTACGTTTTAAGTTTTACTTGAGGTTGCAAAATGTTTTTGTATTGCTTTTCATGACAATGTACAACACTATTGCGCCTAAATTAGTTTTGTTTTGAACAGAGTTATATAGATATAAATTAAGCACACATCATATCATTATTTTGTGTTTTAAAAAATGTGGTCAGCAAGAGTCTCTTTAGTTGAAATTGAAGATTAATCTTATTACACGCTTTTGGACTGTCTAAGCTTGATGTTGTTGGTTTGAATTAAAACAACTACTCCACGCAATAATACCCTCTTCAGAACAGAGTGAAAAATTCCGTAGTACACTGTTAATAAGTTTTGGACATTTAAGATATGCTTTAGATTTAATATTACATAATAAACTTTGTTTACATTTATTCAATGTACACTTTTATAATTTATAGTTTTTTGTTTCATATATTATTTCAATAAATTATTTTTGTTAATTTGTTTTATTTTCTCAACCAGTTTTATTATTGTAAATAACATATATTATACAATAAATTGGAAATGTTATTTAAAGTAATGAAACCGGTTATGAAAATAAAATAAGTTAATAAAAATAATTTATTGAAATAATATATGAAACAATAATGCTAAACTTTACCCTGTTATAGAATGAACCTTTTATACCTAGCTGTTCAATGTTTTCTAATAAAAACTGACAATTAATGCTGTGAATTATTGATATTTAAAACTATTCTTAGGACGTGGTTATGATTATATGTTTAGCTCTAAAGCCATGTCGTACTGTATTTAATTGGCTATTTTTGTTAATAAAATTAAGAATTTCCAGAAAACTGCTTTTTGTAGAATTCTTTAAAAAACAAATAAAGATTGCGATTGGTCTGTTTTGGCTATTTTACATTACATTTTTTCAGTGAGTTATTTCCGAGTAATGAACAATCAAACTTTAAAAAAATCGAGGTTTTTGAGTTTTTTTACATTTTTTGATTATTTGTAACGTCTCAGGATTGCATTTTTAAGAAAAAATTATAAGAAACTTTTTTTTTTCAAAATTGTTCAAAGAATAAGTTTTCATAGCCAAACATGTTTTTTGTTGATTTTTGAAAATTTTACATAACTTTAAAAGACAGTTTTTCTTAAAAAAAAGAACTTTTTTTTAATATGGATAAAAACGTAAATAATTAAAAAAAAAAGTGAAAAAATTTACATTATTATACAGAAGTTTGAAACAGGAATGAAAGCGGATATACATATGTTAGACGCCGTAGAAAAATTCTTAAACAAAGCAAAGCAGTTTGATATTGAGGTAATTGACACACCTATACCAACAGGATTGGCACGAAGGGAGGCAAGGAAAATCATGGAAATAGCTGGAACACGAACATATATAAAGATAACATTGTGCGTTTCGTTACTACTGCAAGTAACAACAGATATAGAAAAGAGGCCACAAACAGGAGCTATAGTGGTAAGCAAGATGTGGCCATCATACGCAAACCTATTAAAACAGGCAAAAATTCAGATAAAAGAAGCGATTTTTAAAGAGATAACAGAAATATTAGGAGAGCTGTTACTAGTAACAACAAAAAAGATAAAGAAATAGAAAAAGGAAAAGACGGAATGGAGGATTTTATGAGGAAAGGGTATAAGGATATATAAACGGCTATAATCAGGACAAACAAAGAAACAGCGAGAAAACTAATAAGAAAGGGAAGAATAAATATTGGGCTCATGAAATGCAGAATAGAAAGTACATTTCTACACAGCTAAAGAGAAAAAATATTATAAATGTTGATGGGTCACATGGCGGCTGACTGCAAAGGAGATGACAGGTTGCTAAAAGAAAGAACGTAAAAGAAAAAAAATCAAATAATTGAAGACAACACGAGAACAAAGACACAAACAAAAATGTAAACATCATCCAAACAAATACAAGCAGAGGAAGAGAGGCGCACGACCTATTGGTTGCAACGGCGGTGAGAAAAAAATAGACATAGTGATTGAAACACATTAAATGGGGTGTGGGTTAAATGGGGTGTGGATAAAAGATAATGACTCAGACGCGGCTATCTTAGCAAGAGATAGGTAGAAAGATGGGAAATGCCTAAAGAGGGAATAGTGTGGACTGATGTAGAAGGTAAGATAGTATACAGCTGTTACATCGGTTCAAACTGCGGAATGGAATATTATCAGGAGTAGTTAGAAGAATTAAAACACAGCTAAAAAAAATAAAAGAGCAAATAAATTCTGATAAGAGCGATTTCAACGCAAAATTGCCAATATGCAACCAAGCAGATAAACCAACGATTGTAAGGGGAAAGTCTAAATTATACATTGACATTACCATATTATCGTGGGAAACGGCTGAAGTAGTAGGGGCTGAACAATGACAGAAGAAAAATTGCTAAGCCTGCATAAGTACATACAAACATTACAAACAGAAAAGGAAGAAAGAAAGACAAAAAATAAGGAAGGTGAAACATAAGAAGGATGTACAGAGAAAGGATAAAGAGAGCTATGGAGTCAGAGGAAGCAACAAAAAACGAGAACATAAAGGAAAGATGCAAAAGGTATTCGGAAAAGTTAAGGAAGGTAGCAGAAGAATCCCCAAGTACAGAGAAGGAAGAAGAAGAGAACTGTACTGGTGGTACAAAGAGATTAAAGAAAGCAGGAAAAAGCGATACAAACAGCAGGGAAGGTCAAAAGACAGAAAAAAAGGGGAGAAGATTCTGACAAAGCTGAAGAAAAACTAAAAAAAGGACAGAAAGGCTCTAAAGGAAGCGATCAAGGACAGTGAGAAAAATGTTGGACAGAAATGTTAGAAACCATAGACCTGTTTGCTTAAAGGAAGAAGAGAGTGAAGAAATAATAATTGAGAAATTGTTTCCCACTGGGGAATTGTAGAAGAACCAACAGAAATAGCTGACAAAACTGAAGCAGTACCTGCTACAGTGGAGGAAATAAAACAGATCATAAGAGAACTACCTAATAATAAGGCATCATGTTTGGACAAGATAACAACGACGATAGTGAAAGCAGCCTTAGAAGGAAATGAGATAGAGATAACACAAATAATTAAGTGTCGGAAGGAAGAAATATTTCCGGCCTGCTGGAAGGAGGCAAACCTAGTGTTAATTGGGAAGAAGAAGAATGCAGACAAATCAACGGCGTATTGACTTATTTGCCTGATCAACACATTAGCAAAAATTATGGAAAAAGTTATTGTGAAGAGAGTTGAACAAGAAATTGAAACAAAAAGAGGATGGCAACAGGAACAAAATAGCTTTAGAGATACAAAATGTTTTCAATAACATACTATAGGAAGCAATTATAGAAGCAGAAAAAAAGAGAGGCTAATAGCAATGGTAGCTAGAAGTAAACTATTGTACGTCACAAAAACATGTGGAGACGCCTTGAAGACAAAAAAAAGAAGTAAAAAGAGCCACGAAAGCAAGCTTGTTAAAGATCTACAGGGCCCTCCAGGACAGTGTTGCAGAAGGCATTAGAGGTAATCGTGGCAACATTACATGTAGATTTGATGATAGAAGAAAGATTATAGACATAAATAAAAGAACTAGTAAACAGTAAGTAAAGCGACGGACAAGAGAGAACACAATGGATAGATGGCGGAAACAATGGAAACAGAAGAAAAAAGAGAATGGACAAAGGAATTAATATCAGAAATAAAAAATGAGAATAAACCGGCGACGTGTTACTATACAACAGAACTACTTACGGAATACGGAACTTTTGAAAAGTATTTACAAAAACTAAATAAGATGGAGAAAGAAGAAATATGTATATTTTGTCAAGAAGACTTGCATGACGACTCAGAACATACGCTAGTAAAGTGCGTAACATGGAAGGAAGTTAGGAAGGAGTTAGAAAAGTTCTTCAATCATTAATATATGTCTGAGGGACGAAAACAAATGGAGAGCACTTAGAAACTATGCAACTACAGTAATGAGGAAAAAGATAGAGGAGTTTAAAGCTTTAAGAATTAGATAAATTAAACTGGAAGGAAACACACAGATTAAAGGTCACTAAAGACAAAGGAAGGTGAAACGATAAGCTAAAAAGAAGCAAAAAAAAACAAAGAAGGTCAAGACAACTATAACTACTAAGGAATGGATTGTAAAAAGGTAGACTAGAGAAGAACATTTACTAAAACAGTAGTACTAACCAAAATTGCAGAGATAAGGAGAAGAAAAAAAAAACTGTTCAAAGAAAGCAAACTGAATAAATTGACTAAACAATTTCTATACGGTAGATACGCCATTTTGAAGTTGACAATGCAACTTTTGAAATGGCTAGAGCATATCTGGCAACCAGGGTACACAAAAAACTAACCCCTACTGGAAATTTTAGAATCTCACTAGAAGTAAAACTGGCAAATCTAGGACTACTAAAGGGAATACACTTAATGGAGCTGCACATCTTAAACTAGTATTACGTTAGTGACAAAAACAAGGTCAAATTAACAACAGGACTAACTCAGAGAAGAAAACAAAAAAACTATTGCTATGCGTTAGTAATTTGCAATATGGTAGGCTCCACCTTACCGTCACAAGCGGCTGCTATGAAACTACATTAGTTATTTGGACTGAGTTTAATGAGTACTAAGCCCATTCTCCACGGTAGATTGTTGAGCAAGTAGCACTAATCAAATAAATAAATTAATTTTTTTTTATCAGCTACTTGAGCATAGAAATTCCTATTTTTCTTTTTTGACTAAAACCAAGATTACTCTAATCTAGTAGATTTCGGTTATTAACTCAAACATTTATTTGCTGACCAATAAACAACAAGCATATTCTAATGATTTTATTCGACTGACGACGCACAAAATTAATAGCATTGGTTATAATAGCAAATTTTTTAAATTAAGGTTTTTTAATAAAATTATTTTTGTAAAGGCATATACCTCTCTTCAAATAATAAATATAAAAGTTAATACAAGTTTTTTCAGAATAATTATTAGAAAGCGGAATTTTTAAATATGTCAATGTACATACTAACAAGATATGATTTTTGTTGCTTTTTATAATCTTACTAAACTCATTCAGCAACTAACTTATTTTTCTCGTATTGAAATTTTTCTTAAATTAAGGTATTTTTTAACTATTTTAGAGATTACAACAACTATATAAAAAGTTGATCATTAACTTGCTGCATTTGATGATTACCATTTTTTCATATTATTACTAAACCTAAACCCCACCTTATTCATCATAATTCTAAGATGAACATTGTAAAAATTAAACATTTTTTAATAATTTTGATACTTATTGCTAATATGTTGAAATTACAGCGTATAAAAACTGGTGCGTTTATAAGGTTGTTAGATTGTGGTAATAAATACCGTACGTCAATTGCTTGTCAGGGATAGCAAATGAAAAATAACATATTACAAAATTATTTAAAAAAAAACAGAATGTACAATTTACGGTTTTTTTGCAAGATTAGGTAAAACTTTCAGGGTCAAGCTACTAGTTCTTTTGAAAGATCAAGAAAAAAATAAATTATTTCCTACCAGGATGAGCAATTTTGATAATAAGAAAGAATATTAAAGGTTGTTATCGGTCAAGGTTAGTATATTAACGTATACATATAGAAGGTTGTCAGTTTTGTTTTAAAATGATGTAGATGCAAGTAGTAATGTAGACCCAAGTTTAGGTGGCTTTGATTTAGATATCTTTTTTACAAAAATAGTTGTTCTAAATAAATTAAGTTCAATGAAGCAAGCACTATATTTAATTTCCTAAAAAGTATCGAAATTATATGTAAAAATAATCAATTAATTTAATTTTATATAAAAACTCTGCTCAGATGTCAAAACCAGATTACATTTTTTTTTATTAAGGGGGCAGTTTGATTAGTGTCATAAAACTACGATCAGAACTCACGTAATTTAATTTCTTTTTCAAATCGGTTTTTTTTGCAACGTATAGAGAATGAAACCAATCTAATGAAATCTATAAAAATCCAAAACCTTCAATTGTTTATTAAATTTTGAAATTAGTTTGTGATTTTTTTGTTGAAATATTTGCTTAAACTTTAAGAGTTATATTTATTGAACATTAAACTTAGTAGTCTTTTTATTGTGCTATAAGTTATTTTTCGTAAATAACAATTGCTTTAGTTGAGGGGTGTAGTTGCAAACCCGACAATCTCCATCAATTTGTGAAAATGAGTTAATGTGAGAATTTTGCTTTTTAAGATGTTTGTGATGATGTACAAATTCTATTTTGTCGCAAATGCGGTAAAATCCTGCTGTATTGACCTCTAAAAATGCTAGTTTGTTGCATACGCGGCTATCTTCATGCACTGGAGAGTAGCAAACACGGCAATCTCTATTCGGCCAATGACAGACAGTCTGTTGTACACATGACCTGCGTTCAAACGTTCAGAACGCATCGCCGTTCAATACAACGTTTTTAAAGTCTTTTATATATGCAGTATTTAAAAGTACTAGTGCGTTGCATTTTAAAATTAAAATCAGCAAGTGGTTCATCCTCACCAGAAAAAACCTAAATGTGCTAGTACGAGGAGAACCCCATTACCGCGCAAATGTGAGAGTGGCAAAGCGCGTTTGCAAACGAAATAAGAATATTGGCATGGTTGATCCACTTCTATTCGAGAAAGGCATTGAAGTAAACGCTCTAAAGTTACGTGACTTTAACAGACTATTGGCGAAACATTTTGGCGATGACTAGTAGAAGATAGAAAAACTGAAATTTTATACAAGTTATAGAACAATGAGGCAGAAGAAGAAAAAGTTATAGAAGGAGAAGAAAATAGATGCGACGAACCGCCAGATTTACTTTCATAGAATCTTTTAATTTGATTGTAATCCCATAAATAAATTCTAATTTCAAAAAATTTTAGAGAATGTTAGATACAAAACTAGCGCATGTTGGTGGCAAAGGCGGCAATCTCCACATGTTGGTTGCAAAACCGGCAATCTCCAATCTGTTTTACTAAACTGATCAAAATCTATTATAGATACTAGGGCTTTGATGCATTCTAAATAATTATAAAGTCAGTACTTTATTCTAAAACAAAAATCATATAACTATTTTGCTTGGTTCTCAAATTATTCAAATTTTGTGTCTCCTGTAAAATTTGATAAAATGGAGATTGCCGGGTTTGCAACTATACCCCTCAGTTCTGCTCGAAGTTGTGAATGTATGATAAAATGTGATATTTGAAATTCCCGCGTGTATTAATTTTTTTAACAGTTTGGTACTGCTGCCACATTAATTAAAATCATAATGAATGAACATAGTCATATTATAAATTAACTGATTATGGCGGACGGTAACTTGATATTATTGTAAGCACAATTGTATTATATTATCAATCCACCATCTGCTATAACCTATAAACTTATAATATGACATTTATTATGATTTTAATTAATGTGGCAGCAGTACCAAACTGTTAGAAAAATTAATACACGCGGGAATTTCAAATATCACTTTTTATCATACATTCACAACTACGAGCAGAACTGTAACAATTGTTATTTTAGAAGAATAACTGATAGCACAATAAAAAGTCTACAAGTTTAATGTTCAATGAAGTATAACTCTTAAAGTTTAAGCAAATATTTCGACAAAAAAATTACTAATTAATTTCAAAATTTAATAAACAATTGAAGGTTTTGGATTTTTATATATTTCATTAGATTGAAAATTTCATTCTCAAATCGTTGCAAAAAACGAGTTCTGCTAGTAGTTTTATGACACTCATTAAACTGCCCCCTTAACATTGGTTTACTGTAAAAATATAAATAAACAATATTAAAATACATACTATATAATGTACTTAACTAACTTATATGTGCAACACTAATTCTAAACATAATGACATTCTAATATATCTACTTACACATATACATCCTGCGTTTAAATATATATATTCTACTGTTTGTAATTTGTGAACTTGGTTGCCTACGTAACTGACTTGTTGTTAAAATAATTTAAAAAATAATTAATTAGATTGGATTAATAACTTACCAAGTTGTCTGGCAACCAGACACATATCTCACGCAATTAAGAACAAAACATTTTTGATTTTGGTACTCTGAGGTTACACAGTTATTTTGCAATATTTGCAAGATTGTTTCAGTTAAAAATCTTGAAAAAAATATCACTATATATGGGCTATGTTCCTAAACACGAAGTAAGGGAAGAGTTAGACCTTGGCAAGAGTGATGTCACATGATCAAACGAGGAATAGATTTTATGAACGAGTTTGGGCAAGTTTAGGGTAAGGTAAGGTTCTCAAAAATTAAACGTCGAATATAAACAACAATATAAAAAAGAACTGAATGTTGGAATAAAGATAATATTAGTAATTCTATTATATATAACATTTATTAGTTAATATGGCACATACATCTAATAAAAGAAAAAAAAAGCTGTTGTTCCATTAGCAAATGCAGTCAGAGAATTATTCATTTCATTATTGCTATTAATGGATCATTCATATGAATTTGATTTTAAAATAATTCCAAAGTTTAGCAATAGGCAATTTTAAATACATTTCCTTCTGTATTAACAAAAATACATAAGAAATTTTGATTCCAAAAAACAAATTATTGCGGATTTCTTTCACTTTACACACGCCAACTTATTGTTCAATTTTCAATACTGCTAACTGTATAATAATTGTTTAATTAGCTGGTTATTTATACACAACATTTTCTTCATGTATAAATGTGTGTACTTATCAACACAAAACACAGATTATACTACACTGGATCAACAAAATACACTTAACATTATTGTTAAATAAATTGAGGTTATGTAGCAAAGGTTGGCAACACCTAACTTTGTAAATAAATTTAAGCAAAATACGTTATGATCTAATCTGATGTTTTAATCAGACTAGAAACTGGTCAATAAATTGACAGATGTAAAGTGACAATTTAATCTGATTGGGGTTTTAAGGTCAGTAAGTACTTAAAATTGAACAATAAATTGACAATTGTAAAAATAGCTTTACATTTGTGAATTTATGCATTACACCAATTAGCTGCATAGGTTATCAAATGGTTTAGCATCGAAGAACAAGTGCTGATAAAAGACAATGACAATGTTATTGCGGCAGTTGATAGCACATTTATTATGATTAATGCACTAACTAGCAATTCTGAGGTTTACATAACACGAAAATGTAATTATGCCTTTACTCTACAGGCTATTTGTAATTCATCTTTGAAATTTATTGATTGTTTTATTATATACCTTAAAAATATTGACAAAACAAGACAAGTTATAAAACGATCTTTTGCTCTATTATTTGAAGGGTTTTGTGGGTTAAAGTATTTAAACATGAATAAAACAAATTTAGTTCTAACAACAGTCCTTCCATCAAATGTTTTCACAATCTTTGTCTTGATAGTACACATTTATATGTAGATGAATAATATCAAGAAGGAGTTCCTCACGTTTTAGGAAATTTTGCCATATATGCCGATCAAGATAATAACAATTGCTTGCACACAACACATGTTAAAAGAGATGAAATTTGTACTTTTTTATTCAATCACAAAGTAATATTTTATAATATATGAAAAATAAACTTGATTAACATTAAAAATATAAAAACTTTTATTATTATATCAAAACTGTTATAACTATCAAGAGGTAGTCAAAATATAAGCTATTTGTCACATTAAAAGATATATGTATAACAATATTAAAAAAAAAAAAAAAAGTTCTGAAGATGCAAGAAAACATAAATTCAAAATTATATATCACATTTAAAGATATGCAGGGTTTATTATGAAAGTAATGCGCATGATTTTATTGTGACGCTACTATCTATCCCAGCACGGTAAAACCGGTTGGGAAATGTAGTGGAGGATCTGCCCTTCCAACGCAGACGGTTGCCAACTTGCTCTGAGTGTTCTGAGCGGAAAAACGAGTCTCCGCGTGAAGTGTGTTTTTTGACTTGATTTGATTCAAAATGAGCCGGACTCTGTTGTAACTAGAAACGAATCCTGGATGTTCGAGTACAACTCAGATCCGAAAAGGCAGAACATCGCGTCATCATCATTCCTCCCGCCCCAAAAAAGCGCAAATGAGCATGTTTTGCATCAAAACGTTGATCATTATCATTTTTGACGTCCATTTTGAGTTTGTACCGCAAAGAGAAACTGTCAACTCAATATTTTACCTTAAGGTGCTCAACAGGAGGATTGACATCAAAGAAACAGTCAAGCTCCACCATGACAATGCCCCCAGTCAAACGGCCGTCATCTTTACCAACTTCCTAGCCAAAAGCAACTGAACCTCCATTCTTTCTTTCTGCATTTTTCTGCAGCATCCAGTTTTTTTCTTGTGTTTCTAATTTATTGTTTGTTCTGTTCCACAGGTCCATCTAGTAAATCAATTGGTTTTAAAACAATGAGATAAATTGACTATGGATCTATATAATAATATATAAAAAGTATATATTTATGAAATGAATTAATAATTTATTCCAACTCAATCTAACAATCATTGAAGACAATGGTCAAGCACAGACAATTGTTTTGGTTCTACACACTTTGTCAGTGTATCTTGTAAGACCATGGCATCGCATGATAGCAAAAGACAAACTTGAATAAATAATTCTGTGCAACACAATTGATATTTATGAGTTATTTGAAAAATGTCGAACTTGGGATTTAAAACAGCAATCTCTGATAATGTTCATATTTCAAATCCCAGAGTGTGAAATTTGTCAAATAATTTACATAAATATATAAAAAATAAAAAAATAATTAATTAATGAATTGATTTATCAATTTATACTTTAAGATAAATAAATAATCATGTTTCAATTTTTTACAAGGCCATCATTAAACGGTGATCCAAACAAGTATATACTTTCTTTGAAACTTCATAAATAAAAAAATGTTGATCATATTAGTACTATATAAAAATTGCGATTTTTATTACCTTTGTGGAGCTGTGTGCATGTCCTTAAATTGCGCATGAATCTACATTATCCTGTTTCCCAAAAATTGCATCTATTTCTTTAAAAAACTCAAAATGAATGATTGCTGCACTTATGTTCTCTTTTTTTTTCATATATTTTGACTTTATGTATTTGATTTTGTCTTTGATTTGTGCGGGAGAATAACTTAAACCTTTTTCTAATAAATCAATAAATATTAGCTTGTAGACCCTACGTTCTTCATTGTTGTCGGCATGCTTCGTATAATCTTAAGCACCTGCTTGTTTAAGTTCAGCATTGTACAGCATTTCTCTTTGCATTTCTTCAACTACATGAAAGCCAAATATGCTGCATAATTTCGTATTTAATGATATCCAGCTTAAAAAAAAGTTTCATATTAACATTGTACAGCATTTCTCTTTGCATTTCTTCAACTACATGAAAGCCAAATATGCTGCATAATTTCTTATTTAATGATATCCAGCTTAAAAAAAGTTTCATATTAACAAAGAAAAATTGTTTGTATATAAAACATTTAATTTATATTTAACTTAATAATTTAATAAAACACTATAAATAATTATTGTTATAATATTTTTTTGCAAATATTATATAATATAGGAGTTTAGGTTTTCAACGAGCGTATAAAAGTATAAAATATAACCTAACCTGGTAGGTATACTATTTAAAAAATACTATTTTTATTTTTAACCATAACTTAGTTTTCATTAATTAATTTTATTTTACTAATTTCCGTTTTTAATAACTCATGTGTGCATATTGAAATATTTAAAATAACCATTGTCAAAAGTAAATGATAGAAGTAAACGAAGACAATAAACTAATATTTGGTCGGATGACGGTAACAAAGGTACGGCATAGATGTCGGTAAAGATGTTTATAAATGACGGCAAGAGTGAAATGTTTTCACTCATTCCTACTTTAGGAACGACAAGAATGGGTTACTCTCGCCGTCGCCCAAGTACTTTAGGAACGTACTCTTGCGGTATTATCCTCAAACAATTATAAACACTTCTAATACCCACCATCATTAAGTTACAACTACACAAGATACACTCCTGATATGTAGATTGCTTGTATCTTGCAATCGATGCAATAAAAAAAATTTAAAATCTTGCCTACATTGTAGCACGTTATTACTCTACATACACATGTTTACTTGTAAGGTTTTTTAAAATAAATTTGGATTAAATTGTACCTTAAAATCAACCAGTTGTACAATAAAACAATATGATAAGCGTTATGCATAACAGAAAAAAATCATGAAATAATAATTAACTTTCAATGAAAAGCTTACAATCGAATAAAAAATTGAAGCAAGTTGTGCTTAATAATAAAATTCTGTTTGTGTACAGAAATGTAATTTATAAATTCTCTACTTTGGAAGCATATTAGCCATAATTTGTTAATCTCAATAACTTTTATTTTAATGTAAATATTTGGCCGCTGTGATCGTTAGATTGAGTTTGAATAAATTATTATTAATTAATTTCAAAATTTTATTTTGCTTCAACTTTTTTAGTAATAGCTTATTAAAAGCAATTTAATTAATTTATTAAAAATTGATATTATAGTTATATTACAGTATTTTTTATACTATGTATAACGGATTTATGACGATTCGAATGTTGTTGAGTTTCAAACCGGTAGTAATAAACTATGATGTTAAATTTTGATCATCCATTAAACAACTTGTTTTGCATGTAGGCACGCACATTTTGTAGTCTGCCAAGATTTCCCGGCTGAAATAAATCGAATTTGTTTCACTTCATACATATTTCCTTTTGAATTTAGTGCATAGCATGCACATTTATTTCAAAAATTAAATTATATTTGATTGATAAGAACAATAATTTTATTGTTTTTTAAATATACGTGTGGAAACTCTATGAAACTTAATGAAGTGTATATTAAATTAATCAATAAAACAAACGCAATTTGTAATAAAACAATATAAATATAATACAAGTTGTGGTGAGTTGTACAATGCAAGAAATGGAAATATTTCAAAACAACTGTTATAAATAATACATGTAAGTTATAAATTAGAATAATCATGTTTAAATACATGGAGTTAGTTTAAGAGTTAAATTTATTTGTATCTTTTTATAAATTTAGGTATTTATCGTTTTTTTTTTTTGTTATTGTCAACTACAATTGTCTAATAATAACAATAACCGACCAGGAGAATGTATCAAATTTTGGAGTAGGATTGTTGCAGGTCTAATACATAATTAGTGTTTACGTAATCTTAATTATTATTATTATTATATTTAGTGACAGAATTAAGATAGACCAGGTAACCAGACTTTGCAAGTAATATATATATATATATATATATATATATATATATACCGGTATACAATACCGGTATCAAACATAAAAATATCGGATTTTTGATATTTATTTGTTTTATTTTGGATAATTTCCAACAGTGGTTCCGGTGGAGTGAGTATCTCTAACAAACATAAAATCAGAACAAACATTTTTAACTGCTTTTCAGATTGGCACTAAAATAAAATCTAGACTAAGTGACAAAACACTGGATCATATAGTTTAAAGTAATTGTAGCTTCATTGTGTTGTTTTAACTAAAGAAACCGAATACTGTTTATAAACTTTAGCATAGAAACTGGCGACCAAATTGCAATGTCTAAATAGGTAGACAATCAAATATAGTTTAATAAAAAACAAATTTGGTAACCAGTTGCTATGCTGAAGTTTATTGATAGTATTCGGTTTTTTTGGTCGAATCTGTTGGTTATTGTAACATCTAATTAAGTATTTTTACATTTGAGTACAAAAATGTAAACGTAGTTGAAACGTATTTTGACATTTGAGTAATAATTAATTAATATAAAAATTGTTAAACGCATAAAACGTATTTTTCTATTATCTGATCTAACCAACAGGTTATGGGCCCAGAACGATAGCCATTGTAATAAAATAAAGAGGTGCATGAGTATACCGAAACACCATGGTAGATTCAGCAATGAAAGTGCATATAATAAAATTAAATAATGATAACTATGGAGTTTGGAAATATAAACTTGAACTTTCAAATCAAAGAAGACTTATGGACAGTTATCGAAGATATTGCATCTGCTTTGACTGACGCAAATGCATTAGCGGCATGGAATAAAAAGGACGGCCAAACACGAGCTTGTATTGGTTTATTTTTTTATGACGATCAAATCATTTATATAAGAAATTATACGACAGCCAAAGCAATGTGGGAATCTTTAAGAGAATATCATTAAAAGTCAACTTTATCCTATACAGTTCGATATTTAAGGCGAAATATACAAACACATTTAAATGCAATGGATGAGTGTATGGATCAATTAACAACTTTAGGTGAACCAATAGCTGAAGCTTTTTCTGTTGCGTTATATTTGTCTAGCTTACCAGAAAGTTATGGCGTATTAATTACAGCACTCGAGTTACGTCCAGAAGTTGATTTAACTAAAACACTGGTGAAAAACAAACTAATAGAAGAATATCAAGTGCTCTTGAAGTGAAAGTCAACAAACCAAAATTTGATAATTACAAAGCATATTGTTTTTTCTGTAAGAAAAAATGTCACATTAAAAATGATTGTCGAACATTTGCTGCATAGAAAAAGAAAAAAGAATCTGAAAAACATGAGTCAAATCAAGCTAATGCAGTACAAATAAATGCAAATGACAATGAACCGTTTGTATGCATGATGGTAAATAAAAGTAAATCAAATGATAAAGACTGGTGTGAAGACTCTGGTGCATCTGCACATATGTGCAACGATGAAACACTTTTTAAGCATTTAACTAATTGAAATTCAGAAACAGTTTCATCAGCAGATGGAAAAATACTTCTAATTGACGGACATGGATTGGTAGAAATTAAAACTGGCGAAAAAAATAATATATGTACTAGGACTATAATGTAATCTGTTAATTCGACAAGTTATCTAAAAATGGCTGTACTCTAATATTCAAAGATGAAACTTGCCATATATTCAAGAATAAAATCACATTCTGAATGCAAACATGAATGGCATAAGGTACTTGGACGATATTTGATATTTGAAAAATAACTGAACTGTCAACTAATATGAAAATAGCAAATTGTGATCACGATGATGTTTGTGAGACATGTTTCCAATGCAAGAAAACTCAAGATTTTTTTCCTAAAGAAACAATAAATAAATTAGACAAACGCCGAGAAGTAATCGTTATATTTTAACTCTCATTGATGATTATAGTCGTTATTTGCATATCTATCTACTGAAGAAAAATCTGATGTCTATGAAAGTATGGTTAATTTTATAGAAATTATGAAGACTCAACACGGTAAAATTCCAAAAGCGATTAGATTTGATTGAGGTGGACAATACATAGATGGACGACTACAAAGTTTTTAAAAATCAAAAGGTATCAAAACTCAGTTAATCGTACCAAAAACTCCACAGCAAAATGGCATAGCTGAACGTAAAAATCGTACACTAATCAAAATGACAAAGTGTATGTTATCAAGTTTAGGTCTTTATAAACAATTTTGGGGTGAAGCAATAAGCACAGCAAATCACATTATTAATGGTTTACCTACTAAAAATGTAAAAACGACTGCATATGAAGCATGGCACATTAAACTACTAAATTTAGACTATTTTCAAGTATTTGAATCACCTGTGTATGCGTATATTTATAAAGATCAACGCAAAAAGTTAAATGATACTGATGAAAAATTATTATTTGTTGGATATAAATTTAGTACAAAAGGTTATAAGATGGTTTTGGATGTTGACACACATAAAATCAAAATTAATCGTGATGTCAAATTAATCGAACCAGAAGTTAATAAACAATCATTGGCATCTGAAGTGCAAAATGAAGTAGGTGATAAAAATTAAATAATTCTAACATCATTTGATGCAGTTTCAGAACGGGCCGAAATTGTTGATGAACAACAAACTATTCGACGTTCAAATAGATTAAATAAGGGCATACCGCTAAATTGTTTGATTATGGAAGCGTATAAAGTGACACATAATTTATGAAGATCCTATTACATATGATAAAGCCATAAACGGGCCAGGTTCTGTTAACTGGAAAATGGTTATGGATGAAGAAATACAGTTTTTAAGTAAATGTGGTACTTGGGAATTAACAAAATTACCTACTGATACCAGTGCAATTGGATGCAAATGGGTATACAAAACAAAAACTGACCAAGAAGGAAACAAAATCCAATATAAAGCACGTCTAGTTGCTCAAGGATTTTCGCAAAAGTATGGTCGTAATTATGATGAAGTTTTTGCACTTGTGAATCCAACAACACTAAACATTTTTTTGACTGTGGCTGGAAAACTAAAAATGAGCGTTTGACATTTTGATAGCAACCGAAAGGTTACGTAATTTTCAAAGATGAAAAGTTATGTAAACCTGTGAAGAATTTATATGGTCTTAAACAAGAGGCTAATGAATGGAATAAAAAGTTTGACAAGATCATGAAACAAAACGATTATATACAAAGTAATAATGATCCATGTCTATATTTAAAACAAACAGATAGACATATAGTATATATTTTGAATCATGTTGATGACATTGTTGCATGTGCAACTGATTTAAAAAATGATTGAAATTTTTTTTTTTGAAGTATTATCTTGGTTTACTAATTAGTCGTGATGACAAAGGTATATTTTACATGAATCAAGAAAAATACATTATGAATTATTAGAATTTAAATTGACTGATGTAAAGGATTCAGTGACTCCAATGAACCTAGGTTATTTGAGTCAATCAACAAATCAAGATTTATTCGAATTGCAAGAGATATACAGAAGTGCAATTGGGTTATTGTTATGTCTATCTACTAACACGAGACCAGATATTTCCGTTGCTATGAATATGTGATTGGAATGAGGCCTTCAGGTATTTAAAAGCAACGAAATCATTTAAATTGAAACTTGGTAACAAAGACAACGATGGATGTTTTAAATGTTATGTTGATGCAGATTGGGGTGGCGATCCTGTTGACAGAAAATCAAATACAGGATAATGTTTTATTTTTAATGAAGCATTAATTACATGGGTCAATCGTAAACAAAAATCCGTATTTTTATTCTCAACAGAAGCTGAATGTATCGCGTTTTCTGAAGCCGTACGTGATCTTACCTGGAGACAACAAGTATTAATCGATTTTGGTCAAAAAATCCAAACTCTAGTTAAAGTGTATGAAGACAATCAATGTTTTATAAAACTACTCAACGACAAAACTTGTAACCAAAGGGTGAAGCATATTGATATTAAATACAAGTACATACATGATGCAATTAAATAGAAAAAGGTGGCTGCTATTTATTGTCCTACTAATTATATGATAGCTGACATGTTAACAAAATCACTGGATGGACCAAAGTTGGCAAAACATACCAAAGGGGTCGGATTAATTAATGCTTAAGTAAATTTAATTACATGTTGAGAAGGGGTGTTGGTTATTGCAACATCTAATTATTTTTTTTTTATTTCAGTACAAAAATGTAAACCGTGCCTTGAAATGTATTTTGAAATTTGAGTAATAATTAATTAATATAAAAATTGTTAAACGCATAAAACGTATTTTTATTTGGCTAATCAGTAAAGTCCAAGTTATCTGACCTAACCAACAAAATCAACAAGGCGCTGAAATAACTTTGCAACACTAATTATTATCTATAACTTGTGTTAAGAGCATGTAAATCAATTATTTGAATTTGCCCTTCACTATAAAGCAATATCGTACCACCACTGATGAGGTTGTGTGAAAACCGAAACAATTTTCTGCATTTGGTTGGCCGCTTTGAAGTCGGATTGGGTTTGAGTAATTAATTTTAAACTTTTGTTTTTTATTTAAACTTTATTTAGTTTTGCTAAATTTTGTATTTGGTTTTTCCAAAAACATTTGTTTTTATTTAGTTTGACTTTCACTTTAACATATTTATAATTACTTACATACCATATAATATATTTATATATCTTACTGTAAATAAATTTCAATTTTATTCTATTTTCTTAAATTTTAACAAAACCGGTATTAATGTCGGTATTTCCGCTTTATAATACAAAAATACCAAAAAACCGGTATTTATTTTTTTGAAGAATATTGCATTTCTTATGTATATGGTAGATCACTCTATTCCACTGTGTCATTAGTTTGAAAGTAGTAAGTATGTTAATAAGCAATGTAAAAAACTCATTACATTGAAATATAATACCAACTTTTGTAGAGTATTTAAATGATATTCCAATCCAACAGTTTTGAAGAGTAGGTAAAAAATAGCGGTGCCTGTGACGTTGCTTATGGCGATTAGCATGGACATCCGGTCGATCTATTTTATGCATATATTTGCGACTGCGCATGCGTCGCCTGCGTCACCCAAGCGCGCTCGGCTGGCGGTACCTCCTTATCAGTTGCTTATCGCTTCTTATCAGTTCTTATCAGCTGTATGGACATCTGTAACGGGGACTCCGTGAGTGTGACTGCATGAAAGAGTGGGATGCAAAATAAGAATAAAATTTGCTGACACAAATTATGAAACGAATCGAGAGAGATGCGTCTCTGTGCGAGGAAACATCGGAATGCGATGCGCGTGCAAAATTACACACTATCGGTGCTCTTATCTATTACATTTGAAACATTATGTATTACATCTGTAACGGATAATGATTTTAATTAATAAGCATATGAATAGATAATAAAATGATGGGAATTAATTATATGTAATAATTTAATTATTAATAAAGAAGTTGTTTGTTTATTAATTTTATTATTAATAAAGATTTAAAATTGGACATATGAACGCGCAGATGGGATTAATATTAATATCCGTCCCGTCAACGCATTAGTAAACTATTAGATAGATGCTATTCCCATCTTGGAGCAAGGAAGGATGGATAAAGAAAAGGAATATATTAAAATAAAAAAAATAATTTACATAGATTATTTATTCTCACCATTCAAATACATACATATTTTTTTAACATTTTCAAATGAACAGTAACTGAAATTATTTTTGTGATTAACGCAATCATGGACGCATTTTTTAAATTTAGGTGATCTTGCTTCATTTTCCAAATCAAGTATTTTAAAACTTGGAAAATTATCTTGTAAAAATTTGGTTTTCTGGTGTCCTTTTACCACGCATGTTACATCGCAGTTGTCCCCCCCAAACGTATAAAAAATATTTTGAACATCGCCGGAATCGACAAAGCCGCCCCAATATGGAATTGAATGATAATTATTTTCCAACCATTTAGTCTGGATTTTCTCTTTTTTCGTCAAAAATGCATACTCCACAGATGGTTTCACCAGATACGAGTAAATATGTTGATCGTTTTTTGCAATACTTATCTCCTTTGGTACAAAGTTTCCCCCAATTACAAAACCCTGCATATCTACGGCCAATACAATTGCCATGGCTTAGATAATTTTTCTAACTGATCCGGTCAATGGTCTGTACTCCACTAAATTGTCCGACAGAATGAGGCAATACGCTCGTGTGTTGGCACTGAAGGCTAACGCTGTTTCCATTTCAATTTTTAAATCGACTGTAGATGACTTCACACTTTCGTTTTGACGAGAAACATCAAACACGTAAATCATTCTATTTTTGAACAAGTCATAATCAAACAGAGGGTTTGATTTATCCTGGTCATAATAACTTTTAAAAAAATCGCAGTACATTTTGTATACAAGTGTCCAATCTCCAATACCGATATCCATATTCATATTATCGTAAGGGTAGCTTTCAGAGTTTAGGAAAACTTTTATGTTCCGAATGTGGCAGTGATCAAAAAAGAAAATGTTTTTTCTGAAATCATCTTTTCGAGCGATTTGAAATGCGACAATGACATAGCGTGGTCTTTCCAAACTGCTCGATGTTTTTACCATCCAGACGTCCTTTGTGGATTCTCGTACGGTAGGAAGTTCATGCAATTCGGCTTTCCGAAAGGCAATGCGAATGGATGAGTCGTTTTTTAGTTGATTCAAAAACCATAATCTGGCGGAATCGTTTATTTGTATGTGCGGAACTCTCCATTCTACCTTGTTTAATTTAATTTTCACATTTTCCGCACCCATGTAACAATTGTTATCGGATCGAGCGCGTAACAAAATTAATTCCTGTTTAGCATTAATAATAACTTTTTGGTAGTCTTCGGCAAAACCTAGCAGTAGTTTTAAAGGAAGTATACAAAAAAAATTTGTTGTTTTTGTGGAGATAGTTTTGCTGTCAAACCATCCCGCAGAACAATAATCCTTTAAATTTTCACTTTGTATTGATGCGTATCCTTTTAGGGTACTGGTAATACCGGGATCCCTTATTTTATCTACTTCAAAGCCATTCAGTTCATAGCGTATTTCTTCGAATAGAAATGCCCACGGATTCCAGCCTATTGAACAGCCTGATGCAGCCTCCGGTTTTATTATTTCGCCTTCTATATGTAAATAACTTTTGTATGTAGCGGTGTATATGTCTTGATGTTGAATTAAAATTCTAATTTCATCAGAGTTTGAAAGCCCCGGGGCACGAGGTTGATAAGTATGGTATTCTTCTTTGGTGATAGAATCATCATATTTTTCTTTGTCGAATATTTGCAACATTACTTAATTTGTAACCCCACAACAACAATTGGTTTTGGTTGTGCGATGTTACCTCTTTAAGGGATCTTTGACTACTAGATATTCGTGTAGGTGTCAACTTTCTATTATACTGAATACCCATTTTTTTTCAATTCTAATCTGACAAGAATGCGTTCTTTCCGAAAATTCACTGGATCCCCGTTTTGGTCAATAATTGTTATAGTGATATTATCAATGGTTGACTTTACATTTACAGGTAAATACAGTATATTTCGGGGTTCTATGTTAAGAGAAAAACCCGGATCAACGTTTATTGAAAACTCGTATAGTGTATGGCCTAACTTGTTGCCGTAGTAAGCCCCTGTAACGATGTTACACTCCAAGCGAATTGTCGACACTTTTATAATATCTACGGGTAAGTCCGATTCATGCAATTCGCCGGCCTTTAATTGCAACGGGGAAAAGCCCAACAGTCGTCCAACTGTGTTTGGAGTTGAGAAATCAATATCGTACTTGCATTTTATTTCACATTTTAAAGTATTATTATTTGGTTTAATACTTAAAACCGTCTCTCCCGATTCTTCTTCCAAATGTTTACATAACACTTTTTCTATGTCTCCTATTTCATAAGACCCCGTTTGAATTGTAATTTCTTTATTTCCACAAAGAAATTTATTATTACTTTCATCTATATTTGGTATACTGTTATATGACCGAAATCCTATTAACCCCAAACAATATGTTGCATTCTCGTCTAATTCAATTGGTGGAAACAAATTGATTGATAACACATTTGTGGTACCCTGCAACGTAAAGGTGTGGGACATGACTAATCATAATTTACTTGATTTCTTTGATTTTATTGCAGAAATTTAAATACATTTATATGTTTTATTCTATCAGTCAAACCTTTTGTTTGCAAAACTAATCATTTAAAAACTTTAAACATAAATGCCCGCAATTAAATGTATTATAATTTTGATACCGATTATGGTTGTACATGATTTTACTACCCCGAAAGTAGCGACAGAGTTCTTGAGGGGGTTTTAGATTCCCAAAACTGTCAAAGTATTGGACAATGTTTCCGCGTTTTTTATACGCTACCCAGTGCGTTCCAGGTCCATCGTTTGAATCTAAATTAATAATTGCACATTCAACATGATGTGGTTTGTGAGGAAGGTCATCTCGCATAAACACCCCTCGAAAATGTTCAATATGACTAGAAAATTTTCGAATGTCCTTGTCTGTCAGCGGTCTTCGTGGTAGTTTCCCTAGTTTTTTTGTTTTTGTAAAAAAACTCCCAATCCTTTGCGGTACGGTTTCAAATAAAGTCCGGATCCTTTTTCTGTCCGCGTTCCCAATGCGATTGCTTCCATTATTTTATTGTGTCTTTCTAATTCCTTGCTTTTCCTCATTGCCTCTCTGGATTCCTTTACCGCTTTGGCAATACCCGCTGCTCCTCCAGCTAATGATCCTATGGCACTTAGTCCCGCAAAAAAGGGAATTAACGGTAAAAATCCTCCCGACTTGGGAATGGGTAAAACTCGAGGATGCCGAATTTTTTGCTTTCCCCCCAATTCTCTGACAGCGGCTTTTGCGGCACTTAGAGCTATTTGGGCTCCGTCCTTTATGCCGTTGCGTTTAGAAATTTTAGATTTAAACTTTTTAAGTGCTTTTTTTGCGTTCATTATCACATTTTTTTTCAAATCATGTTTCTTGCTTTCATTGCCAAATCCCATTTTTCTTTTTCCCTTAATCATATTGGTAACTGTCCAAGCGGCCGCTTTTTCACCCAAAGTGGAATCGTTTGCTTTTACTCTTTGCCAAGCGGCTTCCTCTAATATTTTGTCGGCCCTATGTCTTTCGACCAAATCGTTTGATTTACTGTACGCAATATCGTGTCGTTTGCAGGCCGCGTCTAGCGGATTAATACCGGGATCACCTCTGGCTAGACGTTTATGTAATTTGGTTCCGGGTCCGCAATACTGATAACCGGGTAAATGCACTTCAAAGGGTAGTTTGTTGATTAAACTGTTAATCATACCTGTACCGTGTCTTATCGACATTTAATTAATACAGCAATACTCATAAATATTTATACCATACTTATAAGTAGGTCAGTTGGGTAAAAAGAGGAAGACGACATGCATACAGTAAAACAAAGGCAGACTTTAGAAGTCGTTAATATGGACTCTGTGTGTGGCGATGGGTTAAAAAAAAATAAAATACGACATAGTAAATTATTGCCAAATTCTATCCGGGCACTTATTTGCGGTCCATCAAACTGCGGAAAATCAAACGTTATGCTTAGTTTACTGTTTGGGGAAAACGGTGTAAAATTTAAGAATGTGTATATATATTCTAAGTCTTTGTATCAACCTAAATACCAAATGTTAGGTAACATTTTAAAGTCGATGCCGGAAATTGGTTATTTTTCCTTTAGAGAAAACTGCGAAATACTTCATCCAAGTGAGGCAAAAAGTAACTCAATTTTTATTTTTGATGATGTAGCTTGCGACGGACAAGATAAAATCCGAAATTTTTTTAGTATGGGTAGACATAAGAATGTAGATTCATTTTATCTCTGTCAAACATACACTCGAATTCCAAAACATTTAATTCGCGATAATGCTAATTTTATTATCCTTTTCAGACAAGACGAAACAAATTTGAAACATGTTTACCAAGACCATGTAGGTAGTGACATGACTTTCGGGACGTTTAAAGACTTCTGTTCTAAGTGTTGGAAAGATAAGTACGGATTTATAACCATTGATAAAGATAAAGATCTTAACAAAGGCAGATATCGAATGATGTTGGATAGATTTATAGTTGTTACAAATAAATAATTTATTCAGTTATAGTTTGATTTTCCTTTGGGTAGGTCAGATTGTGCATCTGTTAAAAAAACTGATTTGCTAATTTACCTGATTATAACGGTGATTTTGCTGATTCAAAGCCGATTTACCCTATTTAAAAGATGATTTAATTGATTCAACAGCTGATCAAAGTTGATCTTAATGCTGATTTAATCCATTCTAATGTCGGCTAAAACTAAACAAATACTTGATATCAAAAAAGCCATTCGTAAAAAAGTATTGGCTCTTAAACTCGGTAGGGTAGATGAGAATGAAAAACTGACTAAGGTGTACGCACCGCTTTTAAATCCCCTACAAAAAATTGTAGACCACGAAACCAACATTAAAGTAGAGAAAAATGTTGGGGTCAAAAAGCAACGAAAGGAAAGCGTACCAAGTGTAGAATTAGCGGCACATAATGAAAATGTAGGATCAAGTGATATTAATATAGATGATGAGTTAGATAATTCAAATTTGTATACAAGTTTTGAAGAGCCACAAGAATACGTAGATCTCGATAGTGAAAGTTTCAGTGGAGATAATGATGATGCATTTGAAATGAGTAACCCAAATTTCTATGCAAGTATTGCAGAAGATTTTGAGCAGAGTAAATACGATCCATTGCCGGCATCCTATTTTAAGGGGTTAATAAACGATTCACCCGTAAAACCGGTATTTGATACATCAAAAACTACAGGTATATATCATAATCCGAGCACCTTGAAATGGTCAGTTGGTGATTCAGATGTTGAAATTGACGGTAAAGACTTGGTAATAAAAGGAGAAAGATTTGAAGGAACCACAGGTATTTACGAATTGCTTTTTAAAAGAAAGCCCAATTCAGGATTTAGTACAAATGATTTGGAAAACTATCAAAAACTTTTGGACTTAACAAATGCGCTGAGACGTAATCATCAACCCGGTGCACAAATTCAAGGACTTAAAACGTATAAATATACCCAGATTATCAAACCGTTTCGGATCAAACAAAAGAAATCTGTAGGAAGTGGAATGTTTGATAATACTATGATAGTAAATTCTAATCCAATTCAACTTGTTTACTGGGACGATCCCAATGAATTAATAGAAAGATTGGTACTGCTGTTAGCTTCGCAAAAAGCGGGAAACACATCTCTCAACAACGAAATTGTCTCTATCGAAGAAGAATTGCGCGAAGCCAATATAATTGTATAATAAAATCTAATGCATTTCAGTGTTAATAAAAACATTGCGGAATGAGTGTCGATAAGTTTGGACGACACTCGCAAACAACTGATTTAAAACGACATTTGGCTGGGCGACGGGGACCAGCTGGTGTCGGGTTTCTTAAAACACCCGATGGAAATTTTGATATTTTACATAAACGCTTAGAGAATGTTGACGTACCGGTCGAAGACAATGACGCCGTAAATAAAAAGTACGTTAATCAAATTTATAAAGAACTCAATGAACAAATTCAGTTGAATAAATTTAATGTAGCAAAATTTACGGAGGCAATGAATCAGCTCAATTCAGAGATAGAAACTTTTAAAATAAATACCGAAGAGCGTATATTTAATATATTGTTTTCATCTTCGTCGTCATTCCCAATACCGGAAGCAAAGCAAATTTAAATGATTAAAAACCGACAGTAAATGAACAAATCAAGCCGTTAAGGAATGGACAAACTAAAGTACGATGTTGTGACCGAATTACATAAGCCCGCCCGTAAAAATTTTGCAAGACGACGGACAATATTGAAAGGCATTGACGATTTATGGCAGGCGGATTTAGCAGAATTTCAATTATACGCTCGTGAAAATAAAGGATTTAGATATATTTTTGTAGTGATTGATTGTTTTTCAAAATACGTGTGGACGGAACCGTTGAAAGATAAAACTGCAAAATCCGTGCGAGATGCTATGATAAAAATACTTAATAATGGACGAACTCCGAAAAATTTACAAACAGACCATGGCACAGAATTTTACAACGAAAAATTCAAACTGCTCATGGTAGAACGGTCTATAAACCATTATTCGACATACACCATTAAAAAAGCGGCCATAGTTGAACGTGTAATACGCACACTGAAAGATAAATTATACCGTAATTTTAGCATGCAAGGTCGTTACTTATGGTTTAATGTACTGGCAGATATTACTGACTCGTATAATAATACTAAACATAGTACTATTGGAATGAGACCTTGCGACGTAAGCAAAGATAAAGAGAACAATCTGTTACAAACTGTTTATTCACACATTAAAATAGCCGGCAAAGGAAAGTTCAAGGTTGGAGATTTTGTTCGAATCAGCAAAGAAAAAACCATGTTTGCCAAGGGGTATACGCCAAATTGGTCGACAGAAATTTTCAAGATTGTCAAAGAGAACATAACTAATCCGATCACCTATGAACTTGAAGATAATAGAAAACGTCCTATTATAGGATCATTCTATAGTCTAGAATTACAAAAAGTGAAACATTCAGATGTTTATTTGGTGGAAAAAGTGTTGCGTCGTAAAAATGGGAAGCAGTATGTGAAATGGTTGGGTCTTGATCATTCGCACAATTCCTGGACTAGAATGTGATTTTATAGAGCAAACGCTACGAAGAAATGTATTGTTACTCACAGGAAGATAATTTGTCATTTAATTAATTTTATTAAAGCAATAATAGATGATATATAAATATAATTATTTCAAATTAATCCGTAAAGTTAAGATTTTAATAGAAATAGTTAAGAATATGTTAACGAGAAATAAAATGTTTAAATAAAGTAAAATGTATTTATAATTATGTTTTAAAATAAAAAAATTACTGTTTATATGTTTTTTTATTTAACTAAATGTAATAAAAACACTAATATGGAAATAAAATAGACTTAAAATTATTAAATAATATATATTATATACACATACATTAATAGAAATAAACATAAAATTATTGTTTCATATAAAGTTTTAACATATTATTATTGGTTATACATAAATAAAATAATAAGGCAATATAATTTGTTAGTAGGTATAAATGATGCGTTCAGCAAATAAACAAATTTTTATTGTTTGAGAGAATAATGACCCCAAGGGACCGAATTTATTTGATCATCCAAGAGATGTCTTTTATCATCAAAATTATTAAGAGAAATTTTATTTATCTGAAGAGAATATAAGTTATGATTATTAGATCGTATAGTATTAAAAGAGCATATTTTTGATACATTTTTAAATATAGCATTTTTATAGTCTTCAAACTTTAATTTTTTTACACTTGATTTGCCAATACCTTTATGTTTTTTAATTTCACTTCCATTTTCTACGGAAATAGCATACACTTTTGCTCGTATTCCAACATATTCGCGTATTATTGTTCCGCATAATTCATCTTTAAATTTTCCCATGACTTTTTTATTTACCAATGGTATGTTAAATTGATTATTATTTTTGTAGTCTGATGTGTCGTATATTAATAAAGCGTCGCGACGAATAATCTCGTAAATACTTTGGAACTTACTGCCATCCTTTGGTGAGAATTTAGCTATGATACTATCGGTGTCGGAATAACAAATAATCGTATCAAAATACGGATGAACATGGCTGGGTAAATAATCGTACAGAAAACTGTACATAACTGTTTTTGATATGTCTAATATACAAGTACCAACGTATAGGGCCTTATCGTATTTAACTTGTATTTTGTACATTTCAATCGCTACAAGATTTTCATTAAATATTTTGAAATTTTTGAAATTTGGTTTTGCTATTAATTTTTTTGCTGTTTTCCAATTATTCACTAAATGTATATCACGGTACTTTCTTACCGATTCCATCATTTTTCCAAACCCCATATTAGAAAAATCTTTGTATTGTTGTTTCTCAAAATCATTTGTTGCATTTGCACGAAGGCCCGCGTTTAAATCAATAAAAGGCTTTAAAAATTTACTTTGTAAAAATTCAATTCCTCTGTGAATTTTTTTCAAAATTATACCGTTTTTTAAACACTGCATGAGAACATTAAAATGTAAAATGTAATTGTTTTTATTATTCAATGTTAGCATTAGTTTTTTATCGGCTGCCTTATTGGAGTGAGATATATGTTCAGGACAGAACGGAAAATAAATATGCTTGTCGTGCAGTTCTACGGGATAGTCCAAGTCGCATTCCAGCACACATGATTGGCTCAAATCCTCACCGTAACTTTCTTTTATTGATCCATCTATAATTTTATTTTTTAAATTTTCCAAATCATCTAACCATCTAAAATTACCATACGGTAAACTAGATGTCATGGCAAATGAGTACAAACCATTTGCATCTATGTACAAAATTTCTGATGTTTTACTGTGTTGATCGTACGTGTCACTGTACGGAGAATTTGAGACTGCGTGCTTGGAGCTAACCTGGCAAATTCCACCACGAAGACCTTTTTCAAAAAACAGGACCATATCTATGTCAGTCAATAGTTGTAATTTTACTTTAGAAATAATTAAAGCTGCCGAAAATGCTAGACCCGGACCTGTATAAAACGCACATGCGTCTAAATAATACGTGTTTAGTATTAATTGTCTATAATTTTCAAAGACATCCGCAAGCAAGTAAATATCAGATTTTAGATACAGATCTGCGTAGTCTCCCAATGTCCGACATTTAAAGTTATACCAAACTTGGGTTGCATGCAAATAGTCTTCTGTTGTAATATTTTGATCTTGCAGTCTGCTATAAAACTGTTCGAGGTCGGGTAATTTTGTTTCATCTAATCTACTGAAAGACTCTATGTAATCGTAAGGAAATATTCCCTTTTTTCTAACCAAATTAAAATCGACATTATTTGGAAATGCTGACTTAGTATATGTCATTTGTTTATCGGTTAAATTGTCAACTAATTTCTCCAGAGAGCAAGGCATAAACCGAAGTGAATCTAAAAACCTTAAATGAATGTCTTTGTATTTTTTTGTAAACGCAATATACGTTTCATCGGTTGTTGGTATTATGTGTATTGGTTGATTGTCGATGTTGGCAAGTTCCTCGATAAGAAAATGTGCGTCATATCGCGATAAATTATGAAATAATATTGGTAAAATTTTTTTGGAATATTTACACTGTAAGTTACAATTGTTGCATAAAGTTTGAATAAAATTACCAGTAAAATGACAGTGGTGGGCAACTTTAACATTGTTATCATCAAACTCACAATTACATATTGTGCACTTAACACATGAGTTGTGCTTAATTTGTTGAAGTGCAGTTAATGGAGTCATTGGAGTTTTAGAATGTATACTAAAATAGTTTGATATAATGCAAGCTTCTTTTAATAATTCATTAATAAACCATTTTTGAGGATTTTCTCCACGGTATATATTAAAATAATTCAATGTTGAATCGTACGAACAGACGCGTAGATAGGCTACACTAAATGGAATGTGCTTTTGATAGGCGTTGCTAAATGATATATTAGGATTATTTTTGCAACTAGATATTGGGCTTGTCAAACACTCAAAGTCAGCGTATATTACAAATGGTAATTTTAACGTGGCATTGAAACGATTAAATTCTACAACTGACCCATTTGAGGGCATTACCACTTTAACCGCCTCAAAACTTGAGCAATCTGAAGAATGTTGATTTAACTTTTCACTTGAATTAAAATGATTTAAGCATCGATTACATATGTATTTCCGATGTTCAAATTTAGAAATTTGTTTAAAGCATAGTTTATTTAAGTCTTTTATTAGGAAAAAATGACCATTGGATTTATGATATTTGTTAATAAACAATAAGTTAATTATATTCCCATTATTACCTTGATTTTTTGACATATAAAGTGGGTAAATGCACTTAGAAATTTTATCAAAAGAATATATATTTATTGATAATTTTTTATTTTGTTGTTCAAATTTATAAATATATGATATTTGCATCGGGAATTCTAAACCGACTAAATTTAATAGCTCATATAAATTTTGGGGATAAGACTGGGTTAGTGTGGGGTCAGTACCGTCTTCTTCTTTACAGGGGAATAACGCGGCAACAATACACCAGACAAAACATCGTTTATCCATATTTCGAATGTTTAATATGGATTGTTTTTTTCCCTGTAATTCCGTTGGCAGCTCCAGATATGACGAAGACGAACCATTCAAAGGGCAATATTTGACGAAAGAGACTGAGAGGCTGATGATGGATGACAACGCCCAACCACTTTTTTTTTCTTGAAATTCTTCTAACTGAAAAAACATACATATTAAACATTGATCATAGTCCCATAAAAATTAAATACCTTTGTTTGAATTTCCCTGATAAGATCATCAAGGAGATCGTCATCGTTGGACCCTCTCAAAAATATTACATTCCGAGTAGAAATGTATTTATATTCACCTTCTTCTGACGAAGGTTGTATAAATTCACCGCAGAATGTAAAATTTAATTTAAAACAATTTACAAATTTTCTTAAATTTTTTAAACGACGCATTACCAATACTTTAACATCTTTTAAAAAATTTAGAGGATCAATGTGCTTTACATTTACTGCAAGCCCCGTTCTAATCCTTGATTGGAACGCTGACGTCATCTACAATTTTATTTATTTATTAAATAAACAAAAATTAAATAAAAATATCGTACTCACCTCTTGCCATTTTACTCGAGCTGTTAAAGTGTCTTTTTGCTTTCTGTTTATAGATCCGTAATTAATTTGTCGTCGAGGTCTCAGTCCTGCCTTCACTTGATTATCTCCCAATACTTGTAACTTTTTTTTTAATTTAATTTTTAATGCGGTGATTGCGTTCAAATAACCCATTAGTTTTTTTCTATTGCTCACACCGGGAGAGGATTTTAGTAAACTATTAATGATTTTAATCTGTTTATTAATTGTTTTTCCACATGCATTTAGTAAAGCCGGGGTGTCCGATGTTGGTGATGCACTTAATATTTTTTTAATTTCTTTTATTTTATAGGTAATGTTAATATATTCCATTATTATTAGTATTGAGTTATTTGCTATTATTATAGCTAGATTTAAGCTTCCCACTTAATAAACTTTATGTCGTGGCAACTCTTGCCTCCACCCAATTTTTTTAATCCGTTATATACAATTGCGGATTGGGAATAGTTTAGGGCATCTATGTCGTCAGAAGTAAAATGAGTATTAAATCGCTCTGGCATAAATACAATAACATTTTCAGCTATTTCTGCAATTAATTTCTTGCCATTTTGAGTATTTAATATTCTAAATTCCGTTATCGGATAGGGTTTCTTCAGTGACAAATCTCTTAACGGCTTAATTTTTAACTGGGTTTCTGCTCCAGCATAATTTAATTTATTTATAATATCGTCGCGCTCGTCTTCGCTCTTCTTTGTGATTTTATTTGACGGCTCGAGCAAATGTTTTTCTTCTCCTTCCTCGCTATCTAATTGCACTTGTCGCTTCTTCTTCTGCTTTTCCGGAGCACTCTCAGTTAAGGATTGAGTTGGTTGTGGTAGATCTACGACAATCCCATCAGCAGATTTATCACTTATTGAGGACATTTTTTGGTTATTGTTGACGCACGTACAAATTATAACTGATTTACTAAAATCTGTAGTCACTGGTTTATAAGCAGGATGAAAACGCAAAGTTGCAAAACTACAGTAGCAAAAAAGCAACTAATTTTTTTTTTATGAATAAACAATCAATTTAATTAATAATTAATAAATTAATAATGAAACAATGGACATTCATATTAATTATTGCACAATTATAAAGATTAGTAGTTGTGCTATCTTTGCGTTTTTTTCAATTATTACTATTTGATAAAATAGAGGATTTACTAAAGAAAATAATACACTTGATTGCAATTTATTTATTATCAATTATTTTCAATGTTTACATGTTTATAATACAATACTACAAATGATATTAATAACAATAAATAGAATATATATAGAATTCAAATGCGTTTTTTTTTTTATATTTATTTATTTTCCATGTCAATTGTAATAAAGCACCTGCTATTAATTTTCGGTTGCAAAAGTGGCGTGGCGCTTGTCGAGACAACGTTTGCAATTTTTTATGGGGGGTGGTGGACCATCTATATGGGTTCGATCAGTAAGCAGATTATAATGTTTGTGACATGGAAGTCTTCTACGAAAATTCTCACTAGTTTTATGCTTGTCAGGTAGAAAATTCCAAATTGCTTCCAGTTCTTGTCCCTCAATGGAATGCAGGAACCTGCTGGGAAGATATGTTATTATATCTTTGCTTAATTTTCCGTCATGGTATGATATTATAGCCTTGTTTACTTTTTCCATCATAATTTCAAAGTCATTCATTATCACTAAATTTAATTTTGTCAAATTTTGGGCATAAGTAATTTTTGACTTCGTATTCCCAAATAAGTCGTTTAATTTGTTTTATACGATATATTTGTTTCTCTATATTAAGTTGTAAACGTCTTTTCATCGTTTAAGTTATCAACACCGTCGCACTCTTGCACTAGTTGTAAGTCTTTCTTTAATTTGTCCTTATTATATAGCAATGCTTCGTAAAAGCATTCCATATTTTCATAATAAAGTGGTGGGTTTGATTGGATCGCGCTTAAGACTGCCTTTTTCAAATCATTATCGGTGTACTGTTGCCGTACAATTTTATTTAGACATGCATTATAATATTCAAAAAAATGTAATTTACTCAATCGATCAATTCTGAAATTAATTAATTCTTGCATTTCACACAAAGACCCGAAACTGAATTGATCGAATGGTATTTTAATTCCACATCTTTCCAGAGACACCACCTTCTGTATTTTACTTTTTCCGCTTTCCTCAAAATGTAAATTAAACTTATTAAATAAATTCTTAATGTTCGAATCACATTGCAAATCTTCTTCAGCAAGCACATTTTGACGACACGTTTCACAGACAAGACTGCCCCTTTTCCTTTTCACCGCTTTCCTTTTGATTGACAAATACTTGATTATTTGCTCTTTTTGCTGCATAAGTGCATTCCATTCTGAATAGATCATAGATAATTTTTTATTCGAAAAAGTAAATAAAATACATGGGTAGAATCCACGAGCGGCACTCAATCCGACGGAAACGTTGAAACGCTTGTTTAAACAATATCTAACTTCATTTATTAGAGTTTCTTCATTTATTATTGAAGTTTCAAAATCATTTAAAAAATTATCCAACGCATGCGAGGTCGACCACGACAAATCACTTTCATCACCACTTATACTGATTACGTTTTCCATTTTTGCCAGGAGACAGAGTTCTAGATCTCCACAATATCAGTTTTTTAATTAAATTGTAACTATTGTCTAAGTTTAGCTTTATATAATGCTCCCCCACCACTATTAACCCTTTTATTAATAAATAAGTTAATACATACAATTAATCTCAATCGTTTTGTTGCATTATGCGTTGACGGGACGGATATTAATATTAATCCCATCTGCGCGTTCATGTGTCCAATTTTAAATCTTTATTAATAATAAAATTAATAAACAAACAACTTCTTTATTAATAATTAAATTATTACATATAATTAATTTCCATCATTTTATTATCTATTCATATGCTTATTAATTAAAATCATTATCCGTTACAGATGTAATACATAATGTTTCAAATGTAATAGATAAGAGCACCGATAGTGTGTAATTTTGCACGCGCATCGCATTCCGATGTTTCCTCGCACAGAGACCCATCTCTCTCGATTCGTTTCATAATTTGTGTCAGCAAATTTTATTCTTATTTTGCATCCCACTCTTTCATGCAGTCACACTCACGGAGTCCCCGTTACAGATGTCCATACAGCTGATAAGAACTGATAAGAAGCGATAAGCAACTGATAAGGAGGTACCGCCAGCCGAGCGCGCTTGGGTGACGCAGGCGACGCATGCGCAGTCGCAAATATATGCATAAAATAGATCGACCGGATGTCCATGCTAATCGCCATAAGCAACGTCACAGGCACCGCTATTTTTTACCTACTTTGAAGACTAGGAGAATAAGTTTTTTTTTGGTTAACAAATGTTGTAATGTTTTTTGTTGAATAAAAAAAGAAATTTTTGTAGACGTTGCGTGAACTTTAAAAAAACTTAATAATTTAGGTTAAACTCTCTGAACTTACTACAATAATCATAGTAAAAATAATCTTAAATTATGGCATATGTTGTTATTTTTATAACATAATTACATTAAGGAAGATTTTAAGATTTTACTAAAAGTCGCATACTGGAAGTTTGGCAATCTTAAACACCACACAATATTTTGGTATTTTGAGATAACGCAACCTGGAAACAATTTTTACTACAAATTAATTGATGTTCTTATGGTATGTAAAGTAGCCCTATGTTGCTGGAACCAATTATTTTGATTTTTTTGTGAAAATATGATTAACTGTGTTTTCGATTTGATTTTCAAAAAAGTTAGAACTGATAATTCTCATAGAAGACATTACACACCATACTATTGCCTTCTGGCTATGTAGCAGCTGTTGGTAAAATTTCTGTAGGTTTTCCAATAACAGCAGTTTTGCTTGTTGGTATAGCCAAATAAATAGAAATGTGCTTTATTAGGCATTCATAAATTTTATTGTAAACATATGTTTGATGCTCTAACATCGTTTCAGCAAAATGTGGACAAACATGAAGATCTATTGGTTTTAGTGATTAGACAATTTGGATTTTGATGGATGGAAATAAAGATTTTTTTGCAAAATTAAAAAAAAAATAATTTTATGTAAACTTAAATCTTAGTTTTGTAATTGACTTGAACGATTGGAACTCCACTTTATAACTGCTCTAACGCGATTAATGATTTTGAGGATACTAAAATTTTTGTTTGGTCCACTACGTTTGATATAGTTAGCTGGTCTTTAAATTTACAAACCCACTTTTTTATGACATAGGCAGATGGAACTGCCCGTGACCAATAATATTGAAATGAATTCAAAACTGCCTTTACGCTGCGACACAATCATGATTTTTGTACTAAGATTTAGTCACAAATAAACATTGTTTACCGGACTACTGTTTTATGATGTCTAAGTAACATACAACGACAGAAAATAAGACAAATAAATTTACAGCATCTTATGCCTAATTACGAAATAACAACAATTTATATCTTTCTGCTCCCGTGCAAGTGCTGGATAAAAAATAATATGTTGACTTTCAGAACTAACAAAAATAAATATTATTACCATTTATAATAAAAACGTATCTAATGTAAATATTATATTAAAAAAAAACACTACAAAACCTGACATCAAATTATTTAAAATTTTAATCAGAAAATTTATGATTTAAATAAACTTTATTAGAATAAAATTAATGTCATAAAAAAATAAAATTTAGAAACATTTCAGTGTTCTTGTTGATGTTAATTGTAACGAGTTATTTTGTGGCAATTGAATACTAGTTTATAAATATTCTATTTAAGACATTTTCACAATTGTAAACGTTTTGGAGTAAAACAACCTTTTTTATTAGTGCTAAAAATGTAGTATGTAGTATTTCTTGTAATAATTGTAACAAAAAATATATTGGAACTAGCCAATGACTAGAAACTAGACTCAAACAACATTAACGTTATTGTAGAAACAACATTAATAACACAGGTTTGACTAACCACCACACTGAAGAAACACTCAAGTTCAATTTTAAGAATACTAAAATATTAGATGTTGTAAGTAAATACAACAAAAGAATAATTAGTGAAATGATTCATATCAATATTAATGACACGTGCAACTTTCGGACTATTTCAATTTGTTCAATTCAATTCAATTTTTTTAGTGATAATAATTTTTTTTTATAATTAATAAGTTTCTGTTTTAACGCGTAATATTCAGTATGATAATCAACAATATAACTCAATAATCCAGTTTTATTCTGTTATATATACATATATGGGTAAGGTTTTGAGAAATATGTATCTATTTCATTTTTTTAAATAATATTAATATAACCCAAATAAAGCAAAAAAATATTTTATTCCTTCACTCGTAAAAAAAAAAACAAAAAAATTACTGATATATTCTGAATAACCAAGGTTGGTAGAAAAATGTATATAGAAGGTTGCCTGGTTTTGTCTCTAAATGATATAGGTGCGGGTAGTGGTGCGGAGTAAAATTGTTTGATGACGTAGGGGGAGACCAACGTCTAGCTTTAGATATGTTGTTTTTACATAAATGGTTGTTCTAAATTAAGTTAAGCTTAATGAATTGCGCATATTAATATATGAAATATGTGTAAAAAATAATTAATTAATTTAATTACATTTTTATATTTAAAGAACGCTTATAAAATGTAATTATAGTAATGCTTGTTTACTGTAACCAAGTAACATATTGTTTGATTGTGTAAATAGGAGACCCATGCAAACGACTCCACCCCTTTGCTAAAACCAGGCAACCTTCTAAATACACATTTTCTACTAACCTTGCTGAATAACAACATCAAGAAAACAATTCATTCTAATTCGTACATAGTCAGTGGTCAGTTTAACTAGCGTACAATCCACTACCACAATTTTAAAACAATTTATAATAAAGCTCGACAATACTTGACAACAAATAATTATTAAAAAGAAAATCCAATTAAATATACGGTTACAGCTTTCTTTATAAATGCATTTGGTGATTTATATATATTTTTATTTTATATATGTTTTAAGAAACTATATTATGTAATTTAATTTAAATAATTTTGTGTGGTTTTTTTTTCTGTTGTTTGCCAAAATACCAAAATATGTAAAAAAAGTTTTAAATTATAATAGCGTGACCGTGATGAACTCTTAATATAAAATATTATAAGATAGCTACGATTTAAGATAATGGTAAAAAACACTGACTTTAGAAAAAGTAGAAATATTACCAAGCATCTGATTATACTGCAATATATGAAATAATAGAAATTAGCAAAACCAACTAGTAAGTTTTTTGTATTCTTTATAAAGTTTGAAAGCTTACAATCAGTACATAATTAAACAGTTGACAAAATATATTGTCACTAGATTAAATAGATGATTTGAAATTAGACATTTTTAATAAATATCTAATATTATTCAGAAAGTAAAAATAGAGTAACAATAACCAAATGAGAAAAGAATAGACGGTTTTTGACATGTTGACTAAATAATTTAACTTCTTACATATTTATTAATTTTTAAACATAGAGTTTATGACATGAGTTTTAAATTGATATCAATTAAAATTTATAAATTTGTTAACATAAGGTCACACAATTCATAAATACATTCTTTCAATACCATACTGTATATTAACTATAATATTAGAGATTTTATAAATGTATTACTTTACTTAATTTATCGAATTCATAGACAATGAACCAAAAGTTATTTGGTTATTGTTTATATATAATAGTTCAAGATGATACGTGTTTGAACTTTATTATAACTTTTAATAATAAAACATTAATATAGTGTGAAGGTTTAAATTTTTTATTGTAATATTACAATAAAATTGTTTTACCACACAGTAGCTTCATAACACATAACAAACAATGATAACTTACAAATTACTTAAATAAAGGAGTAACAAAAATTAGTGAAACAAACAAATGGCAATTAATTATTACACAATAAATATACAAAATTATTGTACAATATTTAATAAAACAAAAGTCCGCGTTTATTATATTCTATAGATTCCAATAAATTTAGCTTAAGTTCTTTTCAATTTCATGTAAAGTTTTAAATTTATTGTCGAATGAATGGCCGTGTTCTAATAATGTTCAGCATTAGTTGATTTTACTTTATTATTACAAAAAAATAGTTATTTTATTAAAATGATTGACATTATTTATTTGTTTGTTACACTTTAGACCAAACTTTTAAGTTTAATTAGTTTTAGTTGATAGTAAAAGAATGCAACCTATTTGAAGACGATCAAATTTTTGCTAAAATGAGTGACTTTAAACGGGGTAAAATAATCAGTCTACAAGAAGCCGGATTATTTATTCGTAATGTTGCTAAAAGTATGGCACGAATTATAAATTACCGATTTGTAATTATAATAAATTTTATTTGATAATTAATTTTATTTGTAATCTTATGTTACAAGTACATGTCAAGACTGAAATTACTAATGCATGCATGCGTTTATATATAACTATAAAGTGTTAACCTAATCATTACAATTCTAAGTATATGATATCTGCACTTCGTGCGTTATCTCCGATGTGCATCCGTGAGAATGCTGTGTTGTCATCTTTATTTGATCTGGTTACATAATTCCTCCATCCTAAGAGGGAAGCATATTTTATGGAGTAAAAAATGCTGGTGTTGGTTGAGGATGGTTCGTTGTTGTAGAAACCTCCATGGATCTTCTATAGGCTAGTGCCCATTTTATTGACATGTAGAAAACTATGCCAAAGAGTATGGTGTAGATGGGTAAGATCCAATAGTGGGCTGTTGCTGGTTTGTTGTAGATCAGATGAACTGGCTCGACTTTATTTTGTTGAAGCTCGTGGATCTTGTCCAATGAAACGTTTTCAATGGTTATTTTTGAAACATTGACTGGAGTGTTAATATGTGAGGTTTGGACTTCTGGTAGCATCATGGGCTGACCTTTGGATGTTGTCTTCTTGTTGATCACAAGTTGCTTATTTGTTTTAAATTGGCATCCAAGTGGTACTTGAATTAGATAGCTTCCCAATAATGTAGTGAAGTCGGTGTTGTTGCAGATGGTTTGAATCTTTGTTTGGTTTTGAAAGATAGCATTGTAATGGGATTCATCAATTTGTTGGATTATATCCTTGGTCATCTTGATTGGTATTTGTTGACAGCTTTCATATGATGTTTTTAGATGTAGTAACTCGAAGACACAATCCTTTTCTTTTATTCCATCTATTAAGTCGTTTGTTTGACAAAAATAGTTTGAGTGAAGTTCCATACAAGGTAGTGTCATGTATTCGTAGAAATTTTTATTCATAATCAAGAAGGAATTTCGGGGAATAATAGTTGTTTTATTCTGGGTAGGAACTGAATAAAGATGGTAGTATGAAAAAGGTTCTGGGTAAACTATCGGAAAATGAAGTACAAAAACGATTTTATTATCTGAATAATAGGCTTCAACTTCTATTAGTTCATAATATTTATGTATATTTTCATAGTTATTTGAGTATAGTATTTCCTGAGAAGAATAATTTTCTAGAATGATTTTGATCATATTTTCAAGTTCACTGATTTTGATAATACTATTATGAAGTTTATTTAATCGTGCAAACGTTATGGCATTTTCAATATCATTCAATAATTGTAGAATAATATTAAATGTTAAATATATTTGGTCTAAAACGTCTCTAGTCTCTAGGTAGTCTAAAAAATCAAAAACAGCTTTTTCAAATTTTAAATTTACGTTATTAAGACTAGTGGTTATAGTTTTTTGATTTTGTTCAATCAATGTAATGGTTTTATTGAAATTATTAACGATCGTTGAAGTAAGAGATATTTCTTGGTTTAGCTTTTGTATTGATAATTTTTTTATTATTTTGTAAATCATCGATACCTTGATTATAATAGATGGCATCATTTGCATCTAGGTTTCCAGAAATGCTTTTAATGATTGATCCCAATCCGTTTTTGAGTCCACGTTTAACTCGCTTTTCCGGGCTAATAGTTTTAAATTTTTCTTCAACTATATTTAGTTGGTGAAATAATATTTGGTCGAAATGTTTTAGTTCGAAAAGGTACGAATGGTTCTGACTATTTTGAATTGTATTTGAAATATTTGCAAATTGAAATTGTAAATTTTGTATTTCCTTTCCAATAGAGTTTAGGTTAAAGTAATGAACAAAAGTGTGAGTTCTTGATTTTACCTTTGCTTCTCCTAATTTAAATGAAAGTATTCCTGGGTTTTTACTCAGATTCACAATTTTTACTTCCTGAAGCATTGCTGGTACAAGGAGGTAAAACCTGTAAAAGTTTTGAACGATTAGTTCGAGGTTTTCTTAGGTTTTGTTTATGGAAAGCTTTCCGTGAAGTTACTACTTTTATTTTTTCGTTACTAATCGCTTTATCTTTTGCAAATTTTTGAGTCAATTTATTTTGGCAATTTGATTTAATTTTTCTGTATATGTCCGTATCGGGTACATATGTTAATGGTTCATTTCTTAGTTCGTTATGTTTTTCAATAGTTTGTTCTTTTCCTTTAGTCAACTTTTCGTTAATATTTTTATAAATTTTTTTAGTTGTTTCACGATGGTTTTGAACATAATTGTTTATAAAGTTTTCGTTTATGTTTATATCGAATGGATCTCGGTTATTTAAATGACCATTGATAATATTAATCGGTTTTTGTTTGATAGTTGAATGAATTGAACTATTGTAACCTAAAATTGCATAAGGCATTTGGTTTAAGATGTCAATTTTTCCTGCGTTTACATTCTTTTGATTCATTGATCCATTTGATTGAAGATTATTTATTGTTATATAGTGTGTATTTATTTGATGGGTCTTTAAAAATTCTTGTACCACTGTATTTTTTAGTTCACTTCCATTATCCATTACAACTAGAGATGGTGATCCATGATCAGTCATAAAAATTAATAAAGCTTTTACGACTTCAATGCCTAATAGTGCAACTAATGGATATGCTTGCGCATATTTTGAGAAAGTATCAATGATTGTTAAAAACTTTTGACCTTGTGCTTGGAAAGTATCTATGTGTACAATCTCAAAGGGTTTTGATGGTGTTGGTGTTATCATTAGTTTTTGTTTTGGTGGATTTCTGTCGTACTTATTGCATTGACATATTTCACAAAAATTTATGAAATCTGAAATATCATTTTTTAATCCGGGCCAATAATATGTTCTTTTGATACGAGATTCTGTTTCAACTATTCCACGGTGGTTGGTTTTTCCTTCATGAAAGTTGGTTATTATCTCTTTTTGTTTATCTTTTTCTATAACATTTTTTAGGAATGTCTTGCATTTTATTAGTTTATGTTAGGAATTTTTAAAAGTTGTTCTTAATATTTCACATATTTCTGGAAAATAATTTTCGTTATAGAAATAGATTGCATAAGTGAATCTCGGTTCAATACAGTTTTTGAATAGATTGATTACGTCATTTCTTAAATTGGTTGTTGATATTTGAACATACAAACGTTTTTTGTTTGGAAATATCTGTTTATTCATTGGCTTTGCTGGTGAATGGTGTACAAAATCAATTAATATTTGATGGTCGAAGGTATTAATAGCTTTTTCTGTTGCTTGTATTGTTTGTACAGGGTCTTCTTCAGATGTATGAAGTGTATTTATAGACATTGCATCTTCTCGTGCCTCTATATTTTCTTCTACGTCTTCCAATAATGGTGGTTCGTCTATATTCCCAAGTATCGATAGTTGATCATATTGATATATTGAATCATTAGATTCTTGAGTACCTTCAAACAATTTTTTAGTATGTATCTCTATACGAGATAGTGCATCTGCGTTTGTATTAATTTTTCCCTTTTTATAATGAATTTCGAAATCAAACTCTTCAAGTTTCAACCTCCATCGAACAAGTTTAGAGTTTGGTTTTTTTAGAGACATTAGCCACTGAAGTGGTTTGTGGTTTGTCAAAATTTTGAGTTTTTTGCTATATAAATATGGTCGGAAATATCTGGTAGCCCATACTATTGCCAACAACTCTTTCTCAATAGTACTGTAGTTAGCTTCTGAATTGTTCAATGTTCGAGAGGCATATGAAACAGGCTTGTCTTTTCCAATTACTCCTTGTGAAAGTATGGCACCAATAGCTACGTTACTAGCGTCCGTAGTGACAATAAAATCTTGTTCGAAGTCCGGGTATTGCAGGATTGGATCATTGGTCAATAGTTGTTTGCAATTTTCAAAACATTGAATAAATTGAGGGGTGTGTTCGATTTTAGAATCCTTTTTTAAGCAAAGTGTAAAGGGTTTGGTAATTTTTGCGAAGTCCTTGATAAACTTTCTGTAGTATCCCAGCAAACCAAGGAAACCTTTTATCTCTTTGGTTGTACGGGGTATTGGATATTTCTGAATAGCAATGATCTTGTCTGGGTTTGGTCGAACACCTTCCGATGTAACAATATGTCCTAAGTAGGCAACTTCCCTTTTTAGAAATTCCGATTTGTTTAGTTGGATTTTGAAATTGGTTTTTTTTAATCTTTGAAAAACCTTTTGAAGACTTACAATATGTTCTTGTAGTGAGGTGGAGTATACAATGATATCGTCAAGGTATACTAAACATATATCGTTCTGTAATCCACGCAAAACGTTATCCATTACACGTTGGAACGTTGCTGGGGCGTTTTTAAGCCCGAATGGCGTACGAAGAAATTCATAATGTCCATTCTCTACGTTGAATGCTGTTTTATTAATATCTTTGGGGTCCATCTCGATTTGGTGGAATCCACTAACCAAATCAAGGGTTGTAAAGTAGTTGCACCTTCCTAGTTTGTCTAACACGTCTGTAATGTTGGGTAAAGGGTAACGATTGTCGATTGTCTTTTCATTTACTTTCCTATAATCAACGACTATCCTCCATTTCTTATTACCTGAGGCATCAGCCTTTTTAGGGACAATCCATATCGGCGATGACCATGGAGAATTGCTGTGACGAATAATTTTTTGTTCCAACATAGAATTAATTTGTTTGTCTACTTTGGGTTTATGTATAAAAGGGTACCGGTATGTTTTGGAATATACTGGTAATTCATCGTGTGTATTTATTGCATGTTTGATTTGGTTTGTAAAAGACAATGGCTGATTCTCTTTATAAAAAATGTCAGAGTATTTTTTACACAAATTTATTATTTGAAATTTTTCTTCACTATTCAAGTGATCTGTGCGTATTAAATTTTCAATATTCAATTGCTGGTAATTATTACGATTTGTCGTTTCAATTTGATATAATTCATAATTATTAATTTTAAAAGAATTTACTTTTATGGGGGTTGTCAAAGTTATGTTAATATTTTTATCAGTTTTATTTGACAATTCAATAAGAGCTTGACCATTTACAGAAGTAGTTAAGGTTTTTGGTATTTCGCAATTTAATATGGTTTGTTGTGGTATTATAATATCACCTTCTACCTGACTGACTGGAATTTTAGTTATTATTTTAGTGTGAGCATTAATTTCTAAGTTGAAGGTTACTTGTTGAATTGAATTTTGATACTTTATTGGAATTGTGGCAGTTGGTGTAAATAATTTGGAATTAACAAAGTCTAACTGCGCTTTTTATATCTTTAAATTATCTAATCCTATTAATCCATCGTAAACCTTATGAAAATTAAATAAATAGAATTTTAATGATAAGTTTTCTTTAAATTCTTCAAATAATGGAATTGTAGCACAATAATCATGCGCTGATGTTTGAAAAACTGTTGATACTGTAAAAGGTTCAAAACAAATTTTATCTTGATAAAATTTTGATGCAATTTTGGGGTTAATAAAGGATTTCGTGGATCCGGTGTCAATTAAAAGTTTTAATGGGGGTTTATATATTTTAATGTATGGTAGTTCTTTTTTATCCGTTGAAGCATAATATTCTATTATGTTTCGGTTTTCGTATGGGAATCCATGTGAAAATTTATATCTTGGTCTTCGCAAACCTGTTCGGTTTGTTCATCGTATATTAAGTAATCATTTGTTTGAACATCATCTGATTGTTCACTTTCCTCAGCCGTAGATTCCTCAAAATGTTCTGTATTAAATAACTCTTCAGATACAAAATTCCTATTTTGATAGTTGTTTTGATAATTATTTTGATACGGTCTAAATTGTGACTGAGTTGTATTTCGGGTAGTAGTTGACATCGGTGTCAGTTTATTTTGAGGTATGCTTGATTGTGGTTTCCAGACATTCTTTCCGAAGACTTGAGAATTTGTCGGGAATCTTCTCGCCGGTAGATTTTGTCTTTGTTGAACGTTTATTTTACCGCCAGGAAATTGATATTGTTGTCCTTGATAAGGATTTACTTTATGTTCAAATTGTTGTGTATCAGCATAACTACCATTATAATAGTTTTGTTTGGGTCGATTAAAATTTTGTTTATTAATATTTGCAAATGATTTCACTTTTGTGTTGTCACTAACATTAGATTTTTGTAAATATTTTATATTTTCTTCCTCAGATATATATTGAAGAGCGATAGCAAGTGTACCGGGTCTCATAGGACGAATTGTAGGACCTACCGGTTCTCTTAATCCCGCGAGAAATGTTTTTAATGTTTGCTTTGTAAAGAATGCTGTCTTACTCAAACGCTCGGCATCTTCATTTACGTGTAAATCAATGTAATTACAAATTGTATTTAATAGGTGAATGCATTTTTCGTGAAATTGAAATGGGGTTTCATTAATTTTTTGTTTTAAATTTACCAAGTCCTGATTTAAGCAATTCTCGTCTCTTTGATCTCCGAAATTTAAAATTAATGTTTCTTTAATTTCAGGCCATGTGTTGGCACCGTGTATGGCGACGGCTTCTTCAGCTCGTCCTTCTAACTTATTTAAAACACCGTTTAACAAAAGTACATTCTGAAAATTGTGAGGGTTATTCACGTCATAATAATGCTGTAATATTGATTCAGTTGCGTTTATGAATCTATGCAGTTTATTTGCATTTCCATCGTAGTGTGGAATTACGCTTAAGAATTTGATATCCAATTGTGGAATAACACGAACAGTCATAATTAATTGATTATCGTTAATTAAATTTTCGTCAGTAATTAAATTTTCAAAATTATAAACTAATTCCGTCTCTAAATCGTTTTCGTTTTCACTAAAGGAATCGATGGGTTCAGAGGAGCTTGACATGAGTATTCTACTTACATAGACACAATTATTTTTGTCTTCATTGATGACATCCTTGAATATCCTCGATGGAATTCTTGTGGGTCTCTGGGTTGTTTATAGGTAATCCGTTAAAGAGTAAACACTCACTAGACTCTACGATAGAATTTTTACGAATATCCTACCGATCTGCGCCAATTATAAATTACCGATTTGTAATTATAATAAATTTTATTTGATAATTAATTTTATTTGTAATCTTATGTTACAAGTACATGTCAAGACTGAAATTACTAATGCATGCATGCGTTTATATATAACTATAAAGTGTTAACTTAATCATTACAATTCTAAGTATATGATATCTGCACTTCGTGCGTTATCTCCGATGTGCATCCGTGAGAATGCTGTGTTGTCATCTTTATTTGATCTGGTTACATAATTCACGCAATGGTGCTACAATTTTGTATGTTTTAAAGGTGGTCAGGAACACATGAAGAACGACGACGGTTAAAAGTCAGAAATGATTCTGAAAATGGTGCTTTTTGGCTTGCGGTTCTTTGAGATATTTTTTTGTTAAAAAAGAAAGTTAGTAATTGGTGAAATATTTATTTATTTATCAATTTTTTATATATTTTATGTATCGTAGAATTTAAAGATTTGGCTTTAAATCGTACCTACCATTTCTTTGTTTACTTTTGACTTCCTAACATTAAATTGCACAGTAATGTAAAACCTTGCATTGGAATAAGGAATAAAATAGAATTATCTTTAGTAATGAATCTGGACTTTATTTTTGGTTTTATGATGGTTGCAGAATGTTTAGAAATTGTCCCGAAGAGAAGAAAAATGTATGTAATGATTTCTATATCATAACACATCTCGTGGCTTTGAATAATTTCATACTACTATAATATAATAATATATAATATATTATAGTAGTATGAAATTATTCAAAGGTTATATTATAACCTAAATAACTCTAAGCTCGGTTTTTAATTAATTTATTAGTTTTGTTTTAGTTTTTTTTCTTTTTTTTTGTTACGCTATCATCTCTACACATCCTACGCGTTTTCTATTCCTCTTTAATCTAAAATTTGCACACTTTCTTTGTATTTCCACATCTTGCAGTTATTTTTTTTATAACTTTCACTTTTTAGGTAGTTGAACATAATTTGCATTGTACTTTCATTTATTTATCGGTGTTCTTTGCTGTTGCACTTAAATATCTAATATATTTCTATATCTTATCGTAATTTTCTTCCACATATTTCTTTTATCTATTTTCAATTTTTTTAACTTTTTCATTTTTGTTAAAATGTTTTTCTCTACATGTTTCCATTTTTCCACATTTTTTCTTTAAATTCTCCTTTAGACATTTTTGTAATATTTTACATTCATTTTTTCTCTCACTTTTTCTTCATACTTCATTGCACGCTTTTCTGTTTCTACTTTTAATTTATCTATTTTAACTTCTTCTATTACAGTATTTTTTTAAATATCAATCATATTTGAATGTATTGTATTACATTTAAAATCAATCATTGAAACATGTTAGTTTAAAAATAAATAACATATTAAAATAAAACCTTTACCATTTTAAAATGTCATTAATTCTTACAATACTACATACTGATTTAATAAAAATAGCATCAAATGACAGTTTATATTGTTAGCAAGAAAGATTTGCTAAAATGACAGTTCATATTATTTATATTTATTAGATAACAATATATATAAAAAAATATTTTGATTACTTCTAGAAATGTTCATAGAAAATAGCCCCAATTAATACTTTTTCTATTAGGTGTTTGGTGGCACTAGAATTTTTCTTTAGAAATAGAATATAATTTAAATTTTATTATATATATATTTAAAGTTATTTATGTTTTACCTGTTATTTAATTATGCATTTCATGCAAATGAATTTTACTAAAACAAATAATTAATTTGGTTCCTTGTAAATAATTTAATATTTACTACTACACGTATAATGAATACACAAACCCTATACTCATTCCAAAAGGGTAAATATTATTAACACGTCAAAGAAAAGTGCGATAGAAAATCAATCCAGTAATAATCTAAACTAACGACAGATTTTTTTTATTTTTCTACATCTGCAACCGACAATTTTATATTAACTAACGACAAATAATATACGTTGCACTTCAGAATAATACATGGCATGACAAAAAAGTATATTCCACTGCAGACATATATAATTTCAACAGCTGAAGTACTTGGTCGCTTCGCGGCCTCGCACTACATATGCAAAAGTAAATACATAATTCAATTTTTATAGTCATATTAAATTATTTTAAAAATAAATGTTTGTTTGAATGTCTAAAATGTCATTTTATAAGTTATATTTAGTAATCATAAATTTTATCTTTTAAAACTAAAGTTGTCTTTAGTGTTTAAGTGGCATTTTAAAACCCAAGTTTTGATTAAAGTCTGCTTTAAAATGATTTAAAGTAACTTAAAATTAATTATAAAACCTACTATTACTTTTGTATTTATTTTTATATCTGCCGCTAAAGTCGTCCTGTCCCGTATTTGTTCGAATTACAGTTAGTAGTTCCTAGCGCTATAAATGTATAAATTGTCTAATATATTTATATTATACCAAATATGTATTATACTTTATTTTAATATTTAAATTTATTTAAGTTTTAATGGTGTTTTTATTATTCTAGAGTTGGGAAGCTTTACCTCCGGATACAGCCACCTTTACGCCTGACATCACACCACTCATATTATCCGCTCATCGTGACAACTATGAGATTATCAAAATCCTGCTGGATCGGGGAGCGACGCTTCCAATGCCTCACGACGTACGGTAAATATTTTCTTCAATGATGTTTTATTCATATAGTTAAATAATTAAATTTAGCAGTAATTTTTATTATTTATAATATTATATAAATTGGTTTAATATCATAAATACATTATTAAAAAAAATAATTAACAAAACTGTAAATGACATAAGTTGTTTTAAAAGTGGTATTAAAAAGATATTTTGCTGACACAGTAATTTTCAGGCCGTGACATAAAAAGCCACTTGAAACATTCAGAAGGATCAAGTCACATTATCAATGCTTAGTACAACAACGAATATTAACTGAAAAGATTTAACGTTTTGTATCTGATTATAATTTATTTTGATCGATTATTTCTAGTTTGTTGTTTTATCTGTAACAGATCTATCCTTTCAATATAATGTTTATGCATCACAATATAGAATTTTTATAATTATATAAAAATTAAGTACCAAACCTGATGATAAATGTAAATTCCAGATTAGACAGTTGTATGCAATAAACATGATAAAATTACTTTAAAAAAATCAATAATTATATATGTATTTGCTTAATTTTATATGAAAATGTGTAAGAGACATAGTTAATATGCGATGTGCACTGATGATGTAATTTGATTATAAAACAGTACCATATTGTTATTAAATTATAATTTTATCTTGATTTAATATTGTTGCAGATGTGGATGTGACGAGTGCGTAACATCAAGAATGGAAGATTCGCTCAGACATTCACGCTCTAGAATAAATGCATATCGAGCTTTAGCTTCGCCATCTCTCATAGCTCTATCCTCCAAGGATCCTATTCTTACCGCATTCGAATTGTCTTGGGAGCTACGAAGGTAATAATACGAATATTTGTATATGAAAATTGATAATTGTATTAAAATATTTAATTGGAATCGTGATACTTAAATTTATGTTTATGGGTATTGAATTTAAAAATAAAAAATGTAGACCATCATTTTGAAATTTGAATAAATATTGGACATTATAGTATTGGTTTTAATAGGTCAAACGACAAATGTAAAAAGTTGAATGTTATAACCTGAGGGTATTCCCTACAGAGATATTTGAGATTCGAACGAGGCTAGTATATTGACTTTGGCGGTGGATGACAATTCTGAAAGCAAACAATTGCGAGAAACCTATTCAATATTAGATTTATGAATCTAATCAATTATGCTGCAATGTGAAAACAATTTTTTTTTCTAACTACTTTATATGATGAAGAATTATTTAAAAAGAATGTTTTGATTGAGATTTTAATATTTAACATCAGTTGATAGCAAAAAATAACTTTGTAAAAGAAAAATACGAATAATTTGTTTTACTGCAAATTTATATAACTATAATTAAAATACCTTTAGGCAGATAAATAAATATCAAATAAAATATCCGTAATTTGCAACCGAAGTGGTAAATGACTTTAGTGTCAGAACTTAAAAGTAAACTAAAATCATAGTTGAAACTTATATTCATATTTTTTTTTCAGGAACTTTGTGTTCTGTAAAAAAAATTGACACATCTCCCCATACACTACTGACTGTTTGACAAAATAAGCATTACATTATATAGGAGTATAATTTGGGTCATAATTTTGTTTCTAAAGTTACTATAAAAGTTATTGCTTGTTTTAATTAAATGCTAAAGCAACTAAAACAATAAATGATATTAAGTAATATTTGATACAGTAAGCACATTAAAGTTCATTTGTTGTTGTTTATCTATTAAATTCACGGGTTTTGTGATGGAAACTTAGTACTCAAAAATTTGGGTTGACATTTTTAAATTATCGGAGACTACCAGACCGACCAGTTTTGAATGAGTGCACAACTACTTACTTGAACACGGAACTTTCCCGAAACCATTGCATAACACAGCTGCAGAAATTTGATAATAATTACAATTTAATGTACCATAAATGTGACTTTTGGAGAACATTAAAATGTCATGGTTTATATTTATTTTATATCCAGACTGTTTAAGCTTTCTTTACATACCTAAATTGATTGTCATAGAAAGTTTTGCCACTGGATCATATAAAATCATTACTTACAAATTTTATTCACGGATGAGGCAACATTTACAAGGAATGGTGGTACTATTAAGATTTGGAGAACCCACTCAAAATCACTGTGTCAAATTATTAACATAGGTTTTCAGTATCTGGTGTGGAAAATTAATAACATACTTATTGGTCTATTTGTTTTTATGAACTATTTAACTACCGACAGTTACGTATAAAACAATTTTTAAATCAACTGTTTGAAAGACGTGTAATTGGTTGAGAAAAGCAGCACCTTTGGCCTCTAAAATCTCTGACTTAATTTGATTAGATTATTATTGTAGGGTCATTTGAAAAATCCAGTATGCCAAATACTATCAAAAACTGTTGAATCTTAAGAGACGTATTTTTAATGTTAAGAAGTGGCAATTTTAAACAATTTATTTAACAATAGACATTTTTAAAGCATTTGTTAGGGTTTGTATTCTTAATCCTAATAACAAATTTTATTTTATAAGTTTTGATCTGTAAATCTTTCCAATAATTTCCTTAACAACTGACAAATTTTAGTTAGAATTTACATTAATGAATTTTTTTAGATATTTAATAGTCCTTTTTATAGTTTTACAGATAACACCAATAACAATTTTTGCACTATCTATAAATAAAGATTTTGAAACATTATCTGATTGAGGTTTTCCTTAGATAGTAATTTTTAATTTTATTAATTCAAAAAACCTAATTTACTGTTTGTCAAAATTTGAGGTATCACTTGTATTTAAACTTAATAACAATTCTATATATGCATTTTTTGTAACTTGTTATTTTGAGGTTACAATCCTAATTAATCATTTCTGAAACAAATATGTTGTTGATATATTATTTTAAAATATTTAGAAAACTAGGATCTCTCAACGGATTAAATGAGTTTTCTGAATGCGTCTAAACTTTAAAATTAAATTAAACAACAACCAAGTTAGATATATTGCATTATTGCTTGAAAACAATTTTGAACTAATGTTTGCCTCGGACAAAGCTGATTCTGTATATTCAATTTTTGACTACTCGTTTTAATTGGATCTTAATTTTGTAATTTGTAGTTGTCAGCGTCAGTACTTGCTGGTTTATCGACGTTGATCAAATATTTAATGTAAATCTAAAGAAAATAATTTAAAGGCTTAACGTCTTTAAACACATGACATTTGTGGCCAGTTAGTAGGTCCGTTTCTTAAATTATTCTTTTTACCAATTTGTTGTCTAAATAATTTTATTATTTCATTATTGATCGTTGCTTTTGTTAATTCCCAATAACGGTAACACGCTTTCTATTATTGAAGAAATCTGGTTTAATGTTGTTACGGCAATTGTTGGATCATTTGCGGATTATTTTCACTCCAAACGTGCCGCGTATGTTAAAGATGAAGTGGATTTACTGTTTTCATTGCAAACATATGTTCATTTTTTTGCACTAGTTTTGCAGTTAGTTTGTAATAAGTTTTTATACAATCTGTACATCGAATTTTGTATACACCTTGGTTTTCTAAAAGGATCAAGTTTTTTGGACATTGTTGTATTTTTTGTGGTGTTTTTGACAAATGGTAAGTAAGCAAACTCTTGACTTTTAACATTTTGTTTTTGGTGTTTTTGTTATTTAACAATTGTTTTAATAATAGTTTATTAAAATCATTTTGTATAACGGAATCTTCTAAAGTATTAAATTTTTCTTTTATGTGATTTTGATCACTAAGGGCCGTAATATCCAACTCCTAATAAAACACCTAATAAACTATTAGCTGAATAACCTAACTTTTTTAAAACTTTAATTTGATTTATTTTTTATACACTTCTGAGCGGCCAATAAATTATTTGCTTAATGTTTTTATTTGTTATAAATGTATATGTTAAGCATATATTTAATTGGCTATTCATAGGTTTTAACAAAATAAATAAAATTAAAAGTTAGGTTATTCAGCTAATAGTTTATTAGGTGCCTTATTAGGAGTTGGATATTACAGCCCTTAATGTTAAAACTCTATAAATTAAAAAAATTGCAATTGAATCAATTTGGGCTGTTTTGAGAGACAATAAAGCAAGTTATGCTACAAATTTATTATTTAAATGCGCAGTTTAATGAATGTAGTAACGTGCGTTTTGTTTCATAATAATATGATTAGCAGATGGGTATTTGAAAAAACATCTTATACTTCATTTAGATATGTTTGAATTTAAATAAAATTTAGCAAATGTGTTAATTTAGATGATTTTTTGGATACGGTCGTTTTAAAGTATGATCAGGATATTACAGCAATTGTCGGAATTGTAACAACAAATTTTAAGTATTGTATGGCAAAACTTAGACATAATGCTTAAAATGTTTAGAATTAAAAGAAATTAGAGTTTTAATAAGTTGCCAATTACAATAATGAAATTAAATGTTGACTATTTAAATTGTTATGTTAAAATTTTGACAATGATTCACAAGGTGTTTGGATTTAAAAATTAAAGTTTTTAAAGTATGTCAAATTAAGTAGCATTATCAGATATTCAGTATTCATTGTAAAGGTGTTAAATTTTTAACATTTAAAACATGATAACTATGCCAACTTCAATAGTGATATCACATTATGTGTATTCATTTTAGAGATGTCAAAATTTGACACTTAAGAAATTTTGTTTGGTTTTTAATTTAAAAATTAGCGTTTCAAAAACTTGACATTTATAAATAAAGTTTGGATTTAAATAAAAATTGGCATAGTGGGTATTTAAAGTTCTTCCAAATGCAATTGTCATATCATACTATCAAAATATCTTGTAAGGTTTCTAAACTTTGACATTTAAGACACGTTGTATGGTTTTGTAATAAAAACAAATAACATACAGGGATTTTAAAGTATGTCAAGACCAATGAGTTTGTAAAATTTTAAATCAATATTTAATGCAAATTGTTTGAATTTTAATACAAAATAGTATACAGGGGTTTTAAAGTATGCTACGTTTAGTGGTAAGTTTACATTATTAGATGGTCTAGTGAAAGTGTAAAAACTTTGACATTTAAGACAATGTTTGCATTTTAATGCACACTTGTATACAGCGATTTTGAAGTATGCCAAATTCATCTGATCATTTTAATGAAATCTAAGCAATATATTTTAAATGTCAATGTTTTGACTCTTATAATAAATACTTAACATCTAATTGCTATTAAATTTAATATACTTTACAACCGCTGAATTTATTGGTGTGATAGCTCAATGGTAGAGCACTTGCATATCATGCGAGCAGTCCGGGGTTCGATCCCCGAAATATGACTGAAATGATAACTTGCTCTTTATCCACCAGCGTGGTTCGGAAGTCACGTATTAAGCTGTTGGTCCCATCAAACCACTTTAAACAAGTCGTAGACTTACTGTGGCGATGTAAAATAGCCGTAAAAAGCATAAAAGCATAAAGCATAATTTAATCCAAATGTCTTAAATGTTTAAATGTCAAAATTTTGACACCTACACAATGAAATTTGATAGACCCATTAAAATTAGCATTTGCTTGCTACGTTTTTTAAGTTAGCGTTTTTTAATTAGAGATATGTATATGCAGGGTGTTAATACTAAATCTGCATTTTTTCTTAGTTTTAATAATTGATTTAGTGTCCCGGTTTGTAGGCACTTTCTTAAATAAAGTAGTAGCGATTGATTAAAAATCAAAACAAAATTTTTGATAACTGTCGATTTTTAAAAGTAAAACATTTTTAAAAATTTTAAATTATTTACTACAACATTTGTCTTAAACATTTTTATTTCAATCTCTTTAAAATAGATTTACTTGAATTACATTTAAGTAACAAACTACTGCATTTTTCAAATAGCCACTAATTGCAGTTGTTTTTTATAATTTTTGTTGCAACCATCATTTCAACTTCTAATGTCTTGTATACAGATATCCTTATTTGATTCTAGAAAAAAAGTCTAGTGGAGTTAGGTCAAACTCCTTCTTTAAATCTACTTATATGGGCAGTTTTAGTTTAACAATGCGGTTACTTCTTGTGTTGTGTGAGCGTGTGCTTTATCATGCTGAAACCAAAGTTTTTGTCCGATGTTTAATGACAAAATCTCTTCGGCAAAACAGTAAAGCCCACAGTTTTACTTATAAGTCGACAAGTCTCAAAGCTTGCACTGTTTGTCTAGAGGTCGAGTAAAAGCTCTGCTTTTTCAGAACTGTTACATGGTTTACATTTCTGTCATCTGTTAGTCTGTATGTTATTACCCGTGTGCTTGTTGATGGGTCATTTTTAATCTGTTCGTTTGTTTATGAAAAAAGGAGTTAGTGTAAAATAGGCTGAAGTAAAGTGAATAGTTGTAGAAGTAAATACATGAGTTTAAACGGAGCGGAGTAATTTGATTTAGTTCAGTTTAATTTGATTATATACCTGTATGGCCATGTATGAGTCAAGTGTACGTAATACAATTTTTTTTGCTCAAACCCTTGAAAATGCCTTTCTCCGCATGAATGCTGATCATGAAAAAAAGAACGAAGAAAAATTTCACATATTTAGGATTTACGTAGAAGAAAGCATTTTTAGTAGTGCAAAAAAATTTAATCCGTACACTTGACTCATACATGGCCATATACAGGGTGTTTTAAAACATGTGTCGGAAAATTAAAGGTGAATTTCTTGGCTAATAATAAGAAAAAAGTTATTATTAACATGGTTCCGCAAACGCACCGTTTTTGAGATACAGGGTGTCAAATTTTTTTTTATTTTTTATTCTTTGACGATATCTCAGGAACGGATAGAAAAAGTAGCAACGTGATCACAAAACCGTTATTTTACAAAACTAAGCAATAACATAAAAAACAAGAAAAATCACAAAAATAGTTGAAAATTACCTCCTCCTACGGTAACGTATGCTTCCAACTTACGTCTTCGTATTGTATTGCAGGATGCAATAATGCGGTTTCTAAGTTCTTTATAAGTATTAACTGATGTAGTGAAAACTAAACTTTTTAAGTGCTTAAACGGCAAAAAATATGGAACTATTAAATGGTCTCTTACAACACCAGCCCAAACATTAACGGAAAATGTTTGCTGATGATGGCCTTCCATTATGGCAAGTGGATTTTTGTCGGCCCATACATGATTATTATGGAAGTTATAATCGCATTGCGAGAAATTTGTTTTGTCCGTAAATAGGGATCTGTTCTAAGCGCAATTTTTTGACACATAGCCAATCTTTGCGGTAAATCCGCTGGTAAAAGGGCTTGTACTCGCTGTATGTGATAAGGATATAACATATGGCTTTTTATTATCATCCACACTGTAACGTGACTATGGTTTAGGTTTAAAGCTATTCTTCTAGTGTTAATTGATAGATCGTCTTTGATTTCTTGAAGAACATCTTCTTCAATTTGCGGAGGTAGCAGGCAAGGTCTTCCATTTCCTACAGCTTTTTTATGTACACTTCCACTTTGATGTAGACGTTTGTGAATACGAATGAATGTTCTTTCATTTGGTACTTGTCGGTTTGGAAACCTTTCTTGATAAATTCGACGAGCTTTTGCTGCATTTCCATCGGCAACATCATAAACAAAATGCATATTGCACATCTTGCTATCACTGTAATTATTTATTTTGCTATCACCACGCAAGCAAAATACTAAGAATGGACAAATTAATTGGGTAATAAAGATAATAAGTTCCAGCGATATTGACTCCTTTTGAACAAAGTTTATTTAACAACTAAACGACAATTATCAATAACTCAAATGCATGAAACAAATGCATGAACGATGACGACTAGATCAAAAACAAATGTTTTTATCAGCATCAAAACATGTTGCTACTTTTTTTCATGTTTTCCATTATAAAATGCTGTATTTCTCTAAAAACGGTTTACGTTAAAGTTTTGACTAGAAGTACCTTTTTTGTGTAGAAAATATTGGTGCTTCACAATGTTCTTTCAGAATGCCAATTTCCAAAGTGTCATAGAAATTAGAGCCATAAAAACCTCACGCAATCCTAAAATCTCCGTCAATGGCACATGAAAAAAAAATGATTAAGCGCTTAAAAAGTAGCTAATATTAATGCAAAGATGAGTTTTGTATTTCAAACGGTTTCTAAGATATCGTCAAACGGTTCTTACAATATCGTTAAAAAAAATGTACACCCTGTATCTTGAAAACGGTGCGTTTGCGGAACCATGTTAATGGGAACATTTTTTCTTATAATTAGCCAACCAATCCCACTCTTTATTTTTCGACACATGTTTTGAAACACACTGTATATATTTGTGATATACTTGACATTATTGATTATAAATTAACTAAGATGTAGTGAATTTATGAAAAAAAATAAATTTTGATTGTATGAAGGCAATTTATTACATTAAAAGTAATAATATTATTAACATACATTTATAATCAATGTGAATTTTTAAATTTTTGTGGCGTTCTTCTGTTTTATCAATGTTTATAAAAATATAACTGATAAAATAAAGTGTTTCAAGTTTAAATAATTGTAATGAAATTCAAACATGAATGTCACTCCGTTTAGTCCGTCTCACACTATTTTTCTAGGTTGTGCATGTGAAGTAAACGCGCTCTTTTTGTTTCTGTATGACATTGCCAAACGCATAAAGTAAAGTAGATTAACCAAATAATCAACGTAATGAGGTAATTGTTGCGTAAAAACAACCAGTCTCTAACAAACGTCTACATTTTTTTTTTAATTATTTATTTAGTTGTTAATGATTTAGGTATTTTTTTTTATTGATTTTTTTTTAGCTTCCTATGCAAGTCAAAAAGTTCAAAGTTTTGATAAAAAATTGTTTTTACGTACAAATAATACAAAATATGCTCACAAATAATTTGATTGACTTTAAAGTATTTAAATTTATCTCATACAAACTAGAAAACATATACGTACATTAAATTTGAAGTATCTTGTTTGGCTTTTTGTATTTGTCAAATCTAATCTTTTATTTCATCATTCAATGTCAGGAAGCTACTTTAATTTAATTTTTTTAGTTTATTTATAATTATTAATTATCTTTATCTGTAATTCAAGTATTAAAAACTTTTTTTTAAATAAATTGAAAAAATATTTAGAACAAATGTTGTAGTAAATAATTTACGGATTATATAAATGTTGTTTTTTCAAAAATTGATGTTATTTTATTTTATTTTATGATTAGTTTTTTTTTTAGTTTTTGTTCTTATAGAATTTTAAATTGAGGTTATCAAAAAACTTTAAAAAAAATAATAATTTTAAAATGCAAATATTAACAACAAAAACACAAAAGAACTCCAATAACTATAAACCAATACACTAAATTGAAAACTAGATCAAAGAAAAGTTGTTTGATTAAAAAGTTCTAACTGCAGAATTTGCAATGTGTTGACTGTCAACTTTTCTTTTTGGTAAAGAAAATTTTTACTTTAAAACAATATCAGTAGACCGTGGTTTGTTTTAATAATTGTGAATTGCAAAATATATATTATTTTATTGATATACATTGTTTTGTAAATAAATTTATTATAGTAATAAGAGATGGTCAAGCAGGTACTCTGAGCGCAATCTAATCTAATCCGATGCAGGTGCGCAACGGGTTTTTATTCGGATCGCACCTGGTGTGAATAACAAAAGTTCATCATAACTTTAGTTAAATTATATTTTGATCTTTTGGAACCAGAACTAGTCATTGATTATCAAAACGTAGTTAAGTAGTAAAGTGGAATTGTTTGAGAAAATGGGTGAAGAAGTAGCCATCGAGGAGCAACTTTTGGAGATAAAGATGGAGAGGCAATATTTAAAAGGGACAATAACAAGGATTGTAAAATTCTTGTCAACCGTCGACGTCGAGAAGAATACGGCATAATCTTGTCAGAGATTAATTACACTTGAAGAGATATATCAAAAAATTTATGGCAGTACAAAAAAAGGTATATATGATGAGTAAAAACACTCACTACTGAAGATGAACAGTACAAAAAAGTTATGGAAAAGATTTATTATAACAATTGTGCTATTGGCATTAACATGTTGAGAGATTTAAAAAACAAATATGGGCTCAACTTGTCATTAGTACAACCAAATAGTCAATCAGTTGGCACACTGACAAATGCTGAATTATTAAGCAGACCAACTGAAATCAAACAAAAAAAACGAGTGATTATAATAGTTCTAGAGAACCACTTCCTATAGCAAGGATGACCTAAATCTGCAAGTTACAACAGTTAGAACTTACAAAATTTATTGGCAATATTGAACAATAGTTTGAATTCAAGGACTATTTTGAATCAATAATCCACGCAAACAACAGTATTGCAGATGTGAATAAACTGCTGTATTCATATAGTTATTATTAAGTGGAGAAGCGAATCATTTATCAAATCCTGTGGAATATATTGCAAGGTTATTATGAAAATAAAAGAATCATAATACGAAAGCATGTGCATGGAGTTTTGGACTTTCCGGAAGTGGTTAGGAAATTGTGTAAGGGAATTGTGAAGAGTTAGAGGAGGTCAATTATTTGACCAAAAAACAAAGAATTTAGACACATGAAGCATGTTTATAGCTTAGGAGATGGTTAGGTTTATTTACCACATCATGCAATATTGAAGAATAACACACCGACAAATTTACGTGTAGTTTTCTATGCTTCTGCTCACACCACCACTACAGCAATCTTTATTTGAGATTCTTGTAAGATTTAGAACTCACAAATATGTGTTAATTGGTGACATTTTAAAGATATATTGGCAAATTTAATTGCAAGAAGATCATAGAAACGTACATCAAATACTATAGAGGTATGAAACAAGTAAACTAATTTAAGATTATGAACTCCAAACGCTGACATGCGGCACAGCTTCTGCATCATACATAGTATCAAAATGTTTTCAACAACTAGCAAAAAAAAACACAAGTGATGTTTCCTGACGCAAGTAAAATTATAATGGAAGACATGTACATTGATGATTTGCTAACTGGTGCTAACGATAAAAGGACAGCCAGTCGTATGTGAGGAAAATTAAATATTGAAACTAGATAAAGATGGCACAACAATAACTCTGGCCATGGAAAGGAACGCTCAACAAGACAAATTTTAGTTTAGTATAAACTACAATATAGGCAAACAAGAATTTGCAACAAAACGAACTATTGCAAAATTATTTGAAACTTTTTGAAATAACAACCAAAGCGCTACGGATGTTAATAAACGACATTTACTGCGAATTCCTGCATAGTTCTAAATTGGTTGATGTCAGAACCGTCAACATGGAAAACTTACGTAGGTAAAAGGGTCTAATAAATTCAACAACATCAAGAATTTATTTAACGACATGTTCCCACAGCAGATAATTCAGTTGACTTAGCTTCAAGAAACACATTGGTTGAAATAATTATAGACTCAATATGGTTTACTGGCTCAGCATTGTTGTCTCAACCACAATCACAATGGCCTGTATTTGTAATAAAAAGAGCGAATTATTTGAAAAGAGAAGCAAATTAATACTAGGATTTGCAATAAAAATAAAAAACAAATTTGGCAGAAAACTTGCGAGTAAATACTTCTTGTTAAATTGACTTGTACGTGTTATTGGTTGGATTTAACGATTTCCTACTAATTCAAACCGTAACAACTAAGAAACCAAGGTAATATTAAATAAAGAAGAACTCATTGCAACTGAACAAACCATTTTTAGAGTAATTCAGTCCTTTACAAAGAAAGAGCAAAATATGTTTGTAGCATCACATTAATTTCTTGACAAGAATAGTATACTAAGAGTAGGAGTACGTTTGGAAAACGCAGAACAAAACGAACATTATAAACACCCGGCACTAGTTCCAAAGAAACATCTATTTACCAATTTGATAATTAATTAGCAGAGTACCGAACTTGTCAGGTACTCTGTGCACAATCTAATCTAATCCGATGCAGGTGTGAAAAAGGTTTTTGTTTGGATCGCACCTGGTGTGAAAATCAAAAATTCAACATAGCTTCAGTTAAAAAATTTTGTTTGTTTTATTAATTACTATATTGTCATTGTTACCTATTTATAATTAAATTTTTTAATAATTATTTTTTTTTAAGACATAGTTGTTTACAACAATTTATTTGTATTTGAGACCATTGAGAGTGTACTTTGTTCTACTTCTAAAGATTCAAGCATAATGGATTACAATCCTACAAACCGCTACATACATATTGATTTTCATTTTTATGATGATCTATTATAGAACAAATCATATAACATACAAACTCCAAACTTATGGAAAATTATAAAAAAAGTAAAGTACGATTATATCTACAGACTTTCACCGTCAAACTTCAGATTATTTGACTATGACGGTCTGCTTTCATTTACTTGTCAACTTAATTACAATTCGTTTTTAGTTTAAGTCCTAATTGTTTTTTTGGCAAGAATATCAATAATCTAAAACGTAAATTACTATTTTTTGCAATATATCTAAATGTTTTAATAAATAAATATACACGGTGGACCACAGAAGTAGGGACATTTAAAAACGATGTAAACAAAAATAAGGTAACAGTGATTTTCATTTCTAAAAATTTTCCTGAGCAAATTATTTCTTCTTCTTTCTATACTTTCTTATATTCTTGTGGTATATAAAATAGCCACATTTTGCTGAGACCAATTGTTTTGGTTGTTCTCTGGAAACATGTTTAATTGTGATAACAGAAACTGATCAATCATGTAAGTATAGCATGCAGAATTGACTGTCAACTAGTTTTTGTTTTGATCTTCAAAAATGTACTGATAATTCTCATTGAAAACATTGCACACCATACTGTTACCTTCGGGCTGATTAACAGTTTTTGGTAAAGTTTCTGTGGATTTTCTAAAGCCCAATAACGGCAGTTTTACTTATTGGTATAGTTAGTTTAATGGAAATGCGCTTTATCATACATTCATAATTTGTGAACATCAATTTGAGGCTTTAACTTTGTTTTAGCAAAATATAGGCATACATGGAGATCTGTTGGTTTCTATGATTGGACAATTTGGATTTTGTAATAATGGAAATGGAAATACTTGCGCAAACGTTGTTAGTTGATTCTTTTTTAATGGCATGAGCAGATGGAACTGCTTTGTGATGATGAGTATTAAAACGAATTTGAAATTATCTCTGCGCTGTAAGCAAAAAATTATAATTTTGTTGTTCTCTGGACCATTGTTTTATGGTTATTAATGGCATACAACGACAATATCACAAACAAATCAACACTATGCATAGTAGCGAAATAACAATGTTTTTAAATCTTTCTGCTCGCCTAGTACACACTGTATTTAAATTAAAAATACACAATTTGATTGATTTGATGATGGTGATCGTGGCAAAATAAGCAAATAAATGAAAGAAATTATTAGATGTTGGGATATTTATTTCAGAAAAAAAAAAGATTAAAAGTGAATGTTGATAAAACAAAATTTATGATGTTTAGACATAAGAAAGAAATAGGAGTGACAAAATATTGTAGAAATAAAATTATTCAAGTATTTAGGGTATGCATTTAATGCGAATACCAGCGAGAATGAACATATACAACATTTAGCAAGCAAAGCAAACAAGGTGGAATGACAAGTGTGGAGATAGGTAAAAGAAAGTGTGAAAATAAACGGGACAATATTTGATAGTTTAGTTAAAACCATACTGCTTTATGGGTCGGAATGGGGGTAGATGAACAGGATAAACTGTGGAATTAAATAAGGAAACCACAGCGTACATTGTTTTTTAGATTTTTGGCGTATCAACCTAAGAAGACTATTAACGTAGCGCACAGCTTATTCAAAACGGTTTTTTTTTTAATTTAAACGGTTGGAGAGTTAATTATTTAGGGGTTTCTGTAATTTTTACTAACCCTGTGTATAAAGTCGATGCCGCTTAATCGGATCACCGGTTAATTCAAACCAACCGTTTATATAGACCAAGTTTTCAGAAACAGAAACTATAACAAACTATAGAAACAACAGTAATTTACATCGCTTATTTGGAGAAAATATCCGGGTCGGGTCAGTAAATAAAATTAAATTGTGTTAAAACTTTATGATAACATTATTAAAAAAGACTTTTTTACATATTTTTTATTTAAAAAACTGAATAACAACTGCGTACTTTTTTTGTGAGAGTAACTCAGTCGGCAATGATTGGGAAGACATTATTGGCGTGATCAAATTAACACATACAAACATTCAGTAAGAGCTAATACGCCGTGTTTAACAATTTAAGATGCCGAGGAACACTTTAACACTCTCAAATAAAGTTGTCAATGTCAGCTTGCAAAATAAAAACATTTTGTCAATTTTTTTTTGCAAATCTTGTCAAATCCTTGTCCCGATGTGGTCCGAGTAAATTCGTCCCTCTTTGAGGGGGACAATCCCTCTTTGAAGACGGCCGTCCCCCCAACTGTCTCCCTATCAACGTAAGCGTCCCCCGGCAACGCCGCGGGAAGAGCGGTTGTGAGCGCTAATGTTACTTATATTTACTAATTTTAGTCTCAGTTTGCCCGGCACTTATGCTGTTACAGAGAGAATATTCTCTGCAGTGAACAAGGTTTGGAGTACAGAAAAAACAGTTCATCATTGAAACTTTAAAAGCAAAGTTGATTGTTAAAATAAATATTGCCAAAACGTGTGTGAAGTATTACCACAAAATTAAAGCTGACGATGAGTTAAAAAAAATCACAATTAATTTTTCAAATCTGGTCACTTTAGAGTAAATGGGACCGACTATACATATATGTATATTATATATAAATTGTAATAATTATTACTAAGATAACCCATTATGATTGCTATTATTACTAGTAAATAAATAAATAAATATAAGTACGTTTAGAATTATTGTCTTATAATAAGAACAGCTTATCATTTCAATGAAATTACTTTCAAGTGACTATTAATTGATTCTCGTTCTGATTTTTTAAAGATTTTATATGTTATTTATATTATAATTTTTTATAGATTATAGTTAAATTGTTCAACTGTTTATGGCATAGTAACAATACTTACAATGTCAATTATAGCATTTTCAAATAACATCAGTGATAAGCATTTATCAATTTTGTTTTAATAATGTCAATATACTCGTATTATAAATACTCTTGTAATAAACAATACTTCACTACTATATTGTGCCACAAGCACGGTATGATGCTCATTTTCCACATAGGTGCGTAATAAAACGGATAAAATAACTTGTGTTTTTAGCAATAATAATTTCATAAATAGCTCATTATAATAACAAATACAAAATAATAGTAATTTAACTTACATGTGTGGCAAATAAATTGAAAGTATACAGAAAAAATAAATACTGCAATTGCTTAGTAAATTTAAATTTAACAACCATAACTAAGCAATAATTCAACTAGAAAAATATCAAAATAATTTATATTTAATTTAATATGCCACAACAACGTAAATATACCTTTGAATTTGCACATGTACATTATACTTGCTGAAAGAAATATAATCACTTTGATTATACCTATATAAATATAGAAAATAGAAAAGGTCAATACCCATTTGAATTATTTGACTAGTACATTCTATTATATTTTAACGTATAGGTTTTTGTAAAATAAGCAACAACAAATTAAAAAGCCTTTAAAGTTGTAGAGAAAAATTTAATATACTTTTAGTTTTATAAAAAGAAAATTTTTAAAGCAATTGACCGACATGAATAAATAAAAACTTACTCTTTATTTGGAAGTCACCTAAGCCTATCAACCTCTTTTACCTAAATTGTAAACTTAATGGTTTGATGTCTAATAGCCGTAAAAAGCACTGCTAAACTATTATTATTATTATCATAAAACTCTTCTACAAACAGGTGTTAGGGTTAGGTTAGGTATTTATGTACAAATATTTGCCACTTTTTCTATTTTGCGCTATTATTTTGGCTTTATTCTACGTCTTTCTTTACTTTTAACTCTGACTATTGTATTATCAGCTTGTAAATTTTTATTACAATGCTTAATAGAGTTATTCTTTTGTATTTTTTGCAGTTTTTTGTGTCTTCTTTTTTCTTTAATATTTATACTATTATTCTTATATCTTTTGGTATCATTAGAATATTACTTCACTTAATTATTTAAAAAATTATCTTTAACTTACTAATTTGATGAAGTGAGAAATGTGAAGAGAGGTGAGAATTTTTAAAATTATTGATAAAAAATATCTATAGATATAATAAACCTAGACGCGATGAAAACAAGTGTTTCTACTTTTTTAAAGAAAAAAATACTCACACGTTATTTTTAAGGAAATGCGTCGATAGCATTAAGTTCTTACGAATTATGTTTATTTGGTATTTGGATTGTTAAACAAACATACTTTTAGATAGTTTTGACTTGTTAGAAAATCGTTAAACGTTACTTTGACGTATTTTAAGTTCAATAGAAAACGTGGTAGGAAATGCTATTGCGGCTTTTTTTACGCTTAATTGTTTTGATTTGAAAGCAACTGTAGTCTACACAAGAAATGTTTATTTATTTATTTCATAATTACAGAATTATTACTGAGTAAACATAAAATTGAATTACCGAGCAACATATTTTATAATTGACAATCAAATTACGTATATAGAAAAAATGATGAAGTCTTACAATGTTTGATGTTAAACAGATAAGCACTGAGTATTACAGTTCCACTTAAATTCAATGAATGTAATAAATATTATTTTAAGTTGAGGATTAGTTTTTCACTTTAAACAACTCAAATTTTTATTGTGGTTGTAATTTTGTCAATGATTAATAACGGTTGCTCGTTATGAGAGTCGCCTTAATAAGGTCAATTTGCATTATATGGAATATCTATGTGAAATCTATGGTTGACAACTTTTATTTGATTCAATTTTAGCATGATTAAAGAAGAAAGAATACATACTTATTTGTAAAATATATCAATTACAAAATTTATTGTCATGACGTTTCTTTTTTTAATCATGTCGTTTCTTGCTTTATTTGTGTTGCAACTGCTCATTATTATCTTAATCAAAACCTTTGTTCAGGTTTTTTATCATGTTTATTTACAACATTCAAAAAATTCAAAACAATTGCTAAAAGCGTCTCAAAAAGAACGTTTAATTTAAATTGTTTATTTTTTTCTTAAATAAATAAGAATAACAACTTTACAAATAAGTGTAGATTGGGCAAAAAAAAACTACTTATTTACAAAACAATTTTGAATTTTTTAAATTGTTTTTTACTCATATATAATTTAACCACCATTACCTGAATGGTCATTTGCCAGAATTTTGCGACCGTTTTAGAAGTTGATGAAACATTTAAACTATTCAAATGCACTAGTATACCGTACACAGGTTTAATATTTTGTAAGTTAAGTTCCAATTTTAAATAATTTACATTATCTAAATTATTTATTTAATTATATATTTATTACAAAACTAATAAATTTAAAAAAATTATTTTTGCTAACCACATTGACTGATAAAAAATAAGCTGAAAGTTATTTTAAATTAATTTTTTTTTAATTTTTTTTTTCAGATTGAGTTTTCTTGAACACGAATTTAAATTAGAGTACCAAGAATTACGAAGACAGTGTCAAGATTTTGCCACAGCTTTACTAGATCACACACGAAGTTCTTATGAATTAGAAGTTCTTTTAAATCATGATCCAACAGGGCCAGCCTTCGAACACGGAGAGCGAATGCATCTTAATAGACTTAAACTAGCTATTAAATTACGTCAAAAAAAGGTAAGTCTCATTTTATTTATTGTCTTGTAACAAAATTAGAATTTATAAAGATTGTAAAAATATCAAATTTATTCTGTTGATTAAGATAAATATAATATTATATTTTAATACAAAATAATTTATTTAAAAAAATATTATTCTTTTTTGAACACTTGCAAAGATAAAGACAATAATCTATTTATCAAGGAATTAATCATTTTTTTTTAATCATTTACATAATCAGCAGAATCTTATCTTTTAGTAGTAGGGACTGGCTATTTATATAGAATTGCCGAGTGTTGTATTAGTTGACATTTAATTAACAATGCAGAAGCTATTTATTGTGATGTTACTATGTTCTGCCGTTTATGGCATAAGTGAAAAACGAATAGACGGTAAGTAATTTCTACATTTTACATTTATTAGTTTAACAATTATTCTTATAATTTATATAAAATAATTATATCAAGGAACACATGTTTTTGCTACAAATTATATTATACGTAGGTACAAGGTATCAATCTATAATTTTATTACTATTTGAATATGAAAGATGACAAAATTATTTTTTTTTATTAAAATGTTAATTGATATATGCATAAATAAACTAAAAATGGTTAATGTGTTAATTACTAAATATTAACTAATAATGTTGACTTTATTTTGTTTAATGTATGAAATCAATATTTAAAGATCAGTTTATTTGAAGTTAAAAAAGTTTTTTTTAAATGTTAATAATCTATAAATTGTGACTTGAAACTTATTACATTAATGTTTTATTAATTTATATAATCTCTTTTAAAGTAACAGTATCATGTGTTTTTATAATTATTTTAAAATACTTAACAAAATAAAATAATTTGCATATTTTCTTTAAGCCTTTGAAACGATTGTCACAAATGGGTTTAATGAGTTATTCAGCAAAAAAAGTATTAATAAAGACTTTGGCAAATCTATAAGCAAAATTGGTTTAGAACATTTTTTTGATGAAGATCATCAAGATGACATACAATCGGAATTGATATGCAGTGCATGCAGTATTGCAGCAGATGCAATTGTAGCTGCAAGACAAAATGGTATAACTAATGACGAAATAGCTGACGCAGTCATACAACTTTGTCAAACACTTCAAATTCAAGCAGATCATATTTGCTCTGCGCTTGTAAAATCCAATGTTGTACGTAATATAAAATATATTTAAATTAATTTGATAGCAGCATTTTTCTATGCATTTTTAAATTCAACTATTATACTCAATAGTATTAAAATTAAAACACTGCCATAACTCTGCAAGTATGACATATTTAAGACAATAACTGATACTATACAAACAAAAGCTCTGACCAGAAGCTTAATACAATGTTAGTCAAAATTTCCGGAACATTTAATTGTAACGAGTTTTAAACAAAAGTTTTTTAGTTTTGAATAAGCTATTGTTTAAATATATATTTAATATACAAGGTGTTTATTTTATTTTGGAAATTTTACAAACTTTTCTTTTAAATGAAACCTTGCATATTATTGCATTTTTTGTTTTTAATATTAATTCAAAAAGTTTTATGTAAAAATATTTGTTTTATAAATTGCTTTATTTTTGAGTTATAATTCAAACTTTTGAACTTTAAATTAAGAATACTGTCGCACATATATACACATTTATTTTAAACAAACTGATAAGAAGAACAACAACATTAAAAACAAATAACCAAACAATCATTTCAATGACAATTTGTCAATTGTTTTATAAAGTTGTTGAGAAGTTGTCTATTGTCATGCCGCTCAGTGTTGGCTGTTTGAACATTTATTTTAATTCTATAAAAAAATTTATAGAATTAATTGTAGATTTAGAAAATATAGAAATATTTAAAAAAAAGTTTCCTAGTTTCTATAGTAAAATAATTATATAATAAATATTAAAAATATATTTAAACAATAACTTATTCTGAATTAAAAAACTTTTGTTTAAAATTATTTAGGTGTTTTGTTAATTTTGACTAACCCTGTATATGTTTTTAATATACTTTTAAATATACTTATATCAATACAAAATCTAAATAAATTTTATTTATTTCATACTCTTGCTCTAATTTATTGTTATTAAAAATACATAATATTAAAGTTTACTTGTTGTCATATATTCCATATCAATTATTACATAATATTTTTACTAATAATAAATATACATAGATTAAATTGCTATATTTAGTCAATTTTAATTATATTTCATTTTAGGACATATTTATGTATATTATAGATAATAAAAATGATATTTCTGGAGACGAATCATGTTCTATACTTCTGCAAGATCATGATTGCGATTTCAAAGATCCAATAGAATGGTCTATTGAAATACATGAAGGAGAAACTATTGAGAAACCAATTGTAATTATTTTATAATCGTAAATTATTAACATGTTGATTTTTAAATATATTATTAGGGGAATAATGAAGCTTTTAAAATACTGCACATATCAGATATTCATTACGATGCCATTTACACACCCGGGAGCTTAGTGTCTTGCGATTTACCTATCTGTTGCGAGTTTGACAGTGGTGCTGTTGAATCTGAAACCGATGCTGCTGGATATTGGGCTGAGTATAGTAAGTGTGATGTACCCCTTCATCTCTTGGAAGACAGCCTACGACAAATTTCTGAAACGCATGTAGGTAAATAAGTATTTGATGTTAACATACAAGTTTACAGGTTAAGTTTTAGAAGGATTTTGATTATGTATATTTTACCGGTGATATAATAAGTCACAGAGTATGGGGAACAGATATTTTTAACAACACACTTGACATGACTACCATTTTGCAAACGTTTGAAGATTATTTTAAAGAGATTCCTGTATTTCCTATTGTTGGAAACCACGAACCGCATCCCCTCAACGTGTAAGATATTTAATTGCATAATTTATTCAATTATATGTATTTTTTTATTACTAGCTGGTCACCTCAAGGTGTAAATGAAGATGTCTCTACTCAATGGGTATTTGATGTAGTTGCAGAGCAATGGGGTAGATGGTTGCCTGAAGATACTAAAGAAACTATATTAAAAGGTGGATATTATACCGTATTGGTGAAACCAGGTTTTAGAGTTATAGCCCTAAACAGCAATGTTGCGTATACTTACAATTGGTACTAATAATTAACTAAAATAGTATTTTATATTAATTTTTAATATTAAAGGTGGTTGTTGTTTAACGATGTTGATCCGTTTGGTCAATTGCAATGGTTAGAGAATGTTTTATACGAGTCTGAAAAAAATAATGAAGCAGTACATATTCTATCCCATGTCCCATCTGGAGATTCTACATTGCATTTGCCTTGGTCAAAAGTATACAAACAGATTATTGAACGTTACTCAAATACAATTACAGGAATATTTAATGGTCACACACATAGTGATCAACTGATTATATATTATAAATCTGATGACCCAACTAAAGCAATTAACGCTGCTTTCAATGGTGCTAGTATTACACCATTCTCAAATAAAAATCCAAGTTACAAAATTTTATCAGTGGATTCTCAAAATTTTGTAAATATTTTGTTGATTGAAAAGTAATATAGGTATAACAAAACAATAAACACATTTTAGGATGTACTGGATTTTGAAGAATGGTTTATGAATGTTACCGAAGCTAATTTAAATCCTGACCAATCTCCAGTTTGGTCCAAACTTTATTCTTTTAAAGATGCTTATGGAGTTGACGGGTTGAGTCCAGATGATCTTACAAAACTTACTGTTAGAATGGCAACAGAAACAGATAAAAAATTGCTGCAACAATACAATAAGTAATAAAATAATAGAAAACGAATTCTTTAATCTGTCATTTATTTTATAGATTTAAAGTTCGAGATGGCCCAAACGCTAATAATTGCGACGAATCTTGCTTAAAAAATAATTTGTGTGGCATGGTCATTAGCATATATAATGACCATTCCAAGTGTGATTTATTAATGGATCAATGGACTAATTAATTTTTTGTTTTTATTATTGTTATTATTGTATCAATAAACAACATCTATTATTTAAAGCGTATTTTATTAATTTGCATCAACATTAAAATTTTGATTAAATAAACAAAGTTGGAAGTACTTCAATTAAATTTGTTTATAAATACAGATTCTTACCTAGAATTTTCAAGACGTTCTGCCAAATTTATTGATATATTTTTTAAAAGTTAAAAAACTGCTATTATCTACAAAACTATGAAATGGATTTTTTGTTGTTTGAAAAAGTTTATTTATGTAAATTACAACTAGAAATGGCGATAAAATAGAATCTTGAGGAATCTGGTATCTTCAAAGTTTATTTATGATTTTGGTGCCAGAATTAAAACTAATACTTTTAACTATAATTGTTTAGTTGTCAAGAAAACAATTAATTATAATAATAATAATAAATTTTATTTTTTTTTACATAAAAATATTAAAAATAATAATAATGATAAATATAAAAACAAAAAGTATCATAAGGCGGGATTCGGCATTGGGTATTAACCCTGCTGTTCTACCACCCAAACTTTAAGTGTATAATAATCAAATATAATCACTGGACTACTTAAAACTAAAAGCAAATATAAACAAAAAATGAACATAAATAATTAAATATTTATATATATTTATGTAACATTTTGAAAATACTAAATTTTTAATAAATTTTCAACGGTTAGATAAATATATAGATTTGATTGCAGACTTAAAAATTGACAACACTTTTTTATAATTGCCTTAGAATTTTATTTATAATGTTAGTTATAAATAAAATTCTAAGACAATTGCCAAAAATCTAATGTCAAACGTTTTGATTGAGATTTAGAAGTATTTTATAGGCAGATGTTTTAGTCAGAATGGCAGCCAATCCAGTTGCAAACGTTTTAAGAGTAATAGATGGAATTTTATCTATACCTGATGCCTTTCTTGTATTTAATGTAAGAAGATATATTTTTATAACACGTTGTTTAAAGTAAATTAGACCCATTATTTTATTTTTAACAGGCATTGTAAGTACAAGGGTAGCTTTTTAAATTTTGGGATTAAAGAACAAAAACAAATATTTATTAACAAAAATAGCTTAATTGTTTTTTAAAATATTCTCTATGAAGATTAATACACGTTGATGCATGCATGTGGACCAATTTTTTAAACACCTTGCCAAATTATATGAGATTCAACGTTTTTGAAATCCAACTTTTTATGCAATGTTGTATGTATACTGGTCTCACATATTCTTAATGTTCCTTAATCTTACGATAAATTACATGACAATCTTGCAGTATCAGTTCACGCACAGTTTTCCGACAGAACAACCGATTTTGGACGGTTTTCACAAAGTTTGTCGTTGACCAAACAAGAAAGTTTGGTAAACCATTGACGCTGTTTTATCGCTAACCGCTACCGTCAAAAATAGATATTTGAAAAATTTGATTGGCTTTGTTCTCCTTAATCTTTTTTTTATTAGTTTGTATTAGGTTTTTGCAATGTTTACGAGTTTTTTTTATAATCATAAATTTGTTAAATGTGTTTTGCTTTTTATTAACTGTCTTTTTTGTTTAAATTAAATACTTTACTTTTAATTTACTTTAATAACAGACAAATGTTTTGATTATTTTCTAAATATTTTTGTAAGATTTCGTACTACATTGTGGGTTATCGAAATATAAACAAAAATTATTAAAATTTTAGAATAACTATAGATAAAAAGTGAAAAGCTAAATAAAAGAACAAATATTAGAAGCTAAAAATATTATAGTTTGTTGGCCGGATAGTATTGTAGAAAGTGAGTGAGTAACTATTTAGTAATATGTACGTTATAATCTTCTAACAAAGTCAGCTTTTTTATGATTATTTTATAAAAACTTGTTTTATAAAAAAAGTTTTTAGAAAAGCCATTAAGAAAATTTAGAGGTGTTTTATTTGTAGAGAGATATATGCCTAATATAAAAACGGTTAAAAAAATGTCTTTAGTCTAGAATATGTTTTTTTTTTAATTTTAAAATGCGATATTTAGAAACTACTTAATATGTCACAACAAAATAAAATATCATTCATGGGCAGAAAGACTTCGGTCGATAGCCCTTTTCATATTCAACTATTTTCGCAATGTATATATGAAATCATCTCTCTGTATATAATATGAAATAAGTATATTTACTACTACTAAAATACCTTTGAATTTTAATGAAGCAAACCGCACTTATTGAAACTAACACTGAAGACGTGATTTAGGCAGTTGATATTGGTCTTAAATTCTTGAAGGATTATAAGTTTTTTTTTTAAATCAAAAAGTTTTAGTCCAACATATCTGAACAGTCAGTAAATAATTGTTTAGAATTCCTAGCAAGTTTTGTACTGTAGTAGTATAGGAACCCATGAATAGATTAGCCGGTATAATAGGACTGGACATCAGACACAGCAATTAAATGCTGTTTTAAAAGTGTATATAGCGGTCTCATAAAGCTCAAAAAAGTATTTTCCAACATTGACTGATCAAAACCTAAAAATGCAATTTATTAAATGTTACATATGGTCCGTACTGTTCTATGAGTCGGAGGGTTGGTCGTTGAAATGAGCAGCAAAGAACAAAATAATAGAAGATTTTGAAATGTGGTTGTAGCGCAGAGTATTAATGTTACCGTGGACAGAAATGTTACAAACAAAAAAGTTTTAGGACAAGTAAATAGACAGGCAACTACTGCACACAATAAAAAGAAGGAAACCAGCATATTTAGGACATGTAATGTGTAACCAAAAGTATCAACTACTAGAAGTCACCATAGAAGGCAAAATTAAAGGGAATATGGAAATACAAAAAAAAAAATGTTTTGGCTGCAGAAAATGAACCGGGATTTGAGAAATTGATCCACAAAGCAAGGAACCTAATAGAGATGGAATATATGGTTGCAAATATCTATTAATAGAACGAAAAGAAGAAAAACAACTAAAATTTTTACTTAGCTGTCAATCAACGCCGAATCTATAACTTTGTTGATTATTTTATCAGTTTGAGCTTTCAGAATTTTTTTACACTTTGGGTCATTATGAATGCATTATTTGTCTCATAAAACGGGTTATTTTTTTCATACACTGCCATTATTTTTTGAGCTATTGCTTTGCGATAAAAATTGCATGACGTTTTTGTATTTGAATTGTAAAACAATTATTCTTGCCTTATCAAACTAATAATATTGATTTTATAGCTATGTAGATAACATAAAAAAACCTTTTTTTTACTATACAATTTTAATTATGTAAACAGTCATAAACATATAAATTTGGGACAACTATATTTATCAAAGTAATTTATGATCTAACTATTAATTGTAATGGATGTTTTATCATTAATTTAAAGAAAACTTATTAAACGAAATTGATTCCGATAATGAAAATAAAGATTTAACTTATATTAAGTATTTGAGTTAATTTTATTTTAAAATAAACTGATTTTTTTTTAATTTTGAATTTTTTAAGTTTTTATAATATTGTTGTGTTTTTGTAATTTATTTTTTATTGTATGTTTGGTTTATAATGAGAAAAAGAAATATTTGTCTTGAGTTTTGAATTTTTTTATTTATTTGATTAAATGTTCTAATAATGGCTTAAAAATAATTTATGTACGATTTCTTTTGTTTTAAAAAATAAAAAGTAATTTAGAAGTATTTGTTTTTTTTTTTATTAAACCATTTTTTTTTATAATTTTTTTTTAAATTTTGTTTTAAAAATGTAATTAATTTAAAAATATTCAATTACTTTTTTAATATTTTGAAGAGTTTTTTACTAGAAATATTGTTTATTAAATTTATGCTCAACAATATAAATAACAACAAAGCAAAAGAGTTGAAACTACAAAATAAGTCTCACACAAATATTTGTGTATCGGCAAAATTAACCGAATGGATAAACTGAATATACGTCCCGCATCTAATAGCTTTTTTCATCATCACTCAAATAATACTTTTAACGTTCTAATTATTAAATAAATAATATCAAAACACAAAAATGTATACTACGACACACGGCTTAGCTATAAACGTTTTGCTACCAGTCTAGTAACTTAAATCACCATTACACCAACAACAAAAAAATAAACAAAATTTAAGCTATTATTGTAATTATTAGTTTGGTGTCATTAAAAACATCTCATTGTGTAGATTATTAGTTTTATTTTGTCTTGTTAAAGTTATCGTTCTAAAAACTTTTTTTACTGTTGATAGGATCTATTTAATAGTTCGTATGTTGTCGTTGCTTTCATATTACCATGCATGCATTACCCTTTTCTGTCGTGGAAAGTATTTAAATGTTATAAAATATATTTTACTGTTGTTTAATTACCTTTCCGTGACCTAGTTTTATTATTGAAGTATTTTTTGTAGTATAATATATTATTTTGTCGTGCAAAACTTTTTAAGGATATTATTTAAAATTTACTTTTGTGCAAATAATATTTTTATCTCTTTAGTTAGCATACATATATTAATTAATACAATAAATCTAATTTTGTCTTGTGACATTTTGTTTTCACATTTTGATTTTGTATCAAGTTTATAAAGCCGTTATATTATATTGTGTTGAAGTTTTGTCTAATTTGCATAAGAAATGACATTTTAATATTTAATTAACCATATTAACATATTTTATACCTATACACATTAAATTGAGCTTAGATATATTGATTTTTAAACTTCTTATATAACAAGGACCGATACAAAAGTGGACATTAATAACGATTTCATTTATGTAGGGTGAATTTGTAGGTCATATCATCAAGTTTATTGACCCTGAATAATAAAGTTGTAAAGGGCTGTGTGTGTATTGCAACCCATAATGAATGCAACCAATAGATGGTACAACACGGTGCCGTGAAATATTAACCTATATTACGGTTGTTGACATTTTATAGAAAATATAAACTTTCATAACTTCATAATTTTTTAAAAGTTAACTATACCTACTATATTTTCTATTTTAATGAAAACTAATCTATTAAAATAAATTGCGCGTGCAATGAAAATTATTTACTAAACTGTGTTTATCTTTTTCAGTTCGTTGCTCATTCGAATGTGCAGCAGCTTTTAGCGTCAATTTGGTACGAAGGACTGCCTGGCTTTCGACGAAAAAATATGGTCTTGCAAGGATTAGAAATCGTTCGCATTGGAATTTTATTTCCAATATTTTCCATTGGATATATAATCGCACCACATTCCCTTATTGGACAGACTATGAGAAAACCTTTCATAAAGTTCATTTGTCACTCGGCGTCATATTTCACATTTCTATGTAAGTAGTCATTTATATATAATTTTGTCGAGTTAAAATAATGAATTAATATGTCTTTGATTGAATTTTAAATTAACAATCTTTATATTGATATAGGAAACAATTAATACAATACGAATGGCACATGTCTCAACATTAATATTATTTTTTTCTACTTTTACTTCAGTTTTGAAAAATAACATTCTAAAATTAAGCAAACTTAAAAAATTAATAATAATTTTGCAAAATTGTTTGACAAGTATTACACTTGTCAAACAATTTTCAAAAACTGTTGTCTACCTTATTTTATTTGAATGAAAACATGGCTAGTTATGTACAATTTCTACATGAATAAAAATTTGACGTTTTATAATTATTAATTTTTCTTATTCATAAAGTGACAATAACCAACAAAAAGCGGACAACTTCAAAAAATAATATATTAAACTATTAACCATAGTACAATCGGGGCTATTCTCTATGCATATTGCTAGCATGTAAGCAAGATATATATTGCTAGCTAACAATATGAGCTGTCATTTTAACAAATCTTGCTATCTAACAATATGAACTGTTATATTAAGAAATTTTGTTTGCTAATAATATAAAAGGTTATCACATCAGGAGACGTGACAAATCTCTAAATAAAATAATAATATACATAAAAATTAATTTAACAATTCATATTGTTAGTAATCAATATTTGTTAAAATAACAGGTCATTTTGTTAGCAAGCATGATTTGGTAAAATGACAGTTCATATTGTTAGCTAGCAATATATATCTTGCTTACATTCTAGCAATGTACATAGAGAATAGCCCCGATTGTATTTTTTATTAAACCCACAGGATTGCCGATGAGGCGTTAACAAACTGGGATAAACCCAATAGGTATTTAAATAAATATTTGATTCAGATACGCCGTTATGTTGATGTTAATGTGAATTTAAAATTAATTATTTTTGTCAATGTCAATAATAACTATTTAAAAGTAACATTGACTTTAAATTTAATTTGAATTCAAAAATAGCTTCAGCATTTTTATGTACTATTTTATTACATTACTTATAAAATAATATATTTTTTTACTATAGTATGTTTGAAGAAAATAAAAATTTATAAATCTTAATTAAATAAAAAAGTAAATATTTTAGTTCCTAACATTTACAAATATAATTGAAAATAGTTACAATTCATCTTTTGGGTTACTTGCTATAATATTTAATGTTCTCCAAAATTTAACACGTTCTTCAAACATTTTTGTTTCCATCTTTATATGATCTCCTATATAAAAATATTCAATTCCATCTGATTGTACGGGCTTCCAATCAACATGTCCAAGTTGTGCACTGATTGGTGTAGGTTTTCTAAAATAAAAGAAAAACTTTTTACAAACTTTATAAAAAAATCGTGAATTAAGTGTATATATTTCAACATGGTGTTAACTTGATAATGATCAATTTTAAACTTTATTTATTTGATACTAATTTGTTGTGTATTTGTTTGCACAAATCGCAGTTATGTCCTAAAACAATAAATCACATAAAATACATTTTAAAAACTATACTTTATATACGTATAACAAAACCTATAAACCCACAAGCTGTTCAAAATACGCAAGTTACGTACTGAGTAAAAAGTAACAGATTGTTTGATATGACATATTATGACAGTCGCATTAAGAATTAATAATGTTTATTAGGCAGTTGTGTGATATGGCACACCGAATGCACATTTTCACTGACTACTATGTAATATGAGTTATTACCACTCATATTACATAGTAGTCAACTGAACGCGCTTATATATACAGAGTGGCCTATAGGTTGTGCCATGATTTAAAATGACTATTAATGACTTTTTTGTTTGTAAAAATTTTTCATTTTATTTATTACTAAATATAGCAGTTCAATTAAGATTTATTTATAGCCTGACTTTTTTTCTTGAATATATGGCTTCAGCAGGAGAATTATTGTTGATATTTATTGATTATTCTGCCATAACATAAGCTGGCAAATTACTGTCACTTATACGTAACCTTTCTTTTTAAGGTATTTTTATAAAATTTTAAATAAATTGCCTATATTTTGTGATAAACAAGAACTAAAAAATATTTACAAACAAGAAAGTTATTAATAGTTAAAATCATGCCACGGATCATAAGCCACCCTATGTACATTGTTTTCCAATAAAAAGTCTCATTTGGCGTTGTTCATGATTAGCCGGCTTTATTTCTTGCGTCAGCTGCATTTTGTAAGTATGTAGGCTTCATGCAGTATGCGACAAAAACTGTACGGAGAAATCGTTAATTGCTGTGAACGTCTTGGGATAGACAAACCCGGTTTTTCTGAGACAAATGCAATGTTTTGGGCTGACAGTGCAAGTTTGAACCGGCAATTTTACAGTAACTTGACGATTTTGCTCAAATTTTGCTATTAACTTTACAGTGGCTTTGCGTGAAGGTGATTCTTACTGACCAAAAACACTACAAACTCTGCGGATGTCTCGAAATTTTTATCGTGTCTGTAATAAATGTTCATTATTTCCAAACGTTGTATCGTATCGTATAAAAAAAAATTGCAAAATTTAAAATGGGACTTCTAATAAGAATAAGAAAACCCTATATTTATAGTTTTATAAAAAACATTGTCTGTTTATAATTAAATAAAAGTTAATTAAAAAGACTATTAATCTCTGCAGTTAAGAACTTTATTAAAAGATGTCATTGCGTGACATCAGTTACTATTATTAACATGATTATAAGCCAATATAGTAAGTTGATGCACAATTATTTATATAAGGTTCAATTAACACTTGTCATAATAAATGGTAGGCCATCTAACTTTGAATTTTATATGGCTATAAATAAAAAAAACTAAAGAACATTTTTTTCAAAATTATGAGTTTATTAGAAAGATTAGACATTTTCATTTAAGAATAAAACACAACATTATTCAAATGACTGCTACGGCTGGCTTAACAGTAACCCATCCGATTATACCAATTGTTTAGTACATTTTTGATTGTTTGGGTTCCAATCGCATGGATGGCAACTTTGATTTTGTATTTCAAGGCATCAATCGTCTTTGCATGGTTAGCGTAACATTTATCTTTAACGTCTCCTCACAAAAAAAAATCAGAGCTCTTATGCGGCCAATTAACATCAGCATTTTGGCTGATTATTTGATTTCTAAAAACAGTGCGCAAAAGATTGATGGTTACGTTGGCTGAATGGCAAGTGGCCTCCTCTTGTTAAAACCAAATGTCATCTATTTCATACTTTTTAATTTTTGGAAACAAAAATTTGTTCAGCATGGCACAATAACAATGCCGCCGGACCAAAAACCACACCAAACGGTTACTCGTTGAGGATGCATAAGCTGTTTAATAATCAGTGTGGATTTTCTGATAACCAAATGCGATAATTTTGTTTATTGACATAGCCTCCGAGATGAAAATGAGCTTTATCGGAAAACACGATTTTTTTATAAAAATGCTCATCATCATCGGCCAAACGATCTTTAGCCCATTGGGCGAACTGAAAACGCATCGGATGGTCATGAAGCTTTATTTCTTGGACTAATTGAACTTTGTAGGTCTTTAAACTGTCTTTATGCAAAATTCTCCTCAGAGGCGGCGATGACGAGTTGATGTTGATTGCACACTCTGAGCAACAGCATTATTTTTTTTGGCTGAGCGCACTGGAAGAGAACGTGTTGTTTTATCCACTAACGATCCAGTTTTGCAAACTTGCTTCACAAATTGGTCCACAAAACTGCGTTGAAGGCATTACTTTTTTATTAAATTTCTTTCGTAAATTTTTTACCGTTTGAGTAGAAGACTAACCACTTTGGAAGTAAGTTTTTATCATTTCTCAACTTTGTTCAAGTGTAAAGCGTCCCATTTTGTAAATGTCAAACATAAAATTAAATTTCTGTCAACTCATAAACGTCATTATATCATTAAAAAACAAAATAAACAGTAGTTCAAATTCCAAACATTACATGGCCCACCTTTTATAATTCTTTAATAAATTAGAAAACTAAAATGAGCATCAAATGACATACACATATTTGCCACATTATACCAGTGTTAGTTAATTCAGAACTTATGCAACAAGGTTTACTGAATTTGAATTTTTAATCATTTGTTTCTTAGCAAAATGAGCAAAATTCAAAAACGGCGGATAATTATGCATTAACGCTAGAGAGTTGCTGGGTTTGGTCGCCGCGTTCTGATAGGGTGCCGAGGGTAATATTGTTATGGAAAAATATTATTAGCAAAAATTACATATTGAAATTTTATCACGAGAATATTGGTGATTCGTTTCCTCTAAAAAAAAATTGACACGTACAGCGCCGTTTTTAAATTAAAATTGGTTTTAATGAGACAAAACGTCAACCTACTTAAAATCTAAATGATAAGATTTTAGTCGTCATTTATTTTATATGTTCTACATACAATATTATAAGCGTTTATTCGTTTTGTTAAAAATTTGCAGCTATATTTAACGAGTAAACTCCTTTTTAAAAATTAATTGTGGAGAAAAAAATGTGGTGGCACAGATTGGATTTTCTTTTATAATGTGTGAAAATTTTATTCAATTATATTCAGGCGTTTTCTTGCCGAGTTTGATTCTGTGAATCCTTATAGTAGCGCAAGTATTCTCCCCTCTCAACTTAATAAGTTATTGTAAATTATCTTTCCAACTGATAAAATGTAATGCACACTCATATAGGTTGTATAACCTGAAACACTAGTGTATGTTTATGTTTTACTATACGGAGAGACAATTTGCTTAAGATTTATTTTAATTTTTTAGATGTTTTTGTTGTTAAAATGTTAAGAATTATTTGAAACGCTGAACTAAAGTAAATAAAATAAAATCTAAACATAAGTTATATAATTATTTAACTGGTTATGAAAAACAGGACATAAAGAAAAACAAGCAAGAAATTACTAAGATTGGATAAATATATAAAAGAAAATGTAGAAATGAACAACTATAAATAAATTAGGGCCAAAAAGTCATTTGCGACGTCATACTAAAAGCTGACAGTAGTGACAGATTATAATTAATAATTAATTTAGCAGCTTTTGATACACTATATACTATATCAGCCCACCGTTTTTACCGTCACCGATGCTATTTTTTGCTCTTATTACACTATATTATACTATTTTGAATCTTTATACTATATTTGTATTTTATTATAAAAAATTATAATAGAGTTCAAACACCATTCAGATTAAAAAAAAGATGAAAATAATAATAAATAAAAATATTTACTACTACTAAATCAATATAATATTATTCATATTTACTTACTTGTGTTTTGCAAAATTAGTCCATAAAGTTGTCATAATATCGGTTACTTTAATATCTGCTTCTGTTTGTTCTTTTGGTTTAGGTTGGAATGCATTCAACGTAAATAAATATTGAAGTTCATCACCATGACAAACTCCTAAAAACATTATACAAAAATTGTTATATAATATGTTATATTATGAATACAGTTTTTTATAACTTTAACTTATTTATATGGATAAAACTGACTACTCTCTTTTTAATTCAAACAGTATTTTCGTTAAGCATTTAGCATAATGAATATGATTAATAACTTACCATATTCTGTTTTAACGCCCATCATTTCTAGTAAACCACTAGATCCTTTATAACCAAATAAGTAATAATACAATGGTGCTTTGACATATTTTCTCATTAAGTTCACGGATGCATCAGCTGCACTAACAAACCAACTATCGGTGAACAACTAAAAACATATTTTGTTTACTTATGATATACAAACTAAAGGTGTTACTTACATTAATTAAACTTTTGGGTGATTGTTTAATAGATTGACCATTGAAATAAAATTTCTTAATTTTATTTATAACTTTGTCATAATTTTCAACACTTTTATTTACAAATACAGAATATTTTGCTATTTTCTCAAAATCGTTATCATACGTGTCTGCTACTTCATCGCTAGCATGAATTTCTAAAAAAATCAAATTACTAAACAATAACTAATAGTATAGTTGAATAGTTGCTAAATTAATTCATATAGAAACTATACAATAGAAATTATTATGTGTAATAAATGTACCTGGAATTTTCATTGCCCCTTCTTCTGTATTAACTCCGGTCATCCAAGGAATCTCAGGCATGTCGCCACTTTCTATAACATCTATAGGACTTTTAGATAAAAATGCTTCTGGGTGGCTATGTTCTATGACTGGGCGAAATGATACGATAGGATCAGTGTTCCACTCCTGCGGTTAAAAATAAATAAAGAAATATTATATTAATGTACTAACATATTTACATAGATCATTTGATTCTTCAATATTTCCACAACATCAGTATTTCTTAAACAATCAACTATTTCTTGGCTAGAACTGGTGGGACAATTTAATCTCGTTGCTAGTTTTTTTGTAAGTTCAAAACCATCGGTTGCTGATTGTGTGGCCCATAAACACAGCGCAGTTCCACTTTGTGAAATTGCAGCATGAAATAAACCTACAGATTTTATAATCATATTTTGTTTACGTTAATAAATATTTACTTACCTTTTGTCAATGGTGACATCATTTGTAGATGAACACTAGCCCCACCTGCTGATTCTCCAAATATGGTAACACTATTAGAATCACCTCCAAAATACCCAATATTATTTTTAACCCATTTTAACGCAAGTGTTTGATCTTTAAGACCCATGTTTCCAGCCACTACATCATCAGCCGTAGTTAAAAATCCCAACGCACCTGCAAACCCACAATACATTTCCAAGCATTAGATAAATATTTGAAGTAATATAATATATAAATTTACTTTAATTTGAAAATAATAAAATAATGACTTTGTGATTATCAATTTTCACTTTGTCTAATGATTTAATTTATAGTTTTAAGTAAAGTTGATAAAATATTTATTAAAAAAAAAATTAGTTTCTTTCACAAACGTAAGTTAGGCGTTTATAAATCACGCACCGTTTAAATAACCAATTTGTAAAATACGATCGTCAAACTTTTATTTATAAATATTAAAATATTTAATTAAATAACAAAACTGCAATTGTGGCTCCTGTTTATGATGCACGACCTATGTAAACGCAGTTTTAAATTATAAAAAGTTAAACATTTGAGTTGTGAATGTATAGGTTTTGTAAATTTGCACACTTTTGTGATTCTTTAAAACTCTGCTTTAGTTTTAGTTTTTAGTTAGAACAAACCGCTATTATTACAATATAAAGTAGATTTTTAAGTATGGTTTGTTTGCCATTAAAACTAACAGCCTTATGCAGTTGTTTAGTTAGTATGCTACTAAAACGTCACTAACTAGAAGTTACTTACACCATACTAAATGTGTCATATGCATAGTTGATTTTTAGTATAATTTTGTTAGTAGCTACTAACAATAACATAATGCTTTGGCAACACAGCATTATGTGACATGAAGTTCAGTTTATGTCACATTTTTGCGCGGTAAAAACAAAACAAAAATAAAACACGTTTTTTACCTCAAATACTATTTTTAAAGTTTTATAGCAAAAAATATACTGATGTGTGCAGAACCTAAATATATTTTGTAATAACAGTTTATAATAAATTCTATAAGTTGCTTAATTTTGAGTAAATAATTTCCTTTTGCATTTTTTACATGTAGATTATATATATAGACACGCTTTTTGTCGACTTTGAAGCTAACATGTTTGTGTGATGTCAGTCAGAATGGAAATATAGCAAAAGATTTGATGTTAGTATGTCTACCACGTGTTCATGCATCTTGTATAGACATTAAGCAAATTAAATTTGTGAGTAATATTTGATAATTAACAATTCTGAAAAAAATTCTATCTAAGTTCTTTTATTTAGTATTGTATATCCCTTTCAACAACATAATTATCTGTAAGTAAAACAGAATTTTAACATTATTTATTTTAGTAATAAGATAAGTAATAATTTTGTAAATTTGTATTTTTATTTTCATTATACACATAAAAACAGTTTAAAGTTCAAAAACTTAATACACAATCAACAATGACTACTTAAAAATTAAATGAGTGTGTAATGATTACAGATATAACAGTGACAATAATAATTCAAATTGATAATTGATTATAAATAAGTTTCATTAGTTGCACAATTTCTATAATACAATTTTTCTTAATACTATCATATTAAATTAAACTTATTTATTGTGAAAATAAATTAATTATGTAAATAACATTGAAACATATCAATATACGCATTTAAATTTAATGATTACTAAAATCGTAAAAAAACTTAAAAAAACTATTTACTTGCGCGTGATGTCAATTGTGGACATTATTATGTTGGCTTCAGCATAAGACGATTGATAAATAGTACATCAACATCTATATGTGTATATATGGGTAGCGCTTATTAAGCGGAAATTTTGAAATATTTTTGTTATATTTGTATATAATTTTTGTTATTTATTATTATAGTATTAAAAAATTATGTTTTGTCTTTTGAGATTAAAAATTTATATTTTAAAGTCAATTGGATGATGGCACTTTTTAATTAAAACTATTTTTTTTATAGAACGTGTTAAACAATTTTGTGTTGGTTGTTTTTTTTTTAATAAAAACATGGACAAAATTACAGAATGTTAGGCAAAAAAAAACGTAAGGCTGAATAACTTCTTTATTTTTAAACCGATTTGAATGATTCAAAAACTGGTAATTTCAGTACTGTACAGGCAAGTACATACATGTATATATTTGTTTTTAGTATTCTTGCAATAACAACTTCAGTTTTTAAATTGTAACATATATTTATTAATTATTCTTTTTTAGTCTATAAATATTCTGAATCTAACTACATAAAATAATTATGTACTAGTTGTTTGTTTTTGGTGAGATTATATAGTCTTTAATATTATAAAAAATGTCATAATTATGTAGGTAGCTGTGTTTATTTTAGATGCTTTATATTGATGACATAATAAACTATTCATAAATATACAGGTTAGTCAAAATTGCCAGAACACTTAAATAATTCTCTAACCGTAAAGAACTTCAAAAAAAGTTTTATACAAAAGTTTTTTAGTTTTAAATAAACTATTTTATAATAATAAATATTTTTAATATACAGGGTGTTTATTTTATTGTAAAAATTTAGTAAACATTTGATTCAAACTTTGATTTTTTGATTAATTTTGATTGATTAAAACTATTTTTTTATAAAATACATTATTTTTGAGTTATAAGCAATTAACTTAAATTCCAACTAAAGAACATTTTCCTACAAACATACAAATAAAAAGAACACTAACATTAAAAACAAACAACAAAACAACCATTAAAAATGTAAAAATATACACAAAATTTTATTTAAAAAAATGTCTACAAAAAATACTCAGAATTAATCTTAGAATCAAAAAATGTAAAAATATACATGTGTTCCATTTGAAAAAAATGTTGACCAAATTTCCACAATAAAATGAACCAAAAAACTTTTGTTTGAAACTTTTTTTGAAATTGTTTACGGTTAGAGAATTATATATATTATAGGTGTTTCGGTAGTTTTGACTAACCCTGTATGTATATATTTTTTTTTATTTCAAAAATTTGATTTTTGAAGTTACTATATCACGCATAACATCATAAAAATGCCGCAGAATTTATACATTAATTATTAATTTTCAAAGCCAACTACTCAATTGCAATAAGTTTAAACGCAAAAACAAATAATATGTTTTATTGAAAATTATGGCAATAATTATTTTACAAGGTTGAATTCAGAATATCAAAAAGCCGACAATATTTAAAAGAATACCAAAATCAACAGCATACAGTATATACCTGCATCCATAGTATTCAAAAAAACCATTTAATCTGATTTTTGAATTATTCAAATCGGTTTAAAAATAACGAAATTTTTATAACACCTTGTATACTAATTATATTAATAATTAAATAATTAAAACTATATTTTATACAATTTAATATGAAAATTATTTGTCACCTTGAACTTTAAGAAAATAATCAGATATATGTATTAAATTTGTTTATGTATATTCGTTCTTCTTATAAATCATTAAGTCAATATAAAATACAAACAACTGTTATCTTATCTAATCATTAACCTTTCCAAGATCAATTGTTTACAAATAGTAAACACAAATAAATTAATGTGAATTAAGTGATGTTTTTTTTTGTAATTATATAATAACGAGCTCTGGCGTTCTTAAACTTTAGTTTTAATTTTTTTATTATTGTATTTCAAAGTCATAGATGATTATGTGATTTCACAATTTTAACGATGGAGTTATTAAAATAAAAAACTTAGAATTAAAATAATCTTTTTTTAAAGAATTATCCTTGTATTATTAATATATATTAATGTATTAGTAATGTAATAAAATAGAACGTAAAAATTCAACAGCACTTTTAGCTTTCAATATAATTTGTCGATGTACTTTTATATTAGGTTAGTATTGACATTGATATATATATATAATTAATTTTAAATTTAAGTATGTTAGCGCATTTCAATTAAAAAATATTTTTTAACACTGTTTTGCCTAGTTGCAATTATTTGAGTTATTTTATAAGAAATTAATTCATATTTGATGTGTTAACTTTCAAATAATCATTGGTTGAAATTAAATAATTAGTGCAAAGTGAAATTTTTCATAATATAATTTATTCTTCTTCTTCTTTACGTGCCTTGTCCTCCACGAACGTTGGTGACCATCAACATTTTTTGGGTCTTGTTGACAGCTTTACGAAAAAGAGTTGTAGTGCTGACCCCAAACCATTGTCGTAGGTTTTTTCTGCGACCTGGTCCTTGCCTACCAGCTATCTTTCCCTGCATTATATTTTGCAGTAATCTATACTTCGAGCTTTGCATGATATGGCTAAGATACTCAAGCTTGCGTTTTTTTAGAAGATATAGAATTTCTGTGTCCTTATTGAGGCGTGCAAGAACTTGGGCATAAGATATTCTATCTGTCCATACTATACGCAGCATCCTTCTGTATGACCACATCTCGACTGCTTTTAACTTTTTGCACATAGCATCTGTGAGCGTCCAGGTCTCTGTGCCATACATTAATATGGAGAAAACATAACAACGTAGCAACCGAACTCGCAGATTGAGATTAAGATCCCTGTGGCACATAACTTGCTTCATTTTATTGAAGGCCGTGCGAGCTTGTTCTATTCTGGATCTAATTTCTTTCGATTGGTCCCATTGCTGATTTAGGGAGCACCCTAGATATTTGAATTGGGCGACTTGTTCAATTTGCTGATTTTCTACTTTTATGTTTGTCACCACATTGCGCTCCTTACTGACTACGATGACTTTGGTCTTGTTTATGTTTAGTACTAGGCCAGCTTGTTCACTATTAGCCACGACACAATTCAGCAATTCTTGAAGATCTTTCTCCGTGTTTTCCAGCAGGACCGTATCATCTGCGTACCGCAAGTTATTCACCACCTTCCCGTTTAGTAAGATACCTTCAGATTTTCTATCCAAGGCTTCGGCAAATATTCGTTCGGAGTATATGTTAAATAAAAGTGGTGATAACACTCACCCTTGTCTAACCCCTCTTTGGATTTCTACTTTATCTATATTGTTGTTATCTACTCTCACGGATGCGGATTGGTGCCAGTAAAGCTTTTCAATGATACGAATGTCTCTGCCATCTAAACCTAGTTCTTGCAGGATCACTATGAGCTTGCTATGTTTGACACGGTCAAACGCTTTTTGATAGTCTATAAAGCACGCGTACACGTCTACAGACACGTCTTGGCAACGCTGATTAGTACCTGGATACTGAACAAAGCTTCACGTGTTCCCATCCCATCGCGAAACCCAAATTGAGTATCACTTAGGCAAGCTTCACATTTACGATAAATTCTTGCTTGGATGATCTTCAAGAAAATCTTCAAGACGTGGCTCACAAGGCTGATAGTTCTATAGTCACCACAGTTTTTAGCAGCTGCTTTCTTTGGCAGTGTTACAAAAACGGAGGTTAACCAGTCTTTAGGAATGTTTTCGGTTGCATAAATGGTATTAAAGAAGTCTACGAGTACGTTTAAAGCTCGATCTTCTTCAATGAGTTTTAACATTTCTGATGATATGTTATCTGGCCCTGGTGTTTTTTTTGGACATTTATATTGCATGTATTACTTCGGTTCTTGTTATTGCGGGTCCTTCTGTCACATCGTATTCTGCCGGATGATCCACTCTTTGATCTTGAAAAAGTTTTTGGATATAGTTCTTCCATTTCGCTAGCTTCTTTTCTAGGTCTAGAATAACTTTTCCTTCATTGTCGAGCAGCATTTATTATTCAATTTTAATATCTTATTTTATCTTTTGTCAATTTTTTGCGGAATTGTACCATGTGTAAATGGCAATTTATTGTTCAATTTTCAACACTGACAATTGTTGTTGTTTGATGATAATTTCAAAAATAAATGGCATTTCTATAAGTGTATAATTCTTTTTTTAATACCTGCATGTTGCATTATAAATAAATGATACTTTGTTTTAATTAAATATTTTCTTAAGGTTATGTGGCAACACAAAAATCCTTAAAAAATACTAAACTTTGTCAATAAATTAAAGTATAATAGAACTTGTTTTAATGTGATTTTTTTTATTTGACTAAAAGTTAGTCGTTGAATTGACAAATGTGAAGACAGTTTAAGTTTAATACTATGCAAACTCAGTTTTTGTTACTATTACTTTTAGAGCCGATACATTCACCTTTCAGTGACTTACATTACTTATAAGATTGCTATGATTAAACGTCTATTCATCTGACAGTATCGACAACCTTTCACTAAATAAATTTATTTGACATGAATGTAACCACAAACAAATAACAACAAGAATTCATTTTTTTCAAAAATATACATAGCTCTACCTTTTTCCCCAAACTATACCTACTACCCGTATAAAAATATTTTAATCGTTTAGTAATTACGTGCTAAACTGAGACGAATATAATCAAATTTCTTACAAAAGACTTATAAGTTTAGTAAACAATAATCACTAACTTACCAAACAGATAAGTATACCGGTTCTTAGTGTAGAAGCAAATTTATTTATTCTTTAACTATTAAATACAACTTGAAATTATATCAATAACCATATTCATTCAAAATAAGATTAACATAACTTATTAGTAGGGCGTTCGATAAGGTAATATTATGTACATGGACTTATAGAGTACAATTATCGACTTTTTAATAAAACAGGGTTTAAAAACTTACCCAAACGATAATTTATGGTAACAAGAATTACATTGCCTTTATCTAGTAGTAAATCTGGGCCATAGAAAGGTGTGCTTCCAGAACCCATAAACCATGCACCGCCATGTATAAATACCATTACAGGCAATTTTTCATTTTTGACATTCTGTAATTAGTATTTTAAACAGCAAGAAAATGAATAAAAAATGCAGTTTAAACCTTAGGTGTATATATATTTAGGAAAAGACAATCTTCTTTGCCTTCTAATGCCATGCTTCCTGTAAATGTATCTATTTGTGGACACGCGGTATGTATTTCGGTGGCTTCTTTTGTTCCATCCCATTCTAGTTTTGGAACTGGTGCCTAAATATAAAAAATAATTATATAGTAAACATGTTTGTTAATTGATATATTATTATATATATAAAATATATATATATATATATATATATATATATATATATATATATATACAGGGTGTCCGGAAAATACGTGTACAACGTTTGACGACAGACTCCTGACGTCAAAATAGGTCGATCTAAGCCGACTTAGTTATATACAAAATTGTCTCGTTTAGCCGGTAGAGAGCGTCAAAAAAAACAAAAGTATAACAAAGTTGAAAGTATCTATTGTAAGAAACTAAGTAAAACAAAAACATTACTTAAGCAAATGTGTAAAATGACCGCCATCTTGCTGAATACACTTATTAACACTCTTTAAAAAATGATATTGGACCCTATCTAATGTCTCGGGATTATTAAAATGGTTGCCTGCATTTAAAATCCGCTGCAATAAATCATCGCGTGTGTTTACCGGAGTCTTGTAAACTTCTGTTTTAATAGCGCCCCACAAAAAGAAGTCACACATATTTAACTCAGGAGAACGTGGTGGCCATTTTACTGGTGCATCATTGCCTCTTCCAATCCATCGGTTGGGATATTGATGATGTAAGTATTGCCGAACGGCAACGGAAAAATGGGGCGGGGCACCATCATGCATATACCACATTTCCCTCCGAAGTAAAAGGGGCAAATTCTCCAGAAGAATTGGTAATGTGTCTTGCAAAAAATTTAAATAAATATTTCCATCTAACCTGTCTGGAATAACAATGGGACCAATAAGGTAGTGATCAATAATACCTGCCCAAATATTAATTTTAAATTGATGCTGATGATGTGCAACTTTAATGGCATGTGGATTTTCATCGGAATAAATATGTTCGTTGTGCAGATTGGTTACCCCAGATCTTGTAAAGCATGCCTCGTCAGTAAACATAATTTTTCTACAAAAATTTGGAACAAGGATTCTTTTGTTTCTAATAAATTGACAAAATGTAAGCCGCATGGGGGGATCAGTCGGTAAAAGTTCCTGGACTTTTTGTATGTGGTAAGGATGTAACAACTGTTCTCTTAAAAAAACCTCATTGACAATCGTTTTAGGAACATTTAACTCACGTTCTAAGAGACGGGTACTGGTACTTGGTTCTTCTTCAACTCTTTCCAGAATCATCTCTTCTGTTTCCACAGTTTGAGTTGTTCGCATACGACCCCTGCCTTCAAACTTTTTCTCAAAACTGCCCGTTTCCCGAAGATGACGCTCAATATTGGTAAATGTTTGGTGGTTTGGTATTCGACGGTTAGGAAACCTCTCCATGTAAACCCTAACACTCTGACGCCCATTTCCTTGACAAAACCCGTATACCAGGAGCATGTCAACTTTCTGAGAGTTTGTATAATTTTCCATTTTTAATGGTAAAATGAACTTGTAATTCAAGAATGTTGATCGTATACTTGAGTAAATTTCATAGACTGGTGACAATTTGTCAATAATTGTCAAATTATTAAACGCCATAGCAACAAGGTCACTTAAAAAATTATTTTTACAGGTAATTTCTTTTTAATATTTACAAATTTTTGACGCCCTCTACCGGCTAAACGAGACAATTTTGGATATAACTAAGTCGGCTTAGATCGACCTATTTTGACGTCAGGAGTCTGTCGTCAAACGTTGTACACGTATTTTCCGGACACCCTGTATATATATATATATATATATATATATTTATATAAATAGTATGTCAAGGATTGAGTTACAAAAAAATATTTTTACTATTTGTTTCTGGTCTGTTTGTTTTTGCGTGCCAACGGCAGTTTTTATTTTTCACTGTTACAGTTTTTTTTTTTTAATCAAATTTACTTTAAACTTTTGAATGTATATATTATTAATGTCAACTTGTACTTGTATCAACAATTGTTTTTGTTAGCTTTGTTATTCATACACTGGCTTTTGTAGCTTTGGAATTAGTGTTAAGACTATATTTGGCATTGTATGGTGGTCTTAAGACCATTCAACAAAAACGGCAACTTTGGCGTCATTGCTGTTTCTACATATAATTTGATAATCGATTTATTTTTTTACCAGTAGATTCAGAAAGGATTAAACTATGATATGTCGAAAGGTTTTTTGTCAACACGCGGCTTTTAGTAGCACGAATGAGCTGTTTTAGAGTGGACAGGCAAACAAATATATTTAGATTTAACTGGCTTAATACAATCATAAATACATAAATTTAAATGTATTCTTTTTACTATAATGTATCACAAAAAGTTATTCGTGACAACAATAATACAATTTGGAACGGTAAATGAATGAAAAATAAATATTTACTTGTTGACATGGATACTTATATTAAATTATATTATTCATTTTCATTAATTTGAGTTAATAAAGAATACTTTTAAATAATAAAGCAGTTATAGTTAATAGTAAATTTTATTATAACAAATATAACTTGGTAACAATATTGAAAATTGAGAATATTATCTAGTGTGAATATCACACTGATTAGAATTCAAATATGTACACTTTAAATATAAGTAAATAAAATGATTAAAATGTTAAAGATTTGTTTTATAGTAGTAACTCGCTTTAATATACTTTAATAAATACAAATTTTGCATTTTTACCTTAAACCTAAGTTCACCTATCGGTGCTTCTGCATACGGAACTCCTAAAAATGCTTTAATTGATTTTCCTGATTTAATATTCATATATTTTCCACGCAATAAACCATTATTAGTTTGTACAACTAAACTATCAGCACACAAACTTGTTGTTATTAGAAAAAGTAAAATAACGTTACGTTGTTCCATATTTGAATTGAATGATTAAACTAACCTTAAGCACACAGCTCAATGCAAGTATCTCGTTCTCGTCACGTCTCGAAATTGTTCATCTCTGTTTCTCTGGGAGAGGGGAGAAATTACTCTAATACTTTTATTAAATAATAATTACTTTAATACTTATCTTGCGTTTGTTCATTGCTAAACTACATAAAAATAATTAACAAAATATATTTAATATAAATGATATTATTAATAGTCAAAATGGTAATTAATTAATATTACACGAAAATTAAATAAAATATTATTTTTAATACTAGTGCTCTTTGGTTTTCTTTAAAATGACTATTTAAATAACATCCGCAGTTTTTATTGTTTTAATTACTGTATTAAAAAAACGTTACTTTTAAACTGGCATCCATAAAATTTTGCAAAAGTTTGAACAAAGTTTGATTTATTATTAATTTATATTCTTTATATTCACGAATTGTTTGATTGTTTTATTTTGTCGACTAGCTTAAGTTGTAAGTTTAAAAAAAGTAAAAGTTGTCTAATTATTAGTTTGCCGTTACATAAAATAAATAGAGCGTAGTCCACGGTAATGGTTTTTATGATGCTATCCTTTTTGTTATGCACAATTGTGTATATTCTCAAATTATCTGATTTTAGATGCTATTTATTTTTAATGACATAATAATGATAATATTATCAGTGGAAAAATTGCTCCGCGTTCGAGGTTGTGCAGAATATTATCATCATCTAAATGATTTCGATGAAGGTTGCATTATTGGTATACGAACATTTTGTAAAGAATAAGTTTTATAGGAGTATCTATGGCTACTGTTTAAAAAAAACAATACTTTTAGTTTATTAGTTTCAAGGTTTATTTTTTGGCAAAAAAAGCTATTTAGGACTATTTTCTTTAATTAATGGATTATTACACAAAGTTGGGGCGAACGTTTCGATAGGCCACTCCTATCTTTATCAGCGCTACATAGCAACATCATGGAAAATTAATTATAAAATACGGAAAAACATGCAACTACATCAATTGTAAAACAGATTAAATAAAACATTTTTATATACAGAGTGTTCAAAATAGAATGTAAAATATTTAAGGGGTGGTAGTACAAACCACAACAAACAAAAAAGCAATAGCAATGAAAACTTGTGCACTAACAACTGTCAAATACTGAATGTTTATTTCACAAAACATCAGTCAATTATGATAAGAAAATGTACGTTTTTGTAAAATAAAAAATGGAGGGAAAAATAATAATAAAAATAAATAATGTTCCATATCTCCGAAGCCGTTGCTATGACAACCCATGTTTATTAAGACTTTCTTGTTTGTTGTGGTTTGTACTACCACCCCCTTAAATATTTTACATTATTTTTTTTTAACACTCTGTAATACAAGGAACAAACATCTATATCTATATATATATATGTTGGACTGGGCACGAGTTTAGCGAGATTTTACCACGAGTTTGGAGATATTTCAAGTTTGAGCATATCTAAAAACTTGAAATCAGTTTATTGCAATTTAACAACAAATGTATAAGCTAATCATTGCATTTTAAAGATCCAGTTGACATAAATACATCACATTACACTTGGATTACAATAAATTGCAAATATTTTTGAATTTGTTTAAATTATTTTAATTTATACGTGTTTGAGTATATTTATCGCCAAAATCGTGTAACGGATATTTGTATAAAATATATACGATTTCCGTATATTAGTATAAATTCAGTTTTTAGTTTAAACCAAAGGTGGAGCTAGGGAATAGATTATATAATAATAAAGTTTCTAAAATATTCTTGATTTTGTTTTCATACGGAGTAACACAGTTTGCAAGAATGACGTCATAAGATTTCTTTGTAGAATTTATATTTGATATATCAGTCGGAAATTTATTACAATAACAGTATATATTTTTTATACATGTCGTATTATCTTAATTGCAAGTATTAAGAAACAAAATTATAAATTTAAATGTAATTCAGTAACCACAGGTTTTTAAAAATGTCTTGTACACTAGTAATGTAAATAATACTGAATTTCATATTGGAGGCGGTACAATGACATTCATATATAATGTTCTATAAATAAAATAAAATTCAGTAAACAGGAATTCTTCAGTATGTCGGTTATAATAACAATAATAATACATAATGAGATTCATAATGGAGGCAACACACTTATAACATTAATATTCACAATGAGAAAGTCAGAATAACAAAATTCTTTTGGAGGAGGCAATAATAAAATAAATATACACAATATTTAATGATTTTATTGAAATTTGGTATACAGAGATGTTTCAGTATGCCAATTACAATGAAAATATTAGTATACCAAAAAAAAAATCGGCAATAATAAAATAAACAAAAACAACATTCAACGATATTAATAAAATTTGGTATAAAAGGATTTTTAAGTATGTCAATTACAATGATAAAATCAGTATAAAAAATACTTATTGGAGACGGCAATAATAACATAAATGTATATAAAATTCTATGATTTTAATAAAATTTGGTAAAAAAGCATGTTTAAGTATGCCAATTACAATGAAATAATCAGAATACTAAAATTATTGTTGGAGGCGGCAATAATAACATAAATGAACGTACATTCAATGATTTTAGTGAAAGTTGGTATACAAGGATGTAAAAGTATGTCAGTTACAACGATAAAGTCAGTATAAGAAAATTTTTGTTGGAGGCGGCAATATCAAAATAAATAAACACAAAATTCAATGATTTTAATGAAATTTTGGTATACAGGGATGTTTAAGTATGCCAACTACAATGATAAAATCAGTACATAAAAATTCTTATCGGAGGCGGCAAAAAAACATGAATGTACACAACATTCTATGATTTCAATAAAATTTTGTAAACAGAGATGTCATAGTATTTCAATTTCAGTGATGAAGTCAATATACTAAAATTCTTGTTGGAGGCAGCAATAATAACATAAATGTACACAACATTCAATAATTTCAATTAAAGTTGGTACACAAGGATGTTAAAGTATGCCAATTACAACGATAAAGTCAAAGTAACAAAATTATTGTTAAAGGCGGCAATAATAAAATAAATATATACAATACTAAATGATTTTATTGAAATTTGGTATACAAAGATGCTTCAGTATGACAATTTCAATGATGAAATCAGTGTGTGTGTCTTGTTGGAGGGAGCAATAATAATATGAATGTGCTCAACATTCTAGGATTTTAATAAAATTTGATATACAGGGATGTTTAAGTAAGTCAGTTACAATGATAAAGTCAAAATAACAAAATTCTTGATGGAGGTAGGCGGCAATAATAAAATAATTATACACAACATTCAATGATTTTAATGACATTTGGTATACCGGAGTGTTTAAGTATGCCAATTACAATTAACAAATCAGTATACCAAAATTCTTGTTGGAAGCGGCAATAATAACATAAATGTACACACATTCAATGATTTTAATGAAAGTTAGTATATAAGGATGCTTAAGTAAGCCAGTTACAATGATAAAGTCAAAATAACAAAATTCTTGTTGGAGGCGGCAATAATAAAATAAAAAACACAACATTCAGCGACTTTAATAAAATTTGGTATACAATGTTTAATGTTTAAATATGCCATTTACTTTTTTCTTATTGGAGGCGGCAATAATAACATAAATGTACACAACATTCTATGATTTTAATAAAATTTAGTAAACAGGCATATTTAAGTAAGCCAATTACAATGAAAAAGTCAGTATACCAAAATTTTTGTTGGAGGCGGAAATAATAACATGAATGAACACAACATTCAATGATTTCAAAAAAGTTGGTATACAAGGACGTTATAGTATGCCAGTTACAACGATAAAGTCAGAATAACAAAATTCTTGTTGGAGGCGGCAATAACAAAATAAATAAACACAACATTCAATGATTTTAATAAAATTTGGTATACAGGGATGTTTAACTACAATGATAAAATCAGTACATAAAAATTCTTATTGTAGGTGGCTATAATAACATGAATGTACACAGCAATCTAGGATTTTATTGAAATTTTGTTTACAGGGATATTTAAGTAAGCCAGTTAAAATGATAAAGTCAAAATAACAAATTTCTTATTGGAGGCGGCAATAATAAAGTAATTATACACAACATTCAATAATTTTAATGAAATTTGATATACCGGCATGTTAAAGTATACCAATTACAATAAAAAAATCATTATAGCAACATTCTTGTTAGAGGCGGCAATAATAACTTAAATGTACACAACATTCAATGATTTTAATGAAATTTGGGATACCGGTGTGTTTAAGTATGCAAATTACAATGAACAAATCAGTATAACAAAATTCTTGTTGGAGGCGGCAATAATAACATAAATGGACACACATTCAATGATTTTAATGAAAGTTAGTTTACAAGGATATTAAAGTATGCCAGTTACAGCAATAAAGTCAGAATAACAAAATTCTTGTTAGTTGCGGCAATAATAAAATAAATATACACAGTAGTCAATGATTTTATTGAAGTTTGGTATACAGATTTGCTTTAATATGCAAATTACAATGATAAAAACACTGTGCAAAATTTTTTGTTGGAAGCGGCAATAATAACATAAATGTACACAACATTCTAGGATTTAATTGAAATTTAGTATACAGAGATGTTTAAGTAAGCCAGTTAGTTAGATAAAGTCAAAATAACAAAATTTTTGTTAGAGGCTGCAATAATAAAATTGCACACAACATCCAAAAATGTAAAAGAAATTTGATATACTGACATGTTTAAGTATGCCAATTACAATGAAAAGGTCAGTATACAAAAAAATTTCTTGGAGGCCGCAATAATAACATAAATGTACACAAAATTTAATGATTTTATTATTATGATAATGATAAAGTCAAAATATCAAAATTCTTGTTGGATGCGGCGCAATTATAACATTAACGTACACAACATTCTTTAAATTTAATTAATGCCAATTACAATAATAAGGTCAGAATAACAAAATTTTTATTGGAGCCGGCAATAATAACATAAATGTACACATCATTCAACAATTTTTATTAAACTTGGTAGACAAGTTTAAGTATGCCAATTACAATGATAATGTCAGAACAACAAAATTATTTTTGGAGGCTGCAAGAATTCACATTACTGACTTTAATGAAGTTTGGTAGACGGGAATATTTAAGTATTCCAATTATAATGGGAACGTCAGTATACCAAAATTCTTGTTGGATGAGGCAATAATATCATAACATTCCATGATTTTAATGAGAGTTGATAGACAAAAGTATTTATTAAGTAGACCAATTACAATTATAATTTTAAAATACAAAAACCTTGTACACAATTATAACATTAATGTACAAAGTATTTTGATAAAAGTTGTTGTGTTTTAAAATAATTTTACTAAACAGCCATTTTGAACTATTCCAATTATGCTATGTAAAGAATATAGACTTTAATATAAAGTTTTATGTTATTTCTAAAATTTTACTGATATTGTTTTACTAATTTCTAAGTTTGTAGGTAATAATGAAACTAGAAGACAAATGTATTCAAATTTTAAATTTTAGAATTTAAAATGAATGTAATTATCTAGTTTGATGACGAATGTTATTGAAATTTATCCATGCTTTAATCCAATATGTCTGTAAATTAAGTTAATTTGTGGTATCGATTATGATTTGTTTTGTAGGAGTATAATAATATTGTAAAAACTCATTCATTTCAAAACAATCATGAGTAATGAGTAATATTATTTATCCGATGATATACTTTAAGTTTATAATTGTAACTATGGCACCAGAAAATATATTTTAAATTTCTTAGTCTTAATGCATATCTATTTATAATGTTATAAGCCTGCAAACTTGACCTTGCTCTACTATTGAAAAGGGTTCAATGATATTCATTCATAGAATACAAAAACATTTTTTATGGCTTTCCGTTCTCACATTCCTGTTAAGATAATACATTTTGAATGTTATACTGCGTACACACTTGCAACAATCTGCCGTACCGCAACACCGTCGCGTAACATCCTTGCGCAACATCACTCCGCAACAGCGTCCCATTGCTTGTCGGTTTTCTGCCGTCGGATCAAAGAAAATGTTACGCGACGATGTTGCGGTACGAAGTTGTGTTGCGGAGTGATGGTACGCAACAATGTTACGCGACGGTGTTGCGGTACGGCAGATTGTTGCAAGTGTGTACGCGGTATTACAGTTGGTAAGAAATATTCCCAATAATAATCGATGGTAATATAACACCGATTTTAAATATATATACTACATAAAACTTGATTTATATAATTATTATTGTTAAATTTTGTTGAGTCATTGTACTAGTACCACTAGTGTTTTAATAGAAGTATATGATAAATAATCAATTTAATTACATTTTATTGTCTATATTTATCAAATAAATCACTGATACACTGGCTGACATAAAATTTCAAAAATGATTATAACTTGTAAGATATTTTTATAAATAAATAAATAATAGAATGTTCTATACTACAAGAAGGGCAATAACATTAAGTAAATAACAACAAAAATGTTATTATTTTGAAAAAATATATAAAAGCAAGTTATAAAATATCATAAAACAATGTAATAATAAAAATGCCATTCATAGATATATTGTTAAAGAAATGCTATTAAAACTATTCAAACATTAGTTTAAAGATATCGCCAAAGATGTGTGATAATATGAACAGTAGTTAGGGAATATCGTCAATCAAGTGCTACTATAAAAAGCATTAGTTTGGAGATATCGTCAAAGAAGTGCGATAATATAAGCGGTAGTTTGGGGATATTGTCAATCAAGTGCTACTATAAAAAGCTAATGTTTGAGGATATCGTCAAACAAGTGCTACTATAAAAAGCATTAGTTTGGGGATATCGTCAAACAAGTGTCACTATAAAAACATTAGTTTGGAGATATTGTCAAAGAAATGTATTTATAATTAACACAAGTTTGAAGATATCCACAAAGAAGTATAACTACATTAACACAAGTTTAGGCATAGCCTTGTACTCGTGTTGTTGTATATATCTTGTTTATAACAAATAAAAGTACATTAATAATAAAAAATAAAGAATATATATAGAAAAACACGAACATGGCGCTATACCTAAACTAATTTAACCGTATTTTTATAACAAACATAATTAAATTATGATATTTATAAAAAATAAAAACATTTTATATTAATAAACAAATTAGTTTACTCAATTTGTTTATTAATTTCAATTGTTACATTTTATTTTTTAATTTTTTAACAAATATAACTATACTAGTTATAAATTGTTAAGATCAATTTATAACACGGAAATTACTAATATTTATAACAATTCATTATATTTTTTGAATAGTCTTAGTAATACCATTTACTATGATTTTAAATATTAAATATATCTGCAACAAAAAGAAATAACCAAATAACTGTTTTATATCATCTTGTGCCATCTATTATAGATTTGTTAAAGTTATATATCCTCAAATTTGTCACAAGTTTGGAGATATATTTTAATTTTAGCGACCAATAGAAATAATACACTCTTGTTTTTGTTGCTTGACATTCAACACTTTGCTAGTGACAGATTAGTTTTAAATAATTGTTTAAATAACATGTGTTGCTACATTGTTGAACATTTTTATTAAAGAACATACCAAACAATAACAACAACATAAAATTTCTTTAGAAATTATACTGTAATTAGTTGCTTCCACGGCCATTTACTGAATTTCGATCATTTTAAATGCAATAACAAATAACATGTTTATTGAGCATATGGCAAATTATTATTTTAAAAGTATAATATAATTATTTTACAAAATTTAATTCAAAATATTATAAAGATTTAAACAAGTTAAAATATACACATATGTTGTTATTTAAAAAACAAAAGCTGATTGTCTTTGCTAGAATACTAAAAACAGCAACATACATGTATATACCTGCTTTCATAAAACGTTTTTTGATCATTCAAATTGTTTTCAAAATAACAAAGTTGTTCGGCCGTACTTTTTTTGTCTAAAAAACTGTTTATATCTGTAAAAATCCTTGTTTTTAAATAATTTTGAAAGCTATATCAACAACATGTTAGTTCCAGAAAAGATTATGTAAGATTGTAACCCCAAAAAAAATAAACTGAAAAAGATCTAAATACAGACTCATTGCTTAGTTTTATTATTTGATACGGTTGACATCTTAGAGACAGCATTTTAAAATAGTAAGTCTTTTTAGAGTGAAATTAACCAGGAGTACTTCAGTAAAATGTAGTTTCAATGCTTTGTTTGTAGATGCTACAAATTCTAACCTAGAAATTTCAAAACGTTTTGCTATTTTTGTTGATATGTTCTTTGGAAAGTATAAAATTTGAAGAATAATAAGTTATTAATAATATGTTAAGCTGCTGAAAGATTTTTTTATGTTTATCTAAAGAAGAATTTTATTTGTGACTAACATATATCAGAAAATCTGTTGTCAAACGTTTTGATTAAAATCCATATTGAGTGTCTGAGATAAAGTTATTTTGATCTAAGAACTTGACAAATTGAAAATTAATATATTAAAAAAAAAATGAAGAAAGAAAATTGAAGACCCTAGAATGATAAGTGGATAATGCCCAAAGTAAATATTAAGAGTAAATCGATAAAAATGGTGTTCGTCCAGTTGTCATAATCAACGCACAATACAATATACAACTAGACAACCATCTAGCAACGAATATATGTAACCCACATGTCTCGTTATCATTTTAAACAATAGAACAATTTGTATATTATAAGAATTCATTTTGTGAATATGGCAAAAAGTGGGCTTTATCTACTTATTATTCCAAAGTCATTATTTGTCTACAGTTTGAAGAATAATCAGACATTTACATTTTTTTTAATAATTGGAATAAAGTAGTAGAGTAACATCGAACGCGTGCACACGTATTTTTGATTGAGGCCGACAATTATCTTGTATACGGGACTTTTCGTTTAAATCAAAGTACATTAGTAAAATAGTATAGCAAAGTTGAATTAAAAAGTATAGAAGTGAAAATAAAAAAAAAGTGTAACAGTGACAAAAACCGGGAAGATACCATCAAATTCCAAACGGATAAAATTCTAATTGCAAAAGAGAGACCAATATATAAGAGGAGAGCGCCTTAGAAGGAGAAAGGTGCGAGTGGCACGAATCGCAAACAGCACGCCGCGCTCAACAGAGAAGAATACTCAGAGGCGTCCGCATTTAAATTTATATTTAATATAAATAATTAAAATAAAAACGTCGTACAAATTATAGTACGAGTAAGTCATAATTTAAATAATTGTAAAAATAAAAACTGAAAATAAAACAACAATTACTCGAAATTGCAATTAATAATAAGAAGGAATATACAAAGAAACAAAACCTAATGAATGCAAAACGAGAAAGAGGATACGAGAGAGAAGAAGTCGATATAGAAAGCAACAGTAATACAACAGGAAATATAGAAAATAAAGAGAAGGTAGAAGAAAACAAGGATAAAACACACAGAGAAGAATACAATACAAATACAGAAAACGAAATGGAAGAACTAAAGAGCATGTTTAAAGAATTAATGAATGTGATTTCAAAAAACACAAAAGAGTAAAAAGAAGAGATTAGAGAGCTAAAGAAGGAATTAAAGGATAAAGAAGTGAAGAAAAAATACAGATGATTCAAAAAATCAAAAACTTAGAAAACAAAACTGAAAAAGAAGAAAGACAAAAAAAAAAGAAACAACATTATAATAACAAGCATAAAACAAATGAGAATGAAGAACAAAAGGGAGTGGAGAACTTTTTGAAAGAAAAACTTCAGATGATAGCCAAAATAGGAAAAGCTCATCTAATACATAAAGATAAACAAATAATAAGAGTAGATGTCGAAACATGGGAAACAAAGCAACAAATAAAGAAAGCTAAAAGAAATTTGAAAGGGACCAGGATTTACATTGACAATGACCTAACACATGAAGAAAGATGCGTACAAAAAGAAATTAGAGACATAGCAAAAGAAGAAAAAGCGATTGCAAAGAGGATTATATTAGGTTACCGAAAGTTAATAATTAACGGAGGAGAATATAGATGGAATAAAGAGTTTAAGGGTTTAGAAGAAGTGGAAGTTCCAAAAAACTAACAAGAAAACAGAAAAAATAAAAGAATAAGACATGGCGAGGAAATGGTACAAGAAATAAAATAATCAATACAGAGACCAATGCAAATAATAGGAACATAACTAGAAAAAATACAGAATAGGAAAAAAGAGGTAAGGAAAAAAAGAAAAATAAAGAAGAAAGAATAGGAACATGGAATATAAGAGGATAAAAGGGAAAAGAAGCTGAACTGGTGGAAGAAATGATAAACCAAAACATAGAAATACTAGGAATACTAGGAATAACGGTAACAAAAAAGAAAGGGCAAGGGATAGTAGAAATACATAGAGGATACTGGTTAATGTGGACAGGAGTAGAAGAGCAAAAGGAGGAGTAGGAATGATAATAGCTCCGGAAAGAATAAAAGATACAATAAGAGGAAAACATATAAATGAAAGAATTATGACAGTAGAAATGAAGCTAGTTGATTATGAAACATGGACCATGATAGTAGCATACGGACCAAATGAAGACGCAAAAAAGAAAAGAAACACAGTTTCTACAAAAATTTACAACAAGAAATAGACGAGGGAACAGAAAACGTAACGATGCTAGGAGACCTAAATGGGAGAGTTGGAAAACAAAATGACGGAATAGAAGAGGTAATGGGAAATGAAGGAGAAGAAATAAAAAATAACAATGGAGAAAGAATTGTTTAACTATACAATAAAAAAAATCTGGTAATAACAAACACCAAATTCGCACACAGCGAAATTCAAAAATACACAAGAACACAACCAACCAGAAATGAGAAATCAATTATCGACTACTTCTTAGTTAACAGACAGAACTGGAACAAGGTAAAAAATGTAAGAGTAACAAGACAAGCGGAAATAGGAAGCTACCACCATTTACTACTAATGGACATGAAATGGAAAGAATAGTTAAACCAGACAAAATAAGGAGGAAAGATAAGATAAAGATAAAAACACACAAACTAAAAAAAGAACAGATACAAGCTAAATACCACGAAATGCTACAAAAAAAATTAAAGAGAATGAAATAAGAACGTGCATAGAAGAAAAATGGGAAACGTTTAAACGAATCATACTAGAAGCTGCAAAAGAAAACTGTGGAACAACGAAAATTGTAATCAAAGATATAAAAAAAACCATTTGGTGGACAGAGGAATTCAAGAATGAGATATGGGACCAAAAAAAATGGAAAAGATACCTACAAAAAAAAAAAACTGAAAAATACAAAGAAAAAAAATGGAATAAAGAAAATAATAAAAAAAAAAGATAAAATCATGGACAAAATTTATAATAGAGATGAATGAGAACTTCAACCGGAACCAAAAACTATTTTACGGAACGTTAAAACATCTAAGAAAAAAGAAAAAACACAATATGATAAACATAAAAGATAAAAATGGCAAAATAATAACAGAAGAAGACAAGATAATGGAAAGATGGAAGCAATACTTCCAAGAATTAACAGAACAAGAAGTAGAAGAAACCGATACAAGAGAAGATGAAGGAGCGATACAGTTGAGAAGAACGGAAGAAATAGAAGAATTTAAAAAAGAAGAAGTAATTGAAGCAATTAAGAAATTTAAGAACGGGAAGGCACCAGGAACAGATGATGTAACGCCGGAAATGATAAAATTTATGGGTGAAGAAGGAATTGCACAAATAACGGAACTAATAAATGACATCATCAGAAATGGGAAAACGCCAAGGGAATGGAATAAAGGAATAATCCTACCCATACATAAAAAAAGAGATAAAAGAAATGTGAAAATTACAGAGGAATAATACTAACGAGCATACCAAGCAAGATATTTACAAGAATCATAGCAAAAAGGATGAGAGACAAATTAGAAAATACAATAGAGGACAGCCAATGTGGATTTAGAAGAGGAAGAAGCACACAAGACCTAATATTTATAATAAGACAATTAAGTGAGAAGATGATAAAAAAGAATAGAATATAGCACGTATGCTTTGGTTATCTCGAAATAGCATTTGACAGGATCAAAAGAGAGGATTTATGGAAAGAACTAGAAGAAAAAAGAATTGAGAAGAAAATAATAAACGGAATTAAAAACATGTACACAGAAAACAAAAACATAGTAAGAATGAACAACGATGAATTAAACGCACATTGCTATTTTAGTTTTAGATAAAGCGATAAAACAAGCAAAGAAATATATTAAAACAATGAAAATAGGGTATTGGAAGATGGAAATAACAAGAATAGCAAAACTACTATTTGCAGACAATATGGCAGTGATTGCAGAGACAGAAGAAGATCTACAACACAACATAAAATAATAGAGGAGCAACTAAAAAAAATAAACATGAAAATCAACTATGAAAAAACAAAGACCATGATAATTGCGAGAGAAAAACTGAATCACGAAATAAAAATAAAAAGAAGAATAATAGAACAGGTTGAACAATACAGATACCTAGGAACAATAATACAGAGCAACGGAAAATTTGACAAAGAGATAGATAACAAAATAGGAAAAACATCAAAAATATATAACATGCTAAAAAACACTTTCTTTTTTAACAGATAGGAAATAACGAAAACTACAAAAACAGAAATAGTTAAAAAAGTAATCAGACCAACATTAACATATAGTAGTGAAACATGGACCATGACAAGAAAACAAATAGAAAGAATAAATACAATGGAGATGAGATTTCTTAGGAAGATAGAAAATAAAACAAGAAAAGATAAAATAAGGAACGAGACATACAGGATAAATTTACAAATAAAACTAATTCAAGAAAAAATTACGGCAGCCCAAATGAGATGGTATGAACATATCAGAAAAATGAGTGAAGAAAGAAACACCAAGAAAATATATGAGATGAGAGTAACAGGAAAACAAAAAAAGGAAGACCAAGAAAAGAATGGAACAGCGCAATAAAAGAAGAGGCCACAAAAAAAAGGAAACACTTGGGAAGAAATAAAGGAGATAGCCAAAGATAGGAAGAAATGGCGTGAATATTATATAAATTATTAATACGTCATACAGCCTTACACCGAAAGGTAGAAAGGCAATGTAATAAATAAATAATAATTTGAAAATACAAAAAAAGTATGATAAGACAAATAATTCAGTCAAAATTTGATTTAATTTATTTACGAATAATTTATGAATAGGTAGATTTTAATTTATAGCTGATCCCTTTTAGTATTTCAATTAAGAAAATATCTTCTTGTCAACCCGTTGCTTAACATAAGATGGTTTAGAATGCTGGAGTTAAATGCAAATTGGGTTTCAAAAATATCATCTTTTTTCTTTGGATTAGTGACTAAATGTTGTTGTTTTGATTATTTTTAAAAGGAGATAGATATTGAAAACTTTAAACTATCTTGAAATGAATTTGTTGTTTTATAATTTTTTGGCTATTTATAAAAGAACTGAACATTTTTATCTGCTTTGTTCTTGTTATATGCTTTAGTTGGAATTTGATTACCGCAATGATTACATGTTTTTATTATAAACCTGACTAGTTTAATCGGAACGATTGCTGATGAATTTGTTTAATGTTTTTTGCTTTTTATTAACTGTTTTTTTTTTTTTAAATAACTGAGTACACATTTTTTATGACTTTTTAAATAAAGCGCGGTTTGGGTTAGGTATTTGAAAGATAAGTTTAAACAACAAATAAAATAATAAAAATGCCAGGAAAGTTTAGACTAACAGTTCTGCTGCCAACATTTTTAAAAAATGTTGAAAAAGTTATTCACCACAGAATATTAAAACAAACAATAAATAGCAGGTTAATAAATGAATACCACTACTCATTTCAAGAACATTCCAGTACAACTATGTCAATAACAAAAACAAAATTGAACATACTTTAGACAAAGGAAATTATGTTGTAGCAACGTTTATTGACCTTTACTTTTAAGGCTTTTAACTATATATCATAAAAAAATACTAAATAAGTGTTAGCTTCTATTATATATAATCTCTATGTAATCGACATAAAGGAATTAAAGCTAGATGTTTTTTTATACAACATAAATATTGAACGAGTAAAAGTACAAAGAATTAATAATACATCAAAATCTAAACTGATACCTAGACGACCTACACTTAAAAAAGCTTTATAAACATAATGCGTCTATCATAAGTGTCACATAAAGAAGCAGAAATTATATTCCGTCATCATAATTTATGTTAAATATATAATTTACTATTTACATCTAAAATGAACTATGCAATTAATGTGTTTGAATACCACGAAGTAAGCCATTAACAAAATACAAAGACAACAGAGTAAGCTACTAAAAACTGTATACAACTAGATAAAAGCACACTGGCAAACACTTTATTATATCAAAATAGAAATATATCAAATTGAAATGATAAATATAAAACAATGCACAATTATTCATTATATAAAACATACAAAAATTAAAAATACATATCTGAAAACAAATAAAGAAGTATACAATATTAGCACAAGACGAAAAAGCGACATCTACATGACAAAAAATTGACCAAGTAGTATTTTTTGTAAAATATTTCATTTTATACAATGGTCTTACAAATGATACCAGACAATAAAAAACAAGACACATTTTTAAATTAAACTTAAAAAAGAAATAAAATATACAGCAACCTAAAGCAGTACTAATCATACAGCAGAAATAAATCCTCGTAATACAGGGCAAGCGATTTTTTGTGGCAATTGATGTAACGTTAAACAATAAAAATAAATACAAAGAACATAATACACAATTAGAACTTTATAAATAGAAAACAACTTTAATGATTATAAATATAATATACAAATAAATAAATAAACTTAAATAAAAATGTTTCTATGTTTTAATTGACAAAATTACTATTATGAAAGATACCAAATTTATGTTTTCATTTTGTAAATTATTATTGAAAATATTAATACTCAGTATTTAACATAAAAATAATAGGTAATTGTAGAAGATTGTGAATTGAACGATTATTACATGTACAATAAAATATACACAAGAACAGAATGTTTTTATATTAAAGATGCATTATTGCAGTAGAACAATAGCACAGGTTGCACTCTCTTTTGTTGTGCCTGAATCAGCTTAAAAAACATTTTCATACAAGAATTTTTAATAAAATATTTGTGAAACATAAATGATTTAATGGTTTGAAGAAAGGAACTGTACCTGCATAAGAAAACACCTGGCAGACTATTCATTTTAACTGAAGAGGTTGTTTACGATATATAAAGTCTACAAAAAATAATGAAAAAATTATCTGCCTAAACTGGAGTTTTATATGAAAGTAGCAAGGAAAATCCTCCACCAGTATACAGAATTGTTAGTTAAACTACTTTCACAAACATTTAAAAACTGATAAATTATTGGATACGACTTTTAGTAGTAGCTTAGTCTTGCTAAAAATAACCAATCTCCAATTCATCAAAGCGTATTGTTGATGATATCCATCTAAAATTATAGTGCGGTACCGTTCTGCATTGTTTTATCAAAAAATATAGGTTCATTTATTTTATGCCTTAAAATTGCAACCCAAATACCAATTGAGTGTCTAGTATTTTGTGTAACTAAAAGTTTTATAGGTAAATTGGTCTTTTTTAATATTTCATCATTACTTATATAGTAAACAACATCTACAGTTACAATGAATAGCCTGTCAGGTAGTTTCTTCTTACAGGTGCATAATTTGTAATTTGTATTACACAACTGTTTTATAAGAAATTCTGGAGACTAAAAAGAATACGACTAGGTGCCATCCTCATTGATAGTTCCACTGCAACTATAAAAAAGCACTCTGTTCTTGTATAAATATTATTGTACATATAACTTAAACATCCAATTCACAGTTTTTCCATAACACAAAATTTATACTATTTCAAATTTACACTGCACTTTAAAATTTATAATTTATTATTAAATTGACCTAAATATTATATCTAAATATTTCATTAACACTTTTTTAATCACAGGTTGTATATAACACACTTCACACTGTTTAAAATTCATTAAATTCTTCACAATTCACATTTTATTATAGTAAATTCACTTTTCCATTATTAACATTTTGTACAATCCAATAAATAAATAAATAAAAAGAAGTGATTATTAAAAGTTTAATAAAAAGGTTTCAACAGTATTTGTTGTAAATTTTGAAATAATTGAAAGATATAGATCTAAATAGAAAATAGGTTTGTTAAATTAAAAGACCTGTGTGGTACTGCAAAAAATAGATATATTGGTATACTAACCACCACACTGCAAAAATCAGTATGATCAAAAAATAATTCTACGTTGGGAGTACCAAGTTCCATATTGGGGGTACCAAAATATGACGATTCTTAAAATTTTAGATCTCTAGGTACAATACAGTGTAAATGGCGGCTATTTTAATTTTTTAGGAATATTTTATTTTTTTTCAGCTTTTATGCTGCAAATAAGCAAAAAATAGTCAAAAATCATATTAATAAGCTTATTTTTAAGCGATTTTTTCAGATTTTCCCTAATACTTTTTTGACTCTTTTTAGGAGAATTTTTAAAAAATTCTTTTCGTTAATTCAATTTTTTTTTCACCATTTTTCCAAAATAATGAAAGGCAAAAAAAACATTTTTTTTTATTATATTTTTTTATAATTTTGCAAAAACATGTAAAAAAAAAATATATAGTTAGTGGAATCAAAAAAAATATTTTTGTAGAACGCAATCTTAATGTCCGTTTTTTAAAATTTTCTTAAAAAAAAAACTAGTAAAATTACGAAAAATCCGAGAAAAATTCCTTAACTTAACTTATTTTTAGCAATTATGTGTTATATTTTACCATAAGGCAATCGAATCCAGTTTTTTTTTATTTTTGCGATCAAAAGTACTATGTTTTAAGAGTATCATATTCAAATTTCAAGTTTCCAGGTGTAGCGGAATCGAAGATATCGAATTTTTAATAAAATAGTGTTTTTCCAAGGGATCGTGTTCTACAGAAAATTTCCTATAAGATACACCATTTTGAATATGATTTTTGACTATTTTTGCTTATTTAGAGCACAAAAACTGAAAAGAGACAAAATATTTCAAAAAAATTAAAATAGCCGCCATTTGCACCTAGATATCTAAAGTTTTATTAATATTTAAAAGTTGCTACCTCAAACATGTGTACAAAATTTGGGCAAAATCGGAGATGTGGGTGTGCCGAGTATTTATTTTTTAGTTATTTATTTATTTATTTAACGGATCACTCATTTTGTACAATAAAAAAAACAGTAGAATGCAAAAGAAACATAATAATTACTTAAACAGAACAAAACTTAAAAAATTCACAAAGATTTCCTTAGAGCGGTTTTAAACTAAATTGTAGACGTTTCAATCGGATTTAATTTACAATTATTGCCTAGGCGCATCAATCGGCATAATGAACCAAAGTACAAATAATTAGTTCTATGGAATGCAAGTCTAAAGTAAAGTATAGTTAGTTTAAAACTCAAATTCAGTTGATTTAAATGTTTTAAACTTATGTATTACGCCTTATATAGGGTTTTCCAATAAGAGGTTTCATTTTGATATTTAAATAAAACGAGTATTTTTTAAGGGTAATTAATAAATGTTTATTTCATTGTAAAAAAGAAGGTATGCCAATAACATTTGAAAACGATATCAGTCAAATGGCCGCCACGGTTACGGTTGCAGTATCACATTCTTTTCATGAAATTTTTCATGACTAATTCGCACGTCTGCGGCTGTATGTCCTCGATAATTTTACGAGTTCCATCTTTAAGGTCTTGAATCGGTTGTGGAGCATTGGCGTAGATCTTATCTTTAACGTAGCCTCAATGAAAAAAGTCTAAAGGTGTTAAATCATAAAATCTCGGTGGCCAATTGTGTCATCACCTCTTCGAGAAATAACACGGACAGGAAACTTTTCTTTCAAAATTGTGATTGTTTCGTTGCTTGTGTGGCACGTACCGCCGGCTTGCTGAAAATAAACGTCGTCCACATCAATATCTTCTAATTCCGGCCATAAAAAATTATTAATCATAGCTCGGTAGCGCCATCCATTCACCGTAACAGTTGCACCAGCCTTATTTTCGAAAAAGTAAAGTCCAATTACACCGCCACCCCAAAACCCGCCCAAACAGTGACTCGTTGAATGCATAGACTTTTCAACAATCATTCTTGGATTTTCTGAGCCCCAAATGCGACAATTCTGCTTATTAATGTAGCCTCCCAGGTGAAAATGGGCCTCATCACTGAAGATGATTTTTTGATGAAATTCCGGATCATTTTGATGCATTTGAAGGACCCAATCAGCGAAGATACCTGAACTTTAAAAGCTTAATGCAAAATACGGTGTAATGTTGTTTGTGGAATGTCTAATTCTATAGATCGACAAGGATTCGACAAACCTGGGTTTTCTTCAACACTACGGGCTACATCAGCAATATTCTCATGTGTTTTTGAGCGATGCACACGGTTTCGATTCTTCACATCACAAACTTGTCCCAACAGTTCAAATTTTTCTACCAGGCTTACTATTGCCGACCAAATTGCTTTAGTTTTGCAAACTGTGACTGAAAAATGTTCACCATTTTGTAGTGAATTTTCATAATTTCAATGCGTTGTTCCATTTTTAATAATGGCGTAGTTTTTACTTGTCAAATGTCAAAAGAAAATAACTTCAAAATTGACAGCTGCCCAAATAGCCTGCTATTCAAAATGAAACTTCTTATTGGAAAACTTTTTATATAATTATTTTTTTACTAAACTAACGTTATCTATATAAATTGATATTAACTAATAAAATAGAAAGTTTTTTTGACAGAAACCTTAATGGTAGATATAATTATTAACACTCCCAAAAGTATTAGTTATATTAATAGTAGTAGTAAAAAAATTATTTTATATACACAATACGTAAGTTTTATAAAGAAAATAAAGATATTTAGAAGTAAATTAAAAATGAGTATAAATATGAAAAAGCTATCTACCAAACTCTTTCTATCGTCATAATAATAATTTATATATAATTATTATCTATTATCTAATAAAAAGGTTATTTTAATTGCACTAATTTTATTAAATTTACTACCCGTTACAAACTGAATTAAGTTAAAAAGTGGGTACATGTATGTAATATGGAGGTATATAATTGAAGCGTTATTATAAAATGGGAACAAGTACCCTACAAAGCACATGAGTGTATACATTAGAAAGGGGCGCTTGGTTTTGTTTGCTATGCATATTTAAAAAATACGATTGAATTTATTTTATTATTATTTTTATTTAAAATGGGGCTTTTTGTTTTAAAATATAAACTAACAATTAATAACCTTTGTTTATTTTTCTACTATTGTATTAAACTGCTATTTTAATATTTGTTATTTTTTTATTGTTATTACTAAATGAAACATAGCTGTATTGATCAAAATAGCCATGTAGACGTCAAATTAAATTTTTATATGATTTTTTCAAATGAAACATTATTATAAATAGTTATACAGTTTTCATAAGAATACTGAAGTAGTTTGAAACTAAATCAAAGCAAATGTGATAGTTATAAATATGTTTTAAATTAAAATAGTGATTAAAAAATTAAAAAATATTAAACTTTTTGAAAACATTTACTAATTAATTTATGCAATGTAATTTTTAACATCTGAATCAAAAAGTCTACTAATGAACGATATCAAACAAAAATCATATGATGTAATTAACTTACATTTCTCGTAATGTTTAGAACAAATGTCAATCAATTAATTAAGACTTTTATGAGTAATTAGACTACTTACTTTACACATATCTCAAGGAGGGTCTTGAAAATGTGGAAAACAAAGTACATTGGCATTGGAGTCATTGAAGTACTTGCCAGTTATAGCACGCCAAGTACGCTGCCAGAGTTAAGAGTTGTACAAGGCTGTACAAGATTGATATTTATTTATGCAGGGTATATATACTATGTATTGATATAATTATTAGGATTCAGGCATCGCGACCAGTTAGTCTTATTTTAGAAACAAATTATATATTTGTTAATTGCACAGATTATATTAATAATTGTGTGCAGGTTTAATTTATAGAAAAATACGCGGGAACGATAGATGGACCAATCCGGCACGAATGAAAGGCAGTGGGGCAGCAACTTGGAGCGGGAAACGAAGAAAGGAGACTCAGTAACTTTTACGCAGTCCTTGGTTATTTGTTAAATTAGTGTTTAATTAATTAGTAAACTACGTATATGCACACACCAAAATTAGGAGGATTGTTGCGTAAATTTTATAAAAAAACAAATTTTAATAACATATGATCAAATTATAAATAAATTCACAAAAACCGTTAACTTTTTATTATTGCAGCAGTATTTTTTGAGAAAGTTTAGAAGATGCGTGGTGAGTTGGTAAATGTTAATGCGGTACCAAACATGTATGTATCTGAGCTTAAATATCTTTTTAAGCAGATTTTTTTTAGAAGAAAATGTATAAATCAATAATGGTATTATATCAAAACCAGATACATTAATACAAAATAATAATTTATTTTATAATAATCTTTAATATTCTGAAAATGAATTAAGTCAGTACCTGAATCAGGCCGCAAGGCACTCTAGTTGAGACAACTTGTTGCACTTCAGAACTCTTGATTTAAAAGCGCAGCTTAAGTATCTACCTGCAAACCATAGCAAGTACCACAAATGTTATTTCATCTTCCTGTAAGTTGAAAAAATCTTGCTGGTTGGAGTTTTTTAAAACCTCAAAATTATAAAAAAAACATTTTAAATGGCTAAGTAAAACAAGCTCATATTTTATGATAAAGAAACATTTTTAAACTCGTACTACTCTTGTAATGCTACAACCCATCAAGTTATACAAGATTACAGAAGACGACAATCGTTTGTAAGTTTTAACAAATAAGCAACATATGTCACTTAGCAATAGTTTTATGCTAACTATTGTTTTGATTACAATTTTGTCTAAAATTATTAAACAGGCAATTTGAATTTTATTAATTTGCAAGTAAGCAGTTTTTATAAAATAAAAATTCAAGTAAAAATTAAAACCATATATTTTGAAGATCAAAACTAATTTTTACTTGAATTTTTATTTTATAAAAATTTATTACCTAAATAAATATTTAAAAAATAATAACAATCACAAAAAGAAATAATTCAAAATTATTAATTTGATTTGTTTGGTTTGTCTTAGCTTATTTAGTGCAGCAGAATTAATATTTACACCGATTAATGCGACTGATATATGTAGAGGAAAATATCTTCCTACTACGTACAAGTATTGCTTCTAGATACGGTGGTTGCAAGTATTTTTTTTTTTGCGGTCAAATTTAAAAAATAATATGTATAATTATCATCGAGATAGTTATATTTTCCTTCTAAAACTATTTCAAAAACTTTTCTTCAAATGTTGCAAAATGTACTTTTGTCTCAACTTGTGTTTTCAGAAATTCCACATGTGCTGAGGCATAATTATAATCAGTTTTGTTTTATTTTTTTAATATTCAATTGAAATAGCTTGATCGCTCTGATACATTTAAACAATGTTATTTTTATAAAGTAAATTTTTTTAAATTATTTTTGTATTGGTACCAAAAAATAATAATTACAATTAGTTTTAAGTTTTTTTAATTTTTAACTAAAATAGTTAGACGTTTTGTGACACTCTGTATAATTTATACTTTGTAGTTATTATTAAAGTTGTTACTATTTTACAAGCTTCTAAAAACATATTACTGTTATTTAAATTTATCTAAGGTTAACTGCAATAATTTGTTATATATGATATCATCACATGTAGGTTGTGCATAATACGATGTGGTAAAAAAGTGTACACTACATTTTTAACATTTTTTAGATGCGGTTAAAAATGCAATCTCCATATTATCTATAAGTATATCTATAAAAAGTTTTCTATTTATTGAAGTTTTCTCTTTTTAACAAAAATTGTCATTTCTTCAAATTACCAGAAAGAGAAATTAGCTTACAGAAAAAATTATATAAGCCAATTCTATTCCAAGAACCTTTCATTATTCTATCAATTTAAAACTTTTGAGAAAACACAACAATTAGCATATTTGGTAGGAAAAAATAACGTGAAGTTTTTGTATTAAAAACCACTTTGTTTTTTAAAATAACACTAACCTGACTTACACCACTTTTACCGCGTCATATGTGAGCGTATACTGACTTACTTGCTATAATTGCAATGTGTTCAAGCGGCAATAAACTATAGGCAGTAAAAACATGGTTGTTTGCAATAGTTAATATGAGTTGTACATACGTGCAAAAAACAATAGAAAAGTAAATAGTCAGCTTAAGAGCAAGAAGCGTCGCATAGTATATTCTATTTCAACTTCAGTGTCGGCTTTTCCCTGAGATGATATGGTAACTTAAGTTTGTTTGGCATGGTGATTATATACTTTATAATTTGATTTGTGAAATAATGTTTTTTTTTAATATTTTAATTAATATGTTTATTTGATGTTTACTGTACTACATAATAAATAATGAAGTATAAAAGTAAGAATAGTAATAGATTAATATTTAATTAATACAATAATTGTTTTACTTAAAAAATAATTATTTATTTTATAATAATGTCTGTATTTTCTTTCTACATGCATAATTAAAATGTCAAAAAATAAAATGCTTTTTTTTTTAAATGGTCATATATGAAATACAATATTCTAGTCGCGTTTTTATTTATGATTAGTTAATTACAGTGGCTACGGATTGTGTTGCAAACTTTACCTAGTGAATAATAAATAGCATTATCTGACTGAACGATATACTATTATAACATTTATTGCTTCTAAATATTAGGTTTTTTTTATATTTTATTATAAATTACCCAGTATATTGTTGATTTGTTTGCCAAATTCTGTAATTGAGTTTCTTCACCTTTTCAGAACACGCAAAAAATATATATATAACCAAAAAAAAATATTTTTGAAAAACAATTAGTCAAAATATACCACACTATTTCTATAAAAAACAATTAAACAATCAATATCTAGGAAAATACAACACAATATAATATAAACAAAACAAACTGATTAAAATTATTTATAACCTAAATAAACGAATGGATAGAAATGTCTCTACCAAAATACAAACTTGTTTACTATAGCAGAAATAACAAATATAAAACAATGCACAATAATTTATTTAATAAAACTAAATATTAATTAAATGTGATATAAACCTCAATAAACATGAGCAAAAGACAAAAGAATATTATACACTAACAAAAAGAACACTAGTTTATTAATAACCTTATAGAATAGTGTACCACACAATATTAAAAAAACAAAATTTAAAAACACCGTAGAAGTTACAAAATGAATTATATTTTTACGATGGTGGTGGATTAACGTAGGGTCTAGAAAAAAATCTTCAATAAACAAATTCAAAATATAATTGAAAGATCGTACAGATTATGTATTTGATTTAGTGCACACTATCTCTCTTTTATGCTAACAAAAACTAGTAAACAAATATTTTATAGCTTGTTTTTTATGGCATTCAGGTGGATGAAATCCACGTATGTAATTTTTGCAGTAATTAGTTGATATATTACTATACAGATATATTACTATATTGTACATGGAAATATTATATATTATTATATTGTAAAACCTTGTACTATATGATATTTAATTTATGTTTAATTTATGTAAGCAGATGAATAAAATTTTTAGTTTTTATTTTTTAAAGGTTATGCACGTTTCTAAATGTAGTGCTGTGGTACACATTTGTAAACCATTACATAAATACAATATAATGTAAGGTTATGAAAGGATATAAACAAGCATATTAAATAATGTATGCACGCAATTATGTATTTATTTGCGGCCTATAAAATTATGGAAATATTGATTTCTAATATCAATTATTACTGTATGAAGTTTAATAAGTAAAGCTGTTTTAAGTTATTGTATTTTTTTATAAATAATAATGTTTGCAATAAATAAATATTACGCTTAATGAGTTTGTCACTTTGATGTTTTTACTTTATAGCGCAGGCTATAAACGCTAAGTGCGTTGATGACAACGTACTTATTGTCCGGTAATAAGTAAATTTGATTGGGTTTTTGCCACATTTACAACGACACATTACTAAACATGAATTGTTTAATAGTTATTGTGATTTTATGTAAATTGTCTATCTCTTCGATCAGTGAGATGCTAGGCACACTGATGATGGGTGCATACCTTGAACTACGAGAGCATGTGTCTCTTACTGGATGATAAGGCAATTTACATAAAATACATCATTTATTAATTTTAAATGATTTTTTATAATCCTGTTTAGTCTTACCTTGATTTGTAGTATTTTAACGAAAATGGTAACTTTAGCGTCATTCTTGTTTCTACATATAATTTGATAATCAATATATTTTTTTACCACTACATTCAGAAAAAATTAAACTATATTTTGCCAGAATATTTTAGTCAAATTATTTTTAGCATTAAAATGCATTTAAAAGTACCGAAAAACGCATTTATTTTTATATTTGGATTCATTTTTTCCAATTATTATTTGATTAAAATACACTGATCAAATATAGTTTAATTCTTTTTAAATGTACTGATGAAAAATAAATTGATTAATAAATTAAATGGGAATGGCGCCAAAGTAGCTGTTGAAAAGAGGCGTGACAGTTACCGTAGAGGATTTGCCGATCAGAAAAGTTGTTGCTTGAGGTTGTTTCCAGGAAGGTGTATTCTCTTCACTACTATGCATTATAGTATATATAGTAGTCGACAGCTTTATACAGCTACTCAATAATTGTGGTTTTATATAATTGGTTATGCAGGTGACATAACGATCTTGCTAAGTGGTAAATTTGAGAGCATTCTTTGCAACTTAATAGTTAACCCTCTGAAAACCAAACTGGTTCTGGAAAATTAGAAAATTAAAATTACCAAAATTACTTACCTTACTACAGCTATCAACCGAGCTAAAATATTTTGTAGAATGGGAATTTAAACGCCATTAGAACCAATTAATTTTTTTTTTTTTAATATTTTATTAACTTTTGTACAAAGTGGTCGTTCCATCAGAATTTTTTTATACATGCCTATAATTAAGAACACACATATGGGATGTACTGCATCATACATTTAAAAACATTTACTAGGACGGGGGACCTTTTCTAAATTCATTGCTATTGTTGCGTGCCGCAGGTGCTGCGTGAAAATCCGCGAACCAATAACCAGCCTACCTCGAACTAGTGCCAAATCAAAATGTTAGAAAAATTAATACAAGCGGAAATTTCAAATTTCACATTTTATTATACATTCAGAATTTCGAGCAGAACTTTAACAGTTGTTATTTTAAAAAAGTATTTTATAGCACAATAAAAAGTTTAAGAAAATATTTGAAAAAAAAATTATTATTCAATTTTAAAATTTAATAAACAATTAAAGTTTTAGTATTCTTCTACACTTCATGACTCAGTGCCATCAAATTTAATTCTCTACACGTTGCAAAACCCGATTTTAAAAAGGAGTTAAATTGCGCGAGTTGTCTTCGTAGCTTTATGACACCCCAAAAACCGCTCCGTTAAAATGTACTAGCACTCCACAATTTACAATTTATTATTATGATAAATACTGACTTTTTAAATATGAATTTACGGTCATTTTTTAATATATGTATATATTAAGTAATATCAGTGATTTAGTCGTTATATTTAAGTAAAAATCAAAGATAAATATGAAACCATATATTTTGAAATTTATATAATAATAGTTTTAATTTAATTTGAATTATTTTAACATTTGTTTCTTATATTTCTTTTCAGTTATGTTAATATTAGCATCACAACGAATAGAAACTTTATTTTCCGCGGAAGTTAGTATGGGATCCTCTCCTATGCCAACAAAACGAGGGTCAACACCCTCTTTAGTGGAATGGATTATTTTATCCTGGGTGAGTGGTAAGTATAAAACTTATTTATTTAAACATTATTATATTTTAACAATATTTACTAATGCATGAGTTTGCAGGTTTAATATGGAGTGAAATTAAACAACTGTGGGATGTTGGGTTAGAAGAATATGTCCGTGATATGTGGAATGTGATAGATTTTATTACGAATTCATTATACGTAGCAACTGTAGCATTGCGAATAGTATCGTACTATCAAGTAAGTTTTTTTAATATACATATTTGCAGCACATGGTTAAAGTGGTAAACTAAACTGTTTCAGGTTCAACAAAACCCCGAACCGATGAACCAAACTCAAAACCTACAAAGAAATGACGAGAGAAAAGACTGGGATGCATGGGATCCAATGCTTATATCTGAAGGACTTTTTTCAGCTGCCAATATATTCAGGTATGTTTAAACGATTAATTTTCTTATTTTTTAAACAAATATGGACATACAAAAAATATTATTTATTCGAGTTAAAGCGGACACAACGCCGATTCTCGATTTGCGTTTAAAATGAAGAGGCAATGTAATTAATTATATTAATTGAATGAGTTTAATTATAATACCTTATTACAGTAATGAATGATTAAATATTAAAATATTTTGTTTTTTTTTTTATTTTGGTGAGCGATGGTTCTGCACATCATATAGACACATATATTGTGGAAGTAGTCCTTTAAATTAACTAAACATTAAATTTTGTAGGCATAATAATTACTCGCGACTTTTATATAAAATTGTTTAAAGAAATTAGCTCCAAAACCGAGATTTTAGCATTTTTGACAGATTTACTTTCAAAATATTTAGAAACATTTTTCAAAAATTTTGTAGTAAATATAATTACTACTTTTATACTACAACTTTTTTGCTTTAGTTACAAAATTAATTTTTTTGTTATTTGATAGATATTAAAATATCATCAAAAATATATAAATATATTTTAACTTTTTGAAAATAAAACTTTACAAAACTATATTTCAACTTATTTCCAACATTTGCAACTTAAAATAATTAAAGAAAACATTGTCAAAATATAAAAAAATAATATTTTTCAATCAACATATTTACTCACTTTTATACAAAAACTTTTTTCAACTTTCATAACTTTAGAAACATTTGAAGAAATTGGCTTCAAAACCAGGTTTTTGCATTATGATAGCTTAATTGTGAAAACATTATAGAAAACAAATTCAAATTTATTACTTTTATTTTATTTTTTATTGTATTATAATAACTGAGATATTTAAAGAAATGTTTCTTTTCTTTTAATTTCAAAATGTGATATTTAGGAATTACATAATATACCACAACATAAAAAATATCTTTGAATTTCAACGAGCGAAACCACACTTACTGAAACTATCACATTGAAGTCTGTTAACAATAACTTCTAAGTTTATTCTATTTACTATCGACAAATAGAACAAAGCCACAAATATTCAAAGTTAATGTTAACAGACTTTAATGTAATAGGTTAAAAAAATTTCTCTTAAAAGTTTCGGTTCTACATTTTTGAATAAAATTTCTATTTTGTTTAAACATTGTCCATTAAAATATCTATAGAAAATGCAAAAATCTGCTACATTACTCCTGTGTTGTAAAGTGTAAGTTGTTTGTCAATTTTGGATCGACTATAATCAAAATACCTCGTTTTTAAATAGAGTTTAGAAGAATAGTGTAGTTTTCGATGCTTCTCTCTTTACTTAAGAACTGAAGTAAAAAAGTAATAAGTGAATGATCAGAATTTCTTAAAGCAGCCTCAACATTAGTTGTTGTAATCTCTGGAATAGATAAAAATACAAACCTAATAATTTTAGTTTACTAAGATGTCCATCACGAAGAAAATGTGTGGGTTGCTGAATAAATTGGGTGTGTTATGACAAGCAGCAAAAATCATAGCTTGTTATCCGGATAGTGTTCTAGAAGATGAGTGACTTAACCATTCAGTTTTATGTACATTAAACTCTCTTAACAAAATTATTTCAGTTTTTCTATGATTACCTTAAAGAAGCTTGTCAATACTTTCAGAAAGGTCATCAAAAAAGTTTGGAGTTACTTTATTTAGAGAACGGTATATGCCAATTACAAAAATAGTCTTATCGGGAAGATTTAATTTAAGAAATATGCTTTTATAAAAAAAGCCTTGAATTTTGTACGACGCCAGTCTATAATATGCTTGTTGTTTGTGGATGTAGGCATTAACGCTCTGTTGGTCAACAAATTAATGTTCAAGATGATAATCGAAATAGTAGATTAAAGCGATCTGGATCTTTATTGTTTACTTTGGTTTCTGTCAAGAAGAGGATAATGTGAGTTTCTTATGTTCAAGATGTTGATGAACAGAGTTTAAATTCTTTTTTAGACCGCAAATATTACAAAAATTAACTTTCAAGCTAAGTTAATGTAACTGTTTGGTTGATTAAATTGGTTAGTGGAACAGGCTTTAAAACAAAGTTTTTTACACTATTACAGCTTAATTGTAAGACAGTTAAATATTTTTACAATTTTTATAGATCAACTTTTGTTGAATTGTCATAACTTCAAAATATTTAAAGAAAAACAACCAAGTTTTTTCCAGTTTTATAGTTTTCTTTAATATTTTGACAATAACTGTATTAAAAAAACTTACTTGAACTTATATTTTATTAAGATAAGTAAAATCTGCACAACTTTTATATTTTAACTTTTATTTTAACTTTCATAATTTAAGTATTTTTTATACTTCTAATCATGTTTTTTACACTTTGATGTTTTCTGCATTTTTTTCAAGATAAGTAAATGATGCATAAGTTTTATGTTTCAACTTTTGTTTTACATTTATAACCAAATTTTCTGGATTATGTTAACTTAATTATAGTTAAAATAAGTTGTTTGCAGTTTATTGAGATAATTAAATTCTGCATCATTTTTATACGACTTTTGTTAATTTTTATAGCTTTTGAGATATTTCAAGTTTTTTACAACTTAACTGTCAATTATTGAAAAAACTTTATTTAGTTTTATTAAGATAAGTAAATTTTGCTTTATTTTTATAATTTAACTTTAGTTCTAGATATTGAGATACTGAAAAAATAGCTTTACATTTTTTATTTTTTATTTTGTCAAAATATTAACAAACTTCGTTTGACCTTTATTAAGATAAGTACATAGTAATAACTAAACTAAAAATACCAAACGCACAGTTACACATTGACAACAAGATAATTGAAAAAAACAATCAAATACAAGTATTTTGGTACTTTGGTTTTGGATTGCGAATGACACCAATCAAACCAACGAGTTCTAAACCTGAGTAAAAATGGCTAAAAATGTATTCCCCTTTTTCTGTGATTAGCAGACCAAAATGGATTTGAGTGGTAAAATTCTACGTGTTTTCTGTTCTCCTCTATGAAATGGAGGCGTGGACATTAAAACAAATAGATAGTCAACAATTCAAGCAATATAATTTAAAAAGTTTTAACAATTAAAAAAAAAAATAATTAGACATAATAAAAATAGAACACAATGATTAACACAACACCATATCACACCATTTAAATTCGAATTGCTGTTTTTAAACGCATTTTAAATTAACTTTAATATTTTTTAGTATTTTTTGTTTCAGAAACTATATAAGTTATTAATATTTTACTATAAAAGATATTTGCGACTTACTATGTGATAATACGAATTAAAAATAAAATACACCTATGGTTTTACAATAAACTAAGTAAACATGTTTGTATTTGAGACATAGTAATTGTTTCATTATGTCTTTCAATATTAGTTTAGTTAAGATTAGTCTCAGTTATTGTAGTTTGACACATTTACATCCATCTGATTATTGAATTGTTAACAGGGGGAACCCTTTATTCACAGCACAATATTCAAATCAGTATCTAATAATTAGGTGATTAATTTGAAAATGAGATGTAGGTAATTGTTAAAGTCAATTTTGTATTAGACTAATGCCCTGAATAAATAAATCACATGCTGCAACTAAAACAAAAAGTTTTTTTTTTCTACTTGCACATAGTTTTTCTGTGTTTGTGTAATGCATAAGGTAATTATTCATTTTGTAGTTATTGCTTTTTTTTGGCTCCATAGTCATCGGTTAGAAAACATAGATTTCTATTTTATTCCTACAGATGTCACACTTGTTATACTCTACTTTGATATTCACATAAAATTTCATAACTTTCTTGCTAGAAAACAAACAATTATTAGAAAACGGTATTTATCATATGAGTTGAAAAACAAAATTTAATTGTAAGTGTACTATTGAATAAATGTGTATTTGTACTATAAATAATAAATTATTACAGTTTTTTCGGGTGTTGTATACTGTGATAATTTTAATAATTTTATTGTGTTGTATAAATTGTTATTATAAAAATGTCTTTATTAATAATAATTAACAATGTGTATTTTTGACATTTCTATTATTTTCTAGCTCGTTAAAGCTGGTCTACATATTCTCCGTTAACCCCCATTTGGGACCTCTGCAAGTGTCGTTATCCCGAATGGTAATGGACATCATGAAGTTTTTTTTTCTCTACGTTTTAGTACTTTTTGCATTTTCTTGTGGTAAGTGCCTCTATTATTTCTTATTTTTCTCACATATGTATTGGATATTATTTTACTATATGAGCACACTTATTTTATAGTTTAATAAAATTGTATAATAATAAATACAAATTTTATATTCAAAGTACATACAAAATATAATTCTAAAATATTACCGTTGAATGGAAGAAAGTTGGTAAGAGACGCACTATATAGTGTATGCAAAGTCGGTACAACAAGCGCCAACAATTATCCGTCATCTTCAAATCTCGGAACCGATTCAGATTTGTTGGTTCTCGAGATTTGGGGATAGCCGATAATTGCCTGCGGTAGGACAGATGCAGTTATTTATTGTCCTTTTAACATTAAACATGTATGAAAGCGCAAAAGTTCAACTCGGTCGCTGCTCTTGCACCCATAAATTTTACAAGAAATTCATATTACACTAAATTAATATCCGCTTTGCAACTACATTTTTTCTATGTTTTCAATATTATTATCATTCTAGGTTTTGTTTTATTTTTATGACTTATCTTTGCTATACTTTCCAACTCTAATAATTTTATCAAATAATTGCATACACAAGGACTTAATTCTATGACAAAACATGATTTTATTTGTTATTTAGTTGTTATCATTGTTGTCAATGAGAGAGATCAGATCTTTTGATGCAAGTGGATGTTAGGTTTTTTACTATTTTGCAGTAATCGCAAATTTTATATGATTATTTTTAAATCGTTTAAAGGTCGGCATATTGTTTTGTAGATATGTGTTTTTTTTATTATAAGGGATTGCAAATGTTTTGCAGAGGATAGTATTTATTTGAGAGAACGTGTTGAGTTTCAAATTAAAACTTGTGTGGTCAATGAAAAAAAATTAAAAATTTAGATTTATAAAAAATTGCTAAGAGTTGCTATTTATTAAAATATGTTCAAGTATTATTAATTGAGATATTTGTGTGGTGTCGTCAGCATATTGAAGTATATATAAATTTGGTTTAAAAATATATGGGTAAATAAATCAAAATATTTAAATAATTCGATATTTAGAAAGTATTTAATTATTAAAAAATTGTGCCACACAGAAACAAACTTCTTGTTTTGTCTATAAACTTTAGGTTTGTACGGTCACACATCAGTTTTTTTAATTTTAAATTATTGAATATAAATAAACATAGTAAGCATTTTTTTTCCTTTCCATATAATGCGCCGCTCCTGATATCTGTTTTATTTTTAAAATAAAATAAAATCAACACTTGTTAATCAAATATTAATGGATATAATTTATAATGAATAAAATAAATTTAGTACAGCTGTTAAAAGAACCTTATAAATTTTACTTACTTCTTTGATGTAATATTTCACAATCAAAATATATTTCATCCGAAGCCGTGACTATTTGATACAACGATCTAGATCAATGAATCTTCAATTCCAGCTGAAGAGGTAGCATATGTTATTAAGAGCTCAAAAGATAAAAAGGCAGTAGAATAGTTAATCTATATAATACCATCTAAACGACAGGAATCATATCACAAGAATGGCTCAAATCAATATCTATTCTACTACCAAAAAAGCACAATGCACAATGTTCTCATTTTAGAACAATAAATTTGATGAGTCACACTTTGAAGGTTTTCTTAAAGATCATTCATGGACGTATACACAAGAAGTTAGAAGCTGATATTAGCGAGACACAGTTTGAATTTTATAGTAATTTAGCCACATTTGAATTGAATTTCATAAAACAACTACGAGAAAGCTTTCGATAAAGTTAAACACGATCGGTTAATGGAAATACTACAACAAAAAGGACTTGACTATAATGACATTCAATTAATAAAAAACTTATACTGAAATCAGAAAGCTTGAATATATGTTGAGGGACATGAGATCTGGCGGGCAGTTCTTTAAGAGTGCATACTATTTCATTAATAAAGATTCTAGTGGATTAATTATAAACGGTCAAATTATCACCAACATTCGGTACGCAGATGATACAACGATAATAGCAACAACCATCCACAATCTTCAGAAAATGCTGCCAGACATAAACACAGTTAGCCAATCTTATGAGCTCAAAATGAACTTTAAGAAGACTAAAATTATGGTTGTCACAAAAACCAATGATGATAATAATATCCCACTTATACTCATAAATAACACCATAATTGAAACAGTAAGAAGCTACCAATACTTAGGGTTACTAATCGAAGGTAACTGTGATCAAACCACATCTGTTAACTGATGCATAAAAATAGCTAAAGCTACTTTTATCAAAATCAAAAACACTTTTTATAAACCTCAGTTTAGCCTTGATAGTTTGTATGATGCGTTGCTATATTTTCTCAAAGCAATTGTATGGGATGAAATTATGGACGTTGAAGAAAAATAGCACGAAAAAGCTAGAGGCGTGGATGTGGATTTATCGCCGCATACTAAAGATACCTTGGACAGACCTAGTAACCAATGAAGAAGTTATGCGAAAAATGCGTAGAGAAAAGGAACTGATTTTTACGATTAAAAAACGAAAGCTGGAGTATCTGGGACACATTACGAGTGGATATAGATACTTGATTTTACAAATTATTATGCAAAGAACAAATACAAGGAAGTTGGTCCGTTGGCCGTCGCAGAACTCAATGATTGAAGAACTTACGCGACATCGATCCAACTGTTTAGAGCTGCAGCGTCGAAGATCTGAATTGAATTTTCTATTTTTTCGTATTGTATTGTTCTAAAGTTGAATTTTCTTGTTTTTTTAATTAAATTTTAAAATGTGATATTTAGGAATTGCTTAATATGTCACAACCACCTATGTAGTAAAGTATCTAAGTCGTTAGTCAATTTTGGATTGGCAATGATTCAAATAGTATGTTTTTTGAATAAAATTTAAAAGAGATAGTGTAGTTTTAAACGCTCCTGTCTATACTTAGGAACAATATTTAATAAAAGAACGAATATAAGTTTTGGAAATATCAAATCGTTTTTTTTTTTAACTTTGTTGGTTACTATAATATTTTCTATATATTTTTTTTAACTAGACGTAATTAACAAATAACAGATTACTATAATCATGTTTTTACTTACTTACTTGACACTTAAACAGTAAAAATAAACATAACATACTTGTTCATAAAAATATTTTTACAATACGTTATTTAAATATACTAATAGTCAAATATAAAGGCAAAAAAATTGTGATTTAAAAGCTATTTGTTGTTGTTGATTACAATTTTATACATTTTAAAAGAATTTTAAAACAATACTTTTAAATTTAAATCATAATATAAACATAAGTTAGCTAAAATATTTATTCCGTGGTTGGCCACTAATGGGATAAATTTGCCAATAATACAAAAGAGTACTTGAATCAGAAATATTTATAATTTTTCTGTTATTAAAAGTATCAAAATATAGCAATATAATTGGGTTCAATATTTGTTCAATGTTGTTATGTAAGTATTTGTTAATTATACTTTATAATTATACTATTGTAGATTCAAAAAATGTAATCATTCACTTTTATCAAACAATACACACGTTTTGAAATACCACTTATTTAAACGAGTGGACATAAATTTTGCTAATCTGCCAGAATTCCCATTTTTAGAATTTTACTTTTAGATTTGTTAAAAAAAATATGTAGTGCTATTTAATAGTTGATTAGATACCATCTTGGATAAGTGTTAAGTTCTTATTACGTTTGTAATGCAGTCTTTTTTTACATACTTATAAAATCTTCATTTAATTTTGAAACCTTGAGAAAACAACCAATAACAAAGCAACTCTTCTTCCATTTTACATTGAACTTAAAAAAATAATCAATCACAGAGCAACTCTTTTTTTCACTTGACCTTGTTCTTGGAAAAAGTGGCGGTCGGTGCACCGAAGAAAAAGATGTAGCTATGTCCTTGAAACTATGTAGACATGACCTTGAAAACGGGTGGCTATAAAAAGTAGTGTGGTCATTTATTTTTGACTTGGGAAAAAGTGGTGTAGCTATGACCTTGAAGTCATGTGTTGATGAAAATTATTGTTGAGCAATATAATTGTTACTGTTAATAGTACATTTTGCATAAACGTATACGTATTCTAAAATAATGATTAAAAGGTATCAATGAGATTTGTGTTTAAAATTACCTATTAAACCAAAAAATATTTAACAAAAAATTTGTTATAAAAAGTTGGTAAAAGATTTATTAAAAATTTAATTCTCTACCAAATGCAGTTTAATAAAATAGCGTTTACCAATTTAAAATCATTTTTAATGAAACAAAGATTTTTATGTAGCAAAGTGCGTGTACACATAATTTTACTATTGTAAAAGAGTACAAGCAAATAATAACTATAATGATTGAATGTGTTAATTGGGTTTCACATGTCATACATAACAATTGGTGCAAAAAAATAATTTAAAAAGAAATACCATTAAAACATAAACAATACAACAATTAAATAAATCTATATTTAAGTATAATGAAATTGTTCAACATTCTTAAAAACTGACAATTCAATGATTTTAAAATGCTACGGTTTTTGTCGTTTCGGTTTGTGCCTAATTGCTTGTCTTAGAATTGACAAATCTAGTTTTTCAGTAAGCTTACATACCTAATGTTCTTAGTTTATTTGGTTGTACAAGCACGAATTGAGTTTTTCATACTACAAACCTGACAACTGAAATTTTTTATGTTTCACAACTGCTAGGGAAGGAGGTACTTCATTATGATCGAACAAAGTACAAACAAAAGAGATTTGTCTCATATTTTTTTATCTTTTTTGAAAGTATTTATTTACAGATTTTATAATTGGTTATACACCATTATTATTTGTAAGTATAATTAAGTTAATAATTTTTCTTTGTGATTATCTTGAATTATACAACGTAATTATATGTAATTTTTTTTTTTTCAAAATATATATTTTACTAGGATATTGCCAACAGATTTGTATAATAGCTTATAAGTTATAAAACATATTTTTTCGCCTGCCTCTACCGAAAGCATCATATTCGGCCCGCATATGGCCATTGGTATTTGCGGCATTTGATTGGCTGAGAATCACAATTTTATATCTAGACGCTATACCTTAAAATCTGACAGTAGTGACAAATTATAATAAACATTGAAAATAATGTTTTTATATGGGGCAGGCGAAAAAATATCGACTGTAACTCGTGCCAAAAGGCTTTAGCAGCCGTTCGCTTTAGCAGCCCTCTCTCGCCTCGCTCGTTCGTGCTGCTAAAAGCGGCGGGCTGCTAAAGCCTATTTTCGGCCCTTGGTACACTATATACTATATTATACTAGCTTTGAGTGACGGATTTTTAAGAAGAAGCGCAAAGTTAGTTGATTTTGCGTACTTGTGTAAAATCTTTCTACGCGTGTATATGTCCTGCTCACACACAAGCTAGCAACTTTTTCTATAAAAGCTACTTTAAGTATGTATGTTTTACTTGTGGCCTAATATATCTTTTTTTTTTTATTTCAGGATTAAATCAGTTGTTATGGTATTATGCAGCAGCCGAAAGATACAAATGTCCTTCGGAACAACTAAACAGTAACGATACATTGATAGGATCAGACCCAAATGCTTGTATAATATGGAGAAGATTTGCAAAGTAAGTTACAATTATTATAGAACAGTTTAATATTGTATGCATTTTTAAACAATGTACCAAGTTATTGAACAATTTGTAACCAAGTCATCCTACATTAGTTTAGTCTTCGTTATGGCATAATAACACTATCTATGATCCGTCATACTAAAACAATGTTGTTAGTTATTTTTATTACTATTTAAAATTCATTATATCTAGCCTTTTGAAAGAAGGATGCTTAAAAATTACTAGTAAAAGCTACCACATCTTTAGCAAAAAGCATAATCAAAATAGCAAATAAATTATTTAGTTATATAATTATATTTATTTATACATCAATTATTCAACCTTAAAAATAAAACATAACAATGGATAAAACTCTACATTTTTCACAGTTTGAATAGAAAATTTCCGTACATTATTATATAATTTAGCTTTAGTCTGTGGTGAGTAGTGATAATTTTGTTTGTGAAACTAACAGTTGGCGTTTTGTTTATTCATGTGAATAGAATATGAACCAAACTTTCTACACATTCTGATAAAGAGATTACAGTTGAGATAAACGTATTTTATATATTTGTAACACTAAAGTTATTTAAAAAGTTAAGTTTGTATACCTTACAATGTGTAAATTTATCAATTTGCCTTATATTTGTTTTAGACTATTAGACAATTTTTAATTAAAATAATCATATGATTTGTTAAAAAACATGTTTAATAATATAAAATCATAAAATCATAAAATTATCTTATCAAAAATTTATATTTTAAATACTTTTAATTTACATTAGTTTGCATATAGTTTTTAAAGAAAAAATTATACTAACATATTTTACGATTGTAATGATAAGATATACTGAGTATCATTAAATAAATATTATGGAGACAAAACCCGTGTAATTTATTATATCATTTTAAAGAAATAATGAGAATGTTCAATAGGGTAATGTTTCCATGTACCTTTAATTAATTAATCTACTACTAATCATATTATCTATATATAAATAATATTTATTATTAATTGATTATTTTTAAAAGTTTTATAATTTTACAAATTAATATTATTAGCAGTTTTTATTGTCAAGCTTACTTAAACTTTTGTTTAATATACTTTGAATATCCTCTACAGCTATTATTAATAAATAATGTAATTTTTGTTTTGTTTGCAGCTTATTTGAGACAAGTCAAACGTTATTCTGGGCAGTTTTTGGTTTAATCGATCTAGAAAGTTTTGATCTCAACGGTATTAAAATATTCACTCGATTTTGGGGCATGCTAATGTTCGGAACATACTCCGTGATAAATATTGTGGTATTACTTAACTTACTTATTGCTATGATGAATCATTCCTATCAGCTTATATCGGTAAGTCAATAAATACATTTGTTTTTCTAATATAATACTCTTGCTACTACTACTACAACTACTACTACCATTAATTTGAAATAAAATACGAGCAATAGTTCAACCATATTTCATTGTTTCTATGCTAATCACTCAGTAAAGTAGGTCAAACTATCGAATTATGCAGCTAGCATGTCGGAAATTGTATTATAATCTAGACACCTTAATGCATGCAGGACAATGAACTGGTAGAAATCGTTACAGTGCTTGGAAAAAAATCTTGCACTTGAAGCTCTGCTGTTGTTACGATTAATGGAGTAGGTCATTAAAACTTGATGCATATTAATATAACGTTTTAGGAAAGAGCGGATGTTGAGTGGAAATTTGCAAGGAGTAAATTATGGATAAGTTACTTTGAAGAGGGAGGGACTGCCCCTCCACCTTTTAATATAATTCCGACCCCTAAAAGTGTGTGGTATGTCGTACAGTGGCTACATAGGAAACTGTGTGGTCATTCTAGGGCTGCAAAGAAGGAGCACATGCGAACAATAAGAGTATGTATTTTCTCTCTTTTATAAACTATTATAATCAGTTTATAAAAACTTTTTGATTTAAGAAGAAAATTACTAATAAAGTATGTTTTACTTAATAACACATAATATTATAAATTATAATAGACACTACAACAATTTTAAAGTTTTAAGTTTGCTAACGGTTTAATTATTTGACTTATATACTGTCAGCTATACTGATGTGTACTTGTAGTTTTGAATAAAACATAAATTATAGATTGTTTACATAATTATACAGGGTGTTTTAAACATGTTTTGAGTGATTTAGGTATTTTGTACTCTTAGAAATAACATATGCACTGAATAGTTTGAAAGCTCTTTAACTCAAAGTTATATTAATTTGTCATGTCAAGTTGCCAATTGAAGATAAAAATTTCGGAGTTTTTAATTCCTGCTTCTGCAATATTTATTTGCTAAATCGACAACTAATTTAAAGTTGGGGTTTATTAAAAGAAATACGGCACAAACAAATAAAAATAAATTGATATATTCAAGTTTTATATTTTAGCACTAGATTAGATTTGGTTGGCTAAATTTCACAATAATTATTTTTAATTTGCTAATAATGTCCACGCCTACACAACAATTAAAATTATATTTTTTTGTTTATTTTATAAAATCTGTAGACATTTTATATGATAAATGATTATATTTTTAAAACTTATTACGTTTGGTATTTTAATACAAACTAATTTTGATGAATAATCATGTTATGTAATTATATGGCGGGAAGAAACTTTTTTTTTAATATCAATAATAATTTGAATTATTATATAATTATACATTGATAATGATGATTATTACCAAACATAATAAGTATTAAAAATAAAATCATTTATCATATTGTCAATATCAAAATGTCTACAATTAAAATTGTATTTAATATTTCACTGTTATAAGCTTAATATATAATAAGAGCTTGAAATAATGGTTTTTAGGCTAAATTTTCAAAATCAAAATATGTCAAAACATATAAAGTATGCACCCTGGTGATATTGGCATTTAATAATCGGAACACATACATTTTTACTGCATTATTAAACTAGTACATTAAATTTTAAAACAAAACGTATAATTTTTTTTATAAAACTAGAAAATGCTCTTCACAGTTTACTTTTTATAGACAGAAAAAAACTTTTATATTTTATTTTATGCCAAATTTATAATTGCTGAAATAGTTTTAAAAACCCTGTATAAAATGACTATTTTTTTAATTACAGTGTTTCTCAGTTTTTTTGTTGCTACGATTTTTAATTGATATTTTTTTAAATTTATTTTATAAAACCAAAAAATAAAATCACACTAAGAAACACTACTCAATATGATGTTGTTTTGAGAGTTTGTAAATAGAAAATTCAATATTCATATTGCCGCTTCGGGGCTCTTAAATCACACAATCTATACGTAAATAAAGTATTACCTGAACAGTTTTTTATATGTGGATGGTTTCTTTAGACAACCATGAACTTGAACAATAGTTTTGCTTACTTAGGCTTACCTTTAAAGTTATTAAACGATTAATAAAAATTACTTTTTTATATTAAATAAAGACATTTTAAAGTTCAATTCTTTTATATATTTTATAGAAATTGTTTAAACTCAAATATGTTAACTTTAAATATTTTTGAATTTTTAATTGAATATTCTAATTTACTGACGAACTCACCAAGAATTTGGTATTATCGTATGTTACATTGTGGGAGAGTTTAAACAATAAAAACTGTTTGTTTAATATGGAAGGTCGAGAAAATATTTTTACATTTATTAGTAGAGGTGAAATATAACTATTTTTATATGTATTTACCTATCTAGCATTAGATGTAGTTAGTATTCTCCAATGATGCTTAAATGTATGTATAGCATTTTAGTTAATGTAGTACTAGTGCAATGTAGTATTAGATTTGTTTAGTGGTTTAATGCTATAGTTGCTCAACAGTATGTTTAGTTACTGGAAGATTCACAGTGACATTAAAAAAACAGCCACACAACTTTTTCAGTAATCAGTTTTAAATACAATATCAGTTTTATTTTTATGCAAAATATAAATAATAAAAATTTAAAATACCGCATTTAAATGTATATAACATATCTGAGGTTGACAAATAATTGTGTATTTCTGCATAATTTATTTCATGTTTCACAATGGTGTCATTAATCAATAAACTGTAGATTAAGAGTCTAATGAATACATTTGTCTTCTTCTATATCTTGGAAATATGCAATTTTTTTTAAATGTTTTTAACACTTACTGAAAATTTTCCAATATTGCAGTAATGAGTTAATACGCCAGTTTTGCAACACTATGTATATGCTCTTAGATATAGCATGGTTTTATTAGTATATGTTAGAAAATATAATATCTCAAACTAATTATTAATCTTATTGTTATCTGTTACACTGAACTGTGAAGTTGAAGTGGAGAGCTGGGCTGAGCTGGGGTCCCGTTTCTTACTGCCTTTATTGAAAATGGGATATTCTCAGGCCATAGAACTAGCTAAGACTGCAACGGCCTTACCGCCGTCTACTTGGCAACTATCACTATTTCTAATATATTCCGCCTTGCTAACATATAGATATAAGTTAAGTCCGAAGATAAATGTGTTAATAAGAAAAAAAAATCAGTTGTGTTTCTATTAATTTTATGCAAAAATATTGTAAATATAAATAATACTAAATTAAATTAAAAAGTTAGAGGATATTTTCTTCAAACCGCAACAAGTTCATATTCAGAAAATTTAAAAAGTCATAATTAAAACATTTGTAACTGTATCTTATCGGAAATGATTTTTTAGTTTTCAAATTTGTTTGTCAAATTGTAGAAATATAATTTCAAAAATAACAAACTTTTAATTTTAAATTGACTGTATCATTTTTTTTAAATAGTCTTGTTGTGTGGAACACTAATATATACTGGCAAAAGAAATTATGCATCACTTTTTTAAAACTTGTTTAAAATAAAAATAAATATTTGGTTTTCAATTTATAAAATTTATAATATACGAGCCTGTCGTGTATTTACTTGTTTTTGTTTGAATGGTTACAAACTTATAAAAGTCTACGTTATACTTATAATTGTCAAAAAGTTCTATAACTAGAGATTCCAATCTGCCGTTTAAATAATGTATAAGCAACGTACACTCTCAGTATTTCGTAACGTCGTACACAAGAAGTGAAAAAAAGCCTCATTATGACTCGATCACTAGTAAAGAGAGAAAGAGGGTAGAGTGTGCAACATGAACAGAGATACTGAGATTGTACGGCAAAACGCTGGCTTAAAATCTCTAGTTATAGAACTCTTTAATAATTGAAAACCAGAGTGGTCCAAGTCATAAAATTACGTTTTTGAGATAACAGCACATTCAAATTCTTTATATCAAAATCTACTTTCTGACAAAGTTTGAAAAATATATTTTTGTATTTGGCTCCGAGATGTTGCTTGTTAATTTAGTTCAATACCAAGTTACTAGTAGTATTGAAAGACAGAATGGTGCAAGGGTGACTTAAGAATCTGAAAATAAGCCATATAGTGCTAGTGAAAACAAGTACGAGCCAATAAAGTGTGAAGATTTGGGTTTATCATTTGCAGGTAACAATTGAGTAGGGTTTTGTGATTCTTAAAAAACATAACTTCATTTTTTATCACGTAGCCGAATCTGACCAAACTAATACCGATCAGGCAAAAGAACAACAAAAATCTAATGCTGATCAAACTGGTGTTGCTATTAAATTAAAACGTGCAGGAAGAAAGTGTTTTAGAAAATGGGACTTAAATACGTTAGTACAGTGTTACCTGCTAACAGCCTTATGCATAGTTGTTTGGTTAGCATGCTACTAAAACGTTACTTACTAGTAGTTACTTACACAATACTAAATGTATCATATGCATAGTTGATTTTTAGTATAATTTAGTTAGTAGCTACTAACTATAAAATTATGTTTTGGCAACACAGCATTATGTGACATGAAGTTTGTTTCGAGTCTCATTTTTGCGAGGAAAAAACAAATAAAGACCTTATTACTTATTACCAAAATTGATTAAAAAAAATTATGCAAATGTATAAATATATTTTTGTTTTGTTTTAAAATATAATTTATTGTTATCTAAATTAAAAGAACTTGAAAAAATATGACCACACACAATAACTTTTAAGCTATAATAATTTTAAAGTATTATTAAAATTAACAAATAACCATTATGTTTAGTCAGTCAGAGTAAGAGTCAAAATGCACATCATCAGATGTTTGCTGCTGTTATATTACTATTATAACTTAATTTTAGATGTGCTGCCATCTTACAGAAAAACACTAAACTAATTTAATTATTAAAATGAATAATTTTTTTTATTAGTTATACTTGAAGCAACCACTACATTTTAGTGCTAATATTTAAAAAATTACCATCTATTGCAATAAATACAGCAATATGTCATAAAATAATGATAAATATCTCAATATTTGCAACTGATAGTTGTAGGTTATATTTGCAATGTATTTAATCACAAACAAAACAAGGCAATTTGGCTACTAACGTTTTAGTCGACAACTAAGCTTAGTAGTGTTTTAAATATCACTATGCATACGGTCAACAGTAATATCCAGCTAGTAGCATCTTAGTAGCTACTAAATATGACTATGCATAAGGGTGTAAGACTTTTAATAATATAAATTGCAACTACAGAAAAAAATGCTTTGCAAGAATAAGTGACGTGGATAGAAGAACTGCCTTTGACAATTTTTGGAAAATGTCTGATTTTTTTTTACAAAATGCTTTTATGTTTGGTTTAGTTAAACATAATAAATCTTAATGTCACGCCCAAGAAACGGATCTAGAAGTAGAAAAATAACAACAAACTTATTTTATGTTAACATTAGCAATACATCAGAAAATTATTGTAAAGAGTATTTTTTACAAACTTTTCAAGTGTCAATGGACGACTACAAAGAGCTTGTGCGTGTTTTTTTTTAGGCTAAGATTTGCGAGGAAAGTATACAGCAGTAAACAAGACACCACAGGAAAACGTATAAATTATACGCAATTACATAAACAGTTTTCCTGCATATCAATCACACTACACGAGAAGTAATAATCCTAATAGAACGTACTTTGTCCTTAAACTCAACATTGAGTACAATTTTTACAAAGAAAAATTCAATAATCATAACGTATCAGAAGCTATCTACATAAAAGTATTTCAAAAGAGAGATGCGTAAAATGTGACTTGTTTAAATTAAAACTGAACTGCGAAACTGATAAACAGGAAAAACAAATGTTTAACACACAGCACACTTTGCACTTGGAAAAAGCTGAAAAATCAAGAACAAATTTGACAAACGATAGGTCTTTGTCAATCTTGAATAAAGGGAAAGTTTAAGGATTTACTTTCAATCTGTAAAAAGCATTGCCATTCCTTACATTAAATTGCTCAATTGCTTATTACAAACGAAATATGTATGTATACAAACTAGGCAAACATGAACTAGGCAAAAAAGAAACAGGTTTCATGTATGTATGGGACGAAACTATAGCATCACGAGGTTCACAAGAAATAGGATCATGTTTACGCAAGCATATCTTAGAAAATGCAAAAAATGCCAATCACATCATTGCTTATAGCGATGCATGTGGCGGGCAAAACCGAAGTTTTAAGCAATGCATGTTTTGGCTTAAGCTCTTAGCAAATACGGATACACAGATAATAGATCATAAATTTATGATTTCTGGCTATTCTTTCCTACCAAACCACAAATTAAAATACACGCCTGAAGACTGGTACACAATAATAAAAAATGTAGGTCTAGAATTCCATTTGTTGTTTGCAAAATAGAAAAACTTAATTTTTATTCCACGAAGTTATTGGAGGAGTCTGTAAAACACGTCAAAAGATAAATTAAAACAATTCTACTGTAGCTTGGTTGCAAATTCAGTGGTTACATTTTAAGAAAAAGTTTTTTGGCTTAAAGCACTCTGGTTTTCAACGGCTCAATTATACCGTATAAGTACAACGTTATTGTTTGTTACGCTGTAAAAATCTTACGCTAAATGTATTGCTTACTTGCTGTGTATTAGACATAATGAATATAGCCATAATGTGCAATCATAAAATTTGTTCTTTTTGTATTTGTATAAATTGCAATCGATACTAGTTTGCCAAACATTAAAAGCTTTTTCAATCGATTCATTTCCACAATAAAATATTAATATGTAAGTAATTTGATTATCCTCTTGTTGAAGTTATGTTTTTAGATTGTTTACTTGTCATATTTAATGTCAACGTTATGATACATGCGCAAACACTTTTATATATATTTTCTTTACATTATTTATAACGTTATAATTATAACGTAACATTGCGTTGCTCAAACTCACTAATATATATAATACTTTAATTACGGTATAAAAATCTTACCATACATAAATAATGATGTTTTACAATATACAAATATAGAATACAAAAAATAACATACACAAAAACGCATATATTAAAACAAAACATTGGTCAGCATGACTCTGCTGACTTCTAAAAGTAGACTTGGGGTCACAAAATAAATTAAAATTAGTAAATTATTTGCAAATTTACACATTCTACCGAGCGGATTATTGAAACCATAATTAGTAGTTCCGGACAATCGATCTCAGATAATTAAATTACGCAAGAACAACAAATCGGCTTTTTTGCGACGAAGCTTTAACAACGCGACGGTAGGTTGTACAGTGGAGCAATGTAACAGTAATCATAATTTACGACAATATGCTCGACTTATACGACAATAAACGACAAAATTTCTTTTGAATTCGTTTAATACTGCGGTTATGAATTTCATAAACAGGGCTCCAAACTGACGGAGCGTACTCTAAATGCACAATATTAAAGTTTTAGTGTACTGTGTACAAACCTTAACATTTATATGGCTCGATTGCACATGATGTTCAACAAATGTAAGTTTATGATCAGAAATGACAATTAAATATTTTATTTGTGTGACTTTGTTCAATAGTTAAGTGTTAATTACATACTTATAAAAATTTTTACTCAAAATTTTATGAAAACTTATTGAAAAACATTTATCAGCATTGAAGAACAATTTATTAATAAAACACCAAGTATTTATAGAATCTAAGTCCAGTTATAAAAGATGGCAGTCATTGAGAGATGATATTTTTCTACACAATTTTAAATCATCCGCTAATTAAAGAAATGACGATGAGTTAATATACTGTGGGAGATCATGAATGAAATGCAAAAATAAAATTGGTTTATAATGAGATCTTTGAGATTATTAATTTTTACACATTGCGTGCTCATGGCTCACACAATCTTTAAAAAATTGGTGTAGATAGAACTTGTATTTTAGATTCAAATGCATTTAAAATATAATTTAAAATATAATTTAAAATATTGTTTATAATAAAGTTAATTTCGTAAGTGTGGATCGCTGTTCACGAAATCCATGCTGCTTTTTCACTAAAATGCTTTTGCACGTTTATTGTAACTCACCAGCTATAATTTTATCAAATAATTTAGCGATAGCAGGTTGAATGCATATGCCTATAGTTTGTGATATCTGCTTTAGCTTTAAAAGGCCCCCCCGGTTAACATACATAGCATCAAAAAAACATATTTAGTAAGATTTTAACCTCCCCCTTTTCCACAGAGGGCAAAAAATAGCACTTTCTTGTATTTTTTTGCCATTTTTTTTGCCATTTATACTGTTGTTTTTTGTGACTTTATACCTTTCAAAATACCAAAATTCGGATTCTACGGAAAATTTTACATTGAGTAGGTATCCTGGGTATAATATTTTTATTAATTTGCAATGATTTGACTGACACGATTTATCGTATTTTTTACCAGACAAAAACAAATGAAGTATTTTTTTTTTTTCAAATTTTTAAATGACAGATTCGTATTCTTGGCATCAAAATTAATCAATAAACTTATTTTGATCAAAATCGGTAAAAGTAAAAAAAAAACTACTCTTATCAAACTTTTTTTACAATTTAAGACTATTTGCATTAAAAAACCAAAACTCAAAAACGGTTAGTAATAGAGACACTGAACAAACTCTATCATCTTCATAAGGATAAAATATATCAAATTAATCGGTTTAATTTTTTTTTTTTAATTCAATTCTTTTTTTTAGAAAAAACATGAAATTCGCATTATTGGCTGTCATTTTTAAATTGTTTAACTTTTTCAATTTTTATTTTTTTATTGGATAGGGTTTATCAAAAACTTTCTAATTATGTATAATAAATCAGCATATTCTATGCAATCAGAGGTGAAAAATGACAAAAAAGTAGAAAAATCAATTTTTAATAGTGGCGCAACTCGCAAAAATCTCAAAAAATTCATAAATGTAGATTTATTAGTTGCTCATTAAATAGCAAAATAAAATTTTATGCAATCGAACCTAAAATTAATTTCAACTTTTCTGGACTGTGGAAAATGGCAAAAAAGTTAAAAAAATGGTTTTTAGTAGTGACTCACCACTCGTAAAAATCTCAAAAAATTCATAAATGTAGATTTATCAATTGATCATTAAATAAAAAAATAAAATTTGATGCAATCTGAGGTTTAGATAACCTAAAATTAATTTCAACTTTTCTGGACCACCCAAAACCAAATGAATTTTTTTCGGGTTAGTATGACCTGCAAAACTGCTTTATTATACATCGTTGAAAAGCATTTGATAAAAATCCCTATCTAATAAAAATTGAAAACGTAGAACCATTTAAAAATAACAAACAATATTGTGAATTTTATGTTTTTTTCTAAAAAAAAGGGCTAAAATTTAAAAAAAATTAATCCAATTAATTTGATAGATTTCATCTTTTTGATGATGATGGAGTTTGTCCAGTGTCTCTATTACTAACCGTTTTTGAGATTTAGTGCAAAAAGTCTTAAAATTGTGAAAAAAAAATTGATGGGGGGTTTTTTGACCTTTACCAATTTTGATGAAAATTCGTTTACTGACTAATTTTAATGCCAGGAATACGAATCTGAAATTTAAAAATTTGAAAAAAAAAAACTTCATTTGTTTTTTGTCTGGTAAAAAATACGATAAATTGTGTTTTAAGCAGTAAAATCATTGCAAATTGATGAAAGAACCCAATGAACCCAGGATACCAACCGAATTTTGGTATTTTGAAAGCTTCATTATAAAAAACATTGAAAAGTAAGTGCAAAAACCTAAATAGAATAAATGCACTAATTTGACAGTAAAGAAGGAATGCCGTTTGGGCTTAAATTACAGTTAAGGTTCCCAATTTTCTTAAAAACATCAAAAAAACTAATTGAAAATTTTGAATGAATTGCGCTATTTTTAAATTTAAACAATGGATTTGGATGGGTTTGTTATCATAGACTGAAGAAAAAAAATCTGCAAAATTTAAACAAAGTCGTATCTATTGTTACAGGTTTGATCCTTATAATACATTGTAGCATTTAATTTCCTTTAGTCTTATTAACAAATCTTCAAAAATATTTAGATTAGTTTAAATTTTACTTTCAGTAAAATATATTGTTTGTATTGATGTGCACTGAGATTTTTGCACGTAGTACAAATAGATTGGAATTTCCTATAATCCGACAATAGTTTTGAAGATTTATAACGTTTATGTACAGATTTTTTTTTAGTTTAGTAAGTTAAATCAATTCTTTGCTAAACCTAACAGGAAAATTGCTTTCACGCCACAGTTTTTTAGGGACAAAACAATCAATAACATAATGGTTTACAGAGTAAAATACATCTAGACACATATCAACATTACAGTTATAAAAGAGCGCAGTTAACACTCAACAAATACTTATTGATTGCGTTGTAATTGGCAAATTTAAAATCATTAAAAACATAATTACGATTTAAAATTATGTTGGTATAGCATAAATCTAAAGCAAACACAAAACTACATAGGTGGCATTTGCTAATCTTTTTCACAATTTATCAATATGTGTGCTCTAGTTGAGATATTTGTCAATTCGTCTTTGTATCTATTTCATAATTAGGTAAACATACGGTTTTCAACATTTATAGTAAGTGAATTTTACCAACTACAGTTTGCAAAATCGGCACTAACTGATAGTGTGTTAGCATTTAACTTATTTAACTCATTGCACTTTTGACTACTTATGACAACTTATATATTATCCGCATACATATTATTCTATCTGACCTGTTGATATTAGTGGTATTAGTGGTGAATTGGATAGGTGTTCTTATATCCACATTCATGAGTTATTTTTGTAAATATGATTCTCACTAGCATTTGCGCGTGATAAATCAAAGAAGAGTGCTACCACAAATCTACTCTTGTCTAACAAATTATTGATAAATTGCAGTAGCAGTTAGATCTGTCCGCGCAAAATCCATGTTGCGCGTTTGTAAGTATGTTAAATTGGTGTTCATACGCAGAAATCCTGTTTGCAGCAGATTTTTTGATAATATTATAAAAATTACTTAATAGATATAGGTCTATAATTACTTGCATTTGTAGGATTACTTTTTTTTAAATAGGAATAACGTTACCGATTAAAATCACAGCTAATTGCCGAAAGAGTCATTTTTGCTCTCCAGTTGGTGGTCTGTATAAACATATTATACAGATTCCAGAATGACATTTCAATTAAATATTATTCAATGTTAGTATAAGGTTTATAATATTTTCAAAGGTTGGCTTCAATTGCACTCATCCAATTTTCACTTAAATAGAATAAAATACGTGTGGTATTATTTTATTTAAATCTATAATTAATTCTAGCATTTTTTATTACGTAGTTTTTGTATATAAGCGTGAAATAAACTAACTTGATGAACTTTTTTCGTTCATATGCGCACTTGGCATAACTCAAAGTTAACATTACTGTCACTTGGGGTAGAGGTTCCAGTATTGGAATTTAGCGGTGCTCTTATATTTGTTTTAGATCAATATAAAACTTAATAATTTAAACAAATTGCTCTGTTGTTTAACTAAATAGTATTATTTAGCAATAATTAAATAAATAATAAATTTAAAACAACTGCGTTGTCAACAAAATATGTAGGTATAAATGGGTGTTATTAAATTATAAATATAATATTAAAACGTTCAATATTTTTACATAAAAAATAATTTGTAGCTTTTAAACGTTTTTACATATATTTGCTTCTTATTATTTAACAAAAATAAAACTTATGAGTTTCTGGAAATCAATAAAAAAGCTTTTTATTGCGCTTATTTATGAAAAAAAATATAAATAATTTGACTAATAATTTTATTTTAAGTTGGATGGCCATTGCTTAAGGTAATAAATATTTAATTAACCAATAATAATAAAACTTTAAACTTCCGGATATCCGAAAAATATTTGTTTAAAAACGGAAAATGTAAAATATAGCAAAATTAAATGATTCAGTTTTTTGTCTGACACAACCTTATTTATGAACGGATCCGCAATGTTTTTGCTAATAATTGTTTCTATTTAACTAATAAATAGGAATACAATTTTAATTTTCCGGATATCTCGGGGGAAATTAGTTTAAAAACGGAAAATGTAAAATATAGCAAAAATAAATGATTTCGTTTTTTGTCTGACACAATCTTGTTTATGAACGGATCCGCAATGTTTTTGCTAATAAATGTTTCTATTTAACTAATAAATGGGAATACATATTCAATTTTTCGGATATCTCGGGGGAGATTGGTTTAAAAACGGAAAATGTAAAATATAGCAAAAATATATGATTCAGTTTTTTTGGCTGACACAACTTTATTTATGAACGGATCCGCAATGTTTTTACTAATAATTGTTTCTATTTGACTATTAAATGAAAATAAAATTTTAGTTTTCCGAATATCTCAAGGGAAATTGCTTTAAAACCGGAAAATGTAAAATATAGCTAAAATAAATTATTCAGTTTTTTTTTTGGCTGACTCAACCTTATTTATGAACGGATCCGCAATGTTTTTGCTAATAGTTGATTCTATTTAACTAATTAAAGGTAATATAATTTCATATTTCCGGATATCTCAGGGGAGATTGGTTCAAAAACGAATAATGTAAAATATAGCTAAAATAAATGATTCAGTTTTTTGGCTGACACAACCTTATTTATAAACGGATCAGCAATGTTTTTGCTAATAATTGTTTCTATTTAACTAATGAATGGGAATACAATTTAAAATATAGCTAAAATAAATGGTTCAGTTTTTTGGCTGACAAAACCTTATTTATGAACGGATCCGCAATGTTTTTACTAATAATTGTTTCTATTTAATAACCAATAAATGGTAATATAATTTCAATATTCCGGATTTCTCAGGGGAAATTGTTTCAAAAACGGAAAATGTAAAATATAGCTAAAATAATTTATTCAGTTTTTTGGCTGACACAACCTTATTTATGAACGGATCCGCAATGTGTTTGCTAATAATTGTTTCTATTTAACTAATAAATCGTAATATAATTTCAATTTTCCGGATATCTCAAGGGAGATTGGTTCAAAAACATAAAATGTAAAATATAGCTAAAATAAATGATTCAGTTTTTTAGCTGACAACCTTATTTATGAACGGATCCTTAATGTTATTGCTAATAATTGTTTCTATTTAACTAATAAATGGTAATATAATTTCAATTTTCCGAATATCTTTGGGGAGATTGGTTCAAAAACGGATAATGTAAACTATAGCTAAAATATATGATTCAGTTTTTTGGCTGACACAACCTTATTTATGAACGGATCCGCAATGTTTTTGCTAATAATTGTTTTTATTTAACCATTAAATGAAAATATAATTTCAATTTTTCAGATATCTCAGGGGAAATTGGTTTAAAAACGGAAAATGTAAAATAAAGCCAAATTAGTTTGTTGAGTTTTTAACTAGCACAATCTTTTTTATTGCCGGATTCCTAGTTAACTATTAATTAGTTTCACACAAGATATTTTTTATAACAAATTAAAAAGTCATCAATTTGTAGGCATAAATTTAGTTTTTAGAAAATACTTGATGTTTTAGCTTTAAAACGGTTTATTCAATTTTGTAATAAAATTTTGGAATACCCTGAATTTAAGAGTTTTAACAGTGATGTGTAAAATTATAATAAATAAAAACATTTTTTTTTTAAATAATTATATTAGTAATATTTTTGTTTGGATGGTTTACTGATAGGTTAGTACTAGTAGTTTTAGAATAATGATAATTGTAAGTACATGTTTTTATTAGTGATGCCGCCGGATCCACTTTTGTGCCAACCAGTGTAACGTTTTCATTTTTTTTGTAAATATGCAAACTCAAGATTATAAAAAAACTTTTAGCAGTTTATAAATGGATTACTTATTTATTTGTGTATATATATATAGGTAATTAAAAAATTCACTAATAATTGACTATAAATAAAACTATTATCTCAGCTGCAATAAAATAATCTTTACAATTTAAAGACATAAACATAACTTTTTCAAGATATAATATCAAAATATTGTCTGATATCATGAAATTTATTTTGTTACAAAAAAGGGCATTCATAAGTAAAATAAGTAGTATCTAAAATACATTTTTATGTATATTATTAAATTTGTAAATTCTTATACCAGCTTTTATTGCTAAACCATAATATTTTACTCTTAATTTATAATTAAAATTAAAACCTAATCACTTTATTAAATTCAGAGAAGCATAATTAACTAATTTAAATAATAAAAAACCAAAATTATGTAAGTGTACTTATTTGACATTTAAATTGATCAGTTTTATAATTTGATTTGTGAATTATAATTTTATTTTATTTAGAACAAGATTATAAGTTCGGTCTCTTTTATTCTAAAAAGGTTTAATTTTTTTGCAGTCGTAAAATATATTATCATGACAGCCGTCTTCGGTATTTTATTTATACATCGGTCATAATAACGTAAAAAAATCCTCACAATATTTTAAAAAGCAGTTATTAAATTAAAGTAATTAATTTATCGGCATCTTAAATGTACTGTTTTATAATGCATTTTTGAATAATTTGCTATGATAATTTGTAATACACTTCTATTACTAACACGTGTTAAAAAAAGTTCATTCAAATACACACTGTCCGTCACTTTGATTTATTATATGGCTGATTCTTAGTGCTTCTTTTAAAGTTTATTTCTGTTGTACTTGTTTTGTTATAATGCTTAAAAATTTCATTCTTGAATATTATGCTGTATTATCATGGAACTTGTATGCTAATGATTACTCTCATGATCATTCTTCAAATTATTTTAAAATTTTAATTAATTTATCTGGTACTTTAAAACGTCTAGATATTATTATGCAACGCTTACTTTTTAAATAGTAAATAATAAAAAAGTTTTTTTTTTATTTTATAAATATGTAGCTATAAATATAATATAAAAATGCACTAATGCATAATAATTAATTACAAGCTGTTTCTTGACAATACTGATAGAATTTATTTTGATATATAAATATTTGTAGTTTTAAAATTATCTTTTCTTATTAAACTTGTAGGTGTTCGACAATTTTTTGTTCAAAAATATTCTTTTTCCGGAAATTTGAAACTTGAGTTCCATATGTTAGTTAAATAGAAACAATTATTGCTTAACACATTGCGGTTTTTTTCTTAATTAAGGTTGTGTTAGCCGAGAAATTCAATTAACTAGTTTAGTTAAACTTTACATTTTCCGAAACCATAAATAGCAAAAACATTGCAAATCCTTTCTCAAATAAGGTTTTGTTAGCCGAAAAACTGAATCAATTATTTTAGCTATATTTTACATTATCCTTTTTTGAACCAATCTCACCTGAGATATCCATAAAACTGAATATATATCTTCATTTAATAGTTAAATAGTAACAATTATTAGCAAAAACATTGCTAATCCGTTCATAAATAAGGTTGTGTCAGCCAAAAAACTGAATCATTTATTTTTGCTATATTTTACATTTTCCGTTTTTAAACTAATCTCCCCCGAGATATCCAGAAAATTGAAATTGTATTCTCATTTATTAGTTAAATAGAAACAATTATTAACAAAAACACTGCGGATCCGTTCATAAATAAAGTTGTGTCAGCCAAAAAACTAAACCATTTATTTTAGCTATATTTTACATTTTCCGTTTTTAAACCAATTTCCTCTGAGATATTCGGAAAACTGAAATTATATTTTCATTTAATAGTCAAATAGAAACAATTATTAGCTAAAACATTGCGGATCCGTTCATAAATAAAGCTGTGTCAGCCAAAAAACTGAATCATTTCTTTTAGCTATATTTTAATTTATCCGTTTTTGAACCAATCTCTCTTGAGATATCCGAAAAATTGAAATTATACTTTTATTTATTAATTAAATAGAAACAATTATTAGCAAAAACATTGCGGATCCGTTCATAAATAAGGTTGTGTCAGCCAAAAAACTGAATCATTTATTTTAGCTATATATTACATTTTCCGTTTTTGAACCAATCTCCCCTGAGATATCCGGAAAACTAAAAGTGTATTTCCTTTTATTAGTTAAATAGAACCGATTATTATCAAAAACATTGCGGATCCGTTCATAAATAAGGTTTCGTCGGCCAAAAAACTGAATCATTTATTTTAGCTATATTTTACATTTTCCGGTTTTAAAGCAATTTCCCCTGAGATATCCGGAAAACTGAAATTATATTTTTATTTATTAGTTAAATAAAAACAATTATTAGCAAAAACATTGCGGATCTGTTCATAAATAAGGTTCTGTCAGCCAAAAAACTGAATCATTTATTTTTGCTATATTTTACATTTTCCGTTTTTAAACTAATTTCCCCCAAGATATCTGGAAAATTAAAATTGTATTCCCATTTATTAGTTAAATAGAAACAATTATTAGCAAAAACATTGCGGATCCATTCATAAATAAGGTTGTGTCAGCCAAAAAACTGAATCATTTATTTTAGCTATATTTTACATTATTCGTTTTTGAACCAATCTCCCCTAATATATCCAAAAAATTGAAATTATATTACCTTTTATTAGTTAAATAGAATCAATTATTAGCAAAAACATTGCGGATCCGTTCATAAATAAGGTTGTGTCAGCCAAAAAACTGAATCATTTATTTTAGCTATATTTTACATTTTCCTGTTTTAAAGCAATTTCCCCTGAGATATCCGGAAAACTGAATTTATAATTTCATTTAATAGTCAAATAAAAACAATTATTAGCAAAACCATTGCGGATCCGTTCATAAATAAGGTTGTGTCAGCCAAAAAACTGAATCATTTATTTTTGCTATATTTTACATTTTCCGTTTTTAAACCAGTCTCCCCCGAGATATCCGAAAAATTGAATATGTATTCACATTTATTGGTTAAATAGAAACAATTATTAGCCAAAACATTGCGGATCCGTTCATAAATAAAGTTGTGTCAGCCAAAAAACTGAATTGTTTATTTAAGCTATATTTTTCATTATCCGTTTTTGAACCAATTTCCCCTGAGATACCCGGAAAACTGAAATTATATTTTTATTTAATAGTCAAATAGAAACAAATATTAGTAAAAACATTGCGGATCCATTCATAAATAAGGTTGTGTCAGCCAACTAAACTGAATAATTTATTTTTGCTATATTTTACATTTTCCGTTTTTAAACAAATCTTTTTCGGATATCCGGAAGTTTAAAGTTTTATTATTATTTTTTAATTAAATATTTATTAGCTTCAGCAATGGCCATCCAACCTTAAATAAAATTATTAGTCAAATTATTTAGATTTTTTTTTTTTCATAAATGAGCGCAATAAAAAGCTTTTTTTATTGATTTCCAGAAATTCAAAAGTTTATTTCTATTTGTTAAATAATAAGAAGCAAATATATGTAAAAACGTTTAAAAGCTACAAATTATTTTTTATGTAAAAATATTGAACGCTGTTTTAATATTATATTTATAATTTAATAACACCCATTTATATCTACATATTTTGTTGACAACGCAGTTGTTTTAAATTTATTATTTATTTAATTATTGCTAAATAATACTATTTAGTTAAACAACAGAGCAATTTGTTTAAATTATTAAGTTTTGTATTGATCTAAAACAAATATAAGAGCACCGCTAAATTCCAATGCTGGTACGCATGTTGATGATTTAGCTGGGCGATGCTTGAGTGAGAGCGGGGGTTCACAAATGTACTTCTTAAACGAATCCGTAGCCGTAGCTAAGTTCAGCCACGTGTTTATAGACGGTCAGGTGGGTCAGGTAAACTTAACTTTGTACAGACTGTTTTGTTTTATTATGGCTTGGCTATGGTGTGAGGAGGTTTCACGTTAGAGGCCTGCGTAATATATTTTTGGAATTTAATTAGGATATAAACTTTTAATTATATTTATTGAAAGAAACATTATATTATACCGAACTAAACTATTAATTTTATTAGCTAATTTACAACTAGCATTGATTGTTACATTTTCGTGGACTGCCGGGTTCGGAGCGTGACTTCATATTTATATGGCTGAAACACAGTATCAGCATAATTGTAACAAAACACATCTCGGAACGCAGCTGCATAATTGAGTTGTCTTTATTTTACGAATAATCTACCAGGTGGATAGATGTTATGTCAGCAAGAATAATGTTACAAATTAACAATATTATAATCTAACATTAATATAATATAACATCTGCACGGAGTTGGTGATAATCACAAGCAAAGGAAGTCTTATATTAAGGATACGATTTTTTTATGCATTACAACGCAAAATTTCTTAGGCAAACTTATAAAATAGTATCTTGCCAAAATGAATATAACACAATGCAATGGCCAGCTAGAAGTACTAATGTTAATCCCATAGAGCACTGCTGGGGCACACCGAATCAACAGTTTAAAACACAAGTGCCACTCAACCTTTAAGAGCTTGGTTAAAAATAGAAGAAATTTTGAGAAAATATTGACCAAAATAAAATTACAGAGCTGATTGTGAGTATGCGTCATTGTTGCAAAGCAGATATTTAAGCAAAAAGCATTAATAGTTAATAAATAGTTATTAATGTGTGTGTTAAATTTTGTTTATGAAAAATTTAAAGTTTCTTTACATTTAAAAAAATAGTGATGCGTTTATTTCTTTTGTCAGTGTAATATTCAGATAAGCGTCAGTTAAAAAGTTATCATTTTTAAATGGCGTTGAATTAAATTAATTTGCTGCGTTTGGATATATTCCAACAAGTTTGACTTTGGCATAGTCTAATTCAACTTCACACTTTTTAAACAAACGCTAGTGTTGTCTACGTTGTTCTAAAATCACATGTTGTGTATCAACTTTTTTAATTGTATATTGTGCACAATAGCCTTGTAATGCACATCCGATACAGTTAATAACTTTCCTGTAGCTTTTTTGAAGAAATAAATTCTAACCAATTTTTTACTTGCAGGATAAATCGTGCGTGCTTGGGAGTCAAACTCATAAAATGCACTACCTAATCCGTGTCAAAATTCCTAATTCTAACACTTCTTGTTATTGATATTTACCCAACACTACAGTAAAATACTCGATCGCATATCAGCTTACAGTACTTCTTGTTAATTAGTAATAAAATAGGTATTCTTACTTCATGTAGTTTACAGTTTACACTTAAAATATATAAGGAGCTTTTTTTCTAACAAATACGCTATTTTGAGATCATTCACAATTTATGATATACAATACATTATAATAAAAAAAAGTTTTGTAGCTTTAAATAAAAAGAAATTTAATTTTGAAAATTGAATAAAAGGAAAGGACTTTTTGAAAGCAAACAGTTGTATATTGCATTTTGAAATAAAATTGACTCAGAAAAACTTTAATTTAATTTTAATTGCAGCAACATTTTTATAGCAGATACAATTTACTTTGTTTTTTTCTAGTATATCTTAAGTATGGTTGTTGTTTAAAAAAATAAAATAATGACTTTTAGTTTTACTTGATTTTCTCAAAAACCCTGTATCTGATCAAAATTTATCAAGAGACAGAAAGGTTTTCAAATTAAATTTTCCACAAAGAGAAAAAAATAAATTTAGCTAAAAATTAAATAGGTTAAACATCTAAAGAATCTTAAAAAACTATCATCCTCAAAACTTTTTTTATTCAAACTTTAACAGATTGTGTAAATAAGAAATAAACTAATTTGTACAAAAAATTGTTACAAAATATTAAAAATTAAAGCGGTTAATTAAAAACAATCAAAAATTTCTGTATTTAATATTAATCTAATAAAGTAGTATATTATATTTAATAAATTCCGAGTTATAGCTTTTTAAAGTTTACAGAAATTTCACTCAATCTGCTTTTAGTTTCTAGCATTCAGTTTATGACTAGTTAATTTGAGACACCATGTATAAAAAATTCTAATATTTTAAACATACCCAGTTTTTCCAACAGTCTTTTATAGAAATGATTATTTTTGTAATTTTTTTATCTTTTGTAATAATAATAATAATAATACTAGTCATTATTTATAATTAATATTAACGTTTTGATATTTTTCAGTTTTACCTTATTGTTGAGTGGCAATTTTTTTTCTTCGGGATACTCAAAAATAGCTTTTTTTTATTTTAACTCGTATAAAACCCGTTTGACACTGTCTATAATTATGTCTTGAATTATATATATATATATATATATATGTTTGACTGGGCACGAGTTTGGCGAGATTTTACCACGAGTTTGGAGATATTTCAAGTTTGAGCATATCCCCAAACTTGAAATCAGTTTATTGCAATTTAACAACTAATGTATAAGCTAATCATTGCATTTTGGAGATCCAGTCGACATAAATACATCACATTACACTTGGATTACAATAAATTGCAAATATTTTTGAATTTGTTTAAATTATTTTAATTTATACGTGTTTGAGGATATTTATCGCCAAAATCGTGTAACGGATATTTGTATAAAATATATACGATTTCCGTATATTAGTATAAATTCAGTTTTTAGTTTAAACCAAAGGTGGAGCTAGGGAATAGATAATATAATAATAAAGTTTCTAAAATATTCTTGATTTTGTTTTCGTAAGGAATAACAGTTTGTAAGAATGACGTCATAAGATTTCTTTGTAGAATTTATATTTGATATATCAGTCGGAAATTCATTACAATAACAGTATATATTTTTTATACATGTCGTATTATCTTAATTGCAAGTATTAAGAAATAAAATTATAAATTTAAATGTAATTCAGTAACCACAGGTTTTTAAAAATGTCTTGTACACTAGTAATGTAAATAATACTGAATTTCATATTGGAGGCGGTACAATGACATTCATATATAATGTTGTATGAATAAAATAAAATTCAGTAAACAGGAATTCTTCAGTATGTCGGTTATAATAATAATACATAATGAGATTCATAATGGAGGCAACACACTTATAACATTAATGTTCACAATATTCAATAATTTTAATTAAATTTCGTAAATAGGTCATTTACAATGATAAAGTCAGAATAACAAATTTCTTTTGGATGCGGCAATAATAAAATAAATATACACAATATTTAATGATTTTATTGAAATTTGGTATACAGAGATGTTTCAGTATGCCAATTACAATGAAAATAACATATATGTACACTTATTCAATGATTGTATTGAAAGTTGGTATATAAGGATGGTTAAGTATGCTAATTACAATGATAAAATCACAATAACAACATTTTGTTGGAGGCGGCAATAATAAAATAAATAAAAACAACATTCAACGATATTAATAAAATTTGATATACAGGGATGTTTAAGAAGGCCAATTACAATGATAAAATCAGTACATAAAAATTCTTATCGGAGGCGGCAATAATAACATGAATGTACACAACATCTATGATTTCAATAAAATTTTGTAAACAGAGATGTCATAGTATTTCAATTTCAGTGATGAAGTCAATATACTAAAATTCTTGTTGGAGGCAGCAATAATAACATAAATATAAACAACATTCAATAATTTCAATTAAAGTTGGTACACAAGGATGTTAAAGTATGAAAACTACAACGATAAAGTCAAAGTAACAAAATTATTGTTAAAGACGGCAATAATAAAATAAATATACCCAATACTAAATGATTTTATTGAAATTTGGTATACAAAGATGCTTCAGTATAACAATTTCAATGATAAAATCAGTGTGTGTGTGTCTTGTTGGAGGCAGCAATAATAACATGAATGTGTTCAACATTCTAGGATTTTAATAAAATTTGATATACAGGGATGTTTAAGTAAGCCAGTTACAATGATAAAGTCAAAATAACAAAATTCTTGATGGAGGCGGCAATAATAAAATAATTATACACAACATTCAATGATTTTAATGAAATTTGGTATACCGGAGTGTTTAAGTATGCCAATTACAATGAAAAAATCAGTATACCATAATTCTTGTTGGAGGCGGTATTAATAACATAAATGTACACACATTCAATGATTTTAATAAAAGTTAGTATATAAGGATGCTTAAGTATGCCAATTACAATGATAAAGTCAAAATAACAAAATTCTTGTTGGAGGCGGCAATAATAAAATAAAAAACACAACATTCAACGACTTTAATAAAATTTGGTATACAAGGATGTTTAAATGTGCCAATTACAATGATACAATCAGTATACCAAAATTCTTGTTGGAAGCGGAAATAATAACATGAATGAACACAACATTCAATGATTTCAAAAAAGTTGGTATACAAGGACGTTAAAGTATGCCAGTTACAACGATAAAGTCAGAATAACAAAATTCTTGTTGGAGGCGGCAATAACAAAATAAATAAACACAACATTCAATGATTTTAATAAAATTTGGTATGCAGGGATGTTTAACTACAATGATAAAATCAGTAGATAAAAATTCTTATTGTAAGTGGCTATAATAACATGAACCTACACAGCAATCTAGGATTTTATTGAAATTAGGTTTACAAGGATATTTAAGTAAGCCAGTTACAATAATAAATTCAAAATAACAAAATTCTTATTGGAGGCGGCAATAATAAAATAATTATACACAAAATTCAATAATTTTAATGAAATTTGATATACCGGCATGTTAAAGTATGCCAATTACAATAAAAAAATCATTATAGCAACATTCTTGTTGGAGGCGGCAATAATAACTTAAATGTACACAACATTCAATGATTTTAATGAAATTTGGTATACCGGTCTGTTTAGGTATGCCAATTACAATGAACAAATCAGTATACCAAAATTCTTGTTGGAGGCGGCAATAATAACATAAATGGACACACATTCAATGATTTTAATGAAAGTTAGTCTACAAGGATGTTAAAGTATGCCAGTTACAGCAATAAAGTCAGAATAACAAAATTCTTGTTAGTGGCGGCAATAATAAAATATATATACACAGTAGTCAATGATTTTATTGAAGATTGGTATACAAATTTGCTTTAATTTGCCAATTACAATGATAAAATCAGTGTACAAAATTTTTTGTTGAAAGCGGCAATAATAACATAAATGTACACAACATTCTAAGAAATAATTGAAATTTGGTATACAGAGATGTTTAAGTAAGCCAGTTACAATGATAAAGTCAAAATAACAAAATTTTTGTTAGAGGCGGCAATAATAAAATGATTATACACAACATCCAAAAATGTAAATAAAATTTGATATACCGGCATGTTTAAGTATGTCAAAACAATGAAAAAGTCAGTAAACAAAAAAATTTCTTGGAGGCCGCAATAATTACATAAAACTACACAAAATTTAATGCTTTTAATGAAAGTTGGTATACAAGGATGTTTAAGTATGCCAATTATAATGATAAAGTCAAAATATCAAAATTCTTGTTGGATGCGGCGCAATTATAACATTAACGTACACAACATTCTTTAAATTTAATAAATGCCAATTACAATAATAAGGTCAGAATAACAAAATTTTTATTGGAGCCGGCAATAATAACATAAATGTACACAACATTCAACAATTTTTATTAAATTTGGTAGACAGAGATGTTTAAGTATGCCAATTACAATGATAAAGTCAGAATAAAAAAATTATTTTTGGAGGCTGCAATAATTCACATTTAATGACTTTAATGAAGTTTGGTAGACGAGAATATTTAAGTATTCCAATTATAATGGAAAAGTCAGTATACCAAAATTCTTGTTGGAGGTGGCAATAATATCATAAATGTATATAACATTCCATTATTTTAATGAGAGTTGATAGACAAAGTATTTATTAAGTAGACCAATTACAATTATAATTTTAAAATACAAAAACCTTGTCAGAGGCGGCACTATTATAACATAAATGTACAAAGTTTTTTGATAAAAGTTGTTGTGTGTTAAATAATTTTACTAAACAGTCATTTTAAACTATTCCAAATATGCTTTGTAAAGAATATAGACTTTAATATAAAGTTTTATGTTATTCCTAAAATTTTACTGATATTGTTTTGCTAATTTCTAAGTTTGTAGGTAATAATGAAACTAGAAGACAAATGTATTCAAATTTTAAATTTAATTGAATTTAAAATGAAATGTAATGATCTATTTTGATGACGTATGTTATTGAAGTTTATCCATGCTTTAATCCAATATGTCTGTAAATTAAGTTAATTTGTGGTATCGATTATGATTTGTTTTGTAGGAGTATAATAATATTGTAAAAATTCATTCATTTCAAAACAATAATGAGTAGTGAGTAATATTATTTATCCGATGATATACTTTAAGTTTATAATTGTAACTAAAGCACCAGAAAATATGTTTTAAATTTCTTAGTCTTAATGCATATCTATTTATAATGTTATAAGCCTGCAAACTTGACCTTGCTCTACTATTGAAAAGGGTTCAACGATATTCATTCATAGAATACAAAAACATTTTTTTATGGCTTTCCGTTCTCACATTCCTGTTAAGATAATACATTTTGAATGTTATAGTTGGTAAGAAATATTCCCAATAATAATCGATGATAATATAACACCAATTTTAAATATATTTACTACATAAAACTTGATTTATATAATTATTATTGTTAAATTTTGTTGAGTCATTGTACTAGTACCACTAGTGTTTGAATAGAAGTATATGATAAATAATCAATTCAATTACATTTTATTGTCTATATTTATCAAATAAATCACTGATACACTGGCTGACATAGAATTTCAAAAATGATTATAACTTGTAAGATATTTTTATAAATAAATAAATAATAGAATGTTCTATACTACAAGAAGGGAAATAACATTAAGTAAATAAAAACAAAAATGTTATTATTTGGAAAAAATATATAAAAGCAAGTTATAAAATATCATAAAATAATGTAATAATATAAAAGCTATTAAAACTATTCAAACATTAGTTTGAAGATATCGCCAAAGATGTGTGACAATATAAACAGTAGTTAGCGAATATCGTCAAACAAGTGCTACTTATTAAAATCATTAGTTTGGAGATATCGTCAAAGAAGTGCGAATATATAAGCGGTAGTTTGGGGATATCGTCAAACAAGTGCTACTATAAAAAGCATTAATTTGGAGATATCGTCAAAGAAATGCGATAATATAAGCGGTAGTTTGGGGATATCGTCAAACAAGTGCTAATATAAAAAGCATTAGTTTGGGGATATTGTCAAACAAGTCTCACTATAAAAACCCTAGTTTGGAGATATCGCCAAAAAAATGTATATAAATTAACACAAGTTTGAAGATATCCCCAAAGAAGTATAACTACATTAACACAAGTTTAGGCATAGCGCTGTACTCGTGTTGTTGTATATATCTTGTTTATAACAAATAAAAGTACATTAATAATAAAAAATAAAGAATATATATATAGAAAAACACGAACATGGCGCTATACCTAAACTAATTTAACCGTTTGTTTTTTATAACAAACATAATTAAATTATGATATTTATCAAAAATAAAAACATTTTATATTAATAAACAAATTATTTTACTCAATTTGTTTATTAATTTTAATTGTTACATTTTATTTTTTAATTTTTTAACAAAAACTATACTAGTTGTAAATTGTTAAGATCAATTTATAACACGGTAATTACTAATATTTATAACAATTCATTATATTTTTTTAATAGTATTAGTAATACCATTTACTATGATTTTAAATATTAAATATGTCTGCAACAAAAAGAAATAACCAAATAACTGTTTTATATCATGTTGTGCCATCTATTATAGATTTGTTAAAGTTATATATCCTCAAACTTGTCACAAGTTTGGAGATATTTTCTAATTTTACAAAAACCTAATTTAAAAACAAATTAGAAGCAAACAGAAGAAACCAAAGGTAACATATGTTACAATTATTGTTAATTTAAGTAATGTCGAACTCGTGCTCTTCCGTATATATATATATATATATATATATATATATATGTATATATAATTTTTGTTAGAATTTGTGCAATAATTCCATATATAAAATTTATATCCTGTATGACACTGTAAATAATTCTTTATATAATTATAAAACCACGCATGCGCCTTATCTATGATCTGTCAAATCATGTTAATATTTATTACACTTTGCAGGTTATGTCATTTGTTTTGAATTGATTATTGCTGCAGTTAGTTATACAATTAATGAAAATAATAAAAAATGAAAGCAGAACAAATTAAAAAAGTGGTAGCAATTGCTATATGTGGAGCTGCAGTGGTAAAATTGAAAAAAAAAAATAGAAAATACAAAATAATATGCGCACATCACGTTCGCGTCGATTATAGATGGGAAAATAGAACATGTTCTAATTTTTCAAAATATAATTGTGACCTTGATATTTGTGTGTTTTACAGACGTGAATGATCTGATCTATAATTATAAATATATAATTCAAGGCATAATTATGGACAGTGTCATACGGGTTTAACTGAAGTTTTTGCCTTCAAATTATCTTCTTTCTTAATAAATAACCTTTTTATTGTACTGATGTTCAGAAGCTTTTTACAATTGGTATTACTCATTTTTTTTATATTATGGATGGTCCAGTTTGTTTTTCACTTCTCTTACCTTACTCAGCACGTTTCAAAATCTTTTTTTTTTAGTATTTTACTAATTTTTTTATATTTTTTTTATTAAGTCAAATAATTGATATGCCGGCATATACGGTGTCTTCTGACAGGGAATATAATTGTTATACTATTTACATTTTTTGGCGTTATGGTATAGACAAAAATACCTAGTTTGTACCACATAACAGTTTTTGTTTTGACCAGCGCATCTATCATCAAAAATCGTAAAGTTTGCATATGCTTTGGAAATTCCAATTTGCTTACAAAAACCAGTTATAGCTAAAGTTCATTTGCTCCTCTGCTGAATTTGTTTGCACTCCAGGTATAAAAAATTGAAGATTGGCAATTTACGTCTGCACAAATTATAGTTGATTGCTTGTTAATTTATTATTAATATGTTCAATAGAAATGTATATAACTGAATATATAGTCACTTTTATTTTTTTAATACTAAAACTTATTTAAAACAATTCCTAGAATTGTATCCCGTTTACTCATATTTAAGTTTTTGAGGTTATACTGTACGTCAGCAACAAAAAATTGTAATTTAAAGTTGAAATACATATAATTATTTACAAATGTGTTAACCTAGTTACAATAACAAAAAAAAATGATAAAAATTAAGTAGTAATAACTAAATTTATTCAATTACAAGTAGTTTTATTTTAATCTGGTAGATATTCTATTGTAAATTAGGTAGGCTTCTAAGCCAACCAGAGCATTGTTTTCCAGTTGCAACAACTACAACTGGAGTCTTAACGCAAACCAACTATAGTTTATAAAGTTGTACTTTAGTCTATCTAGATCACAGACTGCAGGAATCGCAAGCGCTGGATTTTTAACAATGATGTTTATATTTTTGCAAAATATTTTGTAAAAATAAGCATAGTTAATAATAAAATGAGATATTTTTGTTATACATTTTGTTCAATTTTGTTATAATTAATATAGATGGTAAGTAAAGTTGTTTAGATTTGGATCAGGTGTAGTGGCTTTTTCTTGCTTGCAATTTACTAATGAATTTGTATACAGCAGCTCGATGTTTCATAGTTCTTTTTTGGGCATTTATTTTAAAGCAATTTCTGACATACGTTTTCTAATTTTTTGCAAACGATATTTTATTTGTTTTTTGAGTTTTTGTAATCTAACAATTGGATTATAATTTGGAATTATACGTTTAGGAACTTTAACTAATACTAAATGCTACAGTTTTTAGTTTTGTACCATTTTGTTCGGTACAAGAAAGAATTATTTTCTATTTTCAGTGCTTCTTACTGGTTGCACCTCAAACTTAACCTCACTTTTTTATAGACAAAATAACTGACAGTAATTCTTTTTATCTTTGCCTTTTATGCAATAGCATTTGTTTTTCTTGATGCCATTGTTTTTTTCAGATACAGTAACTGTCCCAAAAATATCCTCCATGGCACAAAAACAATAAATAAAGAAATACAGATTTGTTGCAAACTTGAACGTACAATAAAAACGCTGAAAATTGTATTGACAGAAATTGCATATTGAAAATAATGTTTTGCATAGTAAGTTTTTAAAACTCAAACTTTAAATTTACTTTAAAATTGATAGAATGCGTTTTGATTGTAAATTTTGCTGAAAATAAGCAGAATTTTACATAGCAATTAGAACCACCTAAAAAGTTAAAATTTGTCGAAACTGCGTTTTAGAAAAAAGCTCTTCATATACAATATCAATAAAAAATAAAAAAGTTTTATTTACCATTTTTTGTTATTGTTTAAAATAAATTCAGAAAATTATTATATTTTATTTACTTTATTTACAACTAAATATGATATCCGTTTTTTTTTTTTTATTATTATTATGTTTTTTACGGCTATTTTACATCGCCACAGTAAGTCTACGACTTGTTTAAAGTGGTTTGATGGGACCAACAGCTTAATACGTGACTTCCGAACCACGCTGGTGGATAAAGAGCAAGTTATCATTTTCAGTCATATTTCGGGGATCGAACCCCGGACTGCTCGCATGATATGCAAGTGCTCTACCATTGAGCTATCACACCAATTAATGTATTTTATATATTTTGTAAGATATGCAACCTCGGATAAAATACCGTTCATGAGATATACATATATGGTATTCACACAAAAATTTATAAACGTTTATATTACGTAAATTCTGTTCTTAATCACAATAGTATAGTGAGTAATACAGATATGTATAAGTAATATGTTTATAACAATTGTAGAATAAATGCTATCATAGTTTTATTAATAATTTAATTAATATTTTGACGTGCATACACCATCTACATGTCATGAACAATATATTTTCACAGGCTGCGTATCTTAGTATAATTGTTAATGAACGCTAGAATATAAAATAGCGTTACAAAAACTTTCAATATCATATTCAATACAAATGTTATGATAAACACATCGACGAAAATTCATTATGTTTCTTGAACATAAGCAAGCCTACTTTGTTGGAATTTATTGAGTATCAATAACACCAACTTAGTTGAAATTTGAAGTGCAATGGATTTAGTACTCCTCCTCCAAAAGACCCAGCAATTACAAAATTACGGCTAAGAACGCAATCGATATTTATTTGAAAATTGCAACCTTAGTAATCTGAATTAAAATAACATTAATGAATAATTGATTAAGACTTAAAAAACCACAATATTTTATCAACTTTAATTTATTACATTTTTATTTATTTTAATTACTTTATCAGTTTTTCTTGTCATTTTTTTAGTGTAAAAATAATATAGAGAAATAGTGTTGCATCAACATTATTTAACTTGAAATAAATACGTATATGCAATTTATCAAATATAGCTTTAATAATGTTACTTCATAATTTATAGAGACAAATTTAAATTTCAGAGAAAAGTTAAACAGGCAAGTGAACGAGATTTCAGATATCAAGTAAGTTGTAATTTTCTATTTACAAATAAATATGTTAATGATTTATTGTAGAGTATAATGCGAAACTTGGTCAGACGTTATGTTACTGTAGAACAACGTAAGGCTGAAAATCAAGGAGTAACTGAAGACGATGTAAATGAAATTAAACAAGATATATCTGCATTCCGTTTCGAACTGATAGAAATTCTTAAAAACTCTGGAATGAATACTTCTACTGCACACTCTGGAATGGGTATTAGTATACACATACATACATATGCGTTTATTTTTATTTTGTTTGTTTACTCTAGGAACTGGAGGCAAGAAAAATAGACAGAAAGAGAGAAGATTAATGAAAGGATTTAATATTGCTCCTCCACCATCAACGGGAGGCACTGCATTACCCCCCGTGGCCGAGATTATTGCGTCTTTACAACAACATGAAGGACATCATGATATATTTGGTTCTACTTTATCGGGAATATTTAACTCGACAGCTAGAAAACTACATCAACATAGCAGCACAGTATCATCGTCACAAGGCAGCATTAACGAGGGCCATCACAGAGGAAGGTTATTACATTTGTTCATATTACACATTTCTAATCATTTGTAGATATTTAGGCTTTAACCGGCTGTAAATGCTGGTGTAAAATACGTAAAATAATTAATTCTCTTACTTCAGTTTTTAAGTAATTATTATTTTATAATATGCATGTATAAAAATTGACGTTGATTGATATTTTTACTAAGCCGACAATATTGAGTTAAGTTTAAGGGTCCCTTAAAGGTATAAACTATTCTAAAAATCAAAGTTTTAGAGTAGTAAACAAACAATTAGATTCATGTAATTCTCCAATATTTGACGAAGTCATTGACATAAATTTATTTACCAATCAACTCAAAATTTGGGTGTAAGTTTTTTGCAACAATTGGCTGATGCAACGTCTTGTGGCATATGAGTTATATTCTTAAGTTAATACAATGGTTTTGTTTTATAATAACTATTTTCAAATAAAAATATTTATCACACAAATGCTGTTTTTTTATATTTAGGAGTGCATTATTCTTTAAAGTTTTCTTGCAAGATCTGTGGCAGAAAAGACCATAACATATTACATTACATTTTGATAATAATAAGTTTTAAAGATATCTAATATCATAGAGATTTTTAACAAATTCACAACTTTAAATTTACAAAATTGATTCCGTACTTTTAAATTTCATAACTCACACATCAAGCCTCTAATTTGAATTACATTGCACTTTTAGGAACAGCATGTCCTAAGATTAAAAAAGCGTCTTTTGCAGGTTAATGTCAATTAGTAGTTGATTATGGAAGTCAAGTTAACTTTTTCACTTATCGTTTTGATAAACAGTTGAAACTACCAAGGATATATTTTATATAACAAAAATTAATATTATATGTTAATAATGTCTATTACTTAATTCCACATAATTTTTAGATGTCATATGAAGCGTACACCATCGCATAAAAGACGTTGGGGAACATTGATAGAAGCAGCTAAAGCGGGTAGAGTATCACGACTAATTGGCAGGTCTCGTTCAGAAGATTCTGTATGTAACTCGCACTGCAGAGAAGGAAATCATAATCATTCACATAGTCATAGTAATAGTCCTGGTTCAGAAGACAATTGCACAGAAAGTGCTTCGGATTCTAATCCAAGTTTGGATACACATATTCCACACACGGATCATTTTCATGGAATTTCAAGTGGATTGGCCTTGTTACGAAAAAAACGAAAGAAATTTTCAGCATCAAGAAACACAAGCCCAATTATAGTTCCACCGCCTAATCCCATAGAACATGCAATTGCAGTGTGCGTTGGCAAAAGCAACAAAAAGGTATTTTTTTTAATATTGTATTGTTATTAAAATTTTAATTTGATTACTGTGCAAATCATGCTTTTTATAATGCTGTTACAGGTTTCACAAGTTCTTAAACGTGCATCAAGTGTTCCAACTCGCGCACCAGAAATACTTCAAATTATTCAAAAGCACGAACAAACTCAATCGCAGCAAGATTCAGTAGAAATTCCAACAGCTACAGCTTCAACATTGACTCCATCGACTACTGAAGAAAGCGTTACAAACGCTGGGGCTAACACAATTCCAACAGGTACATCGTCCAGAGAGCCACTTTTATATAATTCGTCATCCAGTAATCCTACAACTGGCTCTTCACAAACTCCAGAAGAAGAATATAAAAACACTAATGGACAATCTTTACCTAAATTACCACCTGGTGTTATACCTCTTAGCGGACATAATGGCCCAGCTGGATGGTTGTAGTGAAAACAAATTTTATTAAAAAACGGTATTAGTTTCTATATGGTCTTATTATTTTAGATAATAAGAATTTAACATAATTTTATTAAGTACAAAGAAATGGTAAACGCGTACCAATATTTATAAGTTTCACAAAGGAATTTTTAATTTTAAACTGCACATGTGATAACATGAAGTGAACAAAAAGTACGAAACATAATTCAGAACACACAATTAATTTTACAATATGTTACGTACATGTTTGCTCTAGATCTAGAAAACCAATATTATATACATCTAGGTTGAAAATAATACATAATATACAATGTAGATTAAAAAAAAAATCAATAGCCTCAGCAGTCATTATAACCTCAACATTTTACTTTAAATTAGTTTCTCTTTGTTGTTCTTCAACTAGGAAAGCCGTTATTAAATAATTCAAACAACTAAATAATAAAAGTGGTATTGAACAAATAAATTTAAAGCGTTTTGCACGACCAAAAAAGTATATTACGATACATATATATATATATATATATAATCTATAACCTCTTAATACCGTTAGGTGTCGAGGTGTCGGACACACCGAGCCACAGAGAAGACATGTGTATGTTTGAAAGCCTATATGAGGTAACGGACCCAATATTACGATACATCTTTAGTTTTAATTTTTTCTGGCAAACAAATTGATATCAGAATTTTTTTTAGTTTAATGTAAATAACTTCTATTAATTTTTATTGATTCATTAAGTTATACTTTCTTATATATAATTACCGCACATGTGCTTTTTTGCAACTGTTGTTGTTCAAAACATATAATAGTTTAGTAGAATTAACTTACTGTTTTTATTAGTACCGTCTGTAAGTAACGTAAAAACATGATTGAGTACAAAGAAACAATTATGTCGTAATTATTCTATTTTTTGCAATTCTGTAAGAAAATCATTAAATTAAGAAATAAATATTTACGTTAGAAAATTAGTTATATCATAATGACATACTTTGTTTACTAGTGATAAAATGGATTGTGCCATAACTGGTTTTCTGGTCTAATAAACACATAACAAGCAGTTTTTTATATCATTTTTTAATATGAGGCCAGAAAAGATTTTGAAGCACTAGTAGATATTAAAAAAAAATAGTAAAATAATTATAAATGATATTTTTTAGTTCGTTCAAATTAAATTTTTTTTAATTAAAAAAAAAAAAATTAAGTTAAGAAAATGTTATATAAAATATGATATTTTTGTAGATACATTAATACACATGCGGAAAGCATTATTTATAAACTCATATGATGGAGCACTCAATTATACAGGGTGTTACGTAAATATGCGGCAAAAGGGGGTTATTCCTTGGCCTATTCTAAAAATATGTTGACCTATGATGATTTTTTGAAGAACCACTTCATTTCAAAGAGTACAAACAATTATTGAGTTTATCTAGTACAAAAAATTGTTAACGATAACTTGGAATGGCTGTTTTATTTACTAATGTACAAGTGGATTTTATTTGATTACGTCGCGTCATTGATCATCACATGTATATTTAGTTAGAGATATTTTTGAAACACTTGCTATTTCAGTTTCTGGATGATGTAAAATTTGCAACAAGAATTGCGGTTTATGCACGATGGTGCACCACCTCTTTTTAGTTTGGTTGCTTGTGATTATTTAACAGCAACATACGGAGATCGCTGGATTAATCGAGATGGGACACACGCATGGCCTGCTCCCCAGACTTAAACCCCCTGGATTTTTTTTATAGGGTTATCTGAAGTCATTAGTTTACAGTACTCCACTGTAGAATTTAGACGACTTGCAAAATTGGATAATTGCTGGGTGTAACTAAATTAGAACCAACCCTGGTGTGTTTGAAAGAGTTCGGCACTCAATAACGAGAATATTGAATGCTTGTATCCAGGTTGGAGAAAATCATTTTGAATATTTATTGTAGATTCAGCAACTTTACATGTACTTTTTGATAATAAAATGTTGTAACTGTCGCAAGTTTTGTTCATTCTGTATCTTCGAAACAAAGGGGTTTTTCAGAAATCATCAATGGACAAAATATTCTTAGAATAAACCAAGGAATAATTCCTTAAATTTTTGCCGCATTGTTAGGTAAACACCTAACACTCTGTATAATGATCCTTTTACAAAAGTATTACAAATTATTTTTTAAAATTAATCTATTTTTTTTAGAGAATTATCTTTATTTCTTAAATAATATGAATCTGGCAACATAGTACTTTAAAATCAAAAGATTACTTTTAAAGCGTGTCAGTCATAACGCTTTTTTTATATTGACAAATAGTATATTAATCGAGTAAAATAGTAAAATATATTTTACGACGTACTACAAAAAAGTATTGCACGATAAGAATATTAGAGCCACGATAACATGTGAATTGTTAGAATATAAATAAATAAATAAATCAACAGTTTTTAGAACAATAACAATAACAAAACAAAGCAAAATCTTGACATAATATAGGGTTTTCCAATAAGAGGTTTCATTTTGATATTTAAAAAAAATGGGTATTTTTTAAGAGAAATCAATAAATGTTTATTTCATTGTAAAGAAGAAGGTAACATTTGAAAACATTATCAGTCAAATGGCCGCCATGGTTACGGTTGCAGTACCACATTCTTTTTATGAAATTTTCCAATACCAATTTGCACATTTGCGGCTGTATGTCCTCGATAACTACACGAATTTTATCTTTAAGGTCTTGAATCGATTGTGGAGCAATGGCATAGATCTTATCTTTTACGTGGCTCCAATGAAAAAATGTCTAAAGGTGTAATCACCTCTTCGAGAAATTTTTCTTCAGGAAACTTTTCTTGCAAAATTGCGATTGTTTTGTTGCTTGTGTGGCACGTAGTGCAGTCTTGCAGAAAATATACGTCGTCCACATCAATATCTTCCAATTCCGGCATAAAAAAATATTCATAACATTTGCACCAGCCTCAAACAGTGACACGTTGAAGATGCAAAGACTTTTCAACAATCATTCTTGGGTTTTCTGATCCCCAAATGCGACAATTCTGCTTATTAACGTAGCCTCCGAGGTGAAAATGGGCCACATCACTGAAGATGTTTTTTTAATGAAATTCCGGATCATTTTGATGCATTTGAAGGCTTTATGTTAACTGAACTTTAAAAGACTTAAGTCTTTATGCAAATTACGATGTAATGTCGTTTGTAGATTGTCTAATTCCAAAGATCGACGTGGAATCGATAAACCTGGGTTTTCTTCAAAACTACAGGCTACATCAGCAATATTCTCATGTGTTCTTGCACACGGTTTCGATTCTTCACATCACAATCTTGTCCCAACAGCTCACATTTTTTCGCCAGTTTACTATTGCCGGCCGAGAAGGTGCTTTACGACGACCAAAAAGTGCTTTAGTTTTGCAAACTGTGATTGAAAAATGTTCACCATTTTTGTAGTGAATTTTAATCATTTCAGTGCGTTGTTGAATATCAAGAGATAATAGCTTCAAAATTGACAGCTGCCCAAATAGCCTTCAAAATAAAACTTCTTATTGGAAAACTTCTTAGTATGTTTGAACGACAGCAAATTGATAGTTAGAATTTTATTGCAATTGCATAAGTGCGGTGTCGCACTATGCATTAGAAACGGTCCGTTTTGAAGAATGCCGACCGAACATGGTTTTAGGTGGCGTCCGGTTGATGATATGTGTTCCTTCCAAACGGATGCGTTTTTACCGGACCGTTTCTAACGCATAGTGTGACACCACACTACCATGCCTTGAGTTATACATGCATGAGTGTTGTTGTGGGCACTCCATAGAGTTAAGAAATACATTATACAAAAAATACTCTAATTAATGTTATGAAAATAATGAATAAAATCCAAAGTTTAAAACAGCAGAATGCGACTATGAATCGGATGTATTTAAAAACGTCTGAAAGCTTTATGTTGCATCTCTATAAGTGATATATGTGATAAACTTTTAAGCATGTTTTATTTAATTAAAGGTGTCTTTAAATTTGTTTAATTTTTTTTTGTTACTTTATTAAACAATTTTTAGTCAGATTATAATATCATACTAGAACATGTTCTATTTTACTTTAATTTATTGACAAAGATTAATATTTTTTTATTATGCTATTTAAGAAAGTATCTTATTTAAAAATAAAAATAAAAATATAATTTATTTATAACGCAATTCAAATGAAGAAGAAATTGTACTCTATCGGAGATATCATTTTTTCAGTTAACAGTATTTAAAATTGAGCAATAAATTGCTGTGTTTAAACCGGCCTTTAGCGTTCAATATTATAGTCAATATATTGCACAGTTATTGTTATACAGTCAATCATAAAGAGTTTGATTACAATCTGATCTAAAAGTATTTATTTCTTTTTGTTTTGATAGTATGAATTTAAATAGCTAATGCATATAAATTTTATTGTAACTGACTGTAAGGATGTGAAAAAAAGATTGATATTATCATAAACTTTATGAAATTTTAGCCAATCAAGGAAATTACGGGTTTCAAATGATTTCAAAACGTTTACATACTAATGGTTAATTATTTTATTTAAGATCAATCCAACAATCAAAAAGTCAAGCCAGACAATTGGTAAGGTTTTTACAACACTTTATTAGTGTGCTTATTAAATTTTTATAAATTGAGTGTGTATTTAACCTTTAAAAGTATGGTTTTGTAATATTCTAACAACATTACAATAAAAACACTGCTGTACCATAAGCGCATGCATTCATGTTAGAATTAGTAAATTTGAGACAGGTTTATCAAATTAAATAATAACAAAATAAGGCAAAGAAATAGAAGATATTCACAACTATTAATAACCTTTAAAAGTATGGTTTTGTAATATTCTAACATTACAATACAAACACAGCTGTACTATAAGTGCTTGCCATGATTCATGTAAAAATTAATAAATTTAAGGACAGGTTTATCATATTAAATAATAACAAAATAAAGCAAAGAAATAGGAGATATTCACAACTATTAATATGTTTACATATTATGTAAATGAACAGATAAACAATAAAAATTATTTTATTCAATTTCTTTAATTATAACTATGATCATTATTAGTCTTTGTTTCACCCTATACAATTACAATAAGTGAAAAAGGCGCAAAGTTGGCACAATTGCTGCTTTTTCACTTATTTGATCTGCTGTGAAAACTGATCGCTGAACTATTGATTTTTTAAATATATTTTATTAGGTACAGATGCAAGCAATTAATCATATTAAAATTTGTATTCAAACTATTTGTGAATGAATCTGACGTTCTGTGACGTTTGATTTCAAAATATTAGTTCTATGTAGCATTCATTTATGATTACTTTGTATTAATTGTTATAAATATGTAATAATTCTGGAATATATTTTAATATCTTAAATATGATCTAGAACACTGCTTAACATATAATAATATATTTTATTAAAAAAAGATATATTACCCAAACCACATTAACATTATAATGAATTGTTGCATGTATAATTGAAATTTTATCAAAAGATGGACCACAATTATGATGGTTTTAAATATTGTATATAAAGGTATATAAATACGAGGCCTTAATTATTAGTTAAGACTATGATAGTAAATATTCAATGATAATATGTACGATTGAATACTTCTAGTAACTAAATAGATAGCTTTAAATATAGACATATTTGATGATGTTGTATACATTTTATTTATTTAATTTTAAACCTTTTTTAAATTAATATTTTAAGGCAAAATGATGAAAACAAGCAATAATTAAAAATATAGCTTACTTCTAGTACCTACCTGTTTATTTTATTTTAATAGCAAAATAGATTTACCGATTGAAGTTGATTGGTCGACAATTTCGACATATATTTTTGAAATATAGATTTTGCTGATTAGTTACACTTATTTACTCCATGTGACCGACCTAGAAACTAAAGTTATGACATCAGGTATAATGCAATAATAATAATATTTCTTAATGCATACTACAAAAATGGCCTAAATATTTTCAAATAACGGTTCTTGCATGTTATTTCTTAATCAAAAATGGTTTTAAAAAATATTATTTTACATAACTAAATAATTGTATATTTCTATAGTATAGTATATTTTAATATGTAACAGTTTTGTTATTATTTAAATAAGTTGTGATTATAGTTTGTTTGCTTTGCAATTTCAGATATATGTAATTCTAACAAGTACTACTACCAAAGTACAAGTACTACTACCAAAGTACAAGTACTAATACTACTAAATAAAAGGACCAAGTTCATTCTCATTGCCTCACTTAAATTTTTTATAATATATACGTTTTGTATTATTTTTTTTCAAACAAAAGCAGATTTTATAATCAATTGACCACAGTTGACCATGTTTTACTTATAACGGTCAAAAATTGCTATCTTACATATTATAGCTATAAAAACTAAAATATTCTTTCTATAAATTAACAAAAAAAAAACTGTTTTTAGATATTTTATAAATTTCGGCATAAGAAACTTATAGTTGTTATTAAATGAAAATAAAAACATATTACAGCTACTCTTTTTTTAAGAAATAAGTCGATCAATCAAAATGAAATCAAAGTAACAATAAACCTTTTAGAGGTTTAATAGTAAGTATTAGGCAAACTATCGAGCGGGCATGTTTTCTTTTTGGTAAAAAAGCATTTAGTTATATCAAATATGCAATTATGATCCGCCACAACTGCCCGATTTTGACATTAGATAAGGATAGTATAATATATTTTAAATAAATAATAAGTACATTTGCGACCTTCAAATAAGCGGAACAAATACTAATGATGTTACATTAACAACATTATTTAGCAATCAACAGAAATTTACTGATTGATGATTATTTTAAATAAAAATACAAATTATTCAGTTTTTATGGTCTCAATAGTACTTTATTATTCTTTTATCATAATATAAATATAAATATATACATATAGATAGTATGTGTGTTAATGATAGCAAAAATATCGAATCTACTGTATTGTAAAAAAATACGTTAATGAAATGTGAGTAGTGTTTTTCAAAATAATATAATGTTTGACATTATAACGGTCAAAAGTTGTAAACTAAACAAATTTTTTTATCTCCAAAATGTTATAATTTACCATAAAAATAAAAAGTCACTAATTGATATGGAAAAATGGTTTTATGAATTTGGTTTCAATAATGCTATGTCACTGATAATTAACAAAAACTTGTCCTTAACAAAGCGTGTTTGGTACTAAGTTCATAGTCTTTTCTTGTCTCACTTATTGATGAGTTTATATTTGCATTGCATGTTGATAATGTTTTTCCTATAAATAACAAATTTATATGTTTTCGAAGTAAAAAAAATCAAGCTTAACAAAATTGAAAATGTTTTTTTTTTCTTAAATAAATTTGGAAACTACTTTGCAAAGTTTGTTGTTGTCATTTTTAAACACTCTGTATATGTTTAAATAATAATGTATATAAACAAACTTGTTATAGATGCATCACAATTTACTCATACAAATTAATATAATTTTTGGTAACTTACAATCAAATTGATATTTAAGGTAATGTTTTCAACATGTTTATAATATATTAATTATGACAGTTTAATTTGATTGATAAATGACAATACTTCAAACATTTTTGTACTTTGAAACACACTATAAAATATATATTTAAACTTATTTGTAGCAATATCAGACCAACATTTTTTTAGTTGCAGTTATCTTGCACAAATATGTAGTTATATTTTATGTAGACAACATAATATATGCTTGAATTTTATATAATAAGAGTATTACATATTTAATAAAATATATATATACTTTAGTGCAACTATTTTATTTATAATACTGAAAACTAAAGTTTTATAACTTTAAAAGATGGATTTTATTTGTTTACTAATTAAGAGATAAATAAAACATCTCTTATATTAAAGTTTTACATTTGTCCTTTTACGTTACTTTTCTAAAACGTGAAAATTTAAAAAAAGCACGTGCAGGTTTCATATTCTAGATTCATCTCTTACCTTTTTTATTATTGGATTTAAATAAAATTAATTCTAACGAAAGCTATATGTACGTTCCAAATTTGCTCTACATGGTTTTTATAAAAGGTTTTTAATCCACTCTATTTTGTCAAAATATTTTCCGGATACCATACTTACCTTTGGTAGACTTCTAACACTACTCATGCCGATAATTAGAGACGTTAGATAAACTACTTAGAACTTCGAATGATTCTAAAAACAGGTCATAAAAAAAACTACATAACCGGATAGTCAACGAAAATCATTAAATTGCTCATATCTTTTTATTTAAACTTGCACACTATACCAATGATTAGCTTACTCTACCTAGAATAATGTCTTAAAAATTGTTTTATTTTTTTAACTTGAATGTCACTCTACCTATATAACAAGTTTTTGAGTAACAATAATGCCATGCTCATTCTCAATAATGTAGTATTTAAGCTCGGGTGTGCTGACCTCGGTGGCGCAGCGGTTGCGAGACTAGTTACGGTACTAGAAGTCTTGACTTCGAATCCTGGGTAAGGCATGGATTTTTTTTTGTTATAAGAATTGTAAAAAAAAATGTAATCTAGTTCCTCCGCTTTTGCGACCGTATCTTAATGTTGTATAAAATGCCAAGACTATTATTATGCACAACAGGAAAGTCGGATGTTAGCTTTTAGTTTTGCGGCGTACTTGACAGTCAAGATCTTACGTCAAAGACAGAGTTAGGGTTTGCCTTGCTCAAAACACTAACAATAAAACTAGTGCGGAATGCGCCAGTTAGTAAACAATTTGCAAAGACATAGATTATAAAACCATAATTCAGTTTTGAACGCACCAAACCATGATGCAAAAGTAGCATTGTCCGTACGACTTTCTACTCAACGACCTGAGCAAGTTTAGTGTTGGAACACATCTTGATCTTAGATTTAATAAATGGGACCCAAAGTCAAAGCACGGTCAAATTTGATACCTAGAAATCATACTTTCCTGTACAAAAATAGGTTCTCACCCAAGATATAATAAAGGTTTGCCTTCTACAAAAATAGATCAACAAAGTTTTACTGGTATTGAATCCATTGCTATAAGCTTAGTTCATAATGAGATTGATAGTTAATTGAAGTTTACGTTCCAATGTTGGCATGTTTCTTAAACCACAATAGATAGCTATGTCGTTAACAGACATACATCCGCTCAACGGATGCTTGATGACTTGATGACTATCATAAATAGCGTCATAAACTTAAAAAAAAATACTATTCTGTTGCTTACGTAAGCCCGAGATGCTATCACCTATGCACGATAAATGAACAAGAAGTTAAAATACTTTGTATAAACAGTGCCATGTTGCCTGTATTCATCTAAATAAGGTAAACAGTTGTAGAACGTTGAAATCTTTAACCACATTGTTTATCAGCAATTAGACATCTTGAGTCTAATAATTAAGTAAGACGCTTATTGATAATTTTCTTTAGTAATTTGCATAAGCAGCTAATTAGAGAGATTGATCAATAGTTGGATGGTAGTTTTTTTATGTTAACCAAGTTTAAGTATTAGTACTATGATAACCAGTTCCTACAATTTAAGGCAGTACCCTGTTGGCCATGCCCGGTTATTAACTGCTAAAAGCTAAAGTTTGGCAGAGCGACTTAAATGCTTAAGATTCACAAACACTAAACGGTGCGTTATGACAGATATTCGAATTATTGAGATATTGAAAGGATTGGTAATAATTTGATTACTTTAATTTGTTTTGACTTCCCGTTTATTAAATCTATGAAAATGTGTTGCAAAAGTCGGTTGCTGTAAGAAATTGCCGTATACTTTGGGAACTGTATTTTCAATTGTCAACTGTCTTAATGTTGCAGTCCTCCGAGGTTAATACTGAATTAACAAGAATGAGTATCAACTTTGCTAGTTGAATATTGAATTAAATTAGCAAAAATTTAAGCAAGGCACGTAACTGCCACTTGGATTTTTACTGATGGCTCAAAAAATTACGGCGGTGTGAGTTGTGCTTTTCTAGTAAATAAGTTGCAGCCTTAGGCTGAACTTCGCCATTTTCATGTAATAAATACAGAGAAATAAAGACGCTATTATTATTATTACTATTATTATTATTTGGCTAGCCAATGGTTAACAGTAATTATACTGCAGAACTGTATGCTATCTATCAGTTTCTTTGATTTGCAGTATTTCAACGAAAACGGGAACTGCTGTTTCTACATATGTATGTAGAATTTGTAATTTGATCATCAATTTATTTTTTTACCAGTACATTCAGAAAAGATTAAACTATGATATGTTGAAGTGTTATTTCTCAAATTATATTTGCAAATAGCAACAAAATGCATTCAAAAATACATAAACACGCATTTATTTCTTTATTTGATGATTTATTTCGGCTATTTCCTAACTATTATTTAACTAAAACACTTTGCCATATCACAGTTCGATCTTTTCTGAATGTATTGGTGAAAAAATAAAAAAATATCAAATTATATGTAGACACAGCAATGACGCTAAAGTTGCCATTTTTGTTAAAATACTGCAAATCAAGGTAGCGGTCGGAATGGTCATAAGTGCATTAAACGCCTTAGATGATCAATATCCTGACCATGTAATGGTGAAGCAAATTTATTCAATTTTCAAGTGTCTAAAATAAATGTTACTATAACTATATAGTATTATTAATTTATGTAATATTCATGCCATTTTTTCCTATCCTTGGCTATCTCTTTTATTTCTTCCCAAGCGTTCCCTTTTCTTGTAGCCACTTCTTTTATTGCGCTGTTTTATTTTTCTGGTTTTTTTTTTTCTATTTTGTTTTCTTGTTACTTTTGTCTCATAAATTTTCTTAGTGTTTCTTTCTTCATTTATTTTTCTGATATGTCCATACCATCTCATTTGACCTTTTGTTATTTTTTCTTGTATTGGTTTTATTTTTAAATTTGTCTTTTATGTCTTGTTCCTTATTTTATCTTTTCTTGTTTTCTTTTTGATTTTCCTAAGAAATCCCATTTCCATTGGGTTCATTTTTTCTATTTGTTTTCCTGTCATCGTCCATGTTTTGCTACTATATGTTAATGTTGGTCTGATCACTTTTTTTACAATTTTTGTTTTTGTGGTTTTTGATATCTCTTTTTTGTTAAAGAAAGTGTTTTTTAACATGTTATATATTTTTGCTGTTTTTCCTATTTTGTCTTCTATCTCTTTGTCAAGTTTTCCGTTATTTTGTATTATTGTTTCTAAGTATCTGTATTGTTCAACCTAATTATCCATCTTTTTATTCTGATGTTGTGGTTCAGTTTTTCTCTCGCAATTATTATTGTTTTTGTTTTTTCATAGTTTACTTTCATGTTTATTTTCTTTAGTTGTTCCTCTAATATTTCTATGTTGTATTGAAGCTCTTCTTCTGTCTCTGCAATCACTGCCATATTGTCTGCAAATAGTAATTTTGCTATTTCTATTACTTCCAACTTCCAATACTCTATTTTTAACGTTTTCATTTTTTTCTTTGCTTGTTTTATAGCATTGTCTAAAACAATTGAAAACAACAATGCGCTTAACATGCATCCTTGCTTCACCCCTTTCTTTGTTTGGAATTCTTTCAATTTCTCGTTGTTCATTCTTACTACGTTTTTATTTTCTGTGTTCATGTTTTTAATTATGTTTATTATTTCCTTCTCAATTCTTCTCTCTTCAAGTTCATTCCATATAACCTTTCTCTTGATCCTGTCAAATGCTTTTTCGAGGTCAACAAAGCATACGTGCATTACTCTATTTTTTTTAATAATCTTGTCACTTAGTTGTTTTATTATAAATAATAGGTCTTGTGTGCTTCTTCCTCAAAAATCCACATTGGCTGTACTCTATCGTTGTTTCTAATTTGTCTCTCAACCTTTTTTCTAAAACTCTTGTTATTATCTTGCTTGGTATGCTTGTGTGATTCTTCTGTAGTTTTCACATTTCCGTTTGTCTCCTTTTTTATGTATGGGTAAGATTATTTTTTTATTTAATTCTCTTGGCGTTTTCCCATTTCTGATCATGTCATTTATTAGTTCCGTTATTTATGCAATTCCCTCTTTTCCCATATATGTTTTCATTTCCGGCGTTATTTTATCTGTTCCAGGTGCCTTCCCATTTTTTTTTGTATCTTTGTTTACTATTTTTGTTGTTCCACAGCTTTCTTTTGCAGCTTCTAGAATGATTTGTTTAAAAGGTTTTTTTGTCTGGTTTAGTTATTGCTTTCCATTTCATGTCCATTCGTAGTAAATGGTGGTCGCTTCCTATTTTCGCCTGTTTTGATACTCTTACATACTTTATCTTTTTTCAGTTGTTTCTATTAACTAGAAAGTAGTCGATAATTGATTTCTTGTTTCTGGTTGGCTGTGTTCTTGTGTATTTGTGGATATTTCTGTGTATGAATTTGATGTTTGTTACTATTAGATTGTTTTAGATGCATAGTTGTATAATTCTTTCTCCGTTGTTGTTTTTCATTTTTTCTCTTTCTTTTCTCATTGTCTCTTCTATTCCGTTGTTTTGATTTCCTACTCTCCCATTTGGATCTCCTAATATCATTATGTTTTCTGCTCCTCGTCAATTTCTTGTTGTAGTTTTGTATAGAAACCGTCTTTCTTTTCTTTCTTTGCGTCTTCATTTGGTCCATACGCTAATATCATGGTTCATGTTTCTTTATCTAATACATAGTTTTATTTCTACTGTCAGAATTCTTTCGTTTATGTGTTTTCCTCTTATTGTTCTATAATAATTTAAATTGTTTCTAAAATATAAATTTAGTAAGTTTTATTGAATGTTTATGCATAACATCGACAATTTATATTTTGAATTTTTTTAATATTACTAATTATATTCTTTTCTAGAAAGACTTCATTGCATATTTATTTGTCAAATAATTTAATGATGTAGACTACAACAAAATAGTTGCATGTATTTGAAACTACTATATTATCTATTAACAAGTATAAACAATATTCAAAGTATTACATCTTTAATTTTTATTATTATCAATGAATTTATGATAAATTATTTTAAAAGCAGTAAAACTATTTTAAGGTCAGTCTATTCATGCATGTTTTTTTTAAATTTACGACTTCTTTATTGTCCTGATATTTATTCAGAATTTGCTTACATCTGGATAGTTGCAAAAAATAACAAGCGGCAATAGTAACAAGTTATTTACATAAATTTTAATATTTATTAAAAGTTAAATAGATTTTAATATTTATTAAAAGTTAAATAAATTTTAATATTTATTAAAAGTTATATAAATTAGTAATAGTGCAAAAGGACAATATTTATTTTCAACTTGCATTTGCGACAAACAATTAGGAAAAGAAAATTTGTAAAATTAGGAGTATTAAAAGTAGGACAAAATAACAACATTTATTGGTTTAGCTAAAAGTTGAAGTTTAAAGTAAGTAAATTACAATAATGTGGTGAAGTTATAAACATTCAAAGTAACAGGGTCAAAATTTTGATATGCCTGTGCAGCATCTTGGATTTACTTAAAATTTGGCTAACAACAATTTTATTACTATAGACTTAGCTGACATTTTCAACAAAAATGTTTGATACAGAAGTTTCAAAGCAAGCGGACAAAAGTAAAGTTGAATTATAAGCTTTCAATGTAGCAGGTCCAATATGTGTGGTCATATGCAATATTAAATTTAACTGAAATTTAGAAATTTAACTGAAATTTAGAAATCATAAGTTTTATGGTTTGCGGATTACAATAAAAATGACAAATTGAAAGAAGTCTGACTTAATTAAATCAGTAAAAGCATTTGACTGTGTTTTGTGAAAAAATTTGTTTGAAATTTTGAAAGTGTTTATGAGACACTAAGTAGCATTGAGGTTAATTGACCAAAGTACTAAGTGGATTATAGTTAGAAAAAGAGTGAGACAGGGTTGTTGTTTATCATCAACGTTGCTCTATATGCATGCCAAAAAGATGGTAGCGAAGTGCTGAAAAGGAAAAGATTACTCCTTTGTTGCATAGGAGAAAGAAGAATATAATATATTTGATTTGCCGATGATATGATTGTGTTTGCAGAGAGCACAAAAGCACTAAAGACCATAGTTAAAGAAGAAAAAATAAAATCAATGTATGGTATGAGTATAAACAAAAACAAAACAATGGTTATGAGAAAATAAAAACGTACGTTAAAAGAGATAAATTGGAGCAAGTGAGAAAGTACTGCTACTAAAATAACAAAAAATTAAAAAAACTAAGATAAATAATAGTTAGCATAGAAATAATGAAAAAGCTTTTAGAAAGAAAAGAAAGATTTTGAGTGGCAAGTTAGGTATAAATTTGCAAATAACAATTGTGAAATGTTAAGCATAAAGTGTGAAACTTGGACATTACGTGGTCAGACAAGATCCGGAATAAAGGAGTATTAAGAATGTCAGGGGAGGAAAGAGCGCTAGTAAGAGAGAAAAGACGGATAGTACATGCATTGAGAAGAGATTGTTTATTAAAGAACGTTATCAAAAAAATGGTAAGTGCAAATCCGTAAAGAAAAAGAAAAACATGCAAGATAACTGATGTTTTAAGGAATAGGGAAAGGTACAGTGAACAAAGCAAAAGACAAAGAACCAAGAAAACTGAAGAAGATACACTTAGAACTTGCAAAAAGCAGAACACTAATTATGATGAAGTCAAAATGCCAAAATTTATGTTAAAAAGTATGGATTTAACTAAAGTTTAGCAAACAGCGTAATATCAAATAAAAGAAAAAGAGAAATTCTAATTTCAAAGTAATGTTGTCTAGACATTTTGAAATATTTAGAGAATACTGGTTTTAAATTAGCTTTTACTGTATGTGGATTACAATAATAATACCAAACTAATATTATTCAAAGTAATGTTATCAAAATTTATTTTAAAAATTAATAAAACTAGCTTAAATTTGGCAGATTAGCGCATTAAGTACACACAATTATTTGTAATTGTTATAAATATGATTTATGTTCAAAAACATTCAAAACAATGATGTTTAAACAAACTTTTAGTACATAGCAAAGCATTTTAACTCTTACATACTATATTTAGATATGTAAGACTAAAAAATTTACAAAGAATTTTTTTTAACTGGACTATCAAAACAACTATTTGGCTTTTAATTTCATAATTTTCTAAGAATCAAAAATTGCTCCTGTTAATAATCAGTTTTTCTTTAAGAAATGTTAATTAAACTAACGCGTTAACATCTTTCTCGTTTTTGAAATATATATCGTGGGTCAACAACATTTTGTTATGAAAGTTTGTTGTTGAATTAAGATTAACATGGAGGTTCCAGAAAAGAACATAAAAAAATTATTGACATTGCAAGAATACTAAAATTAACAACATGGATGAGATCGGTAGAAAAATAACAAAGATATTTAGTCGTACGTTTTATTATCCGCATAAGACTCAATTAAACATACATTAGATGTTAACATCATGCAATAAAATAATGAACTCTCTGTAGATATTTTTATATAAGTATACAATATCATTATTTCAACAAAATCAAAAACTAAAACAGAATGCTGCTGACTTTTGAGCATTTGTAATAAATAGCACAATAACCTGTTTTGATAGAAATTTAAATTAATCTATCCCATCAGAAGAAAAAGAAATCAATGTAAGATACACCTTATCTAAAAGTTGAACATATTTTTAATTGTGTAGTTATTGCAAAAACAACACGGCATTATATTATGTAATATAATACTATTATATTTATGTTTAAAATATTTCTATAGGCCGCAATTAGGTCTATAGCAGCAGGTAGTGTCATAAATTAAAGTGATAACTTCTCATGTCCGACATAGAATCGTATTATAATGCAATGTTAATATTCTTACATTTATAATATATATCTAATTAAATAATAATAAATATTTAAAATAGTTTTTTGTTTTTGTTTTACTTAGATTTATGTTTAGGTGTATTAAGACTTTAATTAATTTTGTTATACTATTATTATTATATTTTATTATTACATAAATAACATTTGAAAAGTTATACTTAAATATATAAATTAATACAAATTGTTTTTAAAAGATTAAAGGATAAATGATTGCAATAGATAATTAGCCAATGGTAAAACTTGTGGCTTAGTAATGACATGAAAAATATAGAATATGAAAGATTTTTACAAATAAAACTGCACATCTGGGCTATAAAATGTTCCAGTACAATGCATATAAAACAATTAGAATGAACATTTAAAATAAGAATATACAAAATTTCTTGCCGTCGGAACACGACTCAACATACACATTTGTTGGTAGATTTTAAATCTCGAAGTCGTTGGTTTGTGGTGACGGCTGATTACAAAAAAATCATAAATAAATGTAAAGAATTTAGGGTCAAATACTTAAAAACATTTGCTCGTAAAGCGGCAATGTTTTCATTCAAATATGTAATAATCATAATATATAATATATAATTTGATTTTACCTTAAATTATTTTATTTGATACTGAAGTAAACAATGATTAAGAAAAACAATATAATTTAAATTAATTACGTTTTTTGATTCAATTAAAATTGGCATGTTTTTTATATATTTATATATTTATTCAACTATACAAAATAGTTATTTATGGATCAAGTGCAGTTTACAATGATTGTTTATTATTATTACTGCATGGTTGCTAAATTTCAATAGAATTCAAAAATTCTAATTATAAATGATAGAATTTTGAAAACTTTTGGTTTTTGAGGTGGTCTAGCGACTACGATATCTTGTGTATCTCTGGTTGTTACTTTTCTAGCAAATCCAGTTTTCTTCAGAAACTTTTGCTAAGGGATAGACTGTCTTAAGCTTTTGGTTAGGTTCTGCTTGCTAAAGAAGGCTCTACGTTGCGTATTGTAAGCCTCTTTAGATTATAATCTTTTGGTATGCAGATGAGGCGGACTCTCATGTAACACGTGTGTTGGTCTAGGAACCTCAAGATTTACGGTGTGTTTGTTTATCTATATTTGATACGTTGCTTATTTCCCCTGCATCATCACAAATAAGTGAAGTGGTGGTAACAAAAGCAGTGTTTCCATAGCTGCTGTGACAGTTGTTCTTGTTGCTTTCTTTATCAGCAAACAATTATCAATTATGTTTGTACTTTATTTAATTGCGTTGACGTAATAGTAGCATAGTAGTTTTTTTTTTTCATACAAACGCTCCGTATGTAATGATAGTTTACCACAGTGATGTAGCTTGTGGGGGAGGGGGGACATCCGCCAGCAATTTTAGCTTTTTTCCTATCATGTAATTGTTTTAGTTTCATTTTTGAGCATGAAGTTTACCAAATATCTAACAAGAAGTAAAGCGTTTTCCATTCCCGTAGCAGTTTATTGAAAATGAAGTATTGTCAAATGCTAAGAAAGGTCCCAAAAAAATTTCTTTGCAGTGGATAGTCTTTTTGCACCTGATGGAAAGCTGATTGAGGATTTAACTTAAATGCCCAAAGTTTGACACAACTATTTAAAATACTTATAACTTAACACTATCGTTGTAATCCTCCAACTATAAACCTTTGTAAGCAAAATTTTGGTAAAATCTAAAAATATTGAACATAAATGTCAACATTTCTACACAAAATAGTGAATTTGATATAGAATGTATTATTTTAATAATTAATGTCAAAATGTTAGCATTACTACTGTGATAATTTATAATCTAATTCAATCATCATTAAATTTCTCAAAAACTTAAAGCATGTTTGTTGAATTTTGCAAAATTCTAAAATATTTAACTTAATTGGTGACTTTTTGACATTGTTATTTCAAATACATATAATCTAACACTACCATTGTAATCCGCTTACTTCAAAAGCCGTTTGTTAACCAAATTTAATTAAAAATAATGAATTTTATAATTAGGGGTTGTTAAGGGTAAACTGCACAAAATAACAAAATATATTTAATTGTGCTTATCAATTGATATTCCAAGAACCAATAACTTTAAAAATTTTGTTATTTAATTTATTTATCAAAATACTAATTTAGGGTTGTTAGCAAATAAATTAAAAAAAATTATTGCATGTATGTATACTATCTTGTAATGTCAAATAATTTGTATTACATATCAAAATATTTTTGGTGAAGGTGCCGTGGAACCCGACTTGCCGGATTAGTTCCCGAAAGTGAACGGCAACGTGACACACGAGCCCGACTTGCCAAAGGCTATAGTCATTAAAGTTTGTGAACGTTTATTTTATCTTTGTTGTTTGTTTATTTATTTATTTAATTTTATTCTTTAATATGCCATTATACAGCATATTATTTTACACTTTTTATAGTTATAGAAAAGAATCGGCGTTAATAGTCTTAGGCTGATACGCCAAAAATCTAAACTTACTAACTAAAAGAGCCCGGCTTGACGGATTTATACCCAGAAAGAGCCCGACTTGACGGATTAACATACATATATATAAAAATTAAATACTACAAAGATTATCATTATCTCTGTATAGAAATCCACACACAGTTAACTACAACACATTACAAAAATATAACTGGAGTGTTACTCTTAGTATTAAGAAATTAAAAAAACTGATTTTTAGTAACCAGTTTGTCTAATAATTAGTACGCATCTACGCACAAACCCGCAATAAACGTAAATTAAATAATACATTTTTTGTTTGTTTTAAGTACTATTAAGCAATTACAAAATTAAATTCATTTTCTTAAAAAATCTCTAAAAAAAACTTAAAAAATTTGTTCCAAACAAAAACAATAATGTACATTGTATCACAAAGACACAAAACATAAATGTTCTACTTTAGACAAACATGAAAAGAATATTAGCTCTAGACATTTTCAAAGCTTTTGATAGGATATGGCATCCTAACCTTATCAACAAGCTCCATTGTATAAGTCTTGATTATAAGTTTGTTAATCTTATCAATAGTTTTCTTGACAATAGAAAAATTATAGTTAGAAATTTTATTGATGGTATTAACTCTGGAGTTCTTCAAGGTTTTACTCTTTTCCAACTATATTTTTGTTTACATTAATAAATTTTTAAAAAACTTAAAATTGACACAGTGGTACTGAAGTTATTGTCAAATAAATTTGCTGTATTTTTTGCAAAAACACAATTTGCAAGGATATTTCCGAAATAAAAGCAACCACTTAATAATTTGTGAATATTCTGAGATTGAATTGTTCTATAAACTGTGAGAATTTCAAGATGATATTATATGTTCTTTTGCGAGATAATAAAAATTTATTTTTTTTACATTATATTGATTTTCTCTATTATTACAGGCAAGAAAGATGTGGGTGTGAAACCAAAATTTTTATCTTAGGTTTTAAAAAAACCTAGTGTTTGGATGCATGACTTTTTCGTATCAGCCAGAAAATGGTAATGAAAAATTTGAAGTTAATCTGTACGAGTATTTTTGTAAAACCGCCTTGAGTCTGAGCCGAATATTTGTCTATGAATACCACTTTTAGAAATATACTAGTTGAAGTTCTGCTAAATCTATTGAATACCAGTCGTATCTCTGTGGTAGTTTACGTTCTATGGTTTTTTTGGTGTTTTTATTTTTTTTATTTGCTTATTTTAATGTAACTGTTCGTTACTGCAAACTTAGCAACAGATTTAACTGTTTTATTACAATATATTTTTTACATTTATTCTTAATATAAAGAAATCATACTGTTTGTAATATAGTGTTATAAATCGTTAAGAGCATACCGACCGCTACCTTGATTTGTAGTATTTTAACAAAAACGGCAACTTTGGCTTCATTGCTGCTTCTAGAAATAATTTGATAATCGATTTATTTTTTTACATTTAGAAAGGATTAAACTATGATATGTGTAAGTCTTTTTTGTGAAATTGTATTTGCAAATAGCAACAAAATGCATTCAAAAATACAGAAAAATGCATTTATAAATTAACTAATTTATAAGTTTTTTTAATACGTTTTTAAATATTTTTTTATATTGTATTCCAAATGAAATTATTAATATCAACAATAAAAAGAAACTGTGTACATTAATAAAACAAAAAAATCAAATAAATTTTCCAATAAGAAATTTTATTTTGAATAGCAGGTTATTTGGGCAGCTGTCAATTTTGAAGCTATTATTTTTTAAACTTTGACAAGTAAAAACTTTGCCATCATTAAAAATGGAACGATACACGCTTCAACAACGCATTGGAATTATTAAAATTCACTATAAAAATGGTGAACATTTTTCAATCACAGTTCGCAAAACTAAAGCACTATTTGGTCGTCGTAAAGCACCTTTTCGGACGGCAATAGTAAACCTGGTAGAAAAATTTGAGTTGTTGGGACGTTTGTGATGTGAAAAATCGAAACCGTGTGCATCGCTCAAGAACACGAGAGAATATTGCTGATGTAGCCCGTAGTGTTGAAGAAAACCCAGGTTTGTTGATTCCTCGTCGATCAGTAGAGTTAGACATTCTACAAACAACATTACACTGTATTTTGCATATAGACTTAAGTCTTAAGGCTTTTAAAGTTCAGTTAACACAAGAACTCAAGCCGGTCGATCACCATAAACGTTGTATCTTTGCTAATTGGGTCCTTCAAATGCATCGAAATGATACGGAATTTCATCGAAAAATCATTTTTAGTAATGAGGCCTATTTTCTCCTCGGAGGCTATGTTAATAAACAGAATTGTCGCATGTTGGGGCTCAGAAAATCCAAGAATGATTGTTGAAAAATCTTTGCATCTTCAACGTGTCACTGTTTGGTGCGGTTTTTGGGCTGGAGGTATGATTAAACATTACTTTTTTGAAATTCAGGCCGGTGCAACTGTTACGGTAAATGGATGGCGCTACCGAGCTATGATTAATAATTTTTTAAGGCCGGAATTGGAAGATATTGATATGGACGACGTTTATTTTCAGCAATTTGGCGCTACTTACCACACAAGCAACGAAACAATCGCAATTTTGCAAGAAAAGTTTTCTGACAGTATTATTTCTCGAAGAAGTGATCACAATTGTCCACCGAGATCTTGTAATTTAACACCTTTAGACTTTTTTCTTTGGGGCCACGTGAAAGATAAGGTCTATGCTAATGCTCCACAATCGATTCAAGACCTTAAAGATGGATTTCGTGAAGTTATCGAGGACATACAGCCGCAAATGTGCAAATTGGTTATGGAAAATTTCATGAAAAGAATGTGGTACTGCAACCGTAACCGTGGCGGCCATTTGACTGATATTGTTAGCGGCATACCTTCCTCTTTACAATGAAATAAACAATTATTGATTTTTTTTTTTAAACCAGTTTTTTTTTAATATCAAAATGAAACCTCTTATTGATAAACCCTATATAAAAACAAAGTCTAAAAAACAAAAATTGATTTTAACAGTAAATTGGTAATGGAATCATTAAACAAACCAAAAAAATTTGGAAAATAATTAATAAAACCACCAATAGAAAACAAATAAATAAAATTCCATCAACTATATCTGCCGACAAGCACCAAACTTTTTGTTTGTTCAGTTACTCAAAAGATACAAACGTTTTATGCTTTTTTGAACCAGTTTTATCGATGAAAGTCAAATCTGTGCTAGAGTTGTTAAAAAATTCTAGTTGTATAGATCTGTATAATCTATTTCTAAAATACTTAAATATGTGTCAAATGTTATTGTAGAATATTGAGGAAGTTAAAAAAATGTAAAATATTTAAGGAGGTGGTAGTACAAACCATAACAAACAAAAATCTGAATGAACATGAATTGCCATAGCAACGGTTTCGGTAGCTGTCATCATGCTAATTGCCTTTTTGTACTGCAGAAGGAAGCTGTTTAGAGAGAGAGAGAGAGAGAGAGAGAAAGAGAGAGAGAGAGAGAGAAAGAAAGAGAGAGAGAGAGAGAGAGAGAGAGAGAGAGAGAGAGAGAGAGAGAGAGAGAGAGAGAGAGAGAGAGAGAGAGAGAGAGAGAGAGAGAGAGAGAGAGAGAGAGAGAGAGAGAGAGAGAGAGAGAGAGAGAGAGAGAGAGAGAGAGAGAGAGAGAGGGGGGGAGAGGAGAGAGAGAAAGAGAGAGAGAGAGAGATGTATAATATTTTACCTAATACAATACAAAAGTTACCAGCTAAAGAATTTAAGTTATCTTTAAAAATAATATTATTAAACAATGAATTTATATCATATTCATTCATAATTTTTTTTTTTAATTAAGATTTCTTAACGTTCATAAATGTGCATGTACAAATGTTTTCTTTTAATATTAATTCACAACTTGTACCTGACGTTTTTGTAGCACATTATTTTATTATTTTGTTTATGCAAATTAAGTTATCATCTATCTTCTTTATTTTTAAACATTGCTTTAACATTTAAAAATGTAATAAAAAACTAAAATAATGAATAAATATTTAAAATTATATTATATATACAAAAATAATCTACAATTAAAATAATGAAATTAATATAAAATATTATAGGTAAAAAGACAAAATACTTACTGTTAAATAAAATAAAATATTTTAAAATTTAACAAATAAAATGTTTTTTTTTTTATTAATAAATTGATATACATGATATATATCTAGATTTTTAATAGTATATTAAGTATGAAGGGTAGGAAAGCATTGTTTGCAGCACGCCGCTGTTTGTCCGCACGAGCGAAGCAATATAAAAAAAAATATAAATAGTAAAAACGGATTGTGGATTAGGTCTCCTGGGTATACACATAAAAAAGGCGCCTCAAACTCTACTTTCTTGGAAGTGTGAAAAAAAGTTTTTTTCTTTTTTGTTCAGTATCTCAACAACGATCACTAATACGTAAAAAGTTATATAATTCAAATAAAATTAAACAAATCAACGAACATTTTTCTTTGATTGCAATTTTTGTTTCACGGAAAGCAAAAAACGCTTCTTTGCTTTTATCAAGGTAGCAAAAAACTCATGGTCGACAATTTAAAGTTAAGCTATTCTAAACTACCTCTCTTGCAAAATATTAAAAAAATTTGAAACTTTTGAATCATTTGCATTTATTTGTTTATTTTTTAGATGTAAATACTAGGGAACTGTACTAAGAAATAAAGTGAGAGATTGTGGCTTTTTGTTTAGCATCTCATTTTACGTGCACGTTGTGCACCATTCTATTCTAACGCGAAATCACGCTGTGTATACGTATTACGCAATAGAAAACAAGTGATTAAGGTAAATTTTATTTATAGCGCAAAACTACGCTGTTGACGTATATGTACGTTCCAGGCCAATCTAAGCCGCACCGCAGGCGCCGCAGCAAAAAGGTGATGTTTCAAGACCGGATTTCTCAGCTTTTCATAAACAACAAAAAAAATTATAAAAAAATAAACATTATGTATTGTATTGTATTAAACTTTATTTCTTAGATATATTTATTACATATCAACAAAACAAACACAAATACATATACACCATAAAGTGTCTCATGTGATGTATAGTTTAGATTCATAAATAAAACAGTTGTATTTTATTCACAATGATTTTAAAACATCTTTAAAAAACGATACAAAGAGATGGATGCGGAATGCTAAAAGAGAAAGAAGTGAGCATAGAAGAAAGAAGAAAAGAATCCATTTAGTTTGTCGATAATATGATCGCGATTGCAGACAACACGGAAAAATTGAAAAACTTAAAGAAATAGAATTAATGTATAATATAATCGTTTATTTCTTGCCTGTCGGCCTTGAAAATTCTACAACTTAACATAACATAACATTTACCATATAACTTAATTTACTACTAATATAATATATATAATCTTAACAACCCTAAACCCTGGTTTTTAATTAATTGTTTATTAATTCTGTTTCAATTTCCTTTCTTCTTTTTGTTACCGCCATCATCCATTTCATTCCTTTTCCATCTTCTTTCAGTACCTCATTTCTTCCTATTTGCTCTTCTCTCATCTCATTGCATTTTAACATGTGTTCTATGCTTTCCCTAACTTCTCCACACATTCTACACATTTTCTCTTCCTTTTCCAACCAAAATTTGCACACTTTCTCCTCATGTCCACATCTAAATCTTGCAATCATACGTTTTTCCATTTTTCCATAATTTTCATTTTTTAGGTACTTTGGTAGTTCATCCGTTATAATGTGTTCATAATTTGAATTGTACCTAGATTCATTTATCCGTGTTCTTTGCTCTTGCACTTGTATATCTCTATCTCTCATCATAATTTCTTTCCACATACTTCTATCTATTCTTAATCTTTCTACTTCCTCACTGGCATACCCATTCCTGTTAAAATATTTTTCTCTAAATGTTCCCATTTTTACGCCTTTTCCCTTCATTTTCTCCTTCAGACATTCTTGTAATATTTTACATTCATTCCTTTCTCTCACTCTTTCTTCATACCTCATTGCACGCTTTCCTGCTTCTACTCTTAATTTGTCTATTTTAACTTCTTCCATAACAATGTATGCTGGGGTCTCTTTGTTTACTCCTAATACCCATCTCCAGTATTTTGTTTGAATAACCTCTAACTTTTCTTGCTCTTTCCATCCCCAAATTTCTGCTCCGTACAATAACATACTTTTTACTAAACTATCAAACATCATTACTTTTATTCTCATACATTCAAATTTTCTTTCACCAATTCCCCATACTTGTCCTACCGCTTTATTTGCTACTATTGTCATATTTTTTATGTGTTCATTTTCACTATTGGTTGTACAAGAAACATATCCTAGGTATTTAAATGTTTTTATTTCTTCAATTTCTTTCCCATCCCATTTCCAATTTTCTACTCTACGTCTTCCTCCCCCCTTTCTAAAAGTCATCATTTTTGTTTTATTTACATTCACTTCCAAATCTTTTTTTCTAAAATACTTATCCAGGCATCTAATCATTTCGTTAATTTCATTTGCTTGTTTTGCTACAACCACCATGTCGTCTGCATAAGCCAGCGACCACACTTTCTTTCTGCCCACTACCACCCCACCCGTCTGCGCCTTACATAGCATTTCTTCTACATCTGCAATGTATGCCGCAAACAAACTAGGACTGAGTGGACATCCCTGTCTCACACCTTTTGTAGTCCAAAACTTTTCACTCATTTTGCCATTCATACAGACTCTGCTAACAGTTTCCACGTATACTTCTTCCATTCTTTTTACTAGGTGTTCATTTATTCCTCATTTTCTCAAATACATCCACAATTTCTCTCTACTCACACTGTCAAATGCCGCTTCTAGGTCCAAGAATAACGCATACAACTTTCCTCCCTTTTCTGCTATTTCTTTCTGTACTATATGGTGTAGTATGTATACATTATCCATAATCCCTCTTCCTTTTCTAAACCCGGCCTGTCCGTCTGGCAATATTCCATTCATTTCTAGTTCTCCATTCAATTTTTCTTCTAGTACCATGGCGTAGATCTTGTATGCTGTACTTAGTAACGTTATACCTCTGTAATTTTCAGCAAGCTCTTTACTTCCTTTTTTGTGTATCGGACATACAAGACCTACTCTCCACTGACTAGGAAACCATTTTCCCTTCCATACTTCATTTATTATCTCACTCAGTCTCTCAATCAAATCTTCCGAACCATACATCCATGCTTCATTTTGTATTCCATCCACACCTGGCGCTTTTTGTTTTTTTTAGTTTTTTTATTTGCTTCCATATCATTTCCTTTGTTATTTCATCTACATCTTGTTTCAGTTGTTCTGTTGTCATTGGCTGTCTATCGGTTTTTCTGTCCGATCCTTCATACAGTTTTAAGAAGTGTTTGCTCCAGTCTTCCATCAAAATTTGTTCGTTTTTTTGTCTTCTGCTTTTTTTCTCTTTGTTTATGTATTTCCATGCTTCTTCTTCCGACCGTATTTCTTTTATCTCTATTTTTTCTTTTTTTATATAAATTGCCTTAACTTTTTTGCATTTAGTCTTGTATACTTTTTGAGCACTCTGATATTTTTGTTTAGTCGCTTTGCCATTTTTCCAATTTCGGAGTACTTTTCTAGCTTCTCTTTTTTTTGTGTGCATTCTGTGCTCCACCATTTGCTTTTTGCAAATGATTCTTCTGTTTGTAAAAAAGTTTTCCTTATTGTTGCATCTGCAATTATGTTCTCTAATTCTGCCATTTTTTGTTCTACGCCTTTTTCTTTAAAATGTTGTCTATATAAATTTTGCCTGTACATTTCTACGCTTTCTTGTGTCCATACTATTTTTGTCACTTTTTCTCTTTCTTTCTTTGGTTCTCTTTTTATGCTTCCGTTTAAATACACTTCTAGTGGCTGATGGTCCGACTCTACTCTTTCTCCAAGCTTAAATGTGTCTATCTCTTGCCACGCTTCTTCATTTACCATTACGTAATCAATTACCGATTGTCCTTTTGCTCCTATGTAGGTATATTCTTCCTTTTCATCTCTTTCCATATTTTCGTTTAGTATGTCCCACCCACTCTCTTCAATCATTTCTATCATTTTTTTTCCTTCTTTATTTTCTAGATTGTCTTTTAACACTCTTTTGCTTTTTTGTCCGTTATTTATTCTTTCTCCGTTTAGTCCAATCCTGGCGATGAAATCTCCTCCTACTATTAGTTTTGTCTCTTCGGTTTTTTGTATTGAGTTTTCTTACTTTGTTCTAATTTTTTTCATCCCTCTGCTATACAACGTAATCATTTTGTATTTTGTTCTTCCCAGTATAAAGTTTTGCTGCACCATTCCTTCCATTTTCAATTCTTCGTTATCTTCTTGTGGTATTTCCCTTCTTATTCCTGTTAAGATGCCTCTTTTTGCTCTTCCCATTTTTTTTTTCTTTAACTGCTGGTTGGCATCTCCATCTAAACTCTGTAGGCATTTGATTTTCCATGTTTGTCCACTTCTTTTCATCTATCCATGTTTCCACCATTCCAATTACATCAAATTTTCTTATGTATTTCCAAAAATCGTCATCCTTGTTATTTAAACCTGCTACATTCCAAAATAACGTATTTATTTTATTGCTAGTATCTGTTATTTTTAGACCCTCTTTGTTTGCTTGTAATTTGTTTGTCTCTCTTCTTTTATAACTTTCTTTATTAACATAGTTTAGATTAGTTCTTTGTTGTTTGTTTTTATTTCCCTCCCCCCCATTTATTACTGCTACTAGTTTTTTGACACTTCTATTTTGCTGTTTCTTTCGTTGTAACAACGTTTCTCTCTATTTACCACTATCTTCATATATCCAACAATCGCCGTTTTCCTTTTGTCTTCTCCTCTTTTGCTAAATTTCTTAGTTCTTTCTGTATTTCTTTTTCTTTTCTTGTGAAATCATTATCAATAAATATGTTGCTTCCCTTTAATACGCTTTTCTTCATCATAATTTTTCGTTTATCTTCCCAACTCTCTAATTGTACAAAAATGCTTTCCAGTTTGTTATTGTTTTTCATTTTATATGCTTTTTTCACAACTACACTTTCATTTAATTTAGTTCTGGTCCAGTTTTCAACTTTTTCTTTTACCGTAGCTCCATCAATTATGCCTTTATTTAATCCCTGTATAATTACATTATTTTTTCGTTCATTTCTTTCTTGTTTTTCTAATTTTTGTTTTAATTCGGCGACATCATTTTGTAAGATATTTATTTTTGTTGTTTCCATTATATTAATTCTATTGTTTAATTTTTCGTTTTCTTCTCTTAATTTTGCCAGTTCTTGCAGGATTACAGTTTGTGTTTCGTTTATTATTTGTAACTGTTTTAAAATTGTTTCAGCTACTTGCTGGTTTATTCCACTTCCGCTTGCTTCTGTTGTAGCCATATCCGTTTTTTCTCTTCTTCTTTTTTTCTCGTCTTGTTCGGGTGTTCTTTCAGTTTTACTGCCTCTTTTGAACACATTTTCGTCGTCTGAAGGCATTATTTATTTTATTTAAAAATATATTTATTATTTATTTAATAAAAATATTGTTCGTCGCTCGAGCCTCGATCCGTCAACCTTTGCATTTACAGTCCACGGCTCTACGCACTCGGCTACCAAACGCTCTTTGGAATGAATGTATTAATTTTTGTATTTAATGCTTTAATAATTCCTTCCTCTATTTTAGTGTAATTCTTTCGTACGGTACACTTATAGGTTAGGTTGCTTTATTACTTTCTAATTAGGATTTTAATCCTACCTTGCCTTTTCGCGGCACACCGCTTTGTTTCTCTTAATCTCTGTCGTTGATTTTATTGTCTCTGCACTTATGTATATTATATTGATTCTCTATTTGCTATTAAAACTTTTACTGTAATTTGTTAAATGTCACTCTCACTACTATCTCTCTCTTATTAATGTATAAACTGAGTATAAACAAAAACAAAACAAAGTTCATAAACATTAGCAATAGGAAAAAAATAAACTTGTACGCAAACAAATATAAATTGGAAGAAGAAGAAAGTTATAAGTACATTGGTACTGAATTTACAAAGAGTTGGAAAAACAAAATAGAAATAAGGTATGCATATGAGTAGCAAAAGAAGCTTTTAGAAAGAAGGGCAAGATTTTGAATAGCAAGTTATATAAAACTGCAAAAACGGATTGTAATTTTTGTATAAATTGTGTTCTTATACGGTTGTGAAACTCAGACGATAGTAAAAAAGATGAAAAACGCAAAGAAACATTCAAAATGTGTTTGTAAATTAGATTAAATAAAAAAGTGTTGAGCTGGGAGTAAAGAGCAGATAGAATCATAAAAAATGATAGATACGACATGCATTGAAAAGAGTTTGTTTATTAGAAGATGTGATCAAAGAAATGGTAAATGCAAATACAAAAAAAGAAAAATAAATGCAAGATGACTGACGTTCTAAAAAAAGGAGATAATTACATAAAATGATGAAAAAAAACGGAATACCAAAAAAATTAATGAAGAGGCACATAAGACCCGCAAAAATCATAACACCAATGATGAAATATTTTGGTCGTAAAAAAGTCTGTAAAAATACATAAAATCTTAATGATAAAAATCATGCACCATTAAATAAAACCAACTTCTACGTGCTTATATCAAAAAACGCAAATAAAAATATTTATGGAAAACATTAAAAAATTAAAAAAATTGCAATTTTTTATTTAATTATAAAAAACATTCAAAATTTTTCTATAACATTGGATTAAACGTAAATAATTTAGTGGAAAGTTTTCTTTAAAACGTATTTTACTTTTACGTTTTTGGGTGTTTTCATTTTTTATAATAATAATTAACTGTATTCTGTAATCATATTGTGTACGTACAGTACCTTCAAATTAGTAATTTTTTAGAGAAATTTTACCCACAGCTTAGCGACTTATATACTTAGGTGTATTTGCGCAAAATCGTGACTTTATTTTCCGCGTTTTCTAGCGGAAAAACGGAAAATTATAGGAATATTCAAATTACCTACATTGATTGGAAATTTTTTGCTCAACAACTTTTAACTAAAAAAATAATTTTTGCCCAAAACGCATAGTTTTTCCTAAAAATGCAAAAACTATTCAAAAACGCAAAATTTAATATAAATATGTCTTTTACTCCAAAACCACTCTTTTTCATGCGTGCGCTTTGTGAAAATAGTCTTCAGACAGTCCAAATACATCTAAGTATACAGGTCGCTAAGCTGTGGGTAATTTTTTTTTTAAATGTCAATTTTTTGTCTAGTATTAAATAAATCAATAATAACTATTATCTATTAAAATTAAACAATAGATAGAATTCCAAACAATTCATTATCACGTTTCTGTGATAACGAGTAGCTTATGAGGGTTTATGCTTAGATGTATAAATTCTGATTATAAATAGCAAATCTTAATATACTTACTAACGCAATAAAAGGACATGTGCACCAGGATGGTCGGAAACTATCATATCCAGTGAATAAATATATATATAAGCTCAACAGTAATAACTAAAAGCAATACTGTTGATATATTATATGTTTGAAGATGATCCCACGTGATTATGATGCGATGTTTTATTGATGTTGTAAATGGTATTGATATAATAAAATGTAATACGCATATAGTTAATCCAATTAATACTCGTCTTTTTTTTAAGTTGACAAATTTGTCTACTATTGCTTCAACCATAAAAAATATATATAAAGAATTTTCTAATAATCCATAAAGAGCCTGAGCCATGACATATATAAATATAACCACATATCCAAATTTTAAATGAAGTATCACAATTAGCACAAACGATGTGTAATGCAGGTTAATTCTGCATTGTTTGTTGATGAGGGATCGATACTAATACTCGTTGCACTTTACATTATACTTTACTTTATTTCATTAGTGTACGATTATTGATTGATTGATCGATTGATTGATATTCATATTATCATTCGATTGATATATATACCAAGTACTTGCTGATCCAGCATTCCTTCAATGTCGCTTGTGTTGATAAACAGACATTGAAATGTGCTGTGTCGGCAAGGTACTTTTAGTAGGTCAGTTTATATTATTTATTTATACATATTATAACCCTGGAGGAAGGTTGGCTATTATGCCACTACAGATGTTGTAATATTTGGATTTAAAAAATAAATTTAATTAAAATATGCAGTTGCTTTGCTAAAAAAAATACAAAGCAATTATTTAATTCTCACTAATAAAATAAGAAACAATATAGTTTGTTCACGTTAAGCATACCAACCGCTACCTTGATTTCTAGTATTGTAGTGAAAACAGATACTTTGGCGTCATTCCTATTTCCACATATAATTTGATAATCAATTAATTTTTTGCCAGTACATTCAGAAGGAAACAAATCTTAATAAGTTTTTAAACAATTTACCTTGGAGTATAAAAATTTAAAATAAAAAAAAAATATTTTTTTTAGATAAAGTATACAATAACATTACAATTTTACCGTTCAAATCAGTTCATTAGTTCTTCATTTAGAAGTTTGTCAATTTGTAATATTTTTTCTCTTTCTTTCTTTGGTTCTCTTTTTATGCTTCCGTTTAAATACACTTCTAGTGGCTGATGGTCCGACTCTACTCTTTCTCCAACCTTAAATGTGTCTATCTCTTGCCACGCTTCTTCATTTACCATTACGTAATCAATTACCGATTGTCCTTTTGCTCCTATGTAGGTATATTCTTCCTTTTCATCTCCTTCCATATTTCCGTTTAGTATGTCCCACCCATTCTCTTCAAACATTTCTATCATTTCTTTTCCTTCTTTATTTTCTAGTTTGTCTTTTGACACTCTTTTGCTTTTTTGTCCGTTATTTATTCTTTCTCCGTTTAGTCCAATCCTGGCGTTGAAATCTCCTCCTACTATTAGTTTTGTCTCTTCGGTTTTTTGTATTGAGTTTTCTAACTTTGTTCTAATTTTTTTCATCCCTCTGCTATACAACGTAATCATTTTGTATTTTGTCTACTATTGCTTCAACCATAAAAAATATATATAAAGAATTTTCTAATAATCCATAAAGAACCTGAGCCATGACATATATAAATATAACCACATATCCAAATTTTAAATGAAGTATCACAATTAGCACAAACGATGTTGTAATATTTGGATTTAAAAAATAAATTTAATTAAAATATGCAGTTGCATTGCTAAAAAAAATACAAAGCAGTTATTTAATTCTCACTAATAAAATAAGAAACAATATAGTTTGTTCACGTTAAGCATACCAACCGCTACCTTGATTTCTAGTATTGTAGTGAAAACAGATACTTTGGCGTCATTCCTATTTCCACATATAATTTGATAATCAATTAATTTTTTGCCAGTACATTCAGAAGGAAACAAATCTTAATAAGTTTTTAAACAATTTACCTTGGAGTATAAAAATTTAAAAAAAAAATTTAATTTTTTTAGATAAAGTATACAATAACATTACAATTTTACCGTTCAAATCAGTTCATTAGTTCTTCATTTAGAAGTTTGTCAATTTGTAATATTTTTTCTCTTTCTTTCTTTGGTTCTCTTTTTATGCTTCTGTTTAAATACACTTCTAGTGGCTGATGGTCCGACTCTACTCTTTCTCCAACCTTAAATGTGTCTATCTCTTGCCACGCTTCTTCATTTACCATTACGTAATCAATTACCGATTGTCCTTTTGCTCCTATGTAGGTATATTCTTCCTTTTCATCTCCTTCCATATTTCCGTTTAGTATGTCCCACCCATTCTCTTCAAACATTTCTATCATTTCTTTTCCTTCTTTATTTTCTAGTTTGTCTTTTGACACTCTTTTGCTTTTTTGTCCGTTATTTATTCTTTCTCCGTTTAGTCCAATCCTGGCGTTGAAATTTCCTCCTACTATTAATTTTGTCTCTTCGGTTTTTTGTATTGAGTTTTCTAACTTTGTTCTAATTTTTTTCATCCCTCTGCTATACAACTAATCATTTTGTATTTTGTCTACTATTGCTTCAACCATAAAAAATATATATAAAGAATTTTCTAATAATCCATAAAGAACCTGAGCCATGACATATATAAATATAACCACATATCCAAATTTTAAATGAAGTATCACAATTAGCACAAACGATGTTGTAATATTTGGATTTAAAAAATAAATTTAATTAAAATATGCAGTTGCATTGCTAAAAAAAATACAAAGCAATTATTTAATTCTCACTAATAAAATAAGAAACAATATAGTTTGTTCACGTTAAGCATACCAACCGCTACCTTGATTTCTAGTATTGTAGTGAAAACAGATACTTTGGCGTTATTCCTATTTCCACATATAATTTGATAACAATTAATTTTTTGCCAGTACATTCAGAAGGAAACAAATCTTAATAAGTTTTTAAACAATTTACCTTGGAGTATAAAAATTTAAAAAAAAAAAAATAATTTTTTTAGATATAGTATACAATAACATTACAATTTTACCGTTCAAATCAGTTCATTAGTTCTTCATTTAGAAGTTTGTCAATTTGTAATATTGCCCAACAAAACGGAAAACGTGTCAGTAAAACTGCTTAATGTTGCCGTAGATGGACAAGAACAACGGCAGAGATTACTACCTGGACTCTCTAGAAACACTACAAAACGAAAGATTGAGCTCTTGGGCTTGTCGCTCTTGGGACCAGTTTTTAACAACAAAAGCAATTGAAGTTGTCTGGAGAGGCTAAACTAGCTAAACAATCTTCATTTAATTAGTTTATCAGAAAATTTGGTTTCAAGTCGTAATGCCCTTTTCTTTGTTTGCCTTAACTCATCACCAAAGAAGTGCCGTCTAGAATGGTGCAATAAATGACTACAATAGGCTAATCAATGAAAGCAAATTATTAAAATTTTATTTGTATATATTTGTTTGCCTAGAATAATTGTAAGAAGATTAGACGTCGCCAACAAAAAAAAAAAAACAGTTTGCTGATGAAAGACATACAGCTCTTACACGCGGGGTGATAGTAGCAATCGCTTATGAAAGTAAATTTTTTCTAATGTTTACTCCAGCAAATTAAACGCAAATAGCTACATTACCACGATTTTAGAACCAACATTAATGCTCTTTTCAAAACCGCTGGAAAACATTATTTTTCAACAAGATAATGTTAATTTATTTCTATGGCCTTCTTGTTCTTCAGTCTTATCATTTATTAAACACGTGTGCAATACAATCGGTAGAAGACTGGGCTTCAGCCACATCCACTCACATTACCTGCTGTCGGATGAGTATTCAAGAAACTTGGGGTTTGATTAGATTGAGATTGACAATTTGATTTTTAGCATGCCCAGACAAGTTGTTGAATATTCTAGAAATTGTGGAAAGGTAACTCATTATTAAAATAAACAAAAACTCATATTTATTGTTAAAGATTTAATTATTTCTTAGTGTGATAAATTACAAACTATTTTATTTTTTTATAAAAAATGAGCTACAGGTTCTTGGGGTTCTTTTTCTTTTACATACAAATTGAATAGCTTTTGCGTGTTGTAAGGTGAATAAAGATATTTACTGGTAAACATTTTTTAATAAATTGTTGCATCTAATTTAACAAAAAGAAATGTTTAGAAAACCAGTTTATAGCTTAAAAAGTTTATAATTTAATGAGGATTAATCATTGCATTATAAAACTATTTACCTCCAAAAACTGCTAAACAATATTTATTGCGTGAGAAATTTTTTTAAAATTACACTTTAAACCATGCAATAAATGCATATATTTTTTTATTAAAAATTGCTAAAAACCTAATGTATTTGCAAATTTAAATATACTTCTAAAAATACATTTTTTGTACTAAACATTAATTTAGTGCTTGAAATTTATCAATACTTATTTTATAACATTTTGGTATGATAAGTCGTTGCTCTTGTTTTGGAATTATAACCATCTTTGCAATTGTGTTATTGCAAATCTTTACCATAACTTTTTACCACCGTAAGCTGGCCAAAATTGTGGATCCCTAACGCGACAGCCGTTACTACCTTCTAGCGTTTATAACGTGATTAAATAATACCATGTTTAAGCGCTGTAAAACACTAACAATATATTTTTAGATAAGATACACAAACATTGGTTACTTCTTAGATTATAAAGTTGCAAAATTGTGATTAAAAGACACGAATTTGCTTAATATACATAAATGCAATATATAAAGTGTATTAATATACCGGTGAACTGCATTACCTCTTAATGGTAAAAACACGGGCAACGGTATACTTGCCTACAAGCTTTTTTGGAATAGTGCAAGTTTGCACTGAGCAATGGTTGCATTTGCGGTATACTGGCTAAATTGTACGAACATCGGACGGTAATAATACCCATACCGTTAGCGGAGAAAATTGTTAAGGAGCGGGTATGTAAAATCAGGTTTATTACTTTAGTACTACGCAAAATAAATATGCAATAACTTTAGGTGACCAAAGTTACAATGAGCAATAAAGGTCAAAAGGACAGGGCCTGTCTGTTAACAACTGTAACGATTAAGTTAAGGAAACAAAGCATTGCTATTTCTACTAACCAATTTAATCAATTAAACATTGACTTAGTTTGTAAATTAAAAGTTTATCTCTAGTATTTGTAGTCAGTAAAAATAGAATTTTAATTTTGTTCATAAGCATCTTGAACATAAAAGACTCCATAGAATAGAATAGAATAGAATATATCTTTATTACGTATGCTAGCCATAGGCCAGTTGTAACATGTCATGGAATTACATTAATAATAATAACAGGTTAGTGCACAACATAAATATAATAAATAATCGATAATAGGTCTATTCCAACCCATAACTCGGACAGCACACAAACCGCACAAACCATGCACACAGACAAACTACTGCGTATAAAAGATTGCCTAAAGATGGCAAATATTTATTTGTGTGCATGGTCCAAACGGCCTGCAAACTGCCCAAACCGTAAGCCGGAACAGACCCACCATCACATCAAAAATATAAGACATTTAAAATATAGCAAAAATACATATTAAAATTGCATCTAATTAAAATAAATATTAGTCTAATGTGTAACATATAAAATAACACACAGAGCGTTTAAAATGTAAAAATGTATATAACCATAAACGTTTGACAATAGCATGTTTTGATAAGCGACAATAGAGATTTGCAATTAGAGACAGGTTAAGACAGGTATTCTTCAATTGTGTAGATACATTGATCCAGTAATATAAAATATAAGACATTTAAAATATAGCAAAAATACATATTAAAATTGCATCTAATTAAAATAAATATTAGTCTAATGTATAACATAAAATAACACACAGAGCGTTTAAATGTAAAAATGTATATAACCATAAACGTTTGACAATAGCATGTTTTGATAAGCGACAATAGAGATTTGCAATTAGAGACAGGTTAAGACAGGTATTCTTCAATTGTGTAGATACATCGATCCAGTAGGTAGGTTTTCAGACACTTTCTGAACAGGTTGAAATTTTTAATATTTTTTATTTGTATAGGCAGTCTATTATACATATAGCTTCCTGCACAGTTAGGAGATTTTTTATATTTACTTATTCTATAGTGAGGAATATTGATATTATTTGCCAAACGTGTTTGGGGTTGATGAATATTATTATTGATAACTAAATTTTGTAATATATTATATATATATTCTCTTTTTGACTAATAATAAAGTAAACAGAAAAGATCCAGATTGCTTTAATCTATTTATTTATTTAATTGTCATCTTAAACAATCATTTGCTGACCAACAAGGTGTTTGTGCTTACATCTACAAACAACAAGCGTATTTTAAAATCTAGACTGACAATAAACAAAATTCAGGGCATTGATTATAATACCATATTTCTTCCCAATAAGCCTATTTTTGTAACTCCAAACATTTTTGATAATGAAAGATTTGAAAAGCTTTTTCAAAGTAATCATAGAAAAGATGAAATAATTTTGATAGGATGTTGTAATGTACATCATACTGAATGGTTAAGTCACTCATCTTCTACAACACTATCCGCTCAACAAGCTATGATTTCTTCTGCTTTCATAATTTTACTCAATTTATTCAACAACCCACATATTTTTCTTGTAATGAACGTCTTGGTAAACTAATAATATTGAATCTGTATTTTTCAACTATTCCAGAAAGTACAACAGCTACTGTTAAAGCTGTTTTAGGACTTTCCGATCATTCACTTATTCTTTTTTTTGTTAAAACTTCTGTTGCTTATACTACCAAACGGTTTAGGTGCTTCATCTCAAAAAAACTATTTAGAACGTCATCAAACAATTGTTTTATACTCTCTTATTAAACCAAAACAAAAGTGTTTGTACTCAATTCAGGCAAAACAAGCGGTTAATAAGAAACAAAAAGCATTAACAAATACGTCAATAACTCTTCCAAACAGACTAAACAGGAATATAAGAAAACTCGTAAACATTGTATCAGTCTAATACAATCTGAAAAAGATAAGGCTAATCGAGTTTTCAGCTTTCCATAAGTAACAAAAATTCTGCAAAACAATAAAATCCAAAAGAAAAAGCAAATTAATTTGCGTCTAATTCTAAATCTTCCTAGTGAAAATAATAAGGCAAATTCATTTTAAGCAACGGGTTGTTAAAAGATATTTTTTAAACTAAACACTAGAAAAGTATTAGGTACTGCTGAAATTCCACGTATTGTTCTTAAAACATTTCCAAATAAATTAGCTCTTATTCTGACTAAAATATTTACCTTATTATAAAAAAAAATATTCCCAAAGATTGCAAATATTCAACCTAAAAAGAAAGACAAGCCTGATTCTTCAAGTTTTAGACCAATAGTATTATTGTCCAGTCAGTCTCTCAAAAAAAATGAAAAATATAATAATTTCCACATTGTCAAGTTTTTAGAAAACAATAACTTTTACTCAGATACTCTATATGGATTTTGTTCAAACGTTCGACAACAGATTTCTGACATTTGATAGTCACAAATATAATTCTAATTTAGATAGAAATTAAAAAAAATTTGCAGTAAAATTCATAGTTTTAACATTGATTTTAAAATTATAACTGTTAATGTTTTTTAAGGGTCTGCTTTTTTGAGAACTTAAATTTTGATTTACATTAATAAACTTTTTCAAATAACCAAAAATCTTATTCATAGTTTTGCAGATGATAACCCCTTCATACTTTATACTTTCCCAGCACCACAAATATGAACGTCTTGATATTTCTAGATTGGAATCTGTAGCATCTATAAACAAAAACCTTAAAACAATATATTTAAATGAGGTATTCCCAACTTGTTCAACTCAACTCTTACTGTTTCAAAACCAAAATCTGAAGTATCATCAGTATCAACTATTAAACTAAACAGCAAATCCATATCAAAATATTCTTCAATCTGCCTTTTAGGGGTTACAATCCTACATAATCTTTTCTGGAACGATTAAATTGTTGAAATAGTTTCAAATGTATCTAGAAAACTTGGATTTTTTTAATATAAGTAAACAGTTTTTTACTTTTGTTCAACTTTTGCTTATATATAAAACTTCGTCTTTGTATTAAATATTGTTTCCAAGTTTGCGGAAAAAAATTGAAAACTACACTTTTTCTTCTAAATTCTATTCAAAAACGAGCTACTTGGATTCTTGTCGATCTAAATTTGACAAAAGACTTTTGCTTAACTTAAATTTTTGAATTGAACATTGTTCAAACAAAATACAAGACATATTGCCTACTAAACTAATGTTTACTTCTAATACACGGCTTACTAGGAATTTTAACAAATATTCACTAACAGTTCAGAGATGTAGGACCAAAACTTTTAATAGAGATTTTTTTAGCCGTACTATTGACACAAAATATTTTTTTAAATTTGGTATTTTCTGAGACTTATAAGCCACAACTATTCAAGGTCAATGTTCACAGACTGCTTAAATCCAGTCTGATAGTTTTAGCAAGTGTGGCACTCGTTGAAATTCAATGGTATTTTAATATTGTTTTGACATATTAAGTAATACTTAATTAGTTTATGTTAAAATGTAATATATTTTAATATAAACTAACGCCTCCATTATTAAAAGAAAAACACTATTATACTATTATAATCATTAATCATTTATTTTTAAAACAAAACCAATAACCTACTTAAAACATTAATTTATAAGTTTAAACATTTTTTTATTGCAATTGATTTATAAATAAACTTAAAAAATGTAACAGGTTGCCTCTAATAGAAAATCTATTGTATGGCTGTAGCGGTTGTATTATTTTTGTTACGTTAGTTAAAATTGTTAAATAAATTAAATGTTTTGTCAAGTGTTTAATTAAGTTAGTCCAAAAAGAAATATGCTTTTGCAGTTGCCAAACCTTTACATCAATCTACCGCCCAACACTCCTATTATACTTTCATTTATATTACTTAAAAAAACCTTTAAGTGACGTTTATACCAATTATTGAAAAAACAACAAAGCTATAACCGCCCATAGAGTCGGTTTTGATCTAAGTGTATTTAGTCTCATTTTACTGACATTACGTCATTTCTATGAAAAAAGCCATCGATGAGAAAAAACACTGCAATCAGAATTACACCCCAGGTGCTGTAGTGTTTAGCTTATTTCACTGCTACACTAGTGGGTTTGAGTTCTTCATTAGAAGGGTCAGTTTTTCAGGTTAAAAAAAAATGTGTTGTGATGAGTACGCATTTTTTCGAATAAGAAGAGAAACTTTGGTTGATCTCGTGTACTGCATTGATGTTGCGTGCTTGTTAAAAAAATTGCGGAAAAATTCTTAGATGTGGTAGTCTTAACCATGGCAGCAGAAATATACCGACGTTAAATAAATGAGGTAAAGAAAAATAAAGCTATACAACCATTTGTTTTTATGACACTTTGTATGTATACATCCATACAACAAAACACTAAGAAAACATAAAACATGCTAACACCGTATGGAATAAAGAAATCTATTCACTCAACGCTGACACGTTTTGTTAATTATTAGTAAATTCTATTAATAAACACCAAATATATTTACAAGACATTTTTTAAGTAATGTAATATGTGGAAATATCAAATGGTTGGTGCAGGATTTGTATGTATGGACATGTAAAACTATACATAACAATTTTATACCTAGAATTAATACAATCGGTAAGTTTAATTTTATTTCAGATGGTTTCACTGATCCTAGCCACACCATTCCTATCATTTTCGAAGAAGTACTTGAACTTGTTAATATAATCAACTAAAACTAAAACAAAAGCAATATCAGTTACACACCACACATATATGTTTATTTAAAGTTACCTGTACAGTAAACAAAAACTTATATTTGTCTTTAAAAGATTCATTATAAAATTGCAAAATATCTAACCGGCGTTATCCATTACACTCGGAATACCTTATTAATGGTATCGCATTGGAACGTAAAACTGAAGTTCAAGATCTTGGTGTTTGGTTTGATAATAATCTTCGTTTTGATGTTCATGTTATTCGCACTGCCACATCTGCTATGAAGATGCTTGGTTTTATCATGCGTACATCTAAATTTTTTACTGATGTTTCTCTAGTGAAATTGTTATACTACACCCTAGTACGAACTAAATTAGAATATGCCTCCTTAATATGGTATCCAACATATATGAATCAATCCTTGACTATTGAGCGTATGCAAAGATTTTTTTTAAATATTTGACGTTTAAAATAGATAACGTATATCCAGAGCAGGATTTATCAATCAGATTATCAAAGTATGTTACAGCGTCACAATATGCTTTATGCTTTATGCTTTTTACGGCTATTTTACATCGCCACAGTAAGTCTACGACTTGTTTAAAGTGGTTTGATGGGACCAACAGCTTAAAACGTGACTTCCGAACCACGCTGGTGGATCTTTATCCACCAGCGTGGTTCAAAATATGACTGAAATGATAACTTGCTCTTTAGCAAGTTATCATTTCAGTCATATTTCGGGGATCGAACCCCGGACTGCTCGCATGATATGCAAGTGCTCTACCATTGAGCTTTCTACAAGAAGGGAAGTTTGCAGTGCACAATTTATGCATAAATTATTAAATAATGTTTACGATTGTCCAAATTTACTTGCAAAAGTAAGTTTTTATGTCCCACGTCCATCGTCAAGATATTCTTATACATTTATAAATAAAACCGCAAGAACAAATATTTACTATAAAGCACTTTTGACCCACATATGTAGTAATGCTAATAAGCTTTATAATGATATATTTATGCAGTTATCTTGTATGTCTTTTATGTTTTATAAGATGTTCTCTTTGTGACTTTGGTGGTAGTATCTGCCATGTAGTTGTTTTGCTGCCCATTTTTGAATATTTTCTTGTTGTATTGTATTGGAATCTTTATGTATCTGTTCTTTGTCAGCCAGGTTAAGTGGGGTATAATTTGTATCAATATTTACAATTGCTTTATGTAATTCACTATCATTTCGGAGATAAAAATAATTTCGAAGATTTGTAATCTGACTGTTGTGTATACTGTGTATATTTGTTAGACCTCTGCCGCCGTCCGATCTTGGTAAATTTATTCTTTCTATGCAGGCATTTGTGTGGTGCATTTTGTGTTTAGTTAGAAGAGTTCTTGTATTTCTATTTAGTGCATTAAGATCTGTAGTTGACCACTGAATTATACCAAACGAGTAGGTGAGGATTGGTATTGCATATGTATTTATAGCTTTACAAAGATTTTTTGCATTTAAATTGTTTGTTAGAAGTTGTTTAAGCCTTTTATTGTATGCTTCTGTTAATTTAGTTTTGAGGTTTGTATGGTCTATTTTGGTAGTTTGTTCAAAGCCTAGATATTTGTAAGTTTCTCCTTTTTCCATAGATAAGATTGTTTGTTCATTTATTGTATTTATACCGTCTGTTTTTGTCCACTTTCCTTTCTCCATTCTGTTAATTTTGCATTTGTTAATGCCAAATTCCATATTTATATCTTGAGAGACTGTTTCTGTAATTTTTAATAGTGATGTTAGTTGTGTTTTGGTACTAGCATACAGTTTTATGTCATCCATATAGAAAAGATGGTTAATTTTATGCATTGTAATTTTGTTTTTCTAAAGTTGAAACCCTGCTTTTGTGTCGTTTAGTAGTTCAGATAGTGGATTTAAACACATACAAAACCAGAGCGCACTTAATGAGTCTCCTTGAAAAATTCCACGTTTTATGTGTATTGTTTCTGATTCTATCACCTGTGTAGTTGATCGAAGGTGTAGTTTTGTCTTCCATGTTTGCATAGTATATTTAAGAAATTTAGTTATTGTTAAATTGACTTTATATATGTCTAGGACTTCAGTTAACCAGCTGTGAGGAATGCTATCAAATGCTTTTCTGTAGTCTATAAAAGTTTCGTATAGATTACGTTGTTGTATTTCGGTTTGTTTTAGAATAACGCTGTCAATTATCAATTGTTCTTTGCATCCCTGACATAATTGTTTGGTACCTTTTTGTTCTTCAGTTATTATTGAATGTTTGTTAATATGGTATTGAATATTTTTTGTTATTAGAGCAGTGATAATTTTATATAATGTTGGTAGACATGTGATTGGACGGTAGTTGGATGGATCTTCTGTTTCGGCAGTTTTTGGTTTTAAATATGTTATACCATGTGTTAGAAAAACTGGCATACTTTCTGGATTATTTAGTATGTATGTTATATACTTCGCTAGTTTGTTGTGGGCTGATGTAAACTTTTTGTACCAAAAATTTTGGATTTTGTCTGTACCTGGTGCTTTCCAGTTATGAGTTTTACTTATAATAGCCTTAAGATCTTCTATTTGTATGATAATGTCTTCATTGTTATTGATATGTTTATGTTTTTCTCTAATGTTGTTTATTCATTCTGCTTTTTGGTTGTGATTTGTATGACTAGACCAGATGTTTTTCCAAAATGCGGTTAAGTCATTTTTAGAAGGTAAATTTGATGAGTTTACTATGCTGTTGTCTTGATTTAAGTAAGAGTAAAATACTTTTTCGTTGTTTTGGAAAAGCAGGTTATCTTTTTTTCTATTATGACTTTTTTTATAGCTTCTCAGTCTTTCTGAATATACCGCTAATTTTTGTTTTTGTGTATCTAAAGCTTCTACTATGTTTTCCTTTGTTAGATTGTTTTCATTTGGGAAGAGATGTTTTATGAGTTTAAAAATATTTCTTTTAGTATTATTTTTTAGCAGCTGTGTGAGGCGTCCAATGTCTTGCCTTATTTTTGATATTTTTTGTACTATACGCTGCTCCCATTTAGGTATTTTGTGTTGTTTGTATTGATTTTCATTTATATATGGTTCTTGTTTATTTAATTTTAGTACTGTATATGCTGCACAGTATATTATAGTGTGAAGGCTTTCTATTTCATTTGTGTTGTTTATATGTGTTTGTATCAGATCATTAACTTTATTTATTAGTAGAAGTGAATGTTTATTTATTTTTAGTTTTGGTAAATTTGGTCTACATGTTGCATCACTACCTACCCAATTATAAAGAGATGTTTCAAATTCATTGTAAATGACATTTATTGATGATTCTATTGGTTCTATATTTAGAGTTTCTATATGTTGTGATAGGTTATTAACAGTTAACTGTATTTTATTATTGGTTAAAATATTGTCTTCATTTAAATAATTATCAGGCACAGTCTCATTTTTGTTTTTTGTTAAATTCTTCTGTTAAAGACTGCTTTATTCCATTTATTTCAAAGTTGGTAAGTCTGTTATTTCTTATTATAATTCTCTTTTGATCACTTAATCTTTGTTCAGTAATTTTAGTGTGGTATTGTGGATAAATCTCTAAGAAAAACTGAAGCATAGTTGTTCTATATCCAGTAGTGATAGTTTCTAAGTTTGTCGCTGTAAAGTAGCAACGCATAACGTCTGTGTTCATTTGTTTTGTCCACATCATACGTTGTCTACGAGTTCCTGCTTTGATGGTTACCGGCTGATCTGCTGGTAATTTAGAGGTTGCAGCTTCTTGTACTTGACTGCTGCTGTTGTTTTCGGCTGTAATAGATTCGGGTTGCCCGGTGAATGTCCGCCTGTTCAACATTACACCACTGATGGTTTGCAAACTGTCACGTCCAGCATCAGCTCCAGACGTGCCCTGACGCAGCTCAGGTACCGACAGTTTTACCGTATGTTTCAAAATATTCTCCATTTTACTGGGTTTGGTATTTTTCCGGTGCTACTACCAAGCTTAAAGTTAGGCCGTTCCTTAGGAATATAGACGCCTTCGATATGTCGCCTCATCTAGAGAACAGTCACATATCTCACAAGTGGTTCGTCCGCTCGAAACCGTTGACCATCTTGTGTCCTGTTGGTCCGCGAGAGCTTTATGCTCCTACCCTCTATATCTAGAAGGCTTGCCCCTATCCGCTACCTTGGGGACGCGTTCCGTAGGGGTTACAGGATTCCCTCCGGAAAAAATATATATTATTATTATTATTATTATTATTATTATTAATATTATTATTACTATTATTATTCTTTGGAACTGACCAAATAATTAATGCAAAAATTACTATAAAACAAATTTACAAATCTTCGTAGACCTAAAACAATTGCAAACGAAGTTGTCAACCAAACCAACGACGAAATAAAAAACCATTTAATGTTTATGTAGACATGATTAAAATTTAGTTGAAGTACATTAATGCTAAAATAAAAATGTATGTTATACAGGGTATTAAATAAACATGCAACAAAAATTCAAGAGGTTACTCCTTAGCCTATTTTAAGAATATTTTGTTCTATGATGATTTCTGAAAACTCCTTTGTTTTAAAGATACAAGCTGAACAAAATTTGCGTTCGTTCAAAGTCAGTCGTTCAAATTCTCCACTGGAGTAGCGTAAACTAATGACTTCAGATAACCCCATAAGAAATAATCCAGGGAGTTTAAGTCTGGGAATCGAGCAGGCCATGCGTGTGGTTCACCTGGACCAATCCAGCAATCTCCGTATGTTGCAAAATTGAATAACTGCTAGATAAAACTTAAGGGGGGAAAATAGTTGCGCTTTTATAAGGGTTCACAGCATCAAACTCAGCAAGAAAACACCTGAATATAATTGAATAAAATTTTCATACATTGTAGAAGAAAGTCTAATCTGTGTACTCAAATTTTTAAAAAACTGATGCGATAAGTTGTTTTTCTGCAATTAATTTAAAAAAAAAAACGACGTTTTTAATTAGTTCTTTATTATTTTTTTACTCCTTAAATATAACTTCAAATCTTTAACCAAAAACATGAAGACATAAAATATTGTATGTAGTTCAACATATAAAAAGAGTGATGACTAAAATTTTATCGTTTGGATATTGAGTTGGTTGGCGTTTTGTTCCATAAGAACCAATTTTAATTTAAAAACGGCGCTGTACGTGTTAATATTTTTTCAGAAAGAAAGGTTCACCGATATTCTCGTAGATGTGATAGAATTTAATATTTTTCCATAACAATACTGCTAGTGACGCCACAACAGGACGGGGCGACTAATCCCGGAAATTCTCTAGCGTTAATTAGAAACAACTCTGGTGTGTTTGAAATACTTTGGCACTCAATGACAAAAATATTGAGCTTGTATCTAGCCTGGAGATAGTCATTTTAAACATTTATTGTAGATTCAGCAACTTTACATGTACTTTTTGATAATAAAACGTTGTAACTGTTGCAAATTTTGTTTACTCTGTATCTTCGAAATAACGGGGTTTTTTTAGAAATCATCATAGGACAAAATGTTTTTAAAATAGGCCAAGGAATAACTTCTTGAATTTTTGTTGCATGTTTACCTTGTATACATATACTGCATTGCAAAAAATGTAGATGAACACAAGATGATTGGGTATTATATTTCAATTCCCTAATTCCTGATTATATATACACGGTTTAAATTGTTTTTTTTTTTAACTTAATGAGTGTATACAGCAAATAGAACAAAAAAGTCCTTAAAAACACGTATCTTTAAATGTTTCCTAACAAAGAAGCTTTTTTCTGTTTAACTGTTAAAGTACGAAGTGGAAAAATAAATTACTAACGTATCTGTCAATAATACTCACTTAAGTAGATAGTGTTTGTTATAAAGTTTGACATGTGTATTGTACCATGTCAAAACAGTTTACTGATAAAACATATGCAAATATTCATTTCATTTACGTTTTTTCAGAATTAGATTTGAATTGGAATACTGAACCAAACAGAATATAAAATTCAATTCAATGAATAAATAATAACCGCACTTTTATATTAATTATTTGATTTAAATCTTAGGCTCAGCTCTTAAAATGCAGCTCAAGAATTTTAAGTATCAAAATTTAAGGTTTTTATGATTTGTTGCATAAAATTCTGTATGTTTGGTCACATAAAAATCTGCACAAAACACGACCACGTTATTTTTTAAATAAATTTAGTGTTAATGTTTGGATTAGTATAATACATTACTATTTGTGTATCTTTTGAATTAAAGTTTAGAAGTTGATTTATTTTATGAACTTTATACAAATAACTTTGAAAATTTACTATGAATATATAAACAAATTTTTACTTGATGGTGCTCCGGCACATATTGAATTAACAGTTTGAGAATGGTTTAATGCAATTGTCATGTAATGTAAAAATAAACAAAAAACAGATATCTTATTGAAATCCGAATCTATGTATAAAAGAGATTGCCAAGACTGCAACACTACCTACATAGGGCAAACAGACAAAGCTTTAAAACATAGAATTAAAGAACGTAATACCAAAAACAACAATACACATACACAACACAGCCTCAACAACCACAACAACCTAAAACTTATTTGCCAATATAAAGAAGGCCTAAAAATGAGCATTGTAGAAGCATATGAAATACATAATATAAAAAACAATAACAAATTTAACTGACGCAACAAACAACTAAATACTAAGAATCGTATTTGTGAATCTGCGCTCTCACCCAAGCATCGCCCAGCTAAATCATCAATATGCGTAAGAGCATTGGAATTTAGCGGAGCTTTTATATTTTGTTTTAGATCAATAACTTAATAATTTAAACAAATTGCTCTGTTATTTAACTTAATGATATTATTTAGCAATAATTAAATAAATAATAAATTTAATACAACTGCGATGTCAACAAAATATTTAGATATAAATGGGTTTTATTAAATCATAAATATAATATTAAAACGGCGTTCAATATTTTTACATAAATAATAATTAGTAGATTTTAAATGTTTTTACAAAGAATTGTTTCTTATTATTTAACAAATAGAAATAAACTTTTAAATTTCTGGAAATCAATAAAAAAACTTTTTATTGCGCTTATTTATGTGAGATCTAAATAATTTGGCTAATAATTTAATTTAAGGTAATGTTTAAGCTAAGAAATAGTTAATTAAACAATAATAATAAAAATTTAAACTTCTAGATATCCGAAAAGATTTGTTCCAAAACGGAAAATGTAAAATACAGCTAAACTGGTTGGTTAAGTTTCTTGGATAACACATACTTATTTAAGAACTTGATCCGCAATGTCTTAGCTGATAAATGTTTTTATTTAACTAGCAAATGAAAATAAAATTTCAAACTTTTGGATATCTTACCGAAAAATGACTCAAAAACGAAAAATGTAAAAACAGCCAAATTGGTTGATTGAGTTTGTCGGCTAACACAATCTTATTTAAAAACTTGATCCCCAATATCTTAGCTGACAAATGAGTTGGATATTACAGGCCTTAATTAAATAAATAAGTAAATTAATTAGTTCCTAACATTTACAAATATAATTGAAAATAGTTACAATTCATCTTTCGGGTTACTTGCTATAATATTTAATGTTCTCCAAAATTTAACACGTTCTTCAAACATTTTTGTTTCCATCTTTATATGATCTCCGATATAAAAATATTCAATTCCATCTGATTGTACGGGCTTCCAATCAACATGTCCAAGTTGAGCACTGATTGGTGTAGGTTTTCTAAAATAAAAGAAATTTTTTTACAAACTGTATGTTTTTAAATTAAACTTGGTTCTTATAGGACAAAACGCTAACCAACTCAATATTTAAACAATAAGATTTTAGTCATCACTCTTTTTTATATGCTGAACTACATACAATATTCTATGAAGTTATATTTAACGAGTAAAAAAATAATAAAGAACTAATTAAAAAATCCTCTTTTTAAAAACTAATTGCGGAGGATTTGAGGAATTTGGACTTTCTTCTACAAAGTGTGAACATTTTATTCACTTATACTCAGGCGTTTTCTTGCCAAGTTTGATTCTGTAAACCCTTATTAGCGCAACTATTCTCCCCCCTTAATGATTTTTTTGCTTGTATAAATTTTTCATTTCATTTATTACCAAATACATTTCAGTTAAGATTTAGTTTTGGATTTATAGCCTGACTTTTTTTCTTGGATATATGGTTTCAGCAGGAGAATTATTGTTGATATTTATTGATGTAAGCTCTTTGTTTCAAGTATCCTTAAAAAAAATTAGAGCCATTAAATCCGGCTAACAGTAATAATCCGCGTTTCTAGAAATAATAGGCGTTTTGCCGTGAGAAACCGTACATACCAGCGATCAAACAAACGGTTACACCTGTCATTAATTTTCTTATGATTATTATTAATTTAGTAAAATATTTGCTATATATACATTTACTTACAAAGAATATTCATTTTATTTATATTTAATAGCAATTTTTACTAATTATTTTCATAATCATTCTTGACAATTCATCTCATTTATAGGTTATCATATTTAAATTTGACATACCGGACTTAATAAATTGCTTTCAACAAGGGTTTTAAATTCACCTCGCTGGTTGGTACATTCGGAGTCAAAAGTAAATAACCGGTAACTCGCGACAACGCAACGGTATAAAACCATTTCATACCACAAAGTCAACGGTATCTCACGGCAAAATGCTTAATGTGTTGCCGAAACTGACTTTTAGAACTGCCATAGTGACTCGATCCGTATGTTCTCTGCCTAGACCTTGTTGAAATCATATTTTTGAATGGTTTTTAATGGCAGGTTTTAAAATTTGTCGGATTTCAAAAAAAGTGGGTGTAATTGTTGCTGATTAATAATTCTGCTGTTTGGTTTATTAATGAATCCATCATGTTGGAATTTAGCTTTGTCACTTATGATCAGCAACTTGTTAAAAATATACCGCATAATTATAGCAAGTTTGTTGGTCATGTGGCTTTAGTTCTTACATAAGCTGCACTTGGTATGGAAACATACGTACTTTCAAGCAGGTCCTAAATTTTCCAGATGCTTGCCCAATAAGATGCTATTTGGAAGCAAAGTATAAGTAAGCTTTTATTTGCTTTGTCGTCTACTTTTTTATCTGTTTTTTGTTGAAGAAAACTGAACAGCACATCATCAACATTCTTTGGACTGATGTTTGCGTTACGTCCAAATGGTATAAAGTTTTTGGATTGTCTTTAATACCTTAGCGCCAGTTTATATAGATACATGCGTAATCTCTTCAAAAAGTTGTGTAATGTTGTACGTGTTACCTACAACTAGGACAAACGTCTAAAAGTAGAAGTTTCCAGATTATCTGTATTATTCTGTTCTACACGTTGAATGTTTTGTAAATCTAATGCAAAGTGTAGCTTTCCAGTTTATGGAAGATTTTCAACAATACCTTGTCCAAAACTTTCATTAAAGCTATTATTCGTAAAGGTTACTGGCGTTTTTTTTTTTTCTATTATTAACAGCGGTATGCTTGATGAATTAAAATAATAGACGTTTGATTTTCTATGTAAAATTCAAATATTTCTTGTGCTATTCTGTTGAATATTCTGCCATAACATAACCTACCTTACTTTTTAGGGTATTTTTATAAAATTTTAAATAAATTGTCTATATGTTGTAATAAACAAGAACTAAAAAATATTTACAAACAAGAAAGTTATTAATAGTTAAAATCGTGATACGGATCATAAGCCACCCTATGTACATTGTTTTTCAATAAAAAGTTTCATTTTAATTATAAAAGAAACGTTTGGCGTTGTTTATGATCAGCCGGCTTTATTTCTTGCGTCAGCTGCATTTTGTAAGTATGTAGCCTTCATGCAGTATGCGACAAAAACTGGACGGAGAAATTCTTAACTGCTGTGAACGTCTTGAGATAAACAAACCTGGGATTTCTGAGACAAATGCAATGTTTTGAGCTGACTTGACAGTACAAGTTTGAACTGGCAATTTTACATCAGTAATTTGACGATTTTGATCAAATTTGCTAGTAGCTTTACAGTGGCTTTGCGGGAAGGTAATTCATACCAACCAAAAACACTACAGTTTCTGCGGACGTCTTGACAAAATTTTTATCATAAATATTCAAGACTTGAATAGCAAGATCAAAATTTCTGCAAAATTTATAATGGGACTTCTAATAAGAATGAGAAAACTTTATATTTATAGCCTTATAAAAAACATTGTCTGTTTATAATTAAATAAAAGTTAATTCTTTTATAAGACAATTAATCTCTGCAGTTACAAACTGTATTAAAAGATGTCGTTGCGTAACATCAGTTACTATTATTAACATGATTATAAGCCAATATAGTAAGTTGATGCATAATTATTTGCCGTTTTTTGTTGATGTTTAAATGTAAGGTTTAATTAACACTTGTCATAATAAATGGTGGGCCATCTAACTTTGAAATTCAATTTTCTATAAATAAAAAAAACTAATAAATATTTTTTTCAAAATTATGAGTTTATTAGAAAGAATTAGACATTTTCATTTAAGAATGAAACACAACATCATTCAAATGACTGCTACGGCTGGCTTGACAGTAACCCATTTGATTATTCCAATTGTTTAGTACATTTTTAATTGTTTGGGCTTCAATCGCATAAATGGCAACTTCGGTTTCGTGTTTCAAGCATCAATCGTCTCTGGATGGTTAGCGTAACACTTATCTATAACGTCTCCCCACAAAAAAAAAATCACAGCTCCTATGCGGCCAATTGACATTAGCATTTTGGATGATTATTCGGTTTCCAAAAACAGTGCGCAAAAGATCGATGATTACGTTGGATGTATGGCAAGTGGCCCCGTCCTGTTAAAGCCAAATGTCATCTATTTCATGCTTTCTAATTTTTGGAAACAAAAATAATATTACAATAATGCCGCCGGACCAAAAACCACACTAAACGGTTACTCGTTGAGGTTGCATAGGTTGTTTAACAGTCATGTTTGGATTTTCTGATAACCAAATGCGACAATTTTGCTTGTTAACATAGCTTCCGAGATGAAATGAGCTATATCGGAAAACTCGATTTTTTTATAAAAATGTTCATCATAGGCCTAACAATCTTTAGCCCATTGGGCGAACTGAAAACGCATCGGATAGTCATGAAGCTTTATTTTTTGGACTAATTGTACTTTGTAGGTCTTCAAACCAAGGTCTTTATGCAAAATTCTCCTCAGAGGCGACGCACACTCTGAGCAACAGCATTTTTTTTTTTGGCTAAGCGCACTGGACGAGAACGTGAACGTGTTGTTTTATTCACTAACAATCCCGTTTTGCAAACTTGCTTCACAAATTGGTCCACAAAACTGCGTTGATGGCATTACTTTTCTATCAAATTTGTTTCGTAAATTTCTTTCCGTTTGAGTAGAAGAGACTAACCACTTTGGAAGTAAGTTTTATTATTTCTTAACTTTGTTCAAGTGTAAAGCGTCCCAACATGAAATTAAATTTATGTCAACTCATAAACGTCATTATATCTTTGAAAAACAAAATAAACAGTAGTTCAAATTCTAAACATTACATAGCTCATCCTTTATAATTTTTTAATAAATTATAAAACTAAAATGAGCGCCAAATGACATACACATATTTGCCACATTATCCCAGCATTAGTTACTTCAGAAAATGTTAAAACTGGCCATTAAGGTCCTTTAGGCAATAAGGTCTATTGAGTTCAAATTTTTAATAATTTAGTTCTTTGCAAAATGAGCAAAATTTCAATAACGGCGGATAATTATGCATTAACGCTAGAGAGTTGCCGGGTTTAGTTGCCGCGTTCTGATAGGGTTCCGCTAGTAATATTGTTATGGAAAAATATTATTAGCAAAAATTACATATTAAAATTTTATCACATCTACGAGAATATTGATAAATAGTTTCCTCTAAAAAAAATTAGCGCCGTTTTTAAATTAAAATTGGTTTTTATGGGACAAAACGTCAACCTACTTAAAATCTAAATAATAAGATATCAGTCGTCACTTATTTTATATGTTCAACTACATACAATATTCTAAGCTTCTATTCGTTTTGTTAAAAACTTGCAGCTATATTTAACGATTGAAAAAATTATGAACCACTAAATAAAAACTTCACTTTTTAAAAATTAATTGTGGAGAAAAAAGTTTGTTGGCACAGATTGGAATTTCTTTTATGTGTGAAAATTTCATTCAATTATATTCATGCGTTTTCTTGCCGAGTTTGATACTTTAAACCCTTATAGTAGCGCAAGAATTCTTCCCTCTCAACTTAACAAGTTATTGTAAATTATCTTTCCAACTGATGAAATGTAATGCACACTCATATAGGTTATATAAGCTGAAACACTAGTGTATATGTTTTACTATACGGAGAGACAATTTGCTTAAGATTTATTTTAAGTTTTTAGATGTTTTTGTTGTTAAAATGTTAAGAATTATTTGAAACGCTGAACTAAAGTAAATAAAATAAAGTCTAATTATTCTTAAACATAAGTTACTTATGAAAAACAGCACAAAAAGAAAAACATGCAAGAAATTACTAAGATTGGATAAACATATAAAAGAAAATGTAGAAATGAACAACTATAAATAAATTAGGGCCTAAAAGTCATTTGCAACGTCATACTAAAATTTTACAGTAGTGAAGCAGCCTTTGATACACTACCTAATACTATATTAGCCCACCGTTTTTACCGTCACCGATGCTATTTTTTGCCCTTATTACACTATACTATTCTGAACCTTTATACTACATTAGTGTTTTATTATAAAACGTTATAATAGAGTTCAAATACCATTCAGATTAAAAAAAAGATGAAAATAATAATATATAAAATATTTACTACTATTAAATCAATATAATAATATTTATATTTACTCACTTGTGTTTTGCAAAATTAGTCCATAAAGTTGTCATAATATCGGTTACTTTAATGTCTGCTTCTGTTTGTTCTTTTGGTTTAGTTCGGAATGTAGTCAATGTGAATAAATATTGAAGGTCATCACCATGACAAACTCCTAAAAATATTATACAAAAATTGTTATATTATGAATACAGTTTTTTATAACTTATTCATATGGATAAAACTGACTTCTCTCTTTTTAATACAAACAGCATTTTCGTTAAGCATTTAGCATAATGAATATGATTATTAACTTACCATATTCTGTTTTAACGCCCATCATTTCTAGTAAGCTACTAGATCCTTTATAACCAAATAAGTAATAATACAATGGTGCTTTGACATATTTTCTCATTAAGTTCACGGATGCATCGGCTGCACTAACAAACCAACTATCGGTGAACAACTAAAAGCATATTTTGTTTACTTATGATATACAAACTAAAGGTACTACTTACATTAATTAAACTTTTGGGTGATTGTTTAATAGATTGACCATTGAAATAAAATTTCTTAATTTTATTTATAACTTTGTCATAATTTTCAACACTTTTATTTACAAATACAGAATATTTTGCAATTTTCTCAAAATCGTTATCATACGTGTCTGCTACTTCATCGCTAGCAAAAATTTCTAAAAAAATCAAATTACTAAACAATAACTAATAGTATAGTTGAATAGTTGCTAAATTAATTCATATAGAAACTATACAATAGAAATTATTATGCGTAATAAATGTACCTGGAATTTTCATTGCCCCTTCTTCTGTATTAACTCCGGTTATCCAAGGAATCTCAGGCATGTCGCCACTTTGTATAACATCTATAGGACTTTTAGATAGAAATGCTTCTGGGTGGTTATGTTCTATGACTGGGCGAAATGATACAATAGGATCAGTGTTCCACTCCTGCAGTTAAAAATAAATAAATAAATATTATATTAATGTACTAATGTATTTACGTAGATCATTTGATTCTTCAATATTTCCACAACATCAGTATTTCTTAAACAATCAACTATTTCTTGGCTAGAACTGGTGGGACAATTTAATCTTGTTGCTAGTCTTTTTGTAAGTTCAAAACCATCGATTGCTGATTGTGTGGCCCATATACCCAGCGCAGTTCCACTTTGTGAAATTGCAGCATGGAATAAACCTACAGATTTTATAATAATATTTTGTTTATGTTAATAAATATTTACTTACCTTTTGTCAATGGTGACATCATTTGTAGATGAACACTAGCCCCACCTGCTGATTCTCCAAATATGGTAACACTATTAGAATCACCTCCAAAATAGCCAATATTATCTTTAACCCATTTTAACGCAAGTGTTTGATCTTTAAGACCCATGTTTCCAGCCACTACGTCATCAGCCGTAGTTAAAAATCCCAACGCACCTGCAAACCAACAATACATTTCCTAGCATTAGATAAATATTTGAAGTAATATAATATATAAATTTACTTTAATTTGAAAATAATAAAAAAACATTAAGTGACTTCTTGATTCTCAATTTCTACTAGGTCCAATGATGTAATTTGATTTATAGTTTTTAAGTAAAGTTGATAAAATATTTATTTAAAAAAAATAATTAGTTTCACTTATAAATGTAAGCTAGGCGTTTGTGAATTTGTTTAAATTACCAGTTTGTAAAATACGAACGTCAAACTTTTATTTATAAATATTGATAAATTTAATTAAATAATAAAATTACAATCGTGGCTTCTGTTTATGATGCACGACACATCTAAACGCGGGTTTAATTTATAAAAAACCAAACATTTATTTGAATTGTGAATTTATAAGTTTTGTGAATTTGCACATTTTTGTGATTTTTGTGTAAACTTTGCTTTAATTTTAGTTTTTAGTTAGAACAAAACTCTATTATTACAATACAAAGTAGATTTTTAAATATGGTTTGTTTGCCATTAAACAGTAAATATTTAGAGTGTCAATTAATTTTGTCGCGCTAACATTTTACATATTCCTTGGGTCAAGCTATACTGGGATTACTGTAATCGCTACCTTAATTTAAATTAGAATATATTTACATATAAGAATGGAAGTGCAATAATTCTAAAAGTTTTGTAGCAAAAAATATATTGATTGAACCTAATTATATTTTGTAATAACTAAAAACAGTTTACAATAAATGCTGCAAGATGCTTAATTTTTAAATAATTTTTTTTTGCATTTTTTACATGTATCTACAGACACGCTTTTTGTTGACGTTGAAGCTAACATGTTGTGTCAGTCAGAACGGAGGTATAGCTAAAGATTTGATGTTAGTATGTCTACTATGAGATCATGCATCTTGTATATACACTAGGCAAATTAAATTTGTTGATGCAAACAAGTGATATTTGATAATAATTCTGAAAGAAATTCTATCTAAGTTCCTTTATTTAATATTGTATACTCCTTTCAACAAGCCAACATTACTATCTGTAAGTAGGTCAGGTCAGTATTTTAATATTATTTATTTTAGAAATAAGATAAGTAATAATTTTGTAAATTTGAAGGATTATTTTAATTGTACACACAAAAACAGTTTAAAGTTCAAAAACTTAATACTCAATCAACAATGACTATTTAAAAATTAAATGAGTATATAATTGATTATAAATTAAAACATGTATATTTACTTACACAATTTTGATCATACAAATTCTTTTAATACTAGCATATTAAAGTAAAGTTATTAAAGTTATTACTGTAAAAATAAATTCATTATGTAAATAACATATAAACATATCAATATACGCATTTAAATTTAATGTTTACTAAAAATCGTAAAAAATAAAAAATATTTGTATTAACTTGTTTTTTGAGATTAAAAATTTATATTTTAAAGTTACTTGGATGCTGACTTTTTTTAATTAAAATAAAAAAAAAATTATAGACTATGTTAAACAATTTTGTGTTGGTTGTTTTTTTTTTTTAATAAATACATACAGGATGCAAAAAACGTAAGGCTGAATTGAATCGATTTGAATGATTCAAAAACTGGTAATTTCAATACTGTAAAGGCAAGTACATACTTGCATATATTTGTTTCTAGTATTCTTGCAATAACAACTAAATTCAGTTTTTAAATGCTAACATTATTATTTTTTTTAGTCTCTAAAATAATTTTAATTTAACTATATAAAATAATTATGTACTTTTATAACAATATTTTGCTATAAATTTAATAAATTGTGTTTTTACACTTAAATTGACTGGTGAAATAATATGTTTTATTAAAATTTATGGCAATAATTATTTTACATGGTTGGATTCAGAATATCATAAAAATTTAAAAAAAAAAAATATATATATTGCAATTTAAAAAACTAAAGCCGACTATATTTACAAGAATACTAAAATCAACAGCATACATTATATACCTGCATCCATAGTATTCAAAAAAAACCATTTATACTGATTTTTGAATTATTCAAATCGGTTTAAAAATAACAAAATTATTCAGCAGCAGATTTTCTTTTTATAACACCTTGTATACTAATTATATCAATACATAAATAATTAAAACTAATTTATACAATTTAATATGAAAATTAATTGCTAGGTTTAATTGTACTAAGAAATATTAATTTAAAGTTTGTGACCTTGAACATTAAAAAAAAATATGTTTGTTTTTTTTAATGTGTAAAATTTATGTAATAAATTTGTTAATATATATTCGTTCTTCTTATAAATCTGTAAGTCAATATAAAATACCAACAACTGTTATCTTATCTAATCATTAACCTTTCCAAGATCAATTGTTCACGCATAGTAAACACAAATAAATTAATCATTTAAAGTGATGTTTCTTTTGTAATTATATAATAACGAGCTGTGACGTTCTTAAACTTTAGTTTTAATTATTTTTATTTTAGTATCCCAAACTATGAGTCATAGTTGATTATGTGATTTCACAATTTTAACGATGAAGTTATTAGATCAAATTAAATTAAAAAACTTAAAATTAAATTAATCTATTTTTTTTTAAGAATTATCCTTGTATTATTAGTAATGTAATAAAATAGTACGTAAAAATTCAATAGAACTTTTTAGCTTTCAAAATAATTTGTCGATGTCACTTTTATATTAGGTTAGTGTTGACATTGATAAATATAAATAATTTTAAATTTAAGTATGTTAGCGCATTTCAATTAAAAAATATTTTTTAACACTTTTTTGGCCAGTTGAAATTATTTGAGCTATTAATACTATTAAAAAAAAAAACGTTTGTAATAGCTTTTTATTTTATAAGAAATTAATTCATATCTGATCTGATGAAATATAACACACAAAAAACAAACTATTAAATACAACTTGAAATTATATCAATACAATTATCGACTTTTTTAATAAAACAAGATTAAAAAAAAACTTACCCAAACGATAATTTATGGTAACAAGAATGACATTGCCTTTATCTAGTAATAAATCTGGGCCATAGAAACGTGTGTTTCCAGAACCTACACACCATGCACCGCCATGTATAAATACCATTACAGGCAATTTTTCATCTTCGACATTCTATAATTAGTATTTTAAACAACAATAAAATAAATAAAAAATGTAGTTTAAACCTTAGGTGTATATATATTTAGGAAAAGACAATCTTCTTTGCCTTCTAATGCCATGCTTCCTAAATATCTATCTATTTGTGGACACGCGGTATGTATTTCGGTAGCTTCTTTTGTTCCATCCCATTCTAGTTTTGGAACTGGTGCCTAATTATAAAAAAAAATAATTATATAGTAAACATGTTCGTTAATCGATATATTATTATTATAGATATATTTATATAAATGTTATGTTTACATATTGAGTTATAAATAAATATTTTTTTAGTTTTTTTTCGGGTCTGTCTGTTTTTGCGTGCCAACGGCAGTTTTTATTTTTCACTATTACAGTTATTTTTTTAATCACATTTACTTCAAAAATTTGAATGTATTTATTATTAATGTCAACTTGTACTTGTATCAACAATGGTTTTTGTTAGCTTTGTTATTCATACACTGGCATTTGTAGCTTTGGCATTAGTGTTAACACTAATATATTTGGCATTGTACGTAACTTGCACAACAACTGCACAAGATTGTTAAATTTACAGTAGTCTAATGAAAGCTTGAGATTTATGTAGAAAACAGTATGATAGTAGTAAACAGTTTTATACACACTGACAACTGATTGAACTGTATTTAATAACTATGTGCAAATCAATTATAAAAAACTACGTAGGCTGTGGCAGTGGTGCGCTGATACCAGAAGTTTGATTGATTTTTTTCTAAAATTTTTATAATGTTCTGAATCATATAAAATAATTGTATGTATACTCAAAAGACGGATTCAAGAGCACGGGCGTTGCTAGGATTCAGTAAGGCAATAAATTGAGAATTAAGAGTGAACAGTCTGTGAACATTGACTTTGATTAGTTGCAAATTATATTATATATATATATATATTAATATTAGGTTATTTTAGTTTATTAAAGTACAAAATATTATTTTGATCAACATCGTAGTTGCTAAATTTATAAATTATTAAAAAAATCTACTTTATATATATAATTATTAATCATAAAAGAACCAAGTAATATATTAAAAAAATACTTTAAAAAAGAATTTATATGCAAAAAAATTTTACCGCTCTAGGGCCGTTGCAAATAATGTTTTTGCCTGCCTCTGCCGAAATCATATGTTTCGGCCCTACAATGCGGACTGAACAGACGATTTATCGGCCCAAGGGCCAGACAGGTTTTTTTTTGCCTGCCTCTACCAAAACCATCTGTTTTGGCTCTAAAATGCGGGCAAAACAAAGCCCCCTAAAAACTTTTGCGATATTTGATTGGCTGTAAATCACAATTTTACATGACTTTACACTTTCAAATCTGACAATAGTGAGAGATAATAATAAACTTTTAAATTTCTTGAAACAATGTTTTAATTTGGGGCAGGCAAAAAAATATTGATTGAGTGTTACTTGTGCCAAAATGCTTTAGCAGCTCTTTGCTTTTAGCAACTCTCACTCGAATTGCTTCTTTGTGCTTCTAAAGCCGATTTTCGACACTTGATACACTATATACTATTGCGCTAAAAATTACGATTTTTTTGACGTTTCTTGAAACACTGTTTTTATTAGGGGCAAGAAAATAATATCGAGTGCAACTTGTGCCAAATAATAAACGGCTTCAGCAAACCAGCAGCACGAAGGAGCTGCTAAAAGCGACGGACTGCTAAATCCTAATTTCGGTCTATTTTAGAGTGGACAGGCAAACAAATATATTTAGATTTAAATGGCTTAATACAATCATAAATACATAAATATAAATGTATCCTTCTTACTAATGTATCACAAAAAGTTATTCATCTATTAAATTATATTTCATTTTTATTAGTTTGAGTTAATAAAGAATACTTTCTAATAATAAAGCAGTTATAGTTAAATTTTTGTATAACAAATATAACTTTGTAAAAATATTGAAAAGGTATATTATCTAGTGTGAATATCACACTGATTAGAACTGTTCAAATATATGTACACTTTAATATAAGTAAATAAAATGATTAAAATGTTAAAGATTTGTTTCATAGTTGTAACTCGCTTTAATATACTTTAATAAATACAAATTTTGCATTTTTACCTTAAACCTAAGTTCACCTATCGGTGCTTCTGCATACGGAACTCCTAAAAATGCTTTAATTGATTTTCCTGATTTAATATTCATATATTTTCCACGCAATAAACCATTATTAGTTTGTACAACTAAACTATCAGCACACAAACTTGTTGTTATTAGAAAAAGTAAAATAACGTTACGTTGTTCCATATTTGAATTGAATGATTAAACTAACCTTAAGCACACAGCTCAATGCAAGTCTCGTTCTCGTCACGTCTCGAAATTGTTCATCTCTATTTCTCTGGGAGAGGGGAGAGGGGAGAGGGGAGAAATTACTCTAATACTTTTATTAAATAATAATTACTTTAATACTTATCTTGCGTTTGTTCATTGCTAAACTACATAAAAATAATTAACATAATATATTTAATATAAATAATATTATTAATAGTCAAAATAGTAATTAATTAATATTACACAAAAATTAAATAAAATATCATTTTTAATTGGTTTTTATGATGCTATCCTTTTTGTTATGCACAATTATGTATATTGTCAAATTATCTAATTTTAGATGCTATTTATTTTTAATGATAATATTATCAGTAGAAAAATTGCTCCGCGTTCGAGGTTGTGCAGAATATTATCATCATCATCTAAATGATTTTGATGAAGGTTGCATTATTAGTATACGAGAATTTTGTAAAGAATAAGTTTTATAGGAGTATCTATGGCTACTGTTTACAAAAAAAAACAATACTTTTAGTTTTTTAGTTTTAAGGTTTATTTTTTGGCAAAAAAAAGTTATTTAGGACTATTTTCTTTAATTAATCGATTATTACATAAAGTTGGGGCGAACGTTTCGATAGGCTACTCCTATCTTTATCAGCGCTACATAGCAACATCAAGGAAAATTAATTATAAAATACGGAAAAACATGCAACTACATCAATTGTGAAACAGATTAAATAAAAACATTTTTATATACAGGGTGTTCAAAAAAGAATGTAAAATATTTAAGGGGTGGTACTACGAACCACAACAAACAAAAAAGCAATAGCAATAAAAACTTGTGCACTAACAACTGTCAAATACTGAATGTTTATTTTACAAAACATTAGCCAATTATGATAAGAAAATGTACGTTTTTGCAAAATAAAAAATGGAGGGAAAAAGAATAATAAAAATAAATAATGTTTCATATCTCCAAAGCCGTTGCTATGACATCCCAGGTTTATTAAGACTTTTTTGTTTGTTGTGGTTTGTACTACCACCCCCTTAAATATTTTAGATTATTTTTTGAACAACCTGTAATACAAGGATCTATATCTAAATTATGAAGTAATATACAGGGTGTCCGGAAAATACGTGTACAACGTTTGACGACAGACTCCTGACGCCAAAATAGGTCGATCTAAGCCGACTTAGTTATATCCAAAATTGTCTCGTTTAGCCGGTAGAGGGCGTCAAAAATTTGTAAATATTAAAAAGAAATTACCTGTAACAATAATTTTTTAAGTGACCTTGTTGCTATGGCGTTTAATAATTTGACAATTATTGACAAATTGTCACCAGTCTATGAAATTTACTCAAGTATACGATCAACATTCTTGAATTACAAGTTCATTTTACCATTAAAAATGGAAAATTATACAAACTCTCAGAAAGTTGACATGCTCCTGGTATACGGGTTTTGTCAAAGAAATGGGCGTCAGAGTGTTAGGGTTTACATGGAGAGGTTTCCTAACCGTCGAATACCAAACCACCAAACATTTGCCAATATTGAGCGTCATCTTCGGGAAACGGGCAGTTTTGAGAAAAAGTTTGAAGGCAGGGGTCGTATGCGAACAACTCGAACTGTGGAAACAGAAGAGATGATTCTGGAAAGAGTTGAAGAAGAACCAAGTACCAGTACCCGTCTCTTAGAACGTGAGTTAAATGTTCCTAAAACGATTGTCAATGAGGTTTTAAGAGAACAGTTGTTACATCCTTACCACATACAAAAAGTCCAGGAACTTTTACCGACTGATCCCCCCATGCGGCTTACATTTTGTCAATTTATTAGAAACAAAAGAATCCTTGTTCCAAATTTTTGTAGAAAAATTATGTTTACTGACGAGGCATGCTTTACAAGATCTGAGGTAACCAATCTGCACAACAAACATATTTATTCCGATGAAAATCCACATGCCATTAAAGTTGCACATCATCAGCATCAATTTAAAATTAATATTTGGGCAGGTATTATTGATCACTACCTTATTGGTCCCATTGTTATTCCAGACAGGTTAGATGGAAATATTTATTTAAATTTTTTGCAAGACACTTTACCAATTCTTCTGGAGAATTTGCCCCTTTTACTTCGGAGGGAAATGTGGTATATGCATGATGGTGCCCCGCCCCATTTTTCCGTTGCCGTTCGGCAATACTTACATCATCAATATCCCAACCGATGGATTGGAAGAGGCAATGATGCACCATTAAAATGGCCACCACGTTCTCCTGAGTTAAATATGTGTGACTTCTTTTTGTGGGGCGCTATTAAAACAGAAGTTTACAAGACTCCGGTAAACACACGCGATGATTTATTGCAGCGGATTTTAAATGCAGGCAACCATTTTAATAATCCCGAGACATTAGATAGGGTCCAATATCATTTTTTAAAGAGTGTTAATAAGTGTATTCAGCAAGATGGCGGTCATTTTACACATTTGCTTAAGTAATATTTTTGTTTAACTTAGTTTCTTACAATAGATACTTTCAACTTTGTTATACTTTTGTTTTTTTTGACGCCCTCTACCGGCTAAACGAGACAATTTTGGATATAACTAAGTCGGCTTAGATCGACCTATTTTGACGTCAGGAGTCTGTCGTCAAACGTTGTACACGTATTTTCCGGACACCCTGTATATATATATATATATATATATATATATATGTTATTTTTTAAATTTTCGCGGATATAATTATTTTTATTTAAATTTATTTTCGGATTATCCCGCGTTTTCTTTTTGAGTTGGACTCGACGTTTCGGCTGAATCTCATCAGCCATCATCATGAGATATTTATTATTAATATTTATTAATATACATCAATATGACATTTATTTATAAAACTAATTTTGTTGTCAAAGCTAACTTTCAAGAAACTTTATTGTGTGTAAAGTTTCTTTGTTTGACTTCTGGTAGTTGGTCTATTAATTGATCCTTCTACAGTCAAAACTTGCAAAGGAACTGGTTGTGATTTGGATGCTGTAATTAAATTAGTTGTTGTTGGTAAAGAAGCTGTTAGTGGTTTTTTTAAATTTAATTTAGTTGTTGCCAATGCTGTTTTCCAAGTAGATGGTAAACGTAAAGCATCATCTCTCTTATTGAGATTGTCTGGTCTTTTTTCAATTTCGATGGCTTCTCTAGTTATTCTAGTATGAAAATGATTAATTTTTGCTAAAATTTTAGTTCCTTCAAAGTTAATTTTGTGATGACTTGAATTTACATGTTCCGTTAAAGATGAAGTAGATTCATTTTTTTGAACTGCTCGAATATGTTCTTCTTTTCTTGTGCTAATTTTGCGGTTAGTTTGTCCAATATAAGATCTCGTACAATCTGCACATGGAATTTCGTACACGCCTTGACTTTCTAAAGGGATAATATCTTTTGGGCTTTTTAAAACTTGACTTATTTTTAAATTTGTATTGAAAACTGTTTTTATGTCGTATCTTTTTAAAACTTTAGAAATTTTGTTTGTGGTACCTTTGACAAATGGTAAAAAAGCGTATTTTTGTGTTTCATCTTTTTCTTTGTCGTTGTTTGTAATTTTATTGTTTAATAACAGTTTTAATGATGCTTTATTGAAACCATTTTGTAAGAGGGCGTTTTCTAACGTTTCAATTTCTTCTTTTATGTGATTTTGATCACATAATGTTAAAGCTCTATGTAATAAAGATTTTGTTACTGAATTTATTTGGGCTGGATGATGATGAGAAAGTGCATTAAGATAACGGTTTGTATGAGTTGATTTTCTATGAATAGTATGCCCTAAACTACCATTAGATTGTTTAATTAATAAAATATCTAAAAAGGATATTTTATTTTCTTTTTCAATTTCAATTGTAAACTGAATTTTATTATTTATATTGTTTAGATGATTTAAAAAAGTATCTAAATTATTTTTACCATGTTGCCAAATTACAAATGTATCATCTACATATCTAAGCCATAATTTTGGTTTTAGTGGAGCAGAATTAATAGCTTTAGTTTCAAAATCTTCCATAAATAAATTAGCTATGACAGGGGATAATGGAGAACCCATTGGTGCGCCTTCTATTTGTTTATATCGTTGACCGTTGTAAATAAAATATGTATTTGAAAGACAGTGATTAGCTAGGTCCATAAGATAGTTTGGTGGATTATATTTTAATTTAATTATTTCTAAAGCATCATTTATTGGAATTTTTGTAAAAAGGGAAATAATATCAAAACTTACCAGAATGTCGTTTTTATCAATATTTATGTTTTTTATTATATCAAGAAAATGTTTTGAATTTTTTACGTATGATCTGGCTTCTTCAGCATGAGGCTGCCATTGTTTAGCAATGTATTTAGCAAGTTCTTGTGTTGGAGATCCGATTGAACTAACTATAGGTCGTAAAGGAATATTTTGTTTGTGAATCTTTGGTAAACCATATAATTTAGGACATATTGAAGATTTTTCTCTTGGTATCAAATTAACCATGATTTTTTTGTCAATAAGTGAATTTTTAATTTTTGCTTTGGTAGTTTTTTCTAAATATGTGGTTGGGTCACTGTTGATTTTGTTATAAGCTTGGTCTTCTAGAAGTTTTAACATTTTGTTGTTGTAATCACTTCTATTCATTACAACAGTTGCGTTACCTTTGTCTGCTTGTAGAATAATTATTTCGTTATCTTCTTTTAAATGTTTTAAAGCAGTATGTTCTTCTTTACTTAAATTTGGTTTTGGTGGATGTGCCTTTCTAAGAATTGTTACAACTTCTTGGCGTATACATTCAGATGATAAATTATCCATACCTTTGATAGCCGATTCTATGCCACAGATAATGTTTTCTACAGGTATTTTGGATGGAGAAATAGCAAAGTTAAAACCTTTAGATAAGACTTGTTCTGCGGAATTGCTTAATATTTTGTTTGATAAATTATAAACTGTTTTAATTTTTAATGCTTTAGAAATAATTAAATTAAAATATAATCCACCAAACTATCTTATGGACCTAGCTAATCACTGTCTTTCAAATACATATTTTATTTACAACGGTCAACGATATAAACAAATAGAAGGCGCACCAATGGGTTCTCCATTATCCCCTGTCATAGCTAATTTATTTATGGAAGATTTTGAAACTAAAGCTATTAATTCTGCTCCACTAAAACCAAAATTATGGCTTAGATATGTAGATGATACATTTGTAATTTGGCAACATGGTAAAAATAATTTAGATACTTTTTTAAATCATCTAAACAATATAAATAATAAAATTCAGTTTACAATTGAAATTGAAAAAGAAAATAAAATATCCTTTTTAGATATTTTATTAATTAAACAATCTAATGGTAGTTTAGGGCATACTATTCATAGAAAATCAACTCATACAAACCGTTATCTTAATGCACTTTCTCATCATCATCCAGCCCAAATAAATTCAGTAACAAAATCTTTATTACATAGAGCTTTAACATTATGTGATCAAAATCACATAAAAGAAGAAATTGAAACGTTAGAAAACGCCCTCTTACAAAATGGTTTCAATAAAGCATCATTAAAACTGTTATTAAACAATAAAATTACAAACAACGACAAAGAAAAAGATGAAACACAAAAATACGCTTTTTTACCATTTGTCAAAGGTACCACAAACAAAATTTCTAAAGTTTTAAAAAGATACGACATAAAAACAGTTTTCAATACAAATTTAAAAATAAGTCAAGTTTTAAAAAGCCCAAAAGATATTATCCCTTTAGAAAGTCAAGGCGTGTACGAAATTCCATGTGCAGATTGTACGAGATCTTATATTGGACAAACTAACCGCAAAATTAGCACAAGAAAAGAAGAACATATTCGAGCAGTTCAAAAAAATGAATCTACTTCATCTTTAACGGAACATGTAAATTCAAGTCATCACAAAATTAACTTTGAAGGAACTAAAATTTTAGCAAAAATTAATCATTTTCATACTAGAATAACTAGAATAACTAGAGAAGCCATCGAAATTGAAAAAAGACCAGACAATCTCAATAAGAGAGATGATGCTTTACGTTTACCATCTACTTGGAAAACAGCATTGGCAACAACTAAATTAAATTTAAAAAAACCACTAACAGCTTCTTTACCAACAACAACTAATTTAATTACAGCATCCAAATCACAACCAGTTCCTTTGCAAGTTTTGACTGTAGAAGGATCAATTAATAGACCAACTACCAGAAGTCAAACAAAGAAACTTTACACACAATAAAGTTTCTTGAAAGTTAGCTTTGACAACAAAATTAGTTTTATAAATAAATGTCATATTGATGTATATTAATAAATATTAATAATAAATATCTCATGATGATGGCTGATGAGATTCAGCCGAAACGTCGAGTCCAACTCAAAAAGAAAACGCGGGATAATCCGAAAATAAATTTAAATAAAAATATATATATATATATATATAAATTACTTTTCGTAATGAAATGTTAATCTTTTTAAAAAGAACAATTTATTTGATGATAATGATTACATAGATTATATATAGTAATTAAATGTTGATTCAGCATCCGCATGCAGGTGCATATCCAGACGCTGACGTCGCATGCACATGCATGCGTGAACAATGGGCCCTTTCATGGAGCCCTGTCTGGGTCTGGTTAGTGTACGGTAGATAACTCCTCATCCCCTAGAATTTGGCATTGCCAGGAAGGTGTAGAATATTGCTTTGGCATTGTTCTGCATCTTGATCTTGGTGTAGGGTTTTCCTTTTCTTTATCCATTTCCTTACGGTGTAACCAGCAAGAAGGAGTAACATGATATATAGGGTGATGGTCCACATACTAGGAGTGAGCATGTGTGTTGTTGGTTCATCAATGATGGGCACTTGTTGAATGGCCGGAACAGCTTGTAGATCCAGCTTCTTAAGTTCGATGTTGAATTTGTTAAAATTGGATTTAAATAATTCCAACTTTGGGTTATTAATAATGAGTTTGGTGTATTGACATCCGGTGCTGGATTCTTTTAGGAGGATCTCCTTCTCACAATCTGCATTGTGATTAATTAGCAGATGGGATGAACATTGATAATATTTTATACCTTGGGTACACAAGTTATGTAGAGGCCATATTTTGTTTTCGTTTTTTGATTTTAATAGATATTTAACATTTGGTATAATGGTAACATATTCAGAATCATGCTTAGTAGGTATGGGATTTAGGTAGTAAATTTTGAAATCGTGTTCGTAATTAATGGGAATAGAAAGAAAATAGTTAATTCTGTTGGACTCGATTTTACAATTAACTTTAATAATTGATTCAAAATCTAATATGTTTTCTATTTTGAGTTCGATAGGAAGTTGTTCATTATAATGAATAGAAATTCGTTTAATCTCTACAAATAAATCATTTAATTTTATAATACTTGGGTGCAAGATTCTCAGTTTACAAAATGAAATTGAGTTCTCTATGTCTTGTAGTACGCTTAGGATTGTATTATATATTATAAGCAACTGGTTGAACAGATCTTTAGCAAACAGTATATTTTGGTGTTCTATATCATCATGTAGTACTACACTTACTTGCATAATTCTCGACTTTAATAATAATTCATTATGTTTAATACTCTGTATAGTATCATTAAAATTTTTTATTACTTGAGTATTTAGGCTATACTGCATTTTTAACTGATTTTCAATTTGATTTTCATTTTTTTGCAAATGGTTAAGAATGTTATTGATTCTTTCTCCATCTCTTGCATCTAAGTTTCCACTAATTGTTTTAATAATGGTGCCCAGTCCGTCAATCAATCCTTTTTTATTTCTGCTTTTATCTACAGCATGCAAGTTAATATTTTGAATTTTATCGTTAATATTACTTTGAATATTATTTATCATTTTGTTGTAGTTATTGAATTCAGGTATGAATTTAGTGTCATTTTGTAATGATTTTAATAATTGGTCGTATTGGGTGTTGAGGATTGTTAACTCTTTGTATAATGGAGTCAAGTCATAATGGTGAAGAAACGTATGTACGGTTCTTTGTAATTTTGCTGTTCCTAGATTAATAGGAAGAATTCCCAGATTTTGTGTAATATCTTTTATAGAATCACCTCGAATTATTGTGACGAGGAGGGACCTGGAAGAGAAACATTATCTTTAATTTTGTTGTGATATACAAAAATTATAATCTTTGATCCATCAAAAATGTATTGAAGCATTTTTCTAATTAGTTCAAAGTTTAAACGGTCTATACCACAACCTATTCGTGGTATTGCTAAGTTTGTTATATTTTTTAAAGCACAGAATTGTTTAAGATTTATTAATGTTTTAAATAAATCTTCATAAGTCGGTTTGTCATAATAATTAGCTTTTGTTATTAAATAGATTAAATAACGGTCAGGTTCTTTTAGATAACATAGTGAAAATAAGTCGGAATCTTGTTCTTTAAGCAATTCGACTTGACCGAATTTATTTTTAAATTCAAGAGCAATACCCCATTTTCAAATCTTTACTTACACAGTGTGCTAACGACACGTTTTTTGGTGCTAAGAAAAGGTTTTCTTCCTTTTCTATAACATTTTTACTTGTAGTTATGTTATGGTCTTTAATATAATTTTGGAAGTTTTGATAAGTTAGAGGGCTTCCGATATCTGTTCGATTAAAAGTATACGTTTCTTGACGAGGTCTTTTTATGTTACCTAAGTGAATTTTACTTACAGTGTTATGATGTTTAACGTCAATTACTGCAGTTTTCAATACGGGGTTTATTGTCTCTATTTTTTCTGGTTTAAACTTAGGTTTTGTTTTAGACTATTTTTGTTTGTTTTTTACAAACACCTCAGTAGGTATTTCGGGAAGATCTTCTCGATTTTCGTTGCGTTTATTCATATTTTTTTCTTTGTTTTCTTGGATTTTTTGATTGATCTTTTGATACAATAATTTAATTTTGTTCTTATGGTTTACCACATAATTATTTATTATATGGTTTTCCATTTCTATATTAAAGGGAGAATCTACGTCAATATGTCCCGATATAATTTCGGACGGTTTAAATTTTGTTGTCGAATGAATCGAATTATTATAGGCAAGCAATGCGTAATTAACCTTAGTTTCAATTGATTCTTTTTTATACAATTCTTGATTATTTAGTAAACATATGTGTTCGATAAGTGTGGAATGTGCACGTTCTATTATTCCATTGGAATTAGGATTTTGAGAGCTTATAAATTGTAATTTGATTTTATGTAATTCGAACAATTCTTTCAGAACAGAGTTCTTAAATTCTAAATGGTTATCTGCAACTATTTCTTTAGGTATACCATGGTGGGTGAAAAAACGAATTAAATTATTAGCAATTTCTATTGCTTGTTGAGAATTCAATTTATAAAGCTGGGTGTATTTAGAAAATGCATCCACTATAGTAAGAAATTTTACCTTTTCAAGAGATATAGTGTCTATATGTACTATTTCAAATGGTTGCGAAGGAGTTGGAGTGATATTAAATTTCAACTGCAATGGGTTTCTGTCATATTTACTAATTTGACATATTGCACATTGATAAGTTTGGATTGAACGCCGTTGATTAGGCCAATAAAATTTTCTTTTAATTTGCATTTCGGTTTCATCAACTCCTCGGTGGTTCGTCTTTCCTTCGTGGTATATTTTTATGTTATCAATAATTTCTTCTTCACTTTCTACATCAATTAGCTGACTTGTACATTTTATAAATCTTAGTGCAGAGTTTTTGAAATACTTTTGCAAAACATTACAGAATTTTTCATAAATAGGGTCTTCAAAGTAAATATAATATTTTATATTGGGGGCTATATATTCTTTTATAAAGTTGATGATATCTTGTTCAAAGTTTGATTCTGATAGTTGCACAATTAAGCGCATTTTTGTGTTATCAAATAATTTTAAACATTTAGTTTTTGAAGGGGCATAATTTACTTTGGAAATTAAAATTTGATTTTTTCCAAAATTGATTGGGTTTTCTGTAATTGGAATATTGAATATTGGATCTTCAATGTTTGAGTGCATTGTTTTGCCATCATCACTATCATTAATATTTTCTGCAAATTCATCGTTTAAAACATTTCAACGTTCATCTATATCTCAATGCTCAACAACTAGAGATCCGTTATTATCTTCTGTAGTAGTGAGAATATCATCAAGGTTTACTGTAGACAAGTCTATTAATTCTTTATGTTCATCGTGTACATTAAGTTCGATTCTTGAAAGCGCATCTGCATTTTTATTCAAAATACCCTTTTTATAAAGTATTCATATTCTAGAAGTTTTAAACGCCATCTAGTTAATTTCGAATTTGGTTCTTTAACCGACATCAGCCATTGTAATGGTTTGTGATCACTAATGATTTGAAATTTCCTTCCAAACAGGTAGGGTCTAAAGTATTTTGTAGCCCAAACTATCGTGAGTAGTTCCTTTTCGATGGTGGAGTAATTTGTCTCTGAATCGTTAAGGGTTCTACTGGCGTATGCTATTGGTAAATCGGAGCCGATGTTTCCCTGTGATAGTATTGCGCCGATTGCGAAGTTACTTGCGTCAGTAGTCAGATTAAATGACTTAGTAAAGTCAGGGTATTGTAACAGTGGTTCGTTTATCAACAGTTCCTTGCATAAGTTAAAACAGTTTATATACTCTGAATTATGAATATCAATATTTGCATCTTTTTTTAGACACTTAGTTAGTGGTTTTGTAAGTCTTGCGAAATCTTTTATAAATTTTTGGTAATATCCGAGCAGACCTAGAAAACCTTTAAGTTGTTTGGTTGTTTTTGGAATAGGGTAGTTTTGGATGGCCAGAATCTTATCTGGGTTTGGCTTTACCCCGTCAGGAGTTACTATATGGCCTAGATACGCAACTTAATTCCTCAAAAATTCCGATTTATCAATCTGAATTTTTAAGTTAGAATCTCTTAAACGTTTGAAAACTTCTTTCAATCGTTCAATATGTTCTTGTAAACTGGTGCTGAATATTATGATATCATCAAGGTAGACCAAGCACTTTTCGTTCTGGATTCCACGTAAGATGTTATCCATCACGCGTTGGAAAGTGGCGGGAGCATTTCTTAACCCAAATGGCATTCTAACAAATTCAAAATGCCCATTTTCGGTATTAAATGCTGTTTTTGGTACGTCACTTTCTTCCATCTCAATTTGGTGGAACCCAGACGCTAAGTCCAGCGTCGTAAAATATTGGCAGCGACCCAGTTTATCAAGTAAGTCGGTTATGTTGGGAAGAGGGTATCTATCGCCTATTGTCTTATCGTTTAATTTGCGATAATCGATCACAACACGCCATTTAGTTTTTCCTGACGCATCTAGTTTCTTAGGCACCACCCAAATTGGTGATGACCAAGGACTATACGATGGACGGATTATATTTTGTTCTAACATTTGTTGTATTTGATGTTGAACTTCTTGTCTGTGTATTTCCGGATAACGGTAAGATTTAGTATACACAGGAATTTCATCTGTGGTTTTAATATTGTGTTTAATCTTATTTGTAAAGGTAAGATATTTTTTATCTATATGAAAGATATCTTTATATTCTTTAATTAATTCAATTATGGCGGATCGTTCTTCTCTGTTCATATGCTCTGAACGGATTTTTGATACGTCAAATTTCTTGTCATCGAGTATGTTTAAACTTATATTAGGTTCTTCAGTAGTTTGATTGTATTCATCAATCATTTCAACTATGAAAGGTTTTTTTACAGTCACACACATATCGATTTCAAGTGGATTGGTAATTGTACACAATGCTTTGTAATTATTTACGCGAGTTGCGCATTCAGGTATTTCTAGTTTCTTTACCTTCATATAAGGGATGATAAGATCACCATTTCTAACATTTTTACATCAACTTCTATGACTTGTTCAGTTCTGGCGGGTACTACTATGCAATTCGTACTTTCAGTTTTTTGAATGTCACGATAGTGAAGTTGTATTTTACAACTAGGAGCTACCAATTGGTTTTGCTCTAGGTCAATAATGGCCTTTAATAATTTCAAGTTATCGAGTCCTAACAGGACATCAAAGTTAGAATGAAAATTAAACAAATAAAAATCCATGTTTAGATTTTTTTTGTTGTTGAATAATTTATTCAAATTAATAATAGCTTTATGTTTCCCAGATGTAGTGCCATGTGCAGTGGCTACTTTGAATGGGTCGTATTTAATATAATTTTTATAAAATTGGTTTGCTATTTGTAGGTTTACAAATGAACGTAAGCTGCCTGTGTCAACTAGAATTTTTAATTTATTTTCAGTGTTTATAATATAGGGTAGTTGACTGTTATTATTTATAAGGCCCATCAATTCTATGTTTCCGAGGCGTTTATGCCTAAAAAAATCATTTTCTTGTTCCATAGGTATTTCGTCATCTATGTTTAACAACATTTGATTATTTTGATTTGGAACATATCGGTTCCTTTGGGGGTTAAACGCATTATGCGTAGATGTTGACATTGGGGTAGGTTTAGGCATTTGTGCAGTGCGATTAGTGTTATTATTATTATACCTTGGTGGGTTATTATAATTTTGGTTCGGCATATTTTGTTGATTTGGGAAACTATTATTTTTATTAAAGAAAGGTTTGTTATAATTAAAGTTTTGGTAACGTGCATTTTGATTATAATTTTTATTATAATTTTGCGAATAATTTGCACGTTGATTTGATCTAGAAGTTTCCGTTTTATTTTGTGTTTCCAATTGGAAATCATTCGTAAGCATATTGAGAGCGGCGTTTAAATCGCCTGGATTCTTAACTCTCATTTGCGCGCCGGTTGGGTCACGTAAACCGCGTAACAATGCTCTTAAAGCATTACCTCTAAAATAAAATGACAAATAATATTTTTCATGCACTTCTTGGGAATGATTTGATAAATAAGACAATTGCAAATTTAGCAAATGCTGTAACCTATTATAAAAGTCAAAAGGGGATTCATTGGCATTTTGTTTCATCAGCGCAATTTCGTGATTCAAGCTATAATGATCTCGCTTGTCGCTATATGAATTTAATAAAGCTGATTTTAATTCACGCCAGTTAGTAATTATACTTGATGATATATTTTTAGCCGCTTCACCTTTTATCTTAGCGATTATACTTGACATAAGGTACTCATTTTGAAAATCTCCCTCTTCGGCTATATTATAAAATTTATTGACTAATTTTTCGCTAATTTCAAGGAAACGCGAAAGCAATTCAGATTCACCGTGAAATTCGGGAATCATTTGCAGATATTCTGCCTTTAATTGAGGAATAGCCATTGCGGTATTATTACGAATAGGGGATCTCGATCGCGAGCGGTTATGATTAGGGATGGTTGGGTCTAAGTCTGATTCTGAATCTGAGTCAATATTACGTGAGTTGACACTCATTAGGCGCGGTGAATACCTCTATATAAACTTTGTGTACTTACAGTACGTATATTATATCCATTGGTGATTGACTGGTTGAGTCAGCTCTTTGGGTTTGCTCGAAGTTCGGAGTTCCTCGGAGATGCTCTTGTAGTCCGTTCTTATTTCCACTGGGTTGATTTGCACCGGCACTGAATGGGTTGTCACAACACATAAAGTTTTTTGATTCGTTTCACTTATTAATTGTTGAAACAAACCGGATATTTATATTCACTAAATATCCGTTTAAGTGAATCCGTACGACTGCGCCAATTACTTTTCGTAATGAAATGTTAATCTTTTTAAAAAGAACAATTTATTTGATGATACGTATTGTATCGGGTACAGACTTAGACTAACTAAAATAATGATTACATAGATTATATATAGTAATTAAATGTTGATTCAGCATCCGCATGCAGGTGCATATCCAGACGCTGACGTCGCATGCACATGCATGCGTGAACAATAGGCCCTTTCATGGAGCCCTGTCTGGGTCTGGTTAGTGTACGGTAGATAACTTATATATATATATATATATATATATATATATATATATACGGACATTCGCCTGTTTACGGGCGATACATTTTCTACCTTTTAGAGGCGATCAAAATTTTTAGTTAAATAACAGCATCACGCTATTCAGCGATACTTATCATAACATGAAGCAGTAATATATTTTTGATCCAACCATTACATTCACAGATATTTACAAAATAAATTTAAAAATTGAAGACGAGGTTTATTTTTTGGCCGAGAGAGTTTCATTTGCTGCCGATTATTTGTGGTTTGTGTCTTAATAACTGTGACCATGCTAAAATGCAGTAGGAAAAGGTTCAACTAAATGCCACCAGAATTAAGATAAATTGCAGTATTGTATAGCTATTATAAAATGTGTGTAAAAGACCACTAGGCGCCTTGAAGTGAGCGTTTATGTGCGCTTGGAGCGTGCGGTTGCCTCAAAAGTTTTAACGCCTGCATCAGGTTAAAAGTATGCGCAAAAACGCCTCCATAAGGGATTTAACATTTGTTTATTCTATAAAACAATAAACATTTTATCTAGTTTATGTTAACTAAAGTTTTGCATCTACTTTCAACCACTTTTTTTGCCTGACTCTACTGAAACCGTTGTTTTGGCCCAAAAATGCGGGCCGAAACGACAAAGGCTTGTAAATTATTTGCGGTATTTAATTAGCTGTAAATCACGATTTCGCAGGATGACGACATACTTTAAAATCTGACAGTAGTGACAGATTAAAATTAATCTTGAAACTTCCTGAAAAATGTATTTATTTAGGGCAGGCAAAAAAATATTGAGTGTAATTCGTACCAAAGTGCTTAAGCAGCCCTTCGCTTTTAGCAACATGTAGAAGCAAAGCAATAGCAAACTGCTAAAGCCTATTTTCAACCCTTGATACACGATTCACTACATACTATAGGCGTTTTAGCTTTTAGTTTGATGATTGTTTGTGTAGAAAATATATATTTCACAGCTAACACACACTTTTAACTTGTTCGAGGCGTCTAAACTCTAACACAATGTTTATATGCCTCTGATGCAACTATGATATTTGTATTACAAAAAAGAACAAACAATAATTGCTTATAAATTAACAACAAAAAAAATGTGTACTAAGGTCAATAAGTACCTGTAATAATAATAATAATAATGCACATTATTGTGATAACTACATTAGCTGTCGCGTTAAACCGGCAATTTATACTCATTTTTTGGTAGTTGTTTTATGTACGTCATATATCTTGTTATAATTTTATCAAGTTGTCATATATTATGTTATTTTGTTAACAAGAATGTTATAATGTTATTATGTTATAATGTTATCCTGTAATCGTGTTATCGTGTTATCAAGTAATCGAGTTATTATGATATTAGGTTATCATGTCTTAATGTTTTTTTTGATAACGTGTTTTCACATTGTCAAGTTTTCATGTTAGTATGTTATCATGTTATCAAGTTATAATGTTAACATGTTATCATGTTATCATAATATCATGTTATCATGTTATCATGTTATAATGTTATCATGTTATTATGCTATTATGTTATCTTGTTATCTTGTTATCTTGTTATCTTGTTATTTTGTTATCTTGTTATCTTGTTATCTTGTTATCTTCTTATCTTGTTATCTTGTTATCTTGTTAACTTGTTATCTTGTTATCTTGTTATCTTGTTAGCTTGTTATCTAGTTATCTTGTTATCTTGTTATCTTGTTATCTTGTAACTTGTTATCTTGTTATCTTGTTATCTTGTTATCTTGTTATCTTGTTATCTTGTTATCTTGTTATCTTGTTATCTTGTTATCTAGCTATCTTGTTATCTTGTTATCTAGTTATCTTGTTATCTTGTTATCTTGTTATCTTGTTATCTTGTTAGCTTGTTAGCTTGTTATCTTGTTATCTTGTTATCATGTTATTATGTTATCATGTTATCATGTTATCATGTTATCATGTTATCATGTTATCATGTTATTAAAATGTCTTGTTATTGTGTTATCAAGTAATCAAGTTATTATGTTATTATGTTATCATGTTGTCATGATATCATGTTATCATGTTATCATTTTATCATGTTATCATGTTATCATGTTATTAAAATGTCTTGTTATTGTGTTATCAAGTAATCATGTTATCATGTTATCATGTTGTCATGATATCATGTTATCATGTTATCATTGTATCATGTTATCATGTTATCATGTTATCATGTTATCTTGTTATCATGTTATCATGTTATCATGTTATCATGTTATCATGTTATCAAAATATCATGTTATCATGTTAAGATGTAATCATGTTATCATGTGGTCATGTTGTTATGTTATCATGTTATCATGTTATTATATTATCTTGTTATTGTGTTATCAAGTAATCACGTTATTATGTCATCATGTTATCATGTTAACAAGTTATCATGTTATGATGTTATCATGTTATCATAATATCATGTTATCATGTTATCATGTTATCATGTTATCATGTTATCATGTTATCATTTTATCATGTTATCATGTTATCATGTTATCATGTTATCATGTTATCATGTTATCATGTTATCATGTTATCTTGTTATCATGTTATCATGTTAATATGTTAACATGTTATCACGTTATCAAGTTATCATGTTATCATGTTATCATAACATCATGATATTATGTTATCATGTTATCATGTGGTCATGTTATCATGTTATCATGTTATCATGTTATTTTGTTATTTTGTTATCATGTTATCATGTTATCATGTTATCATGTTATCATGTTATCATGTTATAATGTTACAATGTTATCAAGATATCATGTTATCATGTTGTCATGTTATCATGTTATCATGTTATCATGTTATAATGTTACAATGTTATCAAGATATCATGTTATCATGTTGTCATGTTATCATGTTATCATGTTATCATGTTATCATGTTATCATGTTATCATGTTATCATGTTATCATGTTATCATGTTATCATGTTATCATGTTATCATGTTATCATGTTATCATGTTATCATGTTATCATGTTATCATGTTATCATGTTATCATGTTATCATGTTATCATGTTATCATGTTATCATGTTATCATGTTATCATGTTATCATGTTATCATGTTATCATGTTATCATGTTATCATGTTATCATGTTATGATGTTACAATGTTATCAAGATATCATGTTGTCATGTTATCATGTTATCATGTTATCATGTTATCATGTTATCATGTTATCATGTTATCATGTTATCATGTTATCATGTTATCATGTTATGATGTTATCATATTATCATGTTATCATGTTATTATATTATCATGTTATCATAATATCATGTTATCATGTTATCATGTTGTGATGTTGTCATGTTATCATGTTATCATCTTATCATGTTATCATGTTATTATGTTATCATGTTATCATGTTATCATGATATCATGTTATCATGTTATTATGTTATCAATTTAACATGTTATCATGTTATCATGTTATCATGTTATCATGTTATTATGTTATCATGTTATCATGTTATCATGTTATCATGTTATCATGTTATCATGTTATCATGTTATCATGTTACAATGTTATCATGTTATTATGTTATCATGTTATCATGTTATCATGTTATCATGTTATCATGTTATCATGTTATCATGTTATCATGTTATCATGTTATCATGATATCATGTTATCATGTTATCATGTTATCATGTTATCATGTTATCATGTTATCATGTTATCATGTTATCATGTTATCATGTTATCATGTTATCATGTTATCATAATATCATAATATCATGTTATCATGTTATCATGTTATCATGTTATCATGTTATAATGTTATCATGTTATCATGTTATCATGTTATCATGTTATCATGTTGTGATATTGTTATGTGATCATGTTATCATCTTATTATGTTATCATGTTATCATGTTATCATGATATCACGTTATCATGTTATCATAATATCATGATATTATGTTATCATGTTATCATGTGGTCATGTTGTTATGTTATCATGTTATCATGTTATCATGTTATCATGTTATCATGTTATCATGTTATCATGTTATCATGTTATCATGTTATCATATTATCATATTATCATGTTATTATGTTATCATGTTACCATGTTATCATGTTATCATGTTATCATGTTATCATGTTATCATGTTATCATGTTAACATGTTATCACGTTATCATGTTATCATGTTATCATGTTATCATGTTATCATGTTATCATGTTATCATGATATCATAATATCATGTTATCATGTTATCATGTTATCATGTTATCATGTTATAATGTTATCATGTTATCATGTTATCATGTTATCATGTTATCATGTTGTGATATTGTTATGTGATTATGTTATCATCTTATTATGTTATCATGTTATCATGTTATCATGATATCACGTTATCATGTTATCATAATATCATGATATTATGTTATCATGTTATCATGTGGTCATGTTGTTATGTTATCATGTTATCATGTTATCATGTTATCATGTTATCATGTTATCATGTTATCATGTTATCATGTTATCATGTTATCATGTTATCATGTTATCATGTTATCATATTATCATGTTATTATGTTATCATGTTACCATGTTATCATGTTATCATGTTATCATGTTATCATGTTATCATGTTAACATGTTATCACGTTATCATGTTATCATGATATCATGATATTATGTTATCATGTTATCATGTGGTCATGTTGTTATGTTATCATGTTATCATGTTATCATGTTATCATTTTATCATGTTATCATGTTATCTTGTTATCATGTTATCATGTTATCAAAATATTATGTTATCATGTTAAGATGTTATCATGTTATCATGTGGTCATTTTGTTATGTTATCATGTTAACATGTTATTATATTATCTTGTTATTGTGTTATCAAGTAATCACGTTATTATGTTATCATGTTATCATGTTATCATGTTATCATGTTATCATGTTATCCTGTTATCATGTTATCATGTTATCATGTTATCATGTCATTATGTTATCATGTTATCATGTTATCATGTTATCATATTATCATATTATCATGTTATCATAATATCATGTTATCATGTTGTGATGTTGTCATGTTATCATCTTATCATGTTATCCTGTTATCATGTAATTATGTTATCATGTTATCATGTTATCATGTTATCATGTTATCATGTTATCATGATATCATGTTATCATGTTATTATGTTATCAAATTAACATGTTATCATCTTATCATCTTATCATCTTATCATCTTATCATCTTATCATCTTATCATCTTATCATCTTATCATCTTATCATCTTATCATGTTATCATGTTATCATGATATCATGTTAACATGGTAATATGTTATCAAATTAACAAGTTATCATGTTATCATGTTATCATGTTATCATGTTATCATGTTATCATGTTATCATGTTATCATGTTATCATGTTATCATGTTATCATGTTATCATGTTATCATGTTATCATGTTATCATAATATCATGTTATCATGTTATAATGTTATAATGTTATCATGTTATTATGCTATTATGTTATCTTGTTATCTTGTTATTTTGTTATCTTGTTATCTTGTTATCTTGTTATCTTGTTATCTTGTTATCTTGTTATCTTGTTATCTTGTTATCTTGTTATCTTGTTATCTTGTTAACTTGTTATCTTGTTATCTTGTTAGCTTGTTATCTAGTTATCTTGTTATCATGTTATCATGTTATCATATTATCATGTTATCATGTAATCATGTTATCATGTTGTGATGTTGTTATGTTATCATGTTATCATCTTATTATGTTATCATGTTATCATGTTATCATGATATCATGTTATCATGTTATCATGTTATCATGTTATCAAATTAACATGTTATCATGTTATCATGTTATCATGTTATTATGTTATCATGTTATGATGTTACATACAATGTTATCAAGATATCATGTTATCAGGTTGTCATGTTATCAGGTTGTCATGTTATCATGTTATTACAATACCTTGTTTTCAAGCTATCATGTTATCATGTAATCATGTTATTAAGTTATCAGGGTATCATGTTATCATGTTATAATGGTATCATGTTATCATGTTTGTTATGTTATAGTGTTATCAAATTATCAAGTTATTATGTTATGATGTATTCATTTAAAATATGTTATTAGGTTATTTTGTTATCGTTTTATCAAGTTATCAAGATATCATGTTATCAAGATATCATGTTATCATGTTATCACGTTATCATGTTATCATGTTATCATGTTATCATGTCAACATGTTATCATGTTATCATATTATCATGTTATCATGTTATCATGTTATCATGTTATTATGTTATCATGTTGTCATGTTATCATGTTATTATGTTATCATGTTATCATGTTATCATGTTGTCATGTTATCTTGTTATCATGTTATCATATTATCAAGTTCTTACGTTTTCATGTTTTCATGTTTTTTTGTTTTCATGTTATCATGTTATTATGTTATCATGTTATCATGTTATCATGTTATCATGTTATAATGTTATTATGTTACCATGTTATTATGTTATCATGTTATCATGTTATCATGTTATCATTTTATCATGTTATCATGTTATCATGTTATCATATTATCATATTATCATGTTATCATGTTTTCATGTTAATATGTTATCATGTTACCATGTTATCATGTTATCAGCTTATGATGTTACCATGTCATCATGTTATCACGTTATCATGTTATCATGTTATTATGTAATCATATTATCATGTTATCATGTTTTCATGTTATTATGTTATCATGTTACCATGTGATCATGTTATCATGTAATGATGTTACCATGTTATTTTGTTATCATTTTATCATGTTATCATTTTATCATGTTATCATGTTATCATGTTATCATGATATCATGTTATTATGTTGTCATGTTATCATATTATCATGTTATTATGTTATCATGTTATCATGTTATGATGTTTTCATGTTATCATGTAAACATATTATCATGTTATCATGATTTCATGTTTTCATGTTATTATGTTATCATGTTACTATGTTATCATGTTATTATGTTATAATGTTACCATGCCATCATGTTATCACGTTATCACGTTATCATGATATTATGTTATCATGTTATCATGTTATCATGTTATAATATTATCATGTTATTATGTTATCATGTTATCATGTAATCATATTATCATATTATCATGTTATCATGTTTTCATGTTATTATGTTATTATGTTACCATGTTATTATGTTATCATGTTATCATGTTATCATGTTATCACGTTATCATGTTATCATTTTATCATGTTATCATGTTATCATGTTACCATGTTATCATGTTATCTTGTTATCATGTTATCATGTAATCATTTTATCATGTTATCATGTTATCATGTTTTCATGTTGTTATGTTATCATGTTACCATGTTATCACGTAATCATGTTAAGATTTTACTTGTTATCACGTTATCATGTTATCATGTTATCATGTTATCATGTTATCATGTTATCATGTTATCATGTTATCATGTTATCATGTTATCATGTTATCATGTTATCATGTTATCATGTTATCATGTTATCATGTTATCATGTTATCATGTTATCATAATATCATGTTATCATGATATCATGTTATCATGTTATCATGTTATCATGTTATCATGTTATCATGTTATCATGTTATCATGTTATCATGTTATCATGTTATCATGTTATCATGTTATCATGTTATCATGTTATCATGTTATCATGTTATCATGTTATCATGTTATCATGTTATCATGTTATCATGTTATCATGTTATCATGTTATCATGTTATCATGTTATCATGTTATCATGTTATCATGTTATCATGTTATCATGTTATCATATTATCATGTTATCATGTTATCATGTTATCATGTTATCATGTTATCATGTTATCATGTTATCATGTTATCATGTTATCATGTTATCATGTTATCATGTTATCATGTTATCATGTTATCATGTTATCATGTTATCATGTTATCATGTTATCATGTTATCATGTTATCATGTCATCATGTTATCATGTTATCATGTTATCATGTTATCATGTTATCATGTTATCATGTTATCATGTTATCATGTTATCACGTTATCATAATATCATGTTATCATGTTATCATGTCAACATGTTATCATGTTCATATGTTATCATATTATCATGTTATCATGTTATTATGGTATTATGTTATCATGTTATCATGTTATCATGTTATCATGTTATCATGTTATCATGTTATCTTGTTATCATATTATCATGTTATTACGTTTTCATGTTTTCATGTTTTCATGTTTTCATGTTTTTATGTTTTTATGTTATCATGTTATCATGTTATCATGTTATCATGTTATCATGTTATAAGGTTATCATGTTATCATGTTACCATGTTATCATGTTATCATGTAATCATATTATCATATTATCATGTTATCATGTTATCATGTTTTCATGTTATTATGTTATTATGTTACCATGTTATCATGTTATCATGTAATCATATTATCTAATTATCATGTTATCATGTTTTTATGTTATTATGTTATTATGTTCCCATGTTATCATGTTATCATGTTATCATGTTATCATGATATCATGTTATGATGTTATGATGTTACCATGTCATCATGTTATCATGTTATCATGTTAATATGTTATTATGTTATCATGTTATCATGTTTTCATGTTTTCATGTTATTATGTTATCATGTTACCATGTGATCATGTTATCATGTAATGATGTTATCATGTTATCATGTTATCATGTTATCACGTTATCATGTTATCATGTTATCATGTTATCATGTTAACATGTTATCATTTTATCATGTTATCATTTTATCATGTTATCATGATATCATGTTATCATGTTATCATATTATCATATTATTATGTTGATATGTTACCATGTTATCATGTTATTATGTTATCATGATATCATGTTATCATGTTATCATGTTATCATGTTATCATGTTATCATGTTATCATGTTATCATGTTATCATGTTATCATGTTATCATGTTATCATGTTATCATGTTATCATGTTATCATGTTATCATGTTATCATGTTATCATGTTATCATGTTATCATGTTATCATGTTATCATGTTGTGATGTTATCATGTTATCATGTTATTATGTTATTATGTTATCATGTTATCATGTTATCATGTTATTATGTTATCATGTTATAATGTTTTTATGTTATCATGTTACCATGTTATCATGTTATCTTGTTATCATGTTATCATGTAATCATTTTATCATGTTATCATGTTTTCATGTTGTTATGTTATCATGTTACCATGTTATCACGTAATCATGCTATGATTTTACTTGTTATCTCGTTATCATGTTATCATGTTATCATGTTATCACGTTATTATGTTATCATTTTATCATGTTATCATGTTATCATGTTATCATGTTATCATGTTACCATGTTATCATGTTATCTTGTTATCATGTTATCATGTAATCATTTTATCATGTTATCATGTTTTCATGTTGTTATGTTATCATGTTACCATGTTATCACGTAATCATGTTATGATTTTACTTGTTATCACGTTATCATGTTATCATGTTATAATGTTATCATGTTATCATGTTATCATGTTATCATGTTATCATGTTGTGATATTGTTATGTGATCATGTTATCATCTTATTATGTTATCATGTTATCATGTTATCATGTTATCATGATATCACGTTATCATGTTATCATAATATCATGATATTATGTTATCATGTTATCATGTGGTCATGTTGTTATGTTATCATGTTATCATGTTATCATGTTATCATGTTATCATGTTATCATGTTATCATGTTATCATGTTATCATGTTATCATGTTATCATATTATCATGTTATTATGTTATCATGTTACCATGTTATCATGTTATCATGTTATCATGTTATCATGTTATCATGTTATCATGTTAACATGTTATCACGTTATCATGTTATCATGATATCATGATATTATGTTATCATGTTATCATGTGGTCATGTTGTTATGTTATCATGTTATCATGTTATCATGTTATCATTTTATCATGTTATCATGTTATCTTGTTATCATGTTATCATGTTATCAAAATATTATGTTATCATGTTAAGATGTTATCATGTTATCATGTGGTCATTTTGTTGTGTTATCATGTTAACATGTTATTATATTATCTTGTTATTGTGTTATCAAGTAATCACGTTATTATGTTATCATGTTATCATGTTATCATGTTATCATGTTATCATGTTATCCTGTTATCATGTTATCATGTTATCATGTTATCATGTTATCATGTCATTATGTTATCATGTTATCATGTTATCATGTTATCATATTATCATATTATCATGTTATCATAATATCATGTTATCATGTTGTGATGTTGTCATGTTATCATCTTATCATGTTATCCTGTTATCATGTAATTATGTTATCATGTTATCATGTTATCATGTTATCATGTTATCATGTTATCATGTTATCATGTTATCATGATATCATGTTATCATGTTATTATGTTATCAAATTAACATGTTATCATCTTATCATCTTATCATCTTATCATCTTATCATCTTATCATCTTATCATCTTATCATCTTATCATCTTATCATGTTATCATGTTATCATGATATCATGTTAACATGGTAATATGTTATCAAATTAACAAGTTATCATGTTATCATGTTATCATGTTATCATGTTATCATGTTATCATGTTATTATGTTATCATGTTATCATGTTATCATGTTATCATGTTATCATGTTATCATGTTATCATAATATCATGTTATCATGTTATAATGTTATAATGTTATCATGTTATTATGCTATTATGTTATCTTGTTATCTTGTTATCTTGTTATTTTGTTATCTTGTTATCTTGTTATCTTGTTATCTTGTTATCTTGTTATCTTGTTATCTTGTTATCTTGTTATCTTGTTAACTTGTTATCTTGTTATCTTGTTAGCTTGTTATCTAGTTATCTTGTTATCATGTTATCATGTTATCATATTATCATGTTATCATGTAATCATGTTATCATGTTGTGATGTTGTTATGTTATCATGTTATCATCTTATTATGTTATCATGTTATCATGTTATCATGATATCATGTTATCATGTTATCATGTTATCATGTTATCAAATTAACATGTTATCATGTTATCATGTTATCATGTTATTATGTTATCATGTTATGATGTTACATACAATGTTATCAAGATATCATGTTATCAGGTTGTCATGTTATCATGTTATTACAATACCTTGTTTTCAAGCTATCATGTTATCATGTAATCATGTTATTAAGTTATCAGGGTATCATGTTATCATGTTATAATGGTATCATGTTATCATGTTTGTTATGTTATAGTGTTATCAAATTATCAAGTTATTATGTTATGATGTATTCATTTAAAATATGTTATTAGGTTATTTTGTTATCGTTTTATCAAGTTATCAAGATATCATGTTATCAAGATATCATGTTATCACGTTATCATGTTATCATGTTATCATGTTATCATGTTATCATGTCAACATGTTATCATGTTATCATATTATCATGTTATCATGTTATCATGTTATCATGTTATCATGTTATTATGTTATCATGTTGTCATGTTATCATGTTATTATGTTATCATGTTATCATGTTATCATGTTATCATGTTGTCATGTTATCTTGTTATCATGTTATCATATTATCAAGTTCTTACGTTTTCATGTTTTCATGTTTTTTTGTTTTCATGTTATCATGTTATTATGTTATCATGTTATCATGTTATCATGTTATCATGTTATAATGTTATTATGTTACCATGTTATTATGTTATCATGTTATCATGTTATCATGTTATCATTTTATCATGTTATCATGTTATCATATTATCATATTATCATGTTATCATGTTTTCATGTTAATATGTTATCATGTTACCATGTTATCATGTTATCAGCTTATGATGTTACCATGTCATCATGTTATCACGTTATCATGTTATCATGTTATTATGTAATCATATTATCATGTTATCATGTTTTCATGTTATTATGTTATCATGTTACCATGTGATCATGTTATCATGTAATGATGTTACCATGTTATTTTGTTATCATTTTATCATGTTATCATTTTATCATGTTATCATGTTATCATGTTATCATGATATCATGTTATTATGTTGTCATGTTATCATATTATCATGTTATTATGTTATCATGTTATCATGTTATGATGTTTTCATGTTATCATGTAAACATATTATCATGTTATCATGATTTCATGTTTTCATGTTATTATGTTATCATGTTACTATGTTATCATGTTATTATGTTATAATGTTACCATGCCATCATGTTATCACGTTATCACGTTATCATGATATTATGTTATCATGTTATCATGTTATCATGTTATAATATTATCATGTTATTATGTTATCATGTTATCATGTAATCATATTATCATATTATCATGTTATCATGTTTTCATGTTATTATGTTATTATGTTACCATGTTATTATGTTATCATGTTATCATGTTATCATGTTATCATGTTATCACGTTATCATGTTATCATTTTATCATGTTATCATGTTATCATGTTACCATGTTATCATGTTATCTTGTTATCATGTTATCATGTAATCATTTTATCATGTTATCATGTTATCATGTTTTCATGTTGTTATGTTATCATGTTACCATGTTATCACGTAATCATGTTAAGATTTTACTTGTTATCACGTTATCATGTTATCATGTTATCATGTTATCATGTTATCATGTTATCATGTTATCATGTTATCATGTTATCACGTTATCATGTTATCATGTTATCATGTTATCATGTTAACATGTTATCATTTTATCATGTTATCATTTTATCATGTTATCATGATATCATGTTATCATGTTATCATATTATCATATTATTATGTTGATATGTTACCATGTTATCATGTTATTATGTTATCATGATATCATGTTATCATGTTATCATGTTATCATGTTATCATGTTATCATGTTATCATGTTATCATGTTATCATGTTATCATGTTATCATGTTATCATGTTATCATGTTATCATGTTATCATGTTGTGATGTTATCATGTTATCATGTTATTATGTTATTATGTTATCATGTTATCATGTTATCATGTTATTATGTTATCATGTTATAATGTTTTTATGTTATCATGTTACCATGTTATCATGTTATCTTGTTATCATGTTATCATGTAATCATTTTATCATGTTATCATGTTTTCATGTTGTTATGTTATCATGTTACCATGTTATCACGTAATCATGCTATGATTTTACTTGTTATCTCGTTATCATGTTATCATGTTATCATGTTATCACGTTATTATGTTATCATTTTATCATGTTATCATGTTATCATGTTATCATGTTATCATGTTACCATGTTATCATGTTATCTTGTTATCATGTTATCATGTAATCATTTTATCATGTTATCATGTTTTCATGTTGTTATGTTATCATGTTACCATGTTATCACGTAATCATGTTATGATTTTACTTGTTATCACGTTATCATGTTATCATGTTATAATGTTATCATGTTATCATGTTATCATGTTATCATGTTATCATGTTATCATGTTATCATGTTATCATGTTATCATGTTATCATGTTATCATGTTATCATGTTATCATGTTATCATGTTATCATGTTATCATGTTATCATGATATCATAATATCATGTTATCATGTTATCATGTTATCATGTTATCATGTTATCATGTTATAATGTTATCATGTTATCATGTTATCATGTTATCATGTTATCATGTTATCATGTTGTGATATTGTTATGTGATCATGTTATCATCTTATTATGTTATCATGTTATCATGTTATCATGATATCACGTTATCATGTTATCATAATATCATGATATTATGTTATCATGTTATCATGTGGTCATGTTGTTATGTTATCATGTTATCATGTTATCATGTTATCATGTTATCATGTTATCATGTTATCATGTTATCATGTTATCATGTTATCATATTATTATGTTATTATGTTATCATGTTACCATGTTATCATGTTATCATGTTATCATGTTATCATGTTATCATGTTATCATGTTAACATGTTATCACGTTATCATGTTATCATGATATCATGATATTATGTTATCATGTTATCATGTGGTCATGTTGTTATGTTATCATGTTATCATGTTATCATGTTATCATTTTATCATGTTATCATGTTATCTTGTTATCATGTTATCATGTTATCAAAATATTATGTTATCATGTTAAGATGTTATCATGTTATCATGTGGTCATTTTGTTATGTTATCATGTTAACATGTTATTATATTATCTTGTTATTGTGTTATCAAGTAATCACGTTATTATGTTATCATGTTATCATGTTATCATGTTATCATGTTATCATGTTATCATGTTATCCTGTTATCATGTTATCATGTTATCATGTTATCATGTCATTATGTTATCATGTTATCATGTTATCATGTTATCATATTATCATATTATCATGTTATCATAATATCATGTTATCATGTTGTGATGTTGTCATGTTATCATCTTATCATGTTATCCTGTTATCATGTAATTATGTTATCATGTTATCATGTTATCATGTTATCATGTTATCATGTTATCATGTTATCATGATATCATGTTATCATGTTATTATGTTATCAAATTAACATGTTATCATCTTATCATATTATCATCTTATCATCTTATCATCTTATCATCTTATCATCTTATCATCTTATCATCTTATCATGTTATCATGTTATCATGATATCATGTTAACATTTTAATATGTTATCAAATTAACAAGTTATCATGTTATCATGTTATCATGTTATCATGTTATCATGTTATCATGTTATCATGTTATCATGTTATCATGTTATCATGTTATCATGTTATCATGTTATCATGTTATCATAATATCATGTTATCATGTTATAATGTTATAATGTTATCATGTTATTATGCTATTATGTTATCTTGTTATCTTGTTATCTTGTTATTTTGTTATCTTGTTATCTTGTTATCTTGTTATCTTGTTATCTTGTTATCTTGTTATCTTGTTATCTTGTTATCTTGTTATCTTGTTAACTTGTTATCTTGTTATCTTGTTAGCTTGTTATCTAGTTATCTTGTTATCATGTTATCATGTTATCATATTATCATGTTATCATGTAATCATGTTATCATGTTGTGATGTTGTTATGTTATCATGTTATCATCTTATTATGTTATCATGTTATCATGTTATCATGATATCATGTTATCATGTTATCATGTTATCATGTTATCAAATTAACATGTTATCATGTTATCATGTTATCATGTTATTATGTTATCATGTTATGATGTTACATACAATGTTATCAAGATATCATGTTATCAGGTTGTCATGTTATCATGTTATTACAATACCTTGTTTTCAAGCTATCATGTTATCATGTAATCATGTTATTAAGTTATCAGGGTATCATGTTATCATGTTATAATGGTATCATGTTATCATGTTTGTTATGTTATAGTGTTATCAAATTATCAAGTTATTATGTTATGATGTATTCATTTAAAATATGTTATTAGGTTATTTTGTTATCGTTTTATCAAGTTATCAAGATATCATGTTATCAAGATATCATGTTATCATGTTATCACGTTATCATGTTATCATGTTATCATGTTATCATGTTATCATGTCAACATGTTATCATGTTATCATATTATCATGTTATCATGTTATCATGTTATTATGTTATCATGTTGTCATGTTATCATGTTATTATGTTATCATGTTATCATGTTATCATGTTGTCATGTTATCTTGTTATCATGTTATCATATTATCAAGTTCTTACGTTTTCATGTTTTCATGTTTTTTTGTTTTCATGTTATCATGTTATTATGTTATCATGTTATCATGTTATCATGTTATCATGTTATAATGTTATTATGTTACCATGTTATTATGTTATCATGTTATCATGTTATCATGTTATCATTTTATCATGTTATCATATTATCATATTATCATGTTATCATGTTTTCATGTTAATATGTTATCATGTTACCATGTTATCATGTTATCAGCTTATGATGTTACCATGTCATCATGTTATCACGTTATTATGTTATCATGTTATTATGTAATCATATTATCATGTTATCATGTTTTCATGTTATTATGTTATCATGTTACCATGTGATCATGTTATCATGTAATGATGTTACCATGTTATTTTGTTATCATTTTATCATGTTATCATTTTATCATGTTATCATGTTATCATGTTATCATGATATCATGTTATTATGTTGTCATGTTATCATATTATCATGTTATTATGTTATCATGTTATCATGTTATGATGTTTTCATGTTATCATGTAAACATATTATCATGTTATCATGATTTCATGTTTTCATGTTATTATGTTATCATGTTACTATGTTATCATGTTATTATGTTATAATGTTACCATGCCATCATGTTATCACGTTATCACGTTATCATGATATTATGTTATCATGTTATCATGTTATCATGTTATAATATTATCATGTTATTATGTTATCATGTTATCATGTAATCATATTATCATATTATCATGTTATCATGTTTTCATGTTATTATGTTATTATGTTACCATGTTATTATGTTATCATGTTATCATGTTATCATGTTATCATGTTATCACGTTATCATGTTATCATTTTATCATGTTATCATGTTATCATGTTACCATGTTATCATGTTATCTTGTTATCATGTTATCATGTAATCATTTTATCATGTTATCATGTTATCATGTTTTCATGTTGTTATGTTATCATGTTACCATGTTATCACGTAATCATGTTAAGATTTTACTTGTTATCACGTTATCATGTTATCATGTTATCATGTTATCATGTTATCATGTTATCATGTTATCATGTTATCTTGTTATCATGTTATCATGTTATCATGTTATCATGTTATCATGTTATCATGTTATCATGTTATCATAATATCATGTTATCATGATATTATGTTATCATGTTATCATGTTATCATGTTATCATGTTATCATGTTATCATGTTATCATGTTATCATGTTATCATGTTATCATGTTATCATGTTATCATGTTATCATGTTATCATGTTATCATGTTATCATGTTATCATGTTATCATGTTATCATGTTATCATGTTATCATGTTATCATGTTATCATGTTATCATGTTATCATGTTATCATGTTATCATGTTATCATGTTATCATGTTATCATGTTATCATGTTATCATGTTATCATGTTATCATGTTATCATGTTATCATGTTATCATGTTATCATGTTATCATGTTATCATGTTATCATGTTATCATGTTATCATGTTATCATGTTATCATGTTATCATGTTATCATGTTATCATGTTATCATGTTATCATGTTATCATGTTATCATGTTATCATGTTATCATGTCATCATGTTATCATGTTATCATGTTATCATGTTATCATGTTATCATGTTATCATGTTATCATGTTATCACGTTATCATAATATCATGTTATCATGTTATCATGTCAACATGTTATCATGTTCATATGTTATCATATTATCATGTTATCATGTTATTATGGTATTATGTTATCATGTTATCATGTTATCATGTTATCATGTTATCTTGTTATCATATTATCATGTTATTACGTTTTCATGTTTTCATGTTTTCATGTTTTCATGTTTTTATGTTTTTATGTTATCATGTTATCATGTTATCATGTTATCATGTTATAAGGTTATCATGTTATCATGTTACCATGTTATCATGTTATCATGTAATCATATTATCATATTATCATGTTATCATGTTATCATGTTTTCATGTTATTATGTTATTATGTTACCATGTTATCATGTTATCATGTAATCATATTATCTAATTATCATGTTATCATGTTTTTATGTTATTATGTTATTATGTTCCCATGTTATCATGTTATCATGTTATCATGTTATCATGATATCATGTTATGATGTTATGATGTTACCATGTCATCATGTTATCATGTTATCATGTTAATATGTTATTATGTTATCATGTTATCATGTTTTCATGTTTTCATGTTATTATGTTATCATGTTACCATGTGATCATGTTATCATGTAATGATGTTATCATGTTATCATGTTATCATGTTATCACGTTATCATGTTATCATGTTATCATGTTATCATGTTAACATGTTATCATTTTATCATGTTATCATTTTATCATGTTATCATGATATCATGTTATCATGTTATCATATTATCATATTATTATGTTGATATGTTACCATGTTATCATGTTATTATGTTATCATGATATCATGTTATCATGTTATCATGTTATCATGTTATCATGTTATCATGTTATCATGTTATCATGTTATCATGTTATCATGTTATCATGTTATCATGTTATCATGTTGTGATGTTATCATGTTATCATGTTATTATGTTATTATGTTATCATGTTATCATGTTATCATGTTATTATGTTATCATGTTATAATGTTTTTATGTTATCATGTTACCATGTTATCATGTTATCTTGTTATCATGTTATCATGTAATCATTTTATCATGTTATCATGTTTTCATGTTGTTATGTTATCATGTTACCATGTTATCACGTAATCATGCTATGATTTTACTTGTTATCTCGTTATCATGTTATCATGTTATCATGTTATCACGTTATTATGTTATCATTTTATCATGTTATCATGTTATCATGTTATCATGTTATCATGTTATCATGTTATCATGTTATCATGTTATCATGTTACCATGTTATCATGTTATCTTGTTATCATGTTATCATGTAATCATTTTATCATGTTATCATGTTTTCATGTTGTTATGTTATCATGTTACCATGTTATCACGTAATCATGTTATGATTTTACTTGTTATCACGTTATCATGTTATCATGTTATAATGTTATCATGTTATCATGTTATCATGTTATCATGTTATCATGTTGTGATATTGTTATGTGATCATGTTATCATCTTATTATGTTATCATGTTATCATGTTATCATGATATCACGTTATCATGTTATCATAATATCATGATATTATGTTATCATGTTATCATGTGGTCATGTTGTTATGTTATCATGTTATCATGTTATCATGTTATCATGTTATCATGTTATCATGTTATCATGTTATCATGTTATCATGTTATCATGTTATCATATTATCATGTTATTATGTTATCATGTTACCATGTTATCATGTTATCATGTTATCATGTTATCATGTTATCATGTTATCATGTTAACATGTTATCACGTTATCATGTTATCATGATATCATGATATTATGTTATCATGTTATCATGTGGTCATGTTGTTATGTTATCATGTTATCATGTTATCATGTTATCATTTTATCATGTTATCATGTTATCTTGTTATCATGTTATCAAAATATTATGTTATCATGTTAAGATGTTATCATGTTATCATGTGGTCATTTTGTTATGTTATCATGTTAACATGTTATTATATTATCTTGTTATTGTGTTATCAAGTAATCACGTTATTATGTTATCATGTTATCATGTTATCATGTTATCATGTTATCCTGTTATCATGTTATCATGTTATCATGTTATCATGTCATTATGTTATCATGTTATCATGTTATCATGTTATCATATTATCATATTATCATGTTATCATAATATCATGTTATCATGTTGTGATGTTATCATGTTATCATCTTATCATGTTATCCTGTTATCATGTAATTATGTTATCATGTTATCATGTTATCATGTTATCATGTTATCATGTTATCATGTTATCATGATATCATGTTATCATGTTATTATGTTATCAAATTAACATGTTATCATCTTATCATCTTATCATCTTATCATCTTATCATCTTATCATCTTATCATCTTATCATCTTATCATGTTATCATGATATCATGTTAACATGGTAATATGTTATCAAATTAACAAGTTATCATGTTATCATGTTATCATGTTATCATGTTATCATGTTATCATGTTATCATGTTATCATGTTATCATGTTATCATGTTATCATGTTATCATGTTATCATGTTATCATGTTATCATAATATCATGTTATCATGTTATAATGTTATAATGTTATCATGTTATTATGCTATTATGTTATCTTGTTATCTTGTTATCTTGTTATTTTGTTATCTTGTTATCTTGTTATCTTGTTATCTTGTTATCTTGTTATCTTGTTATCTTGTTATCTTGTTATCTTGTTATCTTGTTATCTTGTTATCTTGTTAACTTGTTATCTTGTTATCTTGTTAGCTTGTTATCTAGTTATCTTGTTATCATGTTATCATGTTATCATATTATCATGTTATCATGTAATCATGTTATCATGTTGTGATGTTGTTATGTTATCATGTTATCATCTTATTATGTTATCATGTTATCATGTTATCATGATATCATGTTATCATGTTATCATGTTATCATGTTATCAAATTAACATGTTATCATGTTATCATGTTATCATGTTATTATGTTATCATGTTATGATGTTACATACAATGTTATCAAGATATCATGTTATCAGGTTGTCATGTTATCATGTTATTACAATACCTTGTTTTCAAGCTATCATGTTATCATGTAATCATGTTATTAAGTTATCAGGGTATCATGTTATCATGTTATAATGGTATCATGTTATCATGTTTGTTATGTTATAGTGTTATCAAATTATCAAGTTATTATGTTATGATGTATTCATTTAAAATATGTTATTAGGTTATTTTGTTATCGTTTTATCAAGTTATCAAGATATCATGTTATCAAGATATCATGTTATCATGTTATCACGTTATCATGTTATCATGTTATCATGTTATCATGTTATCATGTCAACATGTTATCATGTTATCATATTATCATGTTATCATGTTATCATGTTATCATGTTATTATGTTATCATGTTGTCATGTTATCATGTTATTATGTTATCATGTTATCATGTTATCATGTTGTCATGTTATCTTGTTATCATGTTATCATATTATCAAGTTCTTACGTTTTCATGTTTTCATGTTTTTTTGTTTTCATGTTATCATGTTATTATGTTATCATGTTATCATGTTATCATGTTATCATGTTATAATGTTATTATGTTACCATGTTATTATGTTATCATGTTATCATGTTATCATGTTATCATTTTATCATGTTATCATGTTATCATATTATCATATTATCATGTTATCATGTTTTCATGTTAATATGTTATCATGTTACCATGTTATCATGTTATCAGCTTATGATGTTACCATGTCATCATGTTATCACGTTATCATGTTATCATGTTATTATGTAATCATATTATCATGTTATCATGTTTTCATGTTATTATGTTATCATGTTACCATGTGATCATGTTATCATGTAATGATGTTACCATGTTATTTTGTTATCATTTTATCATGTTATCATTTTATCATGTTATCATGTTATCATGTTATCATGATATCATGTTATTATGTTGTCATGTTATCATATTATCATGTTATTATGTTATCATGTTATCATGTTATGATGTTTTCATGTTATCATGTAAACATATTATCATGTTATCATGATTTCATGTTTTCATGTTATTATGTTATCATGTTACTATGTTATCATGTTATTATGTTATAATGTTACCATGTCATCATGTTATCACGTTATCACGTTATCATGATATTATGTTATCATGTTATCATGTTATCATGTTATAATATTATCATGTTATTATGTTATCATGTTATCATGTAATCATATTATCATATTATCATGTTATCATGTTTTCATGTTATTATGTTATTATGTTACCATGTTATTATGTTATCATGTTATCATGTTATCATGTTATCATGTTATCACGTTATCATGTTATCATTTTATCATGTTATCATGTTATCATGTTACCATGTTATCATGTTATCTTGTTATCATGTTATCATGTAATCATTTTATCATGTTATCATGTTATCATGTTTTCATGTTGTTATGTTATCATGTTACCATGTTATCACGTAATCATGTTAAGATTTTACTTGTTATCACGTTATCATGTTATCATGTTATCATGTTATCATGTTATCATGTTATCATGTTATCATGTTATCATGTTATCATGTTATCATGTTATCATGTTATCATGTTATCATGTTATCATGTTATCATGTTATCATGTTATCATGTTATCATTTTATCATGTTATCATAATATCATGTTATCATGATATCATGTTATCATGTTATCATGTTATCATGTTATCATGTTATCATGTTATCATGTTATCATGTTATCATGTTATCATGTTATCATGTTATCATGTTATCATGTTATCATGTTATCATGTTATCATGTTATCATGTTATCATGTTATCATGTTATCATGTTATCATGTTATCATGTTATCATGTTATCATGTTATCATGTTATCATGTTATCATGTTATCATGTTATCATGTTATCATGTTATCATGTTATCATGTTATCATGTTATCATGTTATCATGTTATCATGTTATCATGTTATCATGTTATCATGTTATCATGTTATTATGTTATCATGTTATCATGTTATCATGTTATCATGTTATCATGTTATCATGTTATCATGTTATCATGTTATCATGTTATCATGTTATCATGTTATCATGTTATCATGTTATCATGTTATCATGTTATCATGTTATCATGTTATCATGTTATCATGTTATCATGTTATCATGTTATCATGTTATCATGTTATCATGTCATCATGTTATCATGTTATCATGTTATCATGTTATCATGTTATCATGTTATCATGTTATCATGTTATCACGTTATCATAATATTATGTTATCATGTTATCATGTCAACATGTTATCATGTTCATATGTTATCATATTATCATGTTATCATGTTATTATGGTATTATGTTATCATGTTATCATGTTATCATGTTATCATGTTATCATGTTATCTTGTTATCATATTATCATGTTATTACGTTTTCATGTTTTCATGTTTTCATGTTTTCATGTTTTTATGTTTTTATGTTATCATGTTATCATGTTATCATGTTATCATGTTATAAGGTTATCATGTTATCATGTTACCATGTTATCATGTTATCATGTAATCATATTATCATATTATCATGTTATCATGTTATCATGTTTTCATGTTATTATGTTATTATGTTACCATGTTATCATGTTATCATGTAATCATATTATCTAATTATCATGTTATCATGTTTTTATGTTATTATGTTATTATGTTCCCATGTTATCATGTTATCATGTTATCATGTTATCATGATATCATGTTATGATGTTATGATGTTACCATGTCATCATGTTATCATGTTAATATGTTATTATGTTATCATGTTATCATGTTTTCATGTTTTCATGTTATTATGTTATCATGTTACCATGTGATCATGTTATCATGTAATGATGTTATCATGTTATCATGTTATCATGTTATCACGTTATCATGTTATCATGTTATCATGTTATCATGTTAACATGTTATCATTTTATCATGTTATCATTTTATCATGTTATCATGATATCATGTTATCATGTTATCATATTATCATATTATTATGTTGATATGTTACCATGTTATCATGTTATTATGTTATCATGATATCATGTTATCATGTTATCATGTTATCATGTTATCATGTTATCATGTTATCATGTTATCATGTTATCATGTTATCATGTTATCATGTTATCATGTTATCATGTTATCATGTTGTGATGTTATCATGTTATCATGTTATTATGTTATTATGTTATCATGTTATCATGTTATCATGTTATTATGTTATCATGTTATAATGTTTTTATGTTATCATGTTACCATGTTATCATGTTATCTTGTTATCATGTTATCATGTAATCATTTTATCATGTTATCATGTTTTCATGTTGTTATGTTATCATGTTACCATGTTATCACGTAATCATGCTATGATTTTACTTGTTATCTCGTTATCATGTTATCATGTTATCATGTTATCACGTTATTATGTTATCATTTTATCATGTTATCATGTTATCATGTTATCATGTTATCATGTTACCATGTTATCATGTTATCTTGTTATCATGTTATCATGTAATCATTTTATCATGTTATCATGTTTTCATGTTGTTATGTTATCATGTAACCATGTTATCACGTAATCATGTTATGATTTTACTTGTTATCACGTTATCATGTTATCATGTTATAATGTTATCATGTTATCATGTTATCATGTTATCATGTTATCATGTTATCATGTTATCATGTTATCATGTTATCATGTTATCATGTTATCATTTTATCATGTTATCATGATATCATGTTATCATGATATCAAATTCTTATGTTATCATGTTATCATATTATCATGTTATCATATTATTATGTTATCATGTTATCATGTTATCATGTTATCATGTTATCATGTTATCATGTTATTATTTTATCATGTTATCATGTTATCATATTATCATGTTCTCATGTTATTTTGTTATTATGTTATCATGTTATCATTATATCAAGTCATCGTGTCATTATGTTTACATGTAATCAAGTTATAGTGTTATCATGTTTTTGTGTTATTAACTTACTAAATTATTATGTAATTATGTTATCAAATTATTATGTATTATTTCTGTTTTTAGGTTATCATGTTATCAAGTTATCATGTTATCATGTTATCATGTTATCATGTTATCATGTTATTATGTTATCATGTTATCATGTTATCATGTTATTATGTTATTATGTTATCATGTTACACATGTTATCATGTTATCATGTTATCATGTTATCATGTTATCATGTTATCATGTTATCATGTTATCATGTTATCATGTTATCATGTTATCATGTTATCATGTTATCATGTTATCATGTTATCATGTTATCATATTATCATGTTATCATGTTATCATGTTATCATGTTATCGTGTTATCATGTTATCATGTTATTATGTTATCATGTTATCATGTTATCATGTTATCATGTTATCATGTTATCATGTTATCATGTTATCATGTTATCATGTTATCATGTTATCATGTTATCATGTTATCATGTTATTATGTTTTCATGTTACTATGTAATCAAATTATCATGTTATCAAGTTATCATGGTAATATAGTTTCATGTTATCAAGCTTGCATGTTATTATGTTATTATGTTATCAAGTTATGATGTTATTATGAAATCATGTTATCAAGTTATGATGTTATTATGATATAATGTTATCAATTTAGAATGTTATTATGATATCATGTTGTCATGTTATAATATTATGTTATGCTATTAAGTTACCACATAATCGTATTGTCCTACTATTATTTAGTATGTCATTATGATTATTATCATAACATTAATACATAATACATGATAACATGGTTTACATAATAACATGATAAAGTATAACATAATAACATGACATCACATATTGACAACATTATAACTTCATAACAACATGGTTAATCTTTATTATGTTTTGCATTGTAACAATCCTATGTTTACTTCTTGTTGTATAATACAAACCTGAAACTACTGGTTTTATATTTATTTGATTTTAATCCAGATATGATTACAATACTTTAAATTTGTTTAATTTATATAATTAATAAGTTAATTGTTATACTTTGGTACTTATTAACATCGAAACTACAATTGTTTCTATGCATAAATGACACGTTACATAATTTAAATTCCTTAGTTAAATAAATAAAAAAAATTATAAACCACAAAATATTATTTATCTTAATTCCATTATTATACGAGTTCATTGAAAGTAAACAGACAAAAGGTTGAAAAGCCATAAATGGGCAAGGTCATTCAACACGTGAGGGAAATATTTTAAAACTACTTGCTGTTATATTTTACTACTCGTTTTTTGCATATAATTTTTTCTATAATCTGTCTTTTTCAAGATTTATAAAAAAATGAATTGGTAATATTTTTGCTAGTATTTATATACTTTAATTTGTTTACATAAAACAATTTTGAAAATACCAATAAAAAAACTAAACGCTATAATTATATTTATGTCATTGTCTATTCTTCTGCTTTTAACTACAAATTTACAGGTAACAATACTAAATATATTGATAAGTATTAAGCACTGGTTATGTCATGTTTATGTAATATTCATCACTTTACCAGGTAATTTCAACAAGGTTTTGCTTAGGATTGTAATAGTAGCGGCGATGTTTAAAAAATGTTGTTGACATGATACTTCAATTTCGTTACATCGACGAAGAATTAACTACCTGAATATCGCATTGCTTAGTAAATAGAATTTATCGTAATCTTTATAGATATTATTTTATAATAATTGCTTAAAATGTATTATAACATTTTATTAGATCAAATATAATTGATTTGAATAAAAAATGCAATCATGACATACATAGCGACACTGAAATTTGCTTCAATTGACATTTGCATAAAAAGACAGGAAAATATTTGACACAGTAGACATGTGTAACTGTGTGTTGCCTTTTCTTATATCACTCTCTATTCTAATAAAACCATTCTAAAAAGTAAAAAATTAATCTATATATTTTTACCTGCTCTTTTATTACGGTAATTATAGAGATTTTGTATATGTAGACATAATTAAGCCAAGAAAAACCGGAAGATTAGTATTTCCCTTTATGACAGAATCATGCAGTTGCGGGTCACAAGAAAGAAACAATCACCTGCTCATAAATCAATCAGTTTAATTATATTAATCATATTATCATCAAAAATATGTTTTGTTGTTAATGAATTGAGAAGTGTTTAAACACAACTTTGAAAATGAACGATCTTCTTTTCCAGAATGATATCATTTTACATTAAATCAAAGTGAATCAAATAATAATTAAGACATTATAAATAAAATAATATCGAATAATAATACTTTTAGTTACTTGGAATAAAAAATAACTAAAACCTCTTATATTTCTTTTAATTATTGCATATTTCTTTATCATATTTGCTAAAACAACATCAATCCAAAAATAAACTAATATTATTTCAGAGAACTAGTAATTACGAATCTTATGATGACGATCGCACGTTATAAACTTGTAGTGAAAAGAGAACGCACATGGCTTAAATTTTAATTATGGCGATGGAACCAATATATAATTTTTCAAAAAATTCTAATTTGTGCTAAAAACGGCATACGCGCACAATAGCGACCGCCATCTGGTCACTTATTTAATAATCTAACTAAATTATATATTTTTTTAATTTGATTATAAAGTTTTTAGTAATAGATTTTGTTTAATTTATTGTAAAATCATTATCTTTATTAGTTTTAACTAATGAAATAGATAATATCAAGATTTTTTATTTAGCAATATAACCTAATTTGTAACATAATACTATGATAATAAATCATGTTAGAAAATATGAAACAAATGTTTATTAAAATCTCATTAGAAAGCATTAATTCTAATCCGGATGCGACTGAAAGGGTACATATAATAATACGAAAAATAGCATTTATTGCTTTACTCCTACCCTATTTCATTAATTATTAGGATATATATATATATATATTGTAATTTAAGAAAAAGTGTTTACTGTTTAGTAAATTTGTGATAGAGTGGAGAATATAATTTAGCGATGTTTTATTTAGTAAAGTTTTTAGAAGATGGATTGTATTACATTTGTAATCAACGGCAAATGGATCGTAACGAGAACAATTCTGTAAGAAAAGTTTGCTACGAAAATTTGGGAACGTATGACGCGAAAGTATTATTTCGCGGTGGTAAGTAATATCAAATTATTTAAAATAATAACTTAATAATTCACTAATTTATTTAATAATAAATTCTGTAATATTATTTTTAGAAAAATATGAGATGGTGCTGAAAATGAACGAGATAGAAGCAGCTACGTCCCAGGAAGACAAAATTATTCCAAATCAACAAGGTAATTTATAATTTTATAAATATATTTAATTTTTTTTAATTATTGTGTTATTTCTATTGTAGAAGATGATTCTCAGGAAAGTTTGGAAAACGTAAACGCCACAAATAAAATTAACATTTTACAAAATATATCTTGACATTCAAAAGAAATATTACCAAAAGAAAAGAATATTGAAATTTCCGAAGAAAGAAATATTGACATTGTCAAAAAATTAAATACTAATGATAATATTGATATTTCTAAAGAAGGAGTTATATACAGTAAGTGCCCAGAGGAAAGTGTGTGACAATGTAGTCAAAGATGCAACTATTTCTATTTCCGTAGAACACACATCTGCCCAATTATATGCATTTATAAATAATACAAATAAAAAATAATATTTAATAGTTAATACTGTTTTTTTTATAAACCACCCACTATTTAGCTACACTAAAATTAAATTTTAATAATTTAAGTATTATATAATAATTATGTAATGATTTATAAAAAACAAATAAGTTATCCATTTATAAACAATGGTATACATTTTTTTAAATTAATTATTAAGTGCTATTACGCATATAAACAATGTATAAAAACTTAAAACTCCTGAAACTGATCAAAAGTGTGCTAGATGCTACAAAAACTATTTCTATAAAGAAAGATAAAGTAAGGGACATTTATAAAACACAAATAATTTTTGTTGTAGTCATGGTCAAGGTCATGTAACACCTTAATGTGCGTGAATGACCGCTATAGACGCCTCAAACTAGATGTTTATGTGCGCCTGAAGCGGGAGCTTAGCTTACCTTAAATTTTAACGGTAAAATGTGCATAAAATTTCGCTTTTACGAGATAGTTAATGCGGTTATTGTATAAATGTACAATTATTACTATGGTTACAGATACACATTGACTATTTAAATATGTTATAAACCGCAAAATATAAGGTTTGCATTTTATAATATTAATTATTTTTTCTAAAATATCTGTATGTTTCAGACATAAACATGTACAAAAATGTAAAACTGTGGATATTTTATAAAACTGATGACGATATTCATTGACAACTATATTTTTTATAATTTTTTTTTTTGTGATTAAAAAAAAGTTACTAACATTTTTTTTAAATTATTTTTTTTGTTAAAATAACATTGTTACTGTTGTTTTAAATAATTATGTATATTAAATAGTTCTAAATCTAATTAGAGCTTCTTATAATCATTTACAAATAATATTCAAACAATGATTTTGATTTGTGGATGCCTACTGATGCGTCTAGCAGCGCATACAAACAACTTATTAGAAGCTTAGACGCCTCGAACCAGTCAAAAATAAGCGTGAAAAATCGCTAGAAGCCTCAAACTGGGTGTTTTTGTGCGCCTGGACCGGGCGCTTTTATCAAAAACTTCAACGCCTCGATCAGGTTAAAAGTATGCGCAAAACGCCTCTATAAAAAATTTTGAAAGTGATAGGAATGTAAGATTGTTTGTTTTTATACATAATAGTTATCGTCAGAGGTAGTAACGCAATGCCCCCTATTTATTTATTAAATTTAAATAATAATAGTTATGTTTTATTAAATTTATTATATTATTAATAATCAAAACAACTGACATTGTAACGTAAGTAAATCGTTCACTTACTGACTAATTCTAGTAATTAATTTTTGGAATTAGCAATTTTTTGTTTTTTTATTAAACAATTTTTAATAAAATATTCAATATTTATTCTTTTTTTTTAATTCAATATATAGCAGTGTTTCAGTACAATTGAGTAATTATTTATTTCTAATAACTAAATCGTTTGCATCAAACTACTTTTTGATTGTACTTTACTATTTATTATTTTGTTTATTAATCAATTGAATTATGTATAAACAAACATTTTTATTTAGAAAAAATATATAATATTACGAAATATTTATCTACGCTGCAACTCCCAAGATTCAATGAAAACAACATATGTTATTGAGATTTGTGCATATTTCTTAAAACCTGCTGCAGTAGCCATCTAGTCGAGCAAAATTAGTACTAACCGCTAGACGCCTCGAACTGGCTGTTTATGTGCGCTGGTGCGAGCGCTCGCTTCTAAAATTTCAACGCCTCGATCAGGTTAAAATTGTGCGCGAAAACGCCTCTATAAGGGAGTTAACATCTCTATATATATATATATATATATATATCTATATGAAAAAATATTATAAAAAAGTTATTACATAAAGGTTAAAAAAAAATTAAAATTAAAATATGGAGGGTGCTTATCTATCAGAGAAACTTAGATTTACGAAAGTAAAAATACAAGATTTTGTCTCATTTAACATCAATTTTTTCTTGTTTTTTTTTTTTTAATCGTTGAATTTTTATTATTTTTCAGGTTTGTATCCCATATTTTACTAACATGTAGTGGTCAATACGCAGTTGCATAACATATTAAAAAATTTAAAATCTATTTAAGATGTTGACTTGAATGTAAAAGTTATTTTTTATGAGTTTTTATTGAATAGAATTTTTAGCAAGGAATTTTGTTTCTTCTCATTAGTTCTTTTTTGACCTTTATTATGTTTTCCAATATTTTGAACTAAAAGTTCAAGATATTGAAAAGACACTGCAGTTCAAAGTTTACTAATAGTTTTTATCAAACAAACTTAGTCTTAGTACAAATGAGACTTAACAAATTTTTTTTTTTTTTTTATTGCAAACTTTAAAAATATGTTGTTTTTTGTTGCGTAGGTTAGCAAAAGTTACGTCTCAGTCACTAATGTTGTTTTTGTATTATGCAAACATACATTCCTTAATTTGTTATAAACGTGTAACTAGGGAGATGCAGCAAGATTAAGTATTGTTTTTAAAATGCAAATGAGAACTGTTTGCATAACAGGTGGCCTAAAATATAGTGATGAATGCAAACACAAATTTATAGATCTTGGAATACTAACTGCTCCGTGCATTTATATATAAGAATGTCTCACCATAAACAATATTAACATGTAAACTACGCAACAATCCATACATGACTGTTCTCGAAAAAAGCATAACTTAAAATATGCTATTAAGTTTTACAATCCATTAATCAATAAAATTAAACAACCAAATGGAAATAAATTTAAAGCTTACAACATTTTATACATTTAATTAATGTTTCGAACATGTCTTGTAGTATGATAATGTTTATATTATTAATGTACATTTTATATCTATCTACTCTGTTGTATTATTATATATTATTGTGTACATACTTTGTAGTATAAACAACATTAATAAACATTATTATTATTTTATAGTTTTATTTTTTTGGAATTAGGATAAATTAAAAAATCTATTTTAATTTATTTTGACTTTTATTAGCTAAGGTTTCAATGTATTTTTACATCTTTTTCGGAGCTTTTAAAATATTTTATTATATATTACAAAGGTTTTAAAAGCTCAGAAAAAAATGTAAAAATACATTGAAACATTAGATAATAAAAGTCAAAATAAAATAAAATTGATTTTTTAATTTATCTTAATTCCAAAAAAACAAAACTTATAAAATATGTATATAAAAAGATATAATATAACAAACAAAAATTATTATTATTATTATTTATAATTAAAAAAATTATAAAGATAAAGCTAAACAATAATACAGTAACAAAAGATCTCAGGTCATAGTTTTGAAATATTTTACAAAACAAAAAATCTCTTTTGCGTCTGCTTTAGTTATATCTATTTCATTACATATTACGTGACTGATCTCATGATGAATGAAATTGTGATATATGTACGCAACTTTTCTCCAGCGTATGATAGTAGTACTTCAACTGTGTGGGATATTCTAAACCATTTCTACAAATTTATTATTATAACGTTTAATAATAAATTTGATTTCGCAATGCCGTAGGTACCAGGGAAGCACTTTTGCATTAAACGTTCTAATTCAGCGATGTAGAGACATCAATTGCGATGTATATCTATGTTTTATAGACTTTAGCAAAGCATTTGATAGAGTGAAACATGAAGAGCTGATCAGTATACTTAGGAAGACGAGAGCCGACGACAAAAATATCCGTATCATAGCAAATCTATATTGGCAACAAACAGCAGAAGTTCGAGTAGGAGACCACAAAACTAAGAAAATAAAAGTATGTAGAGGGGTGTGGCAGGGGTGTGTGCTCTCGCCTATGCTATTTAATATATACTCAGAGCAAATCTTCAAAGAAGCACTGGATAGTGTAGAGGAGGGAATCATAGTCAACGGTGAACTACTCAATAACATCAGATATGCAGACGACTCCGGTAAACCTGTTTCTTGACAATACGCCTATCGAACAGGTAGATAAATATCCATACCTAGGTACCTGCATAAACCAACAATGGGACCATTCTGTGGAAATAAAATGCAAAATTGAGAGAGCAAGAGCTGCATTCATACAAATGAAAAAAATATTCACCAGTCCAGACCTGACTCTACAACTTAAAATCAGAATCCTACGATGTTACGTATTTTCCACTCTTCTGTATGGCGCAGAATCCTGGACTCTTACCAAGGATTTTGAAAGCAGGCTAGAAACGTTTGAGTTGTGGACCTACAGACGTATACTGAAGGTAACGTGGATAGATCATGTTACTAACGAGGAGATTTTTCGGCGAGTGGGGAAGGATCGAGAAATAATGACTACAGTAAAAGTTAAAAAAACTAGAATACCTTGGGCATGTTATGAAGCACAAGGAAAGGTACAGAATACTCCAACTTATTCTGGAAGGAAAGGTGCTGGGAAAGAGAAGTCCGGAAAGGAGAAGAATATCCTGGCTTAAAAATCTGCGCCAGTGGTTTGGAGTGACCTCAATACAACTGTTCCGAGGAGCCGTGGATAAAGTGAAGATAGCCATGATGATCGCCAATATTCGCAACGGATAAGGCATGGAAAGAAGAAGAAGAAACTATTATTATTGTTAAAAAACAATAAATTTAGAAGTCTATTTTATTTGTCGATAAAGCGGTTACAGTTTTTTTAAACATTACTTTCAAAAGTTATTGATGTTAAATAATGTCAACAAGTATAGTTATTTTAGTAGGTTGACATACTTGTGTTGGCAATAAAATGTAACTATGTGTTGTAGTATAAAAACAACAATAGTTGGAGTCGGTGTAAAAACACGGTAGAAACACGTCGTTACATTTCTAACCAAAAAGTGTGTCTACTTAATTACTGATATCTATTTCCACTTGATTATATAAAATACTACAAATAAGGTGTTTTAGTTAACTCCAATCAACAGGTTATGTGCCCAGTGGAATCAGTTAAATTAATAGATGCGTAATAAATTAAGATAACCTAAGAGTAAGGTTATACGAAGCCGTGTGCCGCGAAGTAAAAACTGAATAAAATAAATAAAGTACGTGGTTTACAATAAAAAAGTCTGACATTACATAAATCTGGACAAAATGTCAGTAAAAAGTAATGAATTAAATCAAGTTGCAAAATTAAAGGATTGAGACAGCTACAAATTATGGAAATTCGAGATAGGCTTACTCCAAGTAACAAACGGTGAATCTGAAATTACACCTGACACTGCAACAAATGCAGGTGAAGAATAGAATAAAAAAGACGCAAAGGCTTATTACATTATAGTATCGACGATTTCAAAGACATGTCTGACACATGTATTAAATTCTGCAACAAGCAATGACATGTATAAGAAAATTAAAAACATTTATGAAGGACAAGAAGAACAACAAAAATGTATTTTAGGGCCGCTTTTACAATTGTCAGATAACTTAAACCAAGAATAAATTTATCTACAGTTTAAACCTGGTGTAGCATCAGTTATGCCTTTGTTGCAATCTAGATAACCTATTAAAACGTCAATGATGACTTATAAACTGACGTATAAATTATTTATACATAAATTTGTTGTGCGCGTTACTTGGTTACTACACTAAAGATAACTACTGCTCCAAGCACCGGATAAGTTATCTCTGGTTTATTTTCCTTAAAACATACAATTAAAATTTTATAAAATTGCCAGGACTCCTAAAGTGATCGGAGCCATTGTAAAATTTCAATCACCCACATACTCAAGTAGACTCTCTACTCAATGAATCCCAAATTAAAACTAAAAATAAAGACAAACCCCTTAAAGATCCCAATGATTAGGTCAATCAAGGAAATAATGCGACAATTATCAATTTTCTTCTGTGCAAAAATTTTAGCAACAAATCCTACTTTAGTTGTAACGCGTTTTTGCATTTTCTAAAAAATTATTTATTACAAAGATGGCTGTTTCTGGAACTGACTTATAAATTGACGTATACGTTGTTCATACGCTAATTTGTTGTGCGCGTTACTTAGTTACTACACTAGAGATAAGTTATAAGGGATTGTAAAAGCGTATTTTTATATACTCCTTAGATAGCGCTACTCCTTGTTTAACCGACGATTGTAAAAGCGGCCCTTAATCATAAATATAAGAAAGAAGCTGGTATGGTAACATTCCTAAGCAAAACTAATAATATGGCGTTCAAACTCAAGGGTTAAACGCAGCAATAAGTTCTGAAATGCTTATGACATAAATTCTGTCAAGCTTGCCTGATCAATTTAAACATTTTGTAAGTGCATGGGATTCAACACTTCAAGATAAGAATACATTGGAAAATGTGATGAATTCAGAACAAAAGATAAAGAAAAAGGCGATGAAACAGTGGCGTTTAATGCTACAAAACAGCAAAAATGTTTTAAATGTAACAAAAAAAGGACATCTGGCAGCAAAATGCAGAACTAAAAATCTTCCATCGAGATGAAACATTTGTAAGAAGAACAACCACGCAGAAAAAGATTGTTACTACCGTAAAAAAGGTGAAAACAAGTTAGCAAACAAAAGTGAGGTATTGTTTCTGGTCGAACCAAATAAAAATGATTGGATAGTGGACTCTACGTCACACTTCACGAATGATCTAAAACTTCTGTGTGAAACACATAGCTACTGTTCTACAATAAAATTAGCAACAAAGAAAAACACAATGTGCACAGAAGCAATAGGAAAAGTGGTGACAAGGCAATGTAACCTAAAAAATGTAATGTATGCTTCAGAATTAAGTAAGAATCTTGTATCAGTAAGTGCAATAACCAAAAATTGAGGTGAAATTAAATTCACCAAAGAAAAGGTTGAGATATGCAAAAATAACATAAGGTGTTAGAATAAAAAAAGGGAAAATGGTCTTTACAGCATAAATCTCAACAGTAAAAAACAAGAAACAGCTTTAACAACGACATCGGCAAAATCAGAAATACTGTGGCATTGAGGGATGGGTCATTTAAGAAAAGAAAACCTATTGAAATTAAGAAACTTATCCACTGGTCTAACTTTAGACAAAAGACAAAAAAATTTTTTGGTAATAAATATACAGGGAGTTTATAAATGAATGGGATTATGTAATCACTTTAAATGTGCCGCTTTTTTTAAATTGTTCACTAAACTATTTGTTTTGACAGATCAACTTTGACAGCTGTCAAGCAAACATATGAAAACATATGTAGTATAGTGGACAATTTTAAAAAAGCGGCATATTTAAAGTGATTACATAATCCCATTCATTTATAAACTCCCTGTATGTGTGTGTACGAGCAAAACAGACACGACTTCTGTTTAAAACAAAGCAAACAAACGACCATTAGAAATAATACACTCAGACGTGTGTGCTCAATAAATCCTATAACGTGGGACAGAAACAATTATTTTATCACCTTTCTTGATGATTTCACTCATCACTGTATCATGGTATTCCTGTTAGAAAGTTGTAATCAAGTCAAAGATGCAATAAAAGAATACATAAATAAATATGGTCAAAGTTAAATTGAATCTGAAAGTGCACAAATTCAGATGTGACAATAGTGGCAAATACATCTCCAAAGAAATCAAGGCATGGTCCAAACAAAGAGTAATGATTTTGGACTGCACAGTTCCACATACTTAACTCAATCATAAGCAGAACGATTGAACAGAAAAGCCAAACATTAATTTTGGATGAAAACCAACATAAAGAAATGGGATAAGCTGTAAGAACAGCAGCCTATCTAACAAATAGAAGTCCTTCATCAACTGTTGATACAACTCCACATGAAAGATGGACAAGTAAGAAACCCGATCATTCTAGAGTAAGAGTATTTGGAAATGACGCCTTTAAAAAAGTGTTAGGTACATTAAAGAAACTGCATGATCGAAGTAAGAAATTGGTAATGATTGGATATGGCTTAAATGGATATTGACTGTGGAATATGGACGAAAAGAAAATAACAGCCCATGGAGATGTAATATTTAATAAGAACATTTGAGAAAAAAGGGCAACTGTAATAGAAGAGTTAGAAGAGTTTAAAAACGAAATAAAAACCAAAGAAGAAATTTCGACAGAAGAAACAAAAGAATAAAAAAAAGCAGAAGAGGAAATAGAAACAGAAAAATGAACCAAAAAGAAGAAATCAAGAAAACAATAACAAACCACGAAGGTCAACAAGAAGTAAAATACCAAATAAAATACGACGACTTTTTTCTCTTTTTTAACTTTTGGCAATCAAAGGTTCCGAAAGAAATGAATGGATTAAAACTATTGAAGAAAAAAAGAATCACTTCAAAAAAAGTTTGAATAGAACAGATGGATCTTAAAAGTGAAAAATGCTGGAAGATACAAGGCAAGACTAGTGGTTAGAGGATGCGAACAAGAATATGAAATTGACTACAACGAGATATTTAGTTCCGTGGTAAACAGTACTTTACTGAGAACACTATTTGCACTAGCTGCAGCTAAAAATCATAAAATTATAGGATTTGATATAAAGACAGCATTTTTATACGGAGACTTACATGACATAACGTACATGCAAATTCCAAAAGGATAATCAGAACAAGATATGTAAGTTGCAGAAATCACTATATAGACTTAAACAAGCTTGATTTTCTGAATCGCAACGGACTACAACAGATCTCATGCAAACAGTGGGTCCATAAAAGCAAAAACGATGAAATAATATAAGCGTTATATATGTGGATGATGGAATCATAATTGGAAGTGATAAAACAAAATTGATGAACTACTAATAAATCTGACACAAGAGTTCAAAGTAACAGTGTATACTGAACTTAAAACCTTTATAGGGATAGAGATTGAAAAATGTGCTGATGGACTCCAGCTAAAAGAGACTGAATTTGCAAAAAAAAATGCTAGAAAAGTTTCAAATGGACGAAGCCAAAACAGTAACAACCCCCATAGAAAAAAGTGCATTTTCGTATAGAGAAGCAATAGGAAGCCTTCTATATCTTTCCTATAAGTGGAAGAAAAAACAGAACAGGCTACATAGTATTTCTGGGAAACGCTCGATTAGCTGGAGCTTAAGGTTGCAACCTATTGTGGCGTTATCAAGCACAGAAGCAGAATTCATTGCAGCAACAGAGTGTACAAAGGAACTTCAATACTTAAAAGAATTAGTGACCAAATTAACAACTGTATAAGTAAAAACTGAATCTACGAATTGACAACCAGAGTGCAATGTCTCTAATTAAAAATGGAATTATAAACAAACGCAGCAAACACATAGATGTGCGCTATAAGTTTATCTGTAAAAAGTGTCCAGAGGAATAGTGTATATCGAATATTGTCCTACAGACAAACAAATCACAGATGTGTTTACTAAACCTTTTTTAGGGCGTCTAAAATTTGAACTGTTTAGAGATGCAATATGTAGTTTAAAAAATGTTTAAGTGTTCTAGTGCTGTCATCCAAAAACGTTATTAGTCAACTTTAATTTTAACAATGTCGGTGAATAAGGACAAATGTGTCATTGTTAAAATTCCTAGTCAATCTTCTACTGCAAGCAAAGTTGCAGTTGCAAAATATTTTTGACTAGTTTAAAAAATTAAATTAAATAGAAAACTATATTTTGTTGCTTTTTAAAGCAAACTTAGTTTTTATTTGTATGCTTTTTACTATAGTATAGTTTTTAAGTTGATTGGTTTTCTTCTAAATAATTTTATTTTTTAATTTTAAATTAGAAATTACTTATATGTTACAACTTAAAATTATCTATCAATTTCAACGAGAGAAATAACTCGCTAATATTATTTCATTAAATACGAGATTTAAGCACTGAATTTGAAAACTTATTCTATTTGTCAAAAGAATGGTTAATAAATCTTTTTTGAAAAAATTGGTTCTACATCTCTGAACTATCAATCATATTTGTAAAATAAAATCACACTTTAAGAAACACTACTCAATATGATATGTTGTTTTGAAAGTTTGTAAATAGAAAATTCAATATTCATATTGCCGCTTCGGGGCTCTTAAATCACACAATCTATACGTAAATAAAGTATTACCTGAACAGTTTTTTATATGTGGGTAGCTTTTTTAGACAACCATGAACTTGAACAATAGTTTTGCTTACTTAAGCTTACTTTTAAAGTCATTAAACGATTAATAAAAATTACTTTTATATATTAAATAAAGACATTTTAAAGTTCAATTCTTTTATATATTTTATAGAAATTGTTTAAACTCAAATATGTTAACTTTAAATATTTTTGAATTTTTAATTGATAATCTAATTTACTGACGAACTCACCAAGAATTTGGTATTATCGTATGTTACATTGTGGGAGAGTTTAAACAATTGAACAATAAAAACTTTGTTTAATATTGAAGGTCTAGAAATTATTTTTACATTTATTAGTAGATGTGAAATATAACTATTTTTAAATATATTTACCTATCCAGTATTAGATGTAGTTAGTATTCGCCAATGATGCTTAAATGTATGTATAGCATTTTAGTTAATGTAGTACTAGTGCAATGTAGTATTAGATTTGTTTAGTGGTTTAATGCTATAGTTGCTCAACAGTATGTTTAGAATAATTATATTAATCGTACAGTGACTGGAAGATTCACAGTGACATTAAAAAAAAAGGGAAATATTAATGGCGTTTCAACACTGTAATAGGCTAAACTAACGACAGATTTTTTTTAAATTTTAGCACGGCTGACCTTGCACGACTATATAGTATTAAGTAAATAAATCAAATCAATTTTACAACGCCAAAATAATGCAACCCACGACAAAATAATACATTACACAACAATTAATATACGTTGCACTTCAGAATTATAAATGCATTTAAAAGTCGTGTCTATAATATATTATTATATAATATACTTTTTTCTATGTTAAATATTTAATTATTTTGAAAAAGTTTATTTATTTTGATATCATTTATATAATATTAGATGTGATGGTAAAGAAAGTTGTTGGATGCATATTCAGTTAATCTATTCGGTTAATATTGAAGATACAGAAATACTGTTCTATTTAACCGTTTATATGTTGCCCGTGACTTTCATATTCTTACCGTGCATTCTCTTCTTCTGCTATGGAAAGTATTTAAATGTCGTCAAGTATATTTTACTGTTGTTTAATATACTTTTTTTCTGTCGTGCAAAATTTTTATTGATGTTATTTAACATTTTCTATCGTGCAAATAACCTTTTTATCCGTTCGTTTATCCTATTCTGTCGGGCCGATAAATCTAACCTTTAAAAAAACAGCCACACAACTTTTTCAGTATTCAGTTTTAAATACAATGATATCAGTTTTATTTTTATGCAAAATATAAATAATAAAAATTTAAAATACCGCATTTAAATGTATATAACATATCCCAGATAGACAACTAGTTGTGTATTTCTGCATAATTTATTTCATGTTTCACAGTGGTGCATTAATCAATAAACTGTAGATTAAGAGTCAAATGAATACATTTGTCATCTTCTATATCTTGGAAATATACAATTTTTTTTAAATGTTTTCAACACATACTGAAAGTTTTCCAATATTCCAGTAATGAGTTAATACGCCAGTTTTGCAACACTATGTATATGCTCATAGATAAATCATGGTTTTATAAGTATATGTTAGAAAATATAATGTCTCAAACTAATTATTATATATTAATTCAAATGAACGGTGTCTTTTTGTTGTCCGTTACACTGAACTGTGGCACTTAAGGCGACCCGTTACGTTCTACCTGGAAGAGCTGTTTCTCCCCCCAGCCTCACTCTTGACTGCCTTTATTGAAAATGGGGTATTCCCCGTCTATAATAATAATAATAATAATAATAATAATAATAATATTTATTAATGTTAAGTATATACAAGATATTTACACAAGTCAATACATAAGTGCAATATAATTTTATACATTAACAAAATCTGTATTCAAAAAATTCGTTATATGTATAAAAGGCATTGGTTATTAAAATGTTCTTAATGTATGTCTTAAATAATGTTTCATTTAAGTCTTGAATTTGCTTTGGCAGTACGTTAAAAAAATTAATTGCAAAATAGTTAGGGCCATCTCGAGATCTATTTAACCTCAAATAATCTGTTCTTAAATGATGTGCATGACGAGTTGGATAGTCATGAGATGTTGATTGTGTATTGCATAAAGTTATGTTGTGTTTTATATAAGTAAGACACTCATAAATATATATACAAGGAACGGTGAGAGTTTTCAGCTCAATAAATTTTGCTTTGCAATCGTCTCTGTAATTTAGTTCACCAATAACTCTGATGGCTCTTCGCTGTATTCGAAATATATTACAAACTGTTGCCGCGTGACCCCAATTTAAAATACCATAGGATAATATTGAGTGAATATTAGCAAAATATGCACTCATTTGAAGTTTAAAAGAAAAAAACTTCTCCCAATTTTCGCAATAAGTATATTTGTTTAGATATTTTATTAGAAACATAAGAAGTGTGTTTGTCCCATATTAATTTTGTATCAATTTGGATCCCAAGAAATTTTACACATTTTGTAGGATATAAATCTTTAGGTATTTTGCGCATTGAAAATACTAAGTGCTCAGTTTTATTTTCATTTAAAAGCAGCTTATTTGCTAGAAACCATTCCTTAGCATTTGACTGTGAATCAAGCATATCAGTTTTAAGATTTGCTATGTTGTTATTTTGATTTACAATTGTTGTGTCATCAGCAAATAGGGTAAAATGTGAATGCATATCGCAATGAGGAAGGTCATTCACATAAATTAAAAAAAGAATGGGCCCTAAGACGGAACCTTGTGGAACACCGATAGACACATTCCGTAACTTTGATTGCGTTGCGTTTACATTCACATATTGGTACCTATTTGTTAAATAGGATAACAACATGTTACTTTCCATGCTGAAATTAAGCAATTTTAGTTTGTTTAAAAGGATTGAGTGTGATACACAGTCAAACGCCTTGCTTAAATCACAAAAAAGCGCATATTTGTAACTATTATTTTCAAAACCACTTCTTATTAAGTTTGTTAAATTTTGTATAGCATGTGTTGTTGATTTGTTGTTTCTAAAACCAAATTGTTTATTATAGAGTAAGTTATTAGATTCTAAATAGTTTGTAACTTGCAACGTAATACATTTTTCAAATATTTTGCCAATTGTTGGAATTATAGATATTGGTCTGAAATTTTGTAAAAGTAAATCTCCTTTTTTAAAAACTGGTACAACTTTTAAGCAGTTTGAAAATTCATTCGTTCTAATACACAAATTGGCACTAATACGGAAACTGTTGAAGGTGGGTTCTGGGTGATTGCTTTTCATTAGCTCAACTGTAAAATCATTTCTTTTATAAGCTGAGTTTAGTTTGTTTTTTAAGTTGTTTTCATTGAGCGTTAGAGAATACCGGGATACATGAAACCATGCTCTCTTTTCTTTACTCACTGCTTTGTATAAATCATTAGTTGTGCTGCTTGTTCCGGTAATTACATTTTTATTTGGTTTTGTTCCCTTTATTTTGTTTGTATGTTGTTTTTTCTTGTAGGTAACTATTGTAAAGTTTTCATCCTTTTCTAATGCAGGTTTATTTATTTTCGAATTTTTTGTATCAATATCATTTAATTTTTCTTGCGGTATATGTTTGCTTGTTTTAGAAGATTCTATTGTTTTCTTTTTCGCAGACTTATTTTGTTCATCTTCGAAGTTTGAGATGGCATTGTTTTCAGAATTTATGTTTTGTTTTGATTTTTTAACTTTCTCGTTAGATTTATTTTCATTTAAAATTATGGACTTTAAATGATCTAACTTTTCAGTATGTGTTGTGATTATTTGATTATGGATGCTCAAGGTGTGATCCAATTTCAATAACAAATTGTAAAAAGACTGACCTTCATTTATGACTTGTCTACACTGTAAACATAACCACATAAGTGAGTTTTTGCCATTTAGGAGTCGTATTTCGTTACTATTTAACTCGGAACAGGTACCGTGGAACACACGATTGCACAATCCGCGACACTTAATAATTATTTCCGTTAAAACTATAGTTTTTTTGCAAGTATTGCAGACTGATGCTGCGTCCGCCATTGCAAAAATATATAGAACTATCTAAAACTGCAACGGCCTTAGCGCTGTCTACTTGGCAACCATCACCATTTCTAATATATTCCGCTACGCTAACATATAGGTATAAGTTAAGTCCGAAGATAAAGGTGTTAATCAAAGAATTATTTTTTTTCAGTAGTATTTCTATTAATTTTATGCAAAAATATTGTGAATATAATGTACATAATACTAAATTAAATTAAAAATTAAGAGGAGTTTTTCTTCAAACCGCAACAAGTCCATATTCAGAAAATTTAAAAAGTCAAAATTAAAACATTTATAACTATCTTATCGGAAATGATTTTTTAGTTTTCAAATTTGTTTATCAAATTGTAGAAATATAACTCTAAAAAATAACAAACTTTTAATTTTTAAATTGTCTTTACTTGTTTTTGTTTGAATGGTTACAAACTAATCACTAGTTATTTTTAATTTTTAAATTATCGTTAATTGTAACTAAGAAATAATAAAAATGAATGTCAACAGACAACAAAATAACAATTTAAGTATTAAAATTTTTGTGCGAATATTAACTCTTGTGAAGTAAGGTTGTTCAAGATTGTTCTCCGTTAATGCAACCGTTAAAAAAAGTTTGTTACGACTTTAAGACTACAAAATGCACTTAACGAGGTTTATAGTGTTCACGTAAGCTACGTTACCATAAGATAGCGATTGCGTAGTTTTAGTTTTACTCCTAGAATACCACCAAAATGGTCCACTAATAACGGCAGAGTATTGTATAGCCACGTTAGCATTTGGTCGAAAACGTGTAAACAAGTAGATTAATTTTATAGATCAATAAAAGTTCTTTCGAAAGTCAGAGTGACCTAAAAACATAAGTATATAGCTAATTACATTAATTTTAGAAACATACAACATCAATTACATTACCTAATGCAAAAAAAACTTAAATAAAACATATGTATGACACACAAAATAATAAAGTCTAATTTTGCATTTACTCATCTAGTGTATAGAAGTAGTTTTCAATTAAGAAGTTTTTTACGCGTTTTGAAATATACAGGGTGTTAGACAAAAAACGTACGGCTGAATAACTTAACGTTATTTTTTAACCGATTTATATGATTCAAAAACCATTTTAAATGGTTTTTTAAGTATTATAAAGGCAGGTACACACATTATAGTTTTTATTTTTATTATAGTTGCTATGGCAACCAACTTATTTTTTTTTAAATGACAACATACATTTTTTATTTATTTTTTAGATTCTATATGATATTCTCAATATAAACATGTAAAAAACTAATATACTTTTATAACAAAAATTTTTGATAAATTCAAAAAACATAATATTTGTTTTTTATTTAAAATGATCGTAATTGAATAGTTGGCATTGAAATTCATAAATGTTATTTTTTTTTAGTGTTTTTATGTTATTATGCATAAAATAATAACTTGAAAAATTACGTTTTTGAAATTTAAAATATTTATATTTTTTAATTTTTTTTTTATATATACATTTATTTTTTGTTACTCTATTATGCATAACAACGTAAAAACACCTCAAAAAATAAAAATTATTTATTTTCAACAACAACTATTCAATTACGATCATTTTAATTAAAAAACAAATAATACGTTTTTTAAATTTATCAAAAATTTTTGTTATAAAAGTGTATTATTATTTTACATAGTTGTATTCAAAATATCATAAAGATTCATAAAATAAAATAAAAAATGTGTGTTGCCATTTATAAAAATAAAGTTGGTTGTCATAGCAACTATACTTAAATACTTAAAAAATAATTTAAAATGATTTTTGAATCGTATGAATCGGTTAAAAAATAACAGAGTTATTCAGCCGTTTGTTTTTTGTCACTTGCAAAAATTCCAAAAAAATCATTAATATAGATTTTTTAATTATTTATAAAGTTGAAAAATAAAATTCTATGCAATCGAAGGTTTAGATAACCAAAAATAAATTTTAACCCTTCTGGAATTTTTTAAGGGTTGTATACAGGGTTTGAGAAGCTAAAAAAAATTGTGTATGAAGACCACCTAAAACCCTATTTCCATGATTTTTTGTTAGAATTTTTCATTCAATTGGTGCGGGGAAACAAAATAAAAACAAAAAAATGCAATTTCTTGCTTCCTATAGAAAAGGGGGAGAGTATAATTATAATAAAAAATTGTCGAAGATAAAATATTTAATTTAGACTTTACCAAAAAACATATATCATTCTGGTATCGATACGTGGACGATATAATTGCATGTTTTAGCGGAACATCACGTCAACTTGATCAATTCTTAAATAAAATTAATGACATTCATCCTAAAATTAAATTTACAATAGAAACAGAGCAAAATAATCAAATTAATTTCTTAGACTTAACCTTAATTCACAAGAATAGTAAAATTGAATTCAATATATTTAGAAAACCAACCAGCGTCAATACTACAATTCCTTTTAAATCCAATCATCCCATGTCACATAAGCTAGCAGCTTATCATTCTATGGCACAAAGAGCAGTTTCAATTCCATTATCAAATCATTATCGTAATTTAGAACTAAATAAAATTATATCTATAGGAAATATGAATGGTTTTCCAGTCAATATTATTCAAAATTTAATTAATAATAAATTATATCAAAATACAATTTCTCACATTTATCCAAAAGTTTCAAATTTAAACAAAGAGTCATTTACAACATTAACTTATTTTGGAAAAACCACAGAGAACATAGCGCACATCCTTCGAAAACAAAATCAACAAATTGCTTTTAAACCAAGTTGTAAATTATCAAATATATTATTTAATGCTAAAGATAAAATTAATCCCTTAAGGAAATCGGGTGTTTATGAAATTTCATGTTCCGAATGCAATAGTGTTTATGTTGGGCAGACTGGCAGAAGTTTTGAAACACGATATACAGAACATTTTAAAGCGTTTAGACTTAATCATGACACAAGCTCATTTGCAAATCATATTATAAATTCGAATCACACTTTTCCTGAAATTAATCAAATCAAAATATTACATACCTGTACAAAAGGCACTAAGCTTAATCTGTTAGAAGCCGCCGAAATTCACATAAAACAATGTAATCCTCTTGTTAATCTTCTCAATGAGCAAAAGGACTTACCACAATATAAATCACCTCTTTTCAAATCTCTCTAGACCACTAGTAATACGATTTATTTTTCCCTCACTTCAATTTTTTTATAATAATTTTTCTGTATAAATGTATTTCTTTGTTAGTTTGTTTTCACTTGATAATGGCCTTCAAAAGTCGAAACTCGAGTCGTGAACTTTTGTTAATATTAATATATATTCTTTAGGAATATAGATTTATATCAATAAAATATTTGTGGTAAAAAACGTAGACAGTGTTTTATTTTATTATTATTATGGATTACCACGTAGTAAAGGTCTCAACCATCCTTTATATTAGAGAGTATAATTTTTTTTAAATTCTACGAAACATGTTGTTTTGATGCTCGGAAAGTAATTTTTGGATATTCGTAATGGGGGCATTTTACCTAACCGGAAGACCTTTTAAATTTCATATTTGAGGAAAGATAGTTCATTCAAAAAAGCATTGAAAAATAAGTGCAAAAACCTAAATAGAATAAATGCAATTGTTTGACAGTAAAAAAGGAATGCCGTTAGGGCTTAAATACAGTTAAGGTTCCCAATTTTCTTAAAAACATCAAAAAAACTAATTGAAAATTTTGAATGAATTGCGTTATTCTTAAATTTAAACAATGGATTTGGATGGGTTTTGTTATCATAGACTGAAGAAAAAAAATCTGCAAAATTTAAACAAAGTCGTATCTATTGTTACAGATTTGATCTTTATAATACATTGTAGCCGGAAAACCATTAATTACTTTTAGTCTTATTAAGAAATCTCCAAAAATATTTAGATTAGTTTGAATTTTACTTTCAGTAAAATATATTGTTTGTATTGATGTGCACTGAAATTTTTGCACGTAGTACAAATAGATTGAAATTTCTTATAATCCGACAATAGTTTTGAAGATTTATAACGTTTATGTACAGTTTTCTTGAGTTTAGTAAGTTAAATCAATTCTTTGCTAAACCTAACAGGAAAATTGCTTTCACGCCACAGTTTTTTAGAGACAAAACAATCAATAACATAATGGTTTACAGAGTAAAAAACATTTAGACACATATCAACATCACAGTTATAAAAGAGCGCAGTCTAATTAACACTCAACAAATTATTATTGATTGCGCTGTAATTTAAAATTATTAAAAACATAATTACAATTTAAAATATTGTTGGTAAAGCATAATTCTAAAGCAAAGATAAAACTACATAGCTGGCACTTGCTAATCTTTTTCATAATTTATCAATATGTGTGTTCTAGTTGAGATATTCGACAATTAGTCTTTGTATCTATTTCATAATTAAGTAAACATACGGTTTTCAACATTCATAGTAAGTGAATTTGACCAACTACAGTTTGCAAAATCGGCACTAACTGATAATATGTTAGCATTTAACTCATCGCACTTTTGACTATTTATGACAACTTATATATTATCCGCATACATATTATTCTATCTGACCTGTTGGTATTAGTGGTGAATTGATAGGTGTTCTTATATCCACATTCACGAGTTATTTTTGTAAATATGATTCTCACTATCAAATGCGCGTAATAAATCAAAGAAGAGTGCTACCACAAATCTACTCTTGTCTAACAAATTAGTGATAAATTGTAGTAGCAGTTAGATCTGTCCGCGCAAAATCCATGTTGCGCGTTTGTAAGTAAGTTAAATTGGTGTTCATACGCAGAAATCCTGTTTGCAGCAGATTTTTTGATAATATTATAAAAATTACTTAATAGAGTAATAGGCCTATAATTACTTGCAATTGTAGGATTACTTTATTTAAATAGGAAAAACGTTACCGATTAAAATCACAGCTAATTGCGGGAAGAGTCATTTTTGCTCTCCAGTTGGTGGTCTGTATAAACATATTATACAGATCCCAGAATGACATTTCAATTGAATATTATTCAATGTTAGTATAAAGTTTATAATATTTTGAAAGGTCTGACCGTATAAATATAGCCGCTCTTACGTGAGTATACATTTTATTATGGTATCAATTGCACTCATCCAATTTTCACAATAGAATACGTGTGGTATTATTTTATTTAAATCTATAATTAATTCTAGCATTTTTTATTACGTAGTTTCTGTATATTAGCGTGAAATAAACTAAGTTGATGAACCTTTTTTTGTTCATATGCGCACTTGGCATATCTTAACATTACTGTCACTTGGGGTAGAGTATCGGTAGCTTAATTTTTCCTGTTACGGCAGTCATATTTTCTTTAGCAAAGAAAACTCTAATTATAAATGTTATGTTTAGGGATGAGTATATTTTTTCTTCATAGCAGTGATAATCGGATGCAGGTTTATAGACGGTCAGGTGGGTCAGGTAAACTTAACTTTATACAGGCTGTTTTGTTTTATTGTGGCTAGGCTATGGTGTGAGGAGGTTTCACTTTAGAGACCTGCGTAATATATTTTTGGAATTTAATTAGCATATAAAATTTTAATTTATTTATTAAAAAAACATTATATTATACCGAACGAAACTATTAATTTTATTAGCTAATTTACAACTAGCATTGATTGTTACATTTTTGTCGACTGCCGGGTTCGGAGCGTGACTTCATATTTATATGGCTGAAACACAGTGTCAGCATAATTGTAACAAAACACATCTCGGAACGCAGTTGCATAATTGCGTCGTCTTTATTTTACGAATAATCTACCAGGTGGATAGATGCTATGTCAGCAAGAATAATGTTACAAATTAACATTATTACAATCTAACATCAATATAATATAAATAGTATCTTGCCAAAATGAATATAACACAATGCAATGGCCAGCTAGAAGTACTAATGTTAATCCCATCGAGCACTGCTGGGGCACACCGATTCAACAGTTTAAAACACAAGTGTCACTCAACTTTTAAGAGCTTGATTAAAAATAGAAAAAAAATTGAGAAGATATTGACCAAAATAAAATTAGAGAGCTGATTGTGAGTATGCGTCATTGTTGCAAAGCAGATATTTAAGCAAAAAGCATAAATAGTTAATAAAAAGTTATTAGTTTGTGTGTTAAATTTTGTTTATAAAAAATTGAAAGTTTCTTCACAATTAAAAAAATATTTTATTTAAATCAAGTTTTTATAAGTGATGCGTTTATTTCTTTTGTCAGTGTAATATTCAGTTAAGGGCCAGTTTAAAAGTTATCATTTTTAAATGGCGTTGAATTAAATTAATTTGATGCGTTTGGATATATTCTAACAAGTTTGACTTTAGTGTTGTTTACGTTGTTCTAAAATCACATGTTGTGTATCAACTTTTTTAATTGTTAGTTGTGCACAATATCCTTGTAATGCACATCCGATACGGTTAATAACTTTCCTGTAGCTTTTTTGAAGAAATATATTCCAACCATTTTCTTAGTTGCAGGACAACTCGTGCGTACTTGGGAGTTAAACTCATAAAATGCACTACTTAATCCGCGTCAAAATTTCTAATTCTAAGACTTCTTGTTATTGATATTTACCCAACACTACAGTAAAATACTCTTGGCCGATCGCATATCAGCTTACAGTACTTGTTGTTTATTTATTAGTAATAAAATAGGTATTCTTACTTCATATAGTTTACACTTAAAATATAGAAGGAGCTTTTTTTTTTCTAACAAATACGCTATTTTGAGATAATCCACAATTTATGTACATACAAAACCTTATAATTAAAAAAAAGTTTTGTAGCTTTGTTAAATTTTAATTATTTTAGACAGTTTTCCGCTTTATAGCAGATACAATTTTCTTTGTTTTTTTTCTGGTATATCTTAAGTATGGTTGTTGTTTAAAAAAATAAAATAATGACTTCTGGTTTTACTTGATTTTCTCAAAAACTTTGTATTTGATCAAAATTTATCAAGAGACAGAAATTTTTTTAAATTAATAATAATAATAATAATAATACTAGTCATTATTTATAAATTATATTAACGTTTTGATATTTTTCAGTTTTACCTTATTGTTTAGTGGCAATTTCTTTTCTTCAGGATACTTAAAAATAGCTTTTTTTATTTTAACTCGTATAACTGAGGCTTTTGCCTTCAAATTATCTTCTTTCTTAATAAATAACCTTTTTTATTGTACTGATGTTCAAAAGCTTTTTACAATTGGTATTACTCATTTTTTTATATTATGGATGGTCCAATTTGTCTCTAATTTTCTCACTTCTCTTACCTAACTTTACGTTTCAAAATCCTTTTTTAAAAGTATTTTACCAGTTTTTTTTTTATATTTTTTTTATCAGGTCAAATAATTGATATGCCGGCATATAAGGTGTCTTCTGACAGGGAATATAATTGTTATTCTATTTACATTTTTTGGCGTTATGGTATAGACAAAAATACATAGTTTACCACATAACAGTTTTTGTTTTGACCAGCACATCTATCATCAAAAATCGTAAATTTTGAATATTCTCCGGAAATTCTAGTTTGCTTACAAAAATCAGTTATAGCTAAAGTTTATTTGCTCTTCTGCTGACTTTGTTTGCACTCCAGGTATAAAAAATTGAAGATTGGCAGTTTACGTCTGCGACACACAAATTATAAGAAGAAACTTGTTTTAAGTAATATGCCTCATATATAGATAGCTTAAACAATGGCTGATTCTGCTGCATATCAAAGCAAAATGATAATGTTTTGTCTAACTTTTGATTTATGTGGATGTTGAACTACGTTAATTTAAGATTGTATATACAAAGCTCAGTAATCACAAGCAAAATCAGTTTATTTTTTATAGTTTGTCCGCGTTAAGAATGCAGTGATGGGAGTGTTTTAAAAAATCAGTGTCACATAACTGTAATTGCCATTGTCTTCATTTTTATTATGACTTTACTTTGTTTATTATATTATAATAAAATTTTCAATTATTTAAAAACTTTAGAGCAGAAACAATATAGTTGATTACTTGTTAATTTAGTATTAATATGTTCAATAGAAATATATATAACTAAATTTATATTAGTCACTTTTATTTTTTAAATACTAAAACTTATTAAAAACAATTCCTAGAATTGTATGCCGTTTACTCATATTTAAGTTTTTGAGGTTATACTGTACGTCAGCAACAAAAAATTCTAATTTAAAGTTAAAATACATATAATTATTTACAAATGTGTTAACCTAGTTACAATAACGGAAAAAAATTATAAATATTAATTAGTAATAACTAAATTTATTCAATTACAAGTACTTTTGTTTTAATCTGGTAGATATTCTATTGTAAATTAGGTAGGCCTCTAAGCCAACCAGAGCATTGTTTTCCAGTTGCAACAACAACTACAACTGCAGTATTAACGCAAACCAGCTATAGTTATTATAGATTATAGATTTTTAACAATGATGTTTATAAAATATTTTGTAAACATAGGCATAGTTAACAATCAAATGAGAAATTTTTGTTATACATTTTGTTCAATTTTAATATACGTATTATAGATCGTAAGTAAAGTTGTTTAGATTTGAATCAAGTGTAGTGGCTTTTTTTTGCTTGCAATTTACTAATGAATTTGATTTCAGCAGCTCGTTGTGTTTCATTGCTCTTTTTTGGGCATTTATTTTAAAGCAGTTCAAAATTAATTGTTGACATACGTTTTCTAATTTTTTGCAACCGATATTTTATTTGTTTTTTAAGTTTCTGTAATCTAACAACTGGATTATAATTTGGAGTTATACGTTTAATTATTATTTTAATATTAAATGCGACAGTTTTTAGTTTTGTACAATTTTGTTCGGTACAAGAAAGAATTATTTTCTATTTTCAGTGCTTCTTACTGGTTGCAACTTAACCTCACTTTTTATAGACAAAATAACTTACAGTAATTCTTTTTATTTTTGCCTTTTATGCAATATCATTTGTTTTTCCTGATGCCATTGTTATTTTCAGATACAGTAACTGTCCCAAAAATATCCTTCATGGCACACAATACAATAATTAAAGAAATACATATTTGTTGCAAACATGAACGTACAATAAAAACGCTGAAAATTGTATTGACAGAAATTGCTTATTAAAAATAATGTTTTGCATAGTAAGTTTTTAAAACAAACTCAAACTCAAACTTTAAATTCACTTTAACATTGATAGAATGCGTTTTGATTGTAAATTTTGCTGAAAATAACCAGAATTTTACATAGCAATTAGAACGACCTAAAAAGTTAAAATTTGTCATCAATTTGAAAAAAAGCATTTCATATACCATATCAATAAAAAATTAAAAAGTTTTATTTATCATTTTTTGTTATTGTTTAAAATAAATTCAGAAAATTATTATATTTTATTTACTTTATATATATATATATATCATTATTGATATATAAGGGTTTATGAGACCAAGGAATTATGAGACCATTGCCGCTGGTCTCACTAACCTTCTCACTGGTCTCATAAGCATGCCGCTTGGTCTCATAAGCATTTGCCGCAATAATAAGCCAATATTAGAATGTTACTCTATATTTTATAATTAAAATAAATGGCTAAACCTATTCGAATGATTTCAAATAAATTAGGGTAACATGTAATAAAGGTAATAAATTAAAACAAATTAGTAACTCATACAAAAATTACGTAGTAGCCCTAAAATTTGATTTCAAACCCTTGAACTATATGAATTTTAAGTAAACTTATTTTACAAATGTACTATAGTAATCAAATAAAATCAAAATAGAAACTTGTATAAATATTTTTAAGTACTTTCAAACAGTATAATTTTTATGTAATCCCCCTGCTCCTTCCTAAACATTGCACCAACCAAATATAAGCATAAGAGTACAATTATCGCACAAATGTAATATAGGTATCAAATAAAAGCAAATACTGTAACATACAATTATTGTAGAGTACCCCAAAACATTGTACCCTATCGCCCCCCCCCCACCGCTGCTAAGCAAATTAAAGGTACAAATATTGCCTTACTGTAATATGGGTAACAATTGAAAGCAAATATAGTAACAAAATATTATTTTAAAGTACCCCAAAATATTGTACCCCATTGTCCCCCCTGCTAAGCAAATTAAGAGTACAAATATTGCTTAAATGTAATATGGGAAACATACATTTATTGTAGAGTACCCCAAAACATTGAACCCTATCGTCCCCACTGCTAAGCTAATTAAAGGTACAAATATTGCATTATTGTAATATAGATCAATTGAAAGCAAATATAGTAACAAACAATTATTTCAAAGTGCCTCAAAACATTGTACCCCATTGTCCCCCTCCTAAGCAAATTAGGGGTACAAATATTGCATATTTGTAATATGGGTATCAAATGATAGCAAATATAAAAACATACAATTGGTGTAGAATACCCCAAAATATTGTACTCTATCGTCCTCCCTGCTAACCAAATTATAAGTACAACTAACGCATGAATGTAATATGAGTATCAATTGAAAACAAATATGATAACAAACATTTATTTTAATGTACTCCAAAACATTGTACTCTATCGTCCCCCCCGCTAAGCAAATTAAGGGTACCAATATTGCGTAAATGTAATATGGGTAACAAATGAAAACAAATATGGTAACATACAATTATTGTAGAGTACCCCAAAACATTGTACCCCATTGTCCCCCCTGCTAAGCAAACTAGGGGTACAATTATTACATAAATGTAATATGGGTATCAAATGAAAACAAATATAAAAACATACAATTGATGTAGAATACCTCAAAACATTGTACCCTATCGTCCCCCCCTGCTAAGCAAATTAAAGGTATAAATATTGCTTTAATGTAATATGGGTATCAAATAAAAGCAAGAACGGTAACATACAATTATTCTAGAATACCCCAAAACATTGTACCTTATCGCCTCCCCCCCCCCCTGCTAAGCAAATTAAAGGTACAAATATTGCATTACTGTAATATGGGTATCAATTGAAAACAAATATAGTAAAAAAAAAATCTATTTCAAAGTACCCCAAAACATTATACCCTGTTGTCCCCCTGCTAAAGAAGATGAGGGTACATATATTGCATAAATGTAATATGGGTACCAAATGAAAGCAAATATGGTAACATACATTTATTGTACAGTCCTCCAAAATATTGTACACTATCGTTTCCCCTGCTAAGCAAATTATGGTACAAATATTGCATTACTGTAGTATGGGTATCAATTAAAAGCAAATATAGTAACAAACATTTGTTTTAAAGTACCCTAAAGCATTGTACTTTATCGTCCCCCCTGCTAAGCAAATTAAGGGTACCAATATTGCGTAAATGTAATATGGGTAACAAATGATGTTTTCATATGGTAACATACAATTATTGTAGAATACCTCAAAACATTGTACAACATTGTCCCCCCTGCTAAACAAACTAGGAGTACAAGTATTGCATAAATGTAATATGGGTATCAAATGAAAGCAAATATAAAAACATACAATTGATGTAGAATACCTCAAAACATTGTACCCTATCGTCCCCCCTGCTAAGCAAATTAAAGGTACAAATATTGCTTAAATGTAATATGGGTATCAAATAAAAGCAAATACGGTAACATACAATTATTTTAGAATACTCCAAAACATTGTACCTTATTGCCCCCCCCCCCTGCTAAGCAAATTAAAGGTACAAATATTGCATTACTGTAATATAGGTATCAATTGAAAACAAATATAGTAACAAATATCTATTTCAAAGTACCCCAGAACATTATACCCTGTTGTCCCCCTGCTAAGCAAATTAAGGGTACAAATATTGCTTAAATGTAATATGGGTACCAAATTAAAGCAAATATGGTAACATACTTTTATTGTACAGTCCTCCAAAACATTGTACACTATCGTTTCCCCTGCTAAGCATAATATGGTACAAATATTGCATTACTGTAGTATGGGTATCAATTAAAAGCAAATATAGTAACAAACATTTGTTTTAAAGTACCCTAAAACATTGTACTTTATCGTCCCCCCTGCTAAGCAAATTAAGGGTACCAATAGTGCGTAAATGTAATATGGGTAACAAATGATGTTTTCATATGGTAACATACAATTATTGTAGAGTATCCCAAAACATTGTACGCCATTGTCCCCTCTGCTAAGCAAATTAGGGGTACAAATATTGCTTAAATGTAAAATGGGTATCAAATGAAAGCAAATACAAAAACATACAATTGATGTAGAATACCTCAAAACATTGTACCCTATCATCCACTCTGCTAAGCAAATTAAGAATTGCATTACTGTAATATGGGTATCAATTGAAAACAAATATAGTAACAAACATTTATTTCAGAATACCCCAGAACATTGTACCCTATTGTCCCCCCTGCTAAGCAAATTAGGGGTACAAATATTTCGTAAATGTAATATGGGTATCAAATGAAAGCAAATATAAAAACATACAATTGATGTAGAATACCTCAAAACATTGTACCCTATCATCCACTCTGCTAAGCAAATTAAGAATTGCATTACTGTAATATGGGTATCAATTGAAAACAAATATAGTAACAAACATTTATTTCAGAATACCCCAGAACATTGTACCCTATTGTCCCCCCTGCTAAGCAAATTAGGGGTACAAATATTTCGTAAATGTAATATGGGTATCAAATGAAAGCAAATATAAAAACATGCAATTGGTGTAGAATACTTCAAAACAATGTACCCTATCGTCCCCCCTGCTAAGCAAATTAAGGGTACCAATATTGCGTAAATGTAATATGGGTAACAAATAATGTTTTCATATGGTAACATACAATTATTGTAGAGTACCCCAAAACATTGTACCCCATTGTCCCCCCCTGCTAAGCAAACTAGGAGTACAATTATTCCATAAATGTAATATGGGTATCAAATGAAAGCAAATATAAAAACATACAATTGATGTAGAATACCTCAAAACATTGTACCCTATCATCCACTCTGCTAAGCAAATTAAGAATTGCATTACTGTAATATGGGTATCAATTGAAAACAAATATAGTAACAAACATTTATTTCAGAATACCCCAGAACATTGTACCCTATTGTCCCCCCTGCTAAGCAAATTAGGGGTACAAATATTTCGTAAATGTAATATGGGTATCAAATGAAAGCAAATATAAAAACATGCAATTGGTGTAGAATACTTCAAAACAATGTACCCTATCGTCCCCCCTGCTAAGAAAATTAAAGGTACAAATATTGCTTAAATGTTATATGGGTATCAAATAAAAGCAAATACGGTAACATACAATTATTCTAGAATACTCCAAAACATTGTACCTTATCGCCCCCCCCCCCCCCTGCTAAGCAAATTAAAGGTACAAATATTGCATTACTGTAATATAGGTATCAATTGAAAACAAATATAGTAACAAATATCTATTTCAAAGTATTCCAGAACATTATACCCTGTTGTCCCCCTGCTAAGCAAATTAAGGGTACAAATATTGCTTAAATGTAATATGGGTAACAAATGATGTTTTCATATGGTAACATACAATTATTGTAGAATACCTCAAAACATTGTACAACATTGTCCCCCCTGCTAAACAAACTAGGAGTACAAGTATTGCATAAATGTAATATGGGTATCAAATGAAAGCAAATATAAAAACATACAATTGATGTAGAATACCTCAAAACATTGTACCCTATCGTCCCCCCTGCTAAGCAAATTAAAGGTACAAATATTGCTTAAATGTAATATGGGTATCAAATAAAAGCAAATACGGTAACATACAATTATTTTAGAATACTCCAAAACATTGTACCTTATTGCCCCCCCCCCCCTGCTAAGCAAATTAAAGGTACAAATATTGCATTACTGTAATATAGGTATCAATTGAAAACAAATATAGTAACAAATATCTATTTCAAAGTACCCCAGAACATTATACCCTGTTGTCCCCCTGCTAAGCAAATTAAGGGTACAAATATTGCTTAAATGTAATATGGGTACCAAATTAAAGCAAATATGGTAACATACTTTTATTGTACAGTCCTCCAAAACATTGTACACTATCGTTTCCCCTGCTAAGCATAATATGGTACAAATATTGCATTACTGTAGTATGGGTATCAATTAAAAGCAAATATAGTAACAAACATTTGTTTTAAAGTACCCTAAAACATTGTACTTTATCGTCCCCCCTGCTAAGCAAATTAAGGGTACCAATAGTGCGTAAATGTAATATGGGTAACAAATGATGTTTTCATATGGTAACATACAATTATTGTAGAGTATCCCAAAACATTGTACGCCATTGTCCCCTCTGCTAAGCAAATTAGGGGTACAAATATTGCTTAAATGTAAAATGGGTATCAAATGAAAGCAAATACAAAAACATACAATTGATGTAGAATACCTCAAAACATTGTACCCTATCATCCACTCTGCTAAGCAAATTAAGAATTGCATTACTGTAATATGGGTATCAATTGAAAACAAATATAGTAACAAACATTTATTTCAGAATACCCCAGAACATTGTACCCTATTGTCCCCCCTGCTAAGCAAATTAGGGGTACAAATATTTCGTAAATGTAATATGGGTATCAAATGAAAGCAAATATAAAAACATACAATTGATGTAGAATACCTCAAAACATTGTACCCTATCATCCACTCTGCTAAGCAAATTAAGAATTGCATTACTGTAATATGGGTATCAATTGAAAACAAATATAGTAACAAACATTTATTTCAGAATACCCCAGAACATTGTACCCTATTGTCCCCCCTGCTAAGCAAATTAGGGGTACAAATATTTCGTAAATGTAATATGGGTATCAAATGAAAGCAAATATAAAAACATGCAATTGGTGTAGAATACTTCAAAACAATGTACCCTATCGTCCCCCCTGCTAAGCAAATTAAGGGTACCAATATTGCGTAAATGTAATATGGGTAACAAATAATGTTTTCATATGGTAACATACAATTATTGTAGAGTACCCCAAAACATTGTACCCCATTGTCCCCCCCTGCTAAGCAAACTAGGAGTACAATTATTCCATAAATGTAATATGGGTATCAAATGAAAGCAAATATAAAAACATACAATTGATGTAGAATACCTCAAAACATTGTACCCTATCATCCACTCTGCTAAGCAAATTAAGAATTGCATTACTGTAATATGGGTATCAATTGAAAACAAATATAGTAACAAACATTTATTTCAGAATACCCCAGAACATTGTACCCTATTGTCCCCCCTGCTAAGCAAATTAGGGGTACAAATATTTCGTAAATGTAATATGGGTATCAAATGAAAGCAAATATAAAAACATGCAATTGGTGTAGAATACTTCAAAACAATGTACCCTATCGTCCCCCCTGCTAAGAAAATTAAAGGTACAAATATTGCTTAAATGTTATATGGGTATCAAATAAAAGCAAATACGGTAACATACAATTATTCTAGAATACTCCAAAACATTGTACCTTATCGCCCCCCCCCCCCCCTGCTAAGCAAATTAAAGGTACAAATATTGCATTACTGTAATATAGGTATCAATTGAAAACAAATATAGTAACAAATATCTATTTCAAAGTATTCCAGAACATTATACCCTGTTGTCCCCCTGCTAAGCAAATTAAGGGTACAAATATTGCTTAAATGTAATATGGGTAACAAATGATGTTTTCATATGGTAACATACAATTATTGTAGAATACCTCAAAACATTGTACAACATTGTCCCCCCTGCTAAACAAACTAGGAGTACAAGTATTGCATAAATGTAATATGGGTATCAAATGAAAGCAAATATAAAAACATACAATTGATGTAGAATACCTCAAAACATTGTACCCTATCGTCCCCCCTGCTAAGCAAATTAAAGGTACAAATATTGCTTAAATGTAATATGGGTATCAAATAAAAGCAAATACGGTAACATACAATTATTTTAGAATACTCCAAAACATTGTACCTTATTGCCCCCCCCCCCCTGCTAAGCAAATTAAAGGTACAAATATTGCATTACTGTAATATAGGTATCAATTGAAAACAAATATAGTAACAAATATCTATTTCAAAGTACCCCAGAACATTATACCCTGTTGTCCCCCTGCTAAGCAAATTAAGGGTACAAATATTGCTTAAATGTAATATGGGTACCAAATTAAAGCAAATATGGTAACATACTTTTATTGTACAGTCCTCCAAAACATTGTACACTATCGTTTCCCCTGCTAAGCATATTATGGTACAAATATTGCATTACTGTAGTATGGGTATCAATTAAAAGCAAATATAGTAACAAACATTTGTTTTAAAGTACCCTAAAACATTGTACTTTATCGTCCCCCCTGCTAAGCAAATTAAGGGTACCAATAGTGCGTAAATGTAATATGGGTAACAAATGATGTTTTCATATGGTAACATACAATTATTGTAGAGTATCCCAAAACATTGTACGCCATTGTCCCCTCTGCTAAGCAAATTAGGGGTACAAATATTGCTTAAATGTAAAATGGGTATCAAATGAAAGCAAATACAAAAACATACAATTGATGTAGAATACCTCAAAACATTGTACCCTATCATCCACTCTGCTAAGCAAATTAAGAATTGCATTACTGTAATATGGGTATCAATTGAAAACAAATATAGTAACAAACATTTATTTCAGAATACCCCAGAACATTGTACCCTATTGTCCCCCCTGCTAAGCAAATTAGGGGTACAAATATTACGTAAATGTAATATGGGTATCAAATGAAAGCAAATATAAAAACATACAATTGATGTAGAATACCTCAAAACATTGTACCCTATCATCCACTCTGCTAAGCAAATTAAGAATTGCATTACTGTAATATGGGTATCAATTGAAAACAAATATAGTAACAAACATTTATTTCAGAATACCCCAGAACATTGTACCCTATTGTCCCCCCTGCTAAGCAAATTAGGGGTACAAATATTTCGTAAATGTAATATGGGTATCAAATGAAAGCAAATATAAAAACATGCAATTGGTGTAGAATACTTCAAAACAATGTACCCTATCGTCCCCCCTGCTAAGCAAATTAAGGGTACCAATATTGCGTAAATGTAATATGGGTAACAAATAATGTTTTCATATGGTAACATACAATTATTGTAGAGTACCCCAAAACATTGTACCCCATTGTCCCCCCCTGCTAAGCAAACTAGGAGTACAATTATTCCATAAATGTAATATGGGTATCAAATGAAAGCAAATATAAAAACATACAATTGATGTAGAATACCTCAAAACATTGTACCCTATCATCCACTCTGCTAAGCAAATTAAGAATTGCATTACTGTAATATGGGTATCAATTGAAAACAAATATAGTAACAAACATTTATTTCAGAATACCCCAGAACATTGTACCCTATTGTCCCCCCTGCTAAGCAAATTAGGGGTACAAATATTTCGTAAATGTAATATGGGTATCAAATGAAAGCAAATATAAAAACATGCAATTGGTGTAGAATACTTCAAAACAATGTACCCTATCGTCCCCCCTGCTAAGCAAATTAAGGGTACCAATATTGCGTAAATGTAATATGGGTAACAAATAATGTTTTCATATGGTAACATACAATTATTGTAGAGTACCCCAAAACATTGTACCCCATTGTCCCCCCTGCTAAGCAAACTAGGAGTACAATTATTCCATAAATGTAATATGGGTATCAAATGAAAGCAAATATAAAAACATACAATTGATGTAGAATACCTCAAAACATTGTACCCTATCGTCCCCCCTGCTAAGAAAATTAAAGGTACAAATATTGCTTAAATGTTATATGGGTATCAAATAAAAGCAAATACGGTAACATACAATTATTCTAGAATACTCCAAAACATTGTACCTTATCGCCCCCCCCCCTGCTAAGCAAATTAAAGGTACAAATATTGCATTACTGTAATATAGGTATCAATTGAAAACAAATATAGTAACAAATATCTATTTCAAAGTATTCCAGAACATTATACCCTGTTGTCCCCCTGCTAAGCAAATTAAGGGTACAAATATTGCTTAAATGTAATATGGGTACCAAATAAAAGCAAATATGGTAACATACATTTATTGTACAGTCCTCCAAAACATTGTACACTATCGTTTCCCCTGCTAAGCAAATTATGGTACAAATATTGCATTACTGTAGTATGGGTATCAATTGAAAGCAAATATAGTAACAAACATTTGTTTCAAAGTACCCTAAAACATTGTACTTTATCGTCCCCCCTGCTAAGCAAATTAAGTGTACCAATATTGCGTAAATGAAATATGGGTAACAAATGAGAACAAATATGGTAACATACAATTATTGTCGAGTATCCCAAAACATTGTACGCCATTGTCCCCTCTGCTAAGCAAATTAGGGGTACAAATATTGCTTAAATGTAATATGGGTATCAAATGATAGCAAATACAAAAACATACAATTGATGTAGAATACCTCAAAACATTGTACCCTATCATCACCTCTGCTAAGCAAATTAAGAATTGCATTACTGTAATATGGGTATCAATTGAAAACAAATATAGTAACAAACATTTATTTCAGAATACCCCAGAACATTGTACCCTATTGTCCTCCCCGCTAAGCAAATTAGGGGTACAAATATTTCATAAATGTAATATGGGTATCAAATGAAAGCAAATATAAAGACATGCAATTGGTGTAGAATACTTCAAAACATTGTACCCTATCGTCCCCCCTGCTAAGCAAATTAAGGGTACAAATATTGCATTACTGTAATATGCGTATCAATTAAAAGCAAACATAGTAACAAACATGTATTTCAGAATACCCCAGAATATTGTACCCTATTGTTCCCCATGCTCAGCAAATTAAGGGTACAAATATTGCAAAAATGTATTATGGGTACCAAATGAAAGCAAATATAGTAACATACAATTATTGTAGAATCCCCCAAAACATTGAACTCTATCGTTTCTCCTGCTAAGCAAATTAAAGGTAGACATATTGCATTACTGTAATATGGGTATCAATTAAAAGCAAATATAGTAACAAACATTTATTTTAAAGTACCCCAAAACATTGTACCCTATTGAGTTCCTTGCTAAGCAAATTAGTGGTAGAAATATTGCATACATGTAATATGGGTATCAAATGAAAGCAAATACAAAAACATACAATTGATGTAGAATACCTCAAAACATTGTACCCAATCATCCCCTGTGCTAAACAAATTAAGAGTACAAATATTGCATAAATGTAATATGGGTCTCAAATGAAAGCAAATATGGTAATATACAATAATTGTAGAGTCCCCCAAAACATTGTACCCTATCGTCTTCCCTGCTAAGCAAATTAAAGGTACACATATTGCATTACTGTAATATGGGTATCAATTGAAAGCAAAAATAGTAACAAACATTTATTTTAAAGTACTCCAAAACATTGTACCCTATTGTGTTCTTTGCTAAGCAAATTAGGGGATGAAATATTGCATAAATGTAATATGGGTATCAAATGCAAACAAATATAAAAACATACAATTGTTGTAGAATACCTCAAAACATTGTACCCAATTGTCCCCCCTGCTAAGCAAATTAAGGGTACAAATTAATCATTACTGTAATATGGGTATCAATTGAAAGCAAACATAGTAACCAACATTTAATTCAGAATACCTCAAAACATTGTACTCTATTGTCCCCCCTGCTAAGTAAATTATATATTGCATAAATGTAAAATAATATCAAATAAAATCAAATATGAAAACATACAATTATTGTAAAGTACCTCAAAACATTGTATTCTATTGTCTTCCTGCTTAGCAAATTAAAGGTACAAATATTGCATAAATGTAATATGGGTATCAAATGAAAGAAGATATGATAACAAATATTTATATTGCTTGAATGTAATATGTGTATCAACTGAAAGTTAATATGGTAACATAGAATTCTTGTAGTGTACCCCAGGACATTGTACCCTACTGCTTCTCTGCTAAACAAAATAAGGGTACAAATATTAAACAAATTCAATATGAGTATCAAATAAAAGCAAATAATGTAACTTACAACTATTTCATAGTGCCCTATAACATTGTTCCATATTGTCCCCCTTGCGAAACAAATTAAGGCTACAAATATTGTATAAATTAAATATGGGTATCATATGAAAGCAAATAAGGTAACATAAAATTATTTTCAATACCGAAACACATTATACCCTGTTGTACCCCCTGCTAAGCAAATTAAGGGCACAAATTGTGCCCTCTATCCTGTTAAATAGATTAAGAGTACAAGTATAGCATCAATGTAATATGTTAAGTTATGGTAACATACAATTAGTTTATAGTACCGTAGAACATTGTAGCTTATCATCTCCTGATAAAACAAATTAAGTACAATATGACACTAATGTAATATGAGTGTCAAATGAAAGCAAATGTTATCTTGTACAATTATGTTAATTTTTTTTACCTTATTGTTTTTTGAGTTTAATTATTTAAAGGTAAATGTAACGCACAAATTTTCAAATATATATGTAAGATGAGTTTCAAATTAGAGTAAATATGTTAATTTGTACATTTTTTATAAAACTAATAACTTTGTACCCTATTGCCTTTATCTAAATTTATTAAAGGGATATTCTTATATCACCATTGTAATTTGCATACTTAAAACCAATGTTTATTAAATTTCATTTAGATCTGAAGATGTTATAACATATTATAATAAATAGGGGCGGCTTCCTAATATGAATTTACATAATTTAAAATCGTTATGTATGAAAATCTCTATTTATTTTCTTTTGTAATTGGCTTTGCTACAGTTTAGAGAGGAACAATTTTGTAAGCATTTGTAGTATCTATCTTGTTATGGTGATGTTGTTTAATTAAATTAAAACACTACTTTTATACTTTAATATTATTTATTAATAATTATTTCTTTACTTGAGCCTTGCGGCCCAAGCTCAGAGCTACCGCTCTTTTCAATACTTAAAATATAACTCCCTTAAAACTATTTCTCTCGCATATTTATATTGGTAGATAGGGATGAAACCGACCCTTGACCATAAACAGATGGTTTATAATCTTAATGGGTTTTTACAGTCATAAAATCGGGTTGGGACACAACATTACTTCCCCCTCAAATTAAAAATTTTTATGAAACAAAAATTTACCAATATAATTATGTGGAGTTTAAAAATTTACATTTATAATAATAATAAATTGACTAAAGAAATACAATAAAATTAATAGCTAATAATATTAAACTAAATATATATATTTATTTTTATTTGAATACAATATATAAATAGTTTTGATTCTTTCTTTTACTAAATAAACCGTTTAAAAATGTTTGATTCAATTAATTCAACCTTTACAACTTTTTATATCAATACTACTTCATATGAAAACTTTTTAATTTTTGAATACTTAAATTTGTCTTACTTTGAAACAAATAAATTACAAACATAGACACCAGTCTTCTTGAATCGCACATAGCTAAATTTCAAGAGCAGGATACGTCTTGATTTACCCGCCAGCTCTTAGCTAAGGTTTAATCAACTAAAACCATTTACAATCTTCAAAGATTTATGTATTGATTTTCAAAGTTAAAATGTAGAATTATATATTGTTTATGATTTTACAATTAAAATTTTAATATAGAGTCAAATCTATTTATAAATTAAATAATGACTATACAATATGTATGTTTTGTTGATATATGTTTCATACCTTAATAAATTTACTGTAAACACATTTGCACATTTAAACATGATGTGGAGAATAATTTTCACAACACAGCAGCGGAGAAACGGCGAAAATATCTTCGTGCGAGCGGCAACACGATGGCGATATTTTCGATTCTTCGGACGGCGTGGATGGCATTTTGTATGTTATTGGGCAGCGGCGTCAGTGGCGGTGGCGGCAGAACGGCAAAGGCAACTGGAATCTGTTCGATCCCAGCGCTGTCTCCAAAATGTAGTATCTATCTTGTTATGGTGATGTTGTTTAATTAAATTAAAACACTACTTTTATACTTTAATATTATTTATTAATAATTATTTCTTTACTTGAGCCTTGCGGCCCAAGCTCAGAGCTACCGCTCTTTTCAATACTTAAAATATAACTCCCTTAAAACTATTTCTCTCGCATATTTATATTGGTAGATAGGGATGAAACCGACCCTTGACCATAAACAGATGGTTTATAATCTTAATGGGTTTTTACAGTCATAAAATCGGGTTGGGACACAACACATTTATCTTTTTATAGATTTCTAATTAGATTAAAAAGTAAAATCATTCATGTTGAAAAATAAATTCTATTTTGAATGAAATATTTGTTGAGTGAAATAATTATAATAAAAAAAAACTCCGCCGGTCATGTCTGAATGTTTACTCATGTTCCTGGCAAAATACACTTTTTATAAGCGTTTCGACGCGATGGGTTTCGGTGTTCAAATAAAATACTGATATAAAATTTGTATATTTCTAATAAAATTGTAATTTTGTATATCTACTAAATCAATAAGTAAACAAAATGAAATTATAATGTTCTACATATTTCTTCTATAATATAACATTTAAAATATTTCCGTAATTAGGAATGTAAGAGCGGAAAGCAATAAAAACATAAATGCGTATAAAAAAGGGTATTCTATTGATGCTTTTGTGCCTTTTAAGTGTGGCAAGGACAAGCAAGCGTACGTGCTGCATAAAACCGAAAAATATGAATGTGATAACAAAATCTTTGCTGTAAACATTCTATAGTGTTAATTCTCATTTATTTTTTCAGAGTTAAAATTTTATTAATATATTTTTGATCAAATTAAGTTTATCATAACATTATCAAGTTAGTTACAGTTGTCCTAACATATAAAAACACAGGAGTGATGACTCTCAAAACTCATTTTTCACACCACAGGACTGTAGATTTCATATTCCGCGCGGCTCAATTATGATATTATTGTACTCAATCTTCATATCCAAATGAAATTTAGTACATATGAGTTTTTAAGTATACCGATTTCGAATTATCCTAAATTTTTATGGCGGTAGGCTCAGTTAATACATTATTATACAAAACATAAAAGTCAAAATAAAATAAGTACACATATGTTTTTAAGAATGTTAATTACAATGATAATTATAAAATAAATTAATAATTTATTCAAATTCAATCTAACGATTGCAAAATGAAATCAGTCATTATTTATAATGATAATGTTAGAATCAATTGAATTGATATTTAGCTTGCTCAATTATGATGCTATTGTAGTTATAGTTATAACTTTTGTCATCTGACACCTATAATTTATTTGTGTTCTACCTGAACTCTTAATTGAATTACATGGGGGTACAGTTTGTTACTATAAAATAATTATACATACCATGTAATATGTTTGTTCTCATTTGAAGCATTATTTATATCCTGAAATTGTTTAACAAGGGGGAAGATAGGGTACAGTGTTTTGGAATATTATACAGGGTTGGGTAAATGTATGGAAACACCCTATTTCTGACTGCATTTTTAATTTATTTCAAAAATGACTAATAAAAGTTTTTGTATATTTTTTAATCTATACAGTGACGTATTTTGATTTTGAATGCATGCTTTGTTTGATATAACGTCATTATCAGTTCTTTTAAATAGAACAATTACAAATACTTACGGTTTTTGAAATATTCAATAAAATAATAAAACAAAATACAGTACGTTTTAAATGATTTATAGTAATAATAACAAGCATATTTAATTGTAGTTGACTTTTTGCTTCAAATATTCATTTATTTTTACATTTTTTTTTTAATTGTATTGAGAATAACAAAATAACAATATATGTTTTTACTTGTTGCTATGGTAATAAGAACATAATCTATTACATTTTGTTTAATTATTTTAATAAATATTTCAAAATCCGTGAGCTGTAAACCCATACAACTTTATATCATAGAAATTGTTGAAAAATTCTCTTTCTAAAAATAAAAGAAAATACAGGGTGATCCATTTAAAAAAACTGATTATTACATTATACCTCGTAAAATAGAGCTTGCACTAAAAATCAAAATACATCACTATATAGATTAAAATTTCTACAAAAACTTTTATTAATGTGTTCCCAAACATTTACCCAACCTTGTATATTTATGTTACTATACTTGTTGCCATTTCATACTCAATCTGTTAGCAGGAGTGCAATAGAGTACAATGTTCTGAGGCACTATAATAAATATATAATACCTTATTTACGTTCACTTGATACCAATCATTTGATATGTGCACCTTTAATTTGTTTACTAAAGAGGCAATAGAGACAATGTTCTAAGACACTATTATTTGATACCCATATTACATTTGTGTGATATTTATACCCTAATTTTAGTTGGAAAGAGGGCACTATAATACATTGTTCTAGAGCACAATAAAATAAATATAAGTTGGCTTATTCACTTTCAATTGATACTTATATTACATTTGTGCAAAATGTGTGCCCTTAATTTAATTAGCAAGAAGGGCACTATAAAATAATTGTAAGTTACCTTATTAGCTTTTTATTGTTACACATGTTACTTTTGGCAATACGGTACAATGTTCTGGTCACTATAAAATAGTTGTAAATTACCACATTTGCTCTCATTTGATATCCAAATTTAATTTGTGCAGTATTTGTACTTTTATTTTGTTTAGCAGTGAGGTTATAAAATACAATGTTTTGAGGCACTATAAAATAGTTGTAAGTTACCTTATTTGCTTTTATTTGACACCCATACTACATTTGAGCAATATGTGTACCCTTAATAGGTTAACAAGGGGGCAATAAGGTACAATGTTCCTGAAGCACTATAAAATAGTTAGCTTATTTGCTTTCATTTGATACCCACATTACTATTGCGCGATACTTGTAACTTTAATTTAGGTAGCAAGAAGGCAGTAAAGTACAATGTTTTGGGGCACTGTAAAATAAAAAAGTAAATTACCTTATTTGCTTTTGTTTGGTACTTATATTACATTGGTGCAATATTTGTACTTTTAATTTAGTTTGCAAAAGGGCACTATAGTACAATGTTCTGGGGCACTATAAAATAGTTGTAAGTTACTTTATTTGCTTTCATTTAATACCCATATTACATTTGAGCAATATTTGTACCTTTAAACTGGTTAGCAAGGGGGCAAGAGCTACAATGTTCTGAGGCACTATAAAATATTTATAACTTACTTTATTTGCTTTTATTTGATACCAATATTACATTTGTGCAGTATTTGTACTTTTATTTTGATAAGCAGGGGGTAGTAAGGTATAATGTTCTGTGACACTATAAAATAGTTGTAAGTTACTTTATTTGCGTCTATTTGATACCCATATTACATTTGTGCAATATGTGTACCCTTAATTTGGTAAGCAAAGGGGCAATAGAGTACAATGTTCTGCGGCACAATAAAATAGTTGTATGTTAACTTATTTGCTTTCATTTAGTACCCATATTACATTTGTGCAGGATTTGTATCTTTTTTATTTTTAGCAGAAGTGTAATAAGGTACATTGTTTTGGGGCACTATAAAACAGTTGTAAGATACCTTATTTGCTTTTATTTGATATCCTTATTACATTTGTGCAATATTTGTACTTATAGTTTGGTTAGCAAAGGGGCAATAGGGTACAATCTTTTAGAGCACTATAAAATAGTTGTATGTTACTTTATTTTCTTTATTTCATACTAATATTACATTTGTGCAGGATTTGTATCTCTACTATGTTTAGCAAGAGGGTAATAAGGTACATTGTTTTGGGGCACTATAAAATAGTTGTGTTAGCTTATTTGCTTTCGTTTGATACCCATATTACATTTGTGCAGTATTTGTATCTTAATTTTATTTAGCATAGGGGTAATATAATACAATGCTTATTTGCTTTTATTTGATACCCATATTACATTTGTGCGATATTTGTACCCTTAATTTAGTTAGCAAGGGGGCAAAATGGTATAATGTTTTGCGGCACTATAAAATAGTTGTATGTTACCTTATTTGCTTTTATTTGATACCCATATTACAATTGTGCAGTATTTGTACCCTTAATATGGTTAGCAAAGGGGCAGTAGGGTACAATGTTCTGGGGCACTATAAAACAGTTATAAGTTACCTTAATTACTTTTATTTGATACCCATATTACATTTGTATAATATTTGGACCCTTAATTTGGTTAGCAAGGGGGCAATAGGGTACAATCTTCTGTGGTACTTTAAAATAAATGTTTGTTACCGTATTTGCTTTCATTTGATACCCATATTACAATTGTGCAGTATTTGTACCCTTAATCTAGTTAGCAAGGGGGCAATAGGGTTCAATGTTCTGGGGCACTATAAAACAGTTATAAGTTACCTTATTTGCTTTCATTTGATACCCATATTACATTTGTATAATATTTGGACCCTTAATTTTGTTAGCAAGGGGGCAATAGGGTACAATCTTCTGTGGTACTTTAAAATAGATGTTTGTTACCGTATTTGCTTTCATTTGATATCCATATTACATTTATGCAATATTTGTACCCTTAATTTAGTTAGCAAAGGGGCAAAATGGTATAATGTTTTGCGGCACTATAAAATAGTTGTATGTTACCTTATTTGCTTTCATTTGATACCCATATTACAATTGTGCAGTATTTGTACCCTTAATATAGTTAGCAAGGGGGCAATAGGGTTCAATGTTCTGGGGCACTATAAAACAGTTATAAGTTACCTTATTTGCTTTCATTTGATACCCATATTACATTTGTATAATATTTGGACCCTTAATTTGGTTAGCAAGGGGCAATAGGGTACAATCTTCTGTGGTACTTTAAAATAAATGTTTGTTACCGTATTTGCTTTCATTTGATATCCATATTACATTTATGCAATATTTGTACCCTTAATTTAGTTAGCAAAGGGGCAAAATGGTATAATGTTTTGCGGCACTATAAAATAGTTGTATGTTACCTTATTTGCTTTCATTTGATACCCATATTACAATTGTGCAGTATTTGTACCCTTAATATGGTTAGCAAAGGAGCAATAGGGTACAATGTTCTGGGGCACTATAAAACAGTTATAAGTTACCTTAATTACTTTTATTTGATACCCATATTACATTTGTATAATATTTGGACCCTTAATTTGGTTAGCAAGAGGGCAATAGGGTACAATCTTCTGTGGTACTTTAAAATAATTGTTTGTTACCGTATTTGCTTTCATTTGATATCCATATTACATTTATGCAATATTTGTACCCTTAATTTAGTTAGCAAAAGGGCAAAATGGTATAATGTTTTGCGGCACTATAAAATAGTTGTATGTTATCTTATTTGCTTTCATTTGATACCCATATTACAATTGTGCAGTATTTGTACCCTTAATATGGTTAGCAAGGGGGCAATAGGGTTCAATGTTCTGGGGCACTATAAAACAGTTATAAGTTACCTTATTTGCTATTATTTGATACCCATATTACATTTGTATAATATTTGGACCCTTAATTTGGTTAGCAAGGGGGCAATAGGGTACAATCTTCTGTGGTACTTTAAAATAAATGTTTGTTACCGTATTTGCTTTCATTTGATATCCATATTACATTTTTGCAATATTTGTACCCTTAATTTGCATTGCAGGGAACGATAGGGTACAATCTTCTGGGGTACTCTACAATAATTGTATGTTATCATATTTGCTCTTATTTGATACTTATATTACATTTTAGCAATATTTTATTAAAACACGATTTTATTTGATAACATTGTCATTCAAAATGCTTTTATAATTTTCTAGAGATCAAATAAATGTGTGAAAGTCACAGTCTATCGCCTGGTCTCATAATGCTAACCGCGAAATTCTTGCCGCTATGGATATACGCTTTGTCGACAACTTCACATTATTGAAATTGGTCTCACTATCCTGTGATTTGAAGCGTTGCTTATGAGACCAGGTCTCACTATCCAAAAGGTCTCACTATCCTGCGATTTGAGGCACAATTGGTCTCATTATCCTGTCGCCGGAAACATATATATATATATATATATATATATATATATATATATACATATATGAATAACATTTTCATTGCACAAACAAAGTTACAAAGATAATTAATAAACATACATAGTAAATTAAACACAACTCGGTGTTTTGCACAATTGGCTATCGACCGTAGTCATTCGGCCAAAGAAATAAATCGTAATTATTTAAACTTTATATTAAAAAAAAAGAAAAAAAAATGATGCATAAAGTATGAAGTGTGATAATAATAATAATAATATAATAATAGGTATTTATTGCCCTACAGGAAACAATTCCCAATTACAAAACAACATACAAAAAAAAATACCATATACAAATAAAATAAAATAATAAAAATACATATAAAAACTAAACAGTTTAAAATAAGATTAACATTTGCAAAAAAAAAAACTAAGTAACTTGTTCAATTAAATACTTAAAACTATCATTAAAAATATTACGGCAGGGTGGCATATTATTTAAATTACTACAAACATTATCGATTAGCGACTTAAGACCATAACTAGTACGTATTGTTGGTAAACTAAAGGTTGGTTTTTGTCGACTGTTAAAAGATGATATATGCAATTTAATAAGTTGTATAATTTCAGGAAAATCGACAACATTGTGCAAGAGTTTACAAAAATAACACAAAAATGCCTTAAAACATCTAAGCTCTAGCGATTCAAAATTAAACTTGTTGAGTGAACTGAGGTGATCAAAGCCTCTGATAAGATAATGTCCTTCAATTTTAAAAAATAAATATTTTAAAAACCTGCGTTGCACATTTTCAATTTGTTGTGTTTGATGTTGGTTCTGTGGATACCAAATTAAAGAAACGTATTCCAGTTTAGAACGCTCAAAAGAATTATATAAAGCCTTTAAGGCACTAAGATTTTGAAAACTATTGGTGTTACGATGAATAAATCCTAAAGCTTTTATAGAATTTTGTACAACGATTTCAATGTGATAGTTAAACGTTAGTTTAGTATCAAAGTGAACACCAAGGCCTTTAAAGGTACTAACATACTTAACTGAACGGCTATTGATAAGATAATCAAACTTTATAGCATTTGTTTTTCGTGTAAATGACATAAACTTAAACTTGTTAATGTTTAAATCTAATCGATTAGCAACACACCGTGTGAAAATTTGGTTTAACATGTTCTGCAACTGAAAACAGTTATTGATGTTGTTGATTTTTGAATAGATTTTAAGATCATCAGCATGAAGAAGATGCTGACAACTAAGTGATGTGGTCATTAATAAATAGATTGAACAGCATGGGCCCCAATATTGATCCTTGCGGAACACCTGATGTTGGAAAATAAGAATTAGATTTATAGTAATTGAAAGTGACATACGACTCTTTAGCTATTTTGTGTGTAATATCACACAGATTTACAGTTGAACGTCCTGGAACAAAACCATGTTGATTAGTGGAGATATAAGATTTATTATGGTTGTATATTGTATATTTGATTATAGAGGATACGCTCAAAGACTTTGGCAATGTGTGGTAGGATTGCAATAGGGCGATAGTTATCAATGTTATAAAGATTGATATTAGTTTTAGGTATTGGACAAACAGAAGTTATTTTTAGATTATTAGGGAAAGTAGAGGTAGTAATGGATAAAATGAATAAAATTGTGAGATAATGACAAAACAGAATAGAGCAAACTTTCAATAAAAAAGCAAGTAAATTATCATTGCCAACAGAATCTTTATTTGGAAGGGTTTTAAGAATCTTTAACACAGCATCTTCTGAAACATGAGAAAATGTAAAGTTATGTATATAGCTGCAGTTATCAAGGTTGACATTAGTAGACGAGAGAATGTGTACGGATTCAAAAAACTTAGAAAATCCATTAGCAATGTTCTTAGGATTATCAAATACTTCATTATCACTAATCAAAGTAGAAGGAATTCTAGATGAGTTTGATTTCTTAGAGTTGATGTATGTCCTAAACTGTTTTGGGTTAGAGACAACTTCATTTTCAATTGAGGATATATAAATACTGTAAGCAGATTTCGTTTTACGTTTAATTAAAGTTCTAAGTTGTTTAAACTCCGTTGTTATTGTCGGAGAGTTGAACTTAAGTTTTAATCTGACTGAAGTTTTTTTGTTTAATAAGCTTATGCACCGCACTGTTTAATATATTGTGGCGTTGTTTCCCACTTCCGGGTGGGGTCAGGTTAGGAGCCTGATTGGTGGTTCAACCGAGCAAAGTGCCTGCCAGCTCAGCGAAGACGGGCGGGTGTTAGTGTGAGCGCCACGAGCTTAATCTCTTGAGTTCGCTCGGTGCCACCGTGCTCCGTGGGAGAAGCTCGAACCCACAATCGTACCTAGAAATAATTCCCCTTCCCCAACACAAAAAAAAGAGAAAGAAAGAACAAGAATAACAAGTTTTATGTCTGCGGTCGGTCAGGCCAAAATTTATTGATTAAAATATAAACATTTCATAACGTCGTAAACAAATAATTAGGGTCACCGTTAACCCCCTATGCAAGCTCCCGAAAGTAATCTGTAATTTTTGGTTAACACGTGGTCTACTATGTTTATTACCGGAGTTGTCCGCGGCGACGCGCAGCGCTACGAGCCCCCTCCGTTCACCCCCAGTTTATCAGCAATTAAGGAAAGTAAATAAATAAGTTACGAGTGAGGATCTTGCACTAGGTTGCACAGATGTTAATGACACCCAATTTAAATAAAACATTAATGGTACGCTTTAGATAGCAATACCCCAATAGTAATAGTAAGTCTTAACACACGCTTATTATAATGTAAATATTGTAAACGTCATAAGACGTACGTTGGATAGGTGTGAGGCACCACTTCTTGCAAAAACAAATAATTATACATAAATAAAGAATGTGAATCAAGCCTTGTCTCCTGCGTAGTTCCTCTCTGCAAATCTGCAAACTCCAGCTTCCCCGGAATAATTCGCCTAATTCATCCAGCCACTCAGGAATGATTGAGAAGGTCGGGTGGTTTTCACAACCCCCAGGTTATATATATGTATATATATAGATATTTGAGTGGATATTGTGTACCCATACGGTCCATCCAGATCTTCCCTCACGACCAGATTGCTGCAAACGGCAAGATCTTCTTGACCCGTCTATTTTTCGCCGAGTAAGTAAACCTGAAAACCACACTCGTGATAAATGACACCCAACAAATCTGACAATTAACCTAGGAAAGAAGTAAATGATAATAAATACCTGAGACATGGCGAGGTGGAAGTTACAGCACTTCTAATAAGATAGCCAGGAGGTGTGGGAGGCTCAACATCCGCAACGCGGTGAGGTCGATTATAGGCACATAAACCACTACACTAAAACTTGGCTAGAACGATACCATTAACCGGCTATATGCCGCGAGGATATACCTCTTTTCGGTATTAACGTTCAGCCGCACATGCACCCACACACCTCGAGGACCGGAAGTGAAAGAGAACCCCCAATGTCAAATTTTCACCGACACCCTCAACCAAGCGTCAGTGTTGCCAACTGCGTTTGCAACATTCTCCCAAGTGTCAAATGGTGAGTGACAGTGAAGTGTCAACAATAGAATGGATTTTTGAATTACTAAATCTGAGTAAGTATAAGCATGATACCACACTACACTAATACTGTGAACCTTAGAAATCACTTCTCCTAATTTCCTATCACTCACTCAAGTCGAATTGTAAACATAACTCACATAACCTACAACCTATAACGAACCAAACAACTAGTCATAAAATCCCATAAAATATTCCCCTCATTACCCACATAGCAATAAAGCCTTTCCCGAGTAAGATCTCACAACATTTACCCTTAATATTAATTCCAAAACTAGTTTCGATCTTACTACGAGAGAAAAATAACCCTACTCGTAATTACCCATATTAACAACACGAAATTCCACCTATTTCTTATTAACAACATACCAACATACACACTAATAATTTCTTATTCTAGAACCCGTGCCAAGACAGGCCCCCAGAGGCAGAAGCAGCCCGTATGATTCGTCGGAATCGACTGAAATGGTAAGTGTCAACCATTCACTTATCTCATAACCAGCACTAACATAAATTAATTAAGATATAGAAACTAACCTTTAACACCCCCACACTAACTTAATTAGTGTGAGAATCAAAAATAAAAATTAATCACCCAAATAACAACGTTATGCCGCCAAATTTTCTCTAGTGTATGTTGGGTTGCATACGTTACCACCCCAATAACTCCCGTCAGCTATCTTGGTTGCCTACCTTAAATTGTTAAATATACTTGATTGTTTCAGGTAACCAGCCGGCAGCTTCTTAGGCGGAATCGTGATGCTACAATATTATAAAATTCAACAAAAGCTAAATTTACATCAAAAAAATTTAAAAGTGTACTCCACTCAATATTGCTCAGATACGCATACAGTGCCGGGTAGTTATAGTTAAGTTTGACAGCATCCTTATTAACTGTAGACAAATCCGGAAAACATTGTAAAGCAAAAGTAAGTGCAGGATGGTGAATATCTTCAGAAACTAGAGAAAATGTTTTTCTAAATACTTGACATTCGATGTTAGAGTATACTAAGTCCAGAATATTATTTAAAGAGTTCTTAATTGAATTATATTGCCTAAGACTCAAGAAAGAACAAAAATTTGATATAATAGAAGCTTGGCTAGATAAACTATTCTGTGTAAGAGTTATTTCCTAACATTTAAAATCACCTACAAAAATAATTTTATTGTCTCCAAAGTTAATTTAAGTTAGCAAATCAAAAAATAATTTATAATCATTAGTTAATGCGCTAGTTGAAATATAAACAAGAACAATAAATAACCAACTAGATTTAAGTTTACATTTACATATTAAAAGATCAATTAACGGAACTTGTTGGTTAATAAAATCTGTGAAAACAATTTCTATTTTAAAAGAGTTGCGAACAGCAATTAGAGCTTCACCACCTTTCTATTTTCCAGAAAGTATTCGATTGCAAGCAGTTCTAAAAACTTGAAACGATTCGTCGAATAATTTACGGCTGCCCACACTAGGTGTTATCCACGATTCAGTTATAAGCACTACATCATAGTCACAATCACTGATATTATTAAAGAAGGTCTCAATTTTAGTATTCAGTCCACGAACGTTTTGGTAAAAGACTGTGATGTTTCCAGAAGGGATAGAATCTCATGCAGAGTTTGTGATAACACGAGGGTAGCCATTAATAAATTTAATTGTTAAATTTGTTTCACCGTTCTGCTGTTTATTTCTCAATTCTGTTCGAGCATTATTTAAAATTTTACATTGCTTCGGAGTACGATCGGGTCCCATACGAATATTATTTAAGTTGAGATCTTGACTAATGTCAGTCAGTCGTCATTGGCAAGAGTCAGAATTTGTTGGTACAGAGATAGGGCTGGTTTTTTATATCTTGCAGATATCAAAGGGTTTCTATGAATTGTGAGATTATTTAAAACATTTGTGTTATCTGTCTTATTTGCAAATTTAGTTTAAAGTATTTCAAGTCTCACGGTAAGCGGGATAAGATAGGTTTTCTCAAGAAGGTCGTTTGAAAGGTTGTGGAGAGGATTATTAGGGTGTCGGATTTTGGTAATGGTTCGGAGAGATGCTCTTTCAGCTATAAATAGATGATTGAGAGTGGGATTGTTGGAATTTAGGAATATTATGTGCGTAGCACATTTAATATCTATTCCATTGTTTTTGTAGGTAAGTGATCGGAAGTGTTTTGCTCGAGTTTTAACTTTTGTTTTAATAGAGCTGGTATGGAATTTAAAACTTAGTTTTAGATCAATATTAACTCCTAGGTATTTACATATTTGGGATTATTTACTTTATTTACAACTAAAGATGATATCTGTTTTTTTTTTTATTAATGTGACTATTTTATATATTTTGTACTGAGATGCGCAACTTCGGATAAAATACCTTTCATGATATATGTATGGCACTCACACAAAAAATTATAAACGTTTATATTACGTAAATTCTGTTCTTAATCACAATATTATAGTGAATAATGCAGATATGTATAAGTAAAATGTTTATAACAATTGTAGAATAAATGCTATCATAGTTTTATTAATAATTTAATTAATATTTTGACGTGCATACGCCACCTACATGTAATGGACAATATATTTTCCCAGGCTGCGTATCTTAGTATATTTGTTAATCAACGCTAGAATATAAAATAGCGTTACAAAAACTTACACCAACTTAGTTGAAATTTGAAGTGCAATGGATTTAGTACTCCTCCTCCAAAAGACCCAGCAATTACAAAATTACGGCTAAGAACGCAATCGATATTTATTTAAAAATTGCAACTTTAGTAATCTGAATTAAAATAACATTAATGAATAATTGATTAAGACTTAAAAAGCCACGATATTTTATCAACGTTAATTTATTACAATTTTATTTATTTTAATTACTTTATAAGTTTTTCTTGTCATTTTTTTAGTGTAAAAAATTTAGCCAAGCATTATTTTTCAAAATAAATAAAATAATATAGACAAATAGTGTTGCATCAACATTATTTAACTTGAAATAAATAAGTATATGCAACTTATCAAATATAGCTTTAATAATGTTACTTCATAATTTATAGTGACAAATTTAAATTAAAAAAAAAAAAACAGGCGAGTGAACGAGATTTCAGATATCAAGTAAGTTATAATTTTCTATTTACAAATAAATATGTTAATGTATAATGCGAAACTTGGTTAGACGTTATGTTACTGTAGAGCAACGTAAGGCTGAAAATCAAGGAGTAACTGAAGACGATGTAAATGAAATTAAACAAGATATTTCTGCATTCCGTTTTGAACTGATAGAAATTCTTAAAAACTCTGGAATGAATACTTCTACTGCACACTCTGGAATGGGTATTAGTATACACATACATACATATGCGGTTTTTTTATTTTGTTTGTTTACTCTAGGAACTGAGGCAAGAAAAATAGACAGAAAGAGAGAAGATTAATGAAAGGATTTAATATTTAACAATTTGATTCATATAATTCTCCAATATTAGATGAAGTTATTGACATAAATTTATTTACTAATCAACTCAATATTCGGGTGTAAGTTTTTTGCAACAGTTGGCTGATGCAACGTCTTGTGGCATATGAGTTATATTCGTAAGTTAATAAAATGGTTTTGTTTCCTAATTACTATTTTAAAATGTGCAGCAACAATAAGAGCTGTCTATAGAGCTAGGAAATGCATACTAAAAGAAACTGCAAGAAGTATATGCTACTCATTATATTTATGAAAAATTAACTATTTAATAAATATATGGGGTGAGACAACAAAAACAAATATACAAAAAATACAAAGACAACAAAACAAAATACTTAAAATAATACATAAACTACCAAAGCTAACACCAACAGAAGAAGTATACAAAATAATCAACGAAACAAACATTAACAAAAAAATAAAAATTGAAAAATGCAAACTAATATATAAAATTAAAAATAAAGAAATTAAAACAAATTTACAAATAATATTAAACAAAGAAATTCACGGACATAACACGAGAAAAAGAAGTAATATACATGTACACACAACAAGGACAGAAAAGGCAAAAAAAACAATACTAAGCAATAGACTAATCACATACAATGAACTACCTGAAAATATTAAAAAAAACGAAAACTTATAAAGAATTTAATACAAAAATAAAAGAACACTACATAATAACAAGACCAAAACAAACAAATAAATAAACAAACATGATAATACACACAAAATAAGATAAATGGAAAGAGAAAATAAAAATGGTGTCCCGAATACGAAGCTTTGCAGCCTACCATATATGGAAACGGTGTAAAGCAGCAAGTGGGGAGAAAAAAAATATAATGTTGTAAATATGTAAATATATTTTAATAAATTTAGTTAATAAAAAAAAAAAAAAAAGAAAAAAAAAAAATTTATAACACAAATGCTGTTTTTTTATATTTAAGAGTGCATTATTTTTTAAAGTTTTCTAGCAAGATCTGTGGCAGAAAAGACCATCACATATTACATTCCATTTTGATAATAAGTTTTCAAGATATCTAATATCATAGAGATTTTTAACAAATTCACAACTTTAAATTTAAAAAATTGATTGGATTCCGAACCTTTGAATTTCATAACTCCACATCAAGCCTCTAATTTTAATTACATTGCACTTTTAGGAACAGCATGTGCTAAGATAAAAAAAGAGTTTTTTGCAGGCTTTAATGTCAATTAGTAGTAGTTGATTATGGAAGTCAAGTTAACTTTTTCACTTATTGTTTTGATAAACAGTTGAAACTACTAAGGATATATTTTATATAAAAAAATAAATATTATATGTTAATAATGTCTACTATTACTTAATTCCACATTATTTTTAGATGTCATATGAAGCGTACACCATCGCATAAAAGACGTTTTCCCCAACGTCATTGACAGAAGCAGCTAAAGCGGGTAGAGTATCACGACTAATTGGCAGATCTCGTTCAGAAGATTCTGTATGTAACTTGCACTGCAGAGAAGGAAATTATAATCATTCACATAATTATAGTAATAGTACTGGTTCAGAAGACAATTGCACAGAAAGTGCTTCGGATTCTAATCCAAGTTTGGATACACATATTTCACACACGGAACATTTTCATGGAATTTCAAGTGGATTGGCTTTGTTACAAAAAAACGAAAGAAATTTTCAGCATCAAGAAACACAAGCCCAATTATAGCTCCACCGCCTAATCCCATAGAACATGCAATTGCAGTGTGCGTTGGCAAAAGCAACAAAAAGGTATTTTTTAAAGTATTGATTTGCTAGTCAAATTTTAATTTGATGACTGCGCAAATCATGCTTATTACAATGCTGTTACAGGTTTCACAAGTTCTTAAACGTGCATCAAGTGTTCCAACTCGCGCACCAGAAATACTTCAAATTATTCAAAAGCACCAACAAACTCAATCGCAGCAGGAATCAGTAGAAATTCCAACAGCTACAGCGTCAACATTGACTCCATCGACTACTAAAGAAAGCGTTACAAACGCTGATGTTAACGTAATTCCAACAAGTACATCGTCCAGAGAGCCACTTTTGTATAATTGGTCATTTTGTAATCCTACAACTGGCTCTTCACAAACTCCAGAAGAAGAATATAAAAACACCAATGAACAATCTTTACCTAAATTACCACCTGGTGTTATACCTCTTAGCGGACATAATGGCCCAGCTAGATGGTTGTAGAGAAAACAAATTTTATTAAAAAACGGTATTAGTTTCTATATGGTCTTATTATCTTAGATAATAAAAGTTTAAGATAATTTTATTAAGTACAAAGAAATGGTAAACGCGTACCAATATTTATAAGTTTCACAAAGGAATTTTTAATTTTAAACTGCACATGTGATAATATGAATGAACAAAAAGTACGAAACATAATTCAAAGCACACAATTAATTTTACAATATGTTCCGTACATGTTTGCTCTAGATCTAGAAAACCTATATTATATATATCCAGGTTAAAAATAATACATACTATACAATGTAGATTAAAAAAAAATCAATAGCCTCAGCAGTCATTATAACCTCAACATTTTACTTCAAATTAGTTTTTCTTTGTTGTTCTTCAACTAGGAAAGCCGTTATTAAATAATTTAAATAACTAAATACTAAAAGTGGTAATTATTGAACAAATAAATTTATTGCGTTTTGCACGATCAAAAAAGTATATTACGATACATATTTAGTTTTAATTTTTTTTTATAAACAAATTGAAATAAATATGGAAAATATAAAATAAACAAATTGATATCAGATTTTTTTTTTTTTCAGTTTAATGTAAAAATTTTTATTTATTTTTATTGATTTATTATGTTATACTTTATAATAGTTTAGTAGAATTAACTTATTGTTTTTATTAGTACCGTCTGTAAGTAACGTCAAAACATGATTGAGTACAAAGTAACAATTATGTCGTAATTATTCTATTTTTTGCAATTCTGTAAGAAAATCATTAAATTAAGAAATAAAACTTTACGTTAGAAAATTAGTTATGTCATAATGACATACATTTTTTACTAGTGTTGAAATGGATTGTGCCATAATTGGTTTTCTGGTCTAATAAATACATAACAAGCAATCTTTTATATCATTTTTCAATATGAGGCCAGCAAAGATATTTTAAAAAAACAGTAAAATAATTATAAATAATATTTTTTATTTTATCCAAATTAATTTTTTTGTTTAATTTGAAAAAAGAAATAATTAAAAAATAATGTTATACAAAATATGATATTTTTGTAGAAATTAATACACTTGCGGATAGCATTATTTATAAAGTCATATGATAGAGCACTCAATTATACAGGGTGTTATGATGATTTTTGAAAAACCACTTTGTATCAAAGATAATTTGCGACAACCATATTCGGCATTTGTAGAAATTATTAATGTAAATAATAGAAGTATGGCAACGTTAATGCGTATATCAAATACAAAAAATGAATGAGTTTATCTAGTACAAAAAATTGTTAACGACAACTTGCAACGGCTGTTTTATCTACTAATGTACAAGTGGATTTTATTTGAATACGTTGAGTCATTGATCATCACATGTATGTTTTGATAAAAATATTTTTGGAACACAAGCTACCTCAGTTTCTGGATGATGTACCATTGGCAACAAGAATTGCAATGTAGTTTTCCACGATAGTGCACCAACACATTTTAGTTAGGTTGCTTGTGATTATTTAACAGCAACATACGGAGATCGCTGGATTGATCGAGATGGGCCACACGCATGGCCTGCTTGATTCCCAGACTAAACCCTCCTGGATTATTTCTTATGGGGCTATCTGAAGTCATTAGTTTACAGTACTCTAGTGTAGAATTTAGACGACTTGCACAACTGGATAATTGCTGGGTGTAACTAATTTAGAAACAACCCTGGTGTGTTTGAAAGAGTTTGACACTCAATGACGAGAAGATTGAATGCTTGTATCCAGGCTGGAAGAAGTCATTTCAAACATTTATTGTAGATTTAGCACTTTTACGTGAACTTTTTGATAATAAAATGTTGTAACTGTCGCAAATTTTGTTCACTCTGTATCTTCAAAACAAAGGGGTTTTTCAAAAATCATTTAAGGACAAAAAATTTTTAGAATAAACCAAGGAATAATTTCTTGATTTTTTTCCGCATGTTTACCTAACACTCTTTATAATGATCTTTTTGAAAAAGTATTACAAATTATTTAAAATTAATCTATTTTTTTAGAGAATTATCTTTATTTCTTAAATAATATAAATCTGGCAACATAGTACTTTAAAATCAAAAGATTAATTTTGATGCGTGTCAGTCATAACGCACTTTTTATACAGACAAATAGTATATTAATCGAGTTAAATAGTAAAATATATTTTACGACGTACTTCAAAAAAGTATTGCACAATAAGAATATTAGAGCCACGATAACATGTGAATTGTTAGAATATAAATAAATAAATAAATCAACAGTTTTTAGAACAATAACTATAACAAAACAAAACAAAATCATGACATAATACAGAGTTTTCCAATAAGAGGTTTCATTTTGATATTAAAAAAAACGGGTATTTTTTAAGAAAAATCAATAAATGTTTATTTTATTGAAAAGAGAAAGGTAACATTTGAAAACGATATCAGTCAAAGAGCCGCCACGGTTACAGTTGCAGTACCACATTTTTTTATGAAATTTTCCATGACCAATTAGCACATTTGCGGCTATATGTCCTCGATAACTTCACAAATTCCATCTTTAAGGTCTTGAATCGATTGTAGATCCTTATCTTTTACGTGGCCTTAAAGAAAAAAGTGTTAAATTACAAGATCTCGGTGGCCAATTGTGATTACCTCTTTGAGATATAACACGGTCAGGAAACTTTTTTTGCAAAATTGCGAATGTTTTGTTGCTTGTGTAGCACGTAGTGCCGTCTTGCTGAAAATAAACGTCGTCCACATCAATATCTTCCAATTCCGGCCATAAAAAATCATTAATTATAGCTTGGTAGCGCCATCCATTCACCGTAACTGTTGCACCAGCCTCATTTTTAAAAAAAAGTAGGGTCCAATCACACCGCCAGCCCAAAAGATACGACGTTTATGGTGATTGATGTTCTTGTGTTAACTGAACTTTAAAAGCCTTAACTTAAGTCTTTATGCAAAATACGATGTAAACACTACGGGCTACACCAGCAATATTCTCATGTGTTCTTCAGCGGTGCACACGGTTTCGATTCTTCAGATCACAAACTTGTCCGAAGAGCTTAAATTTTTCCACCAGGTTTACTATTGCCGGCCGAAAAGGTGCTTTACGACGACCAAAAAGTGCTTTAGTTTTGCAAACTGTGACTGAAAAATTGTCGTAATTTTTGTAGTGAATTTTAATAATTTCAATTCGTTGTTGAAGCGTGTGTCGTTCCATTTTTAATAATGGCGTAGATTTTACTTGTCAAATGTCAAGAGATAATAGTTTCAAAATTGACAGTAACTAAATAGATAGCTTTAAATATAGACAAATTTGATGATGTTGTATACATTTTATTTATTTAATTTTAAACCTTTTTTTAAAAATATTTTAAGGCAAAATGATGAAAACAAGCAATACTTAAAAATATAGCTTACTTCTAGTACCTACCTGTTTATTTTATTTTAATATCAAAATAGATTTACCGATTGATACATATAATTTTGAAGTATAGAATTTGCTGATTAGTTAGATTAGAAACTAAAGTCATGACATCAGGTATAATGCAATAATAATAATATTTCTTAATGCATACTACAAAAATGGCCTAAATATTTTCAAATAACGGTTCTTGCATGTTATTTCTTAATCAAAAATGGTTTTAAAAAATAATATTTTAAATAACTAAATAATTGTATATTTCTATAGTATAATATATTTTAATATGTAACAATTTTGTTATTATGTAAATAAGTTGTGATTATAGTTTGTTTGCTTTGCAATTTCAGATATATGTAATTCTAAAAGAACCAAGTTCATTCTCATTGCCTCACTTTAATTTTTTATAATACGTTTTGTATTTTTTTTTTCAAAAAAAGCTGATTTTATAATGAATTGACCACAGTTGACCATGTTTTACATATATCGGTCAAAAATTGCTTTCTCACATATTACAGCTATAAAAACTAAAATAACCACAATAAATGTTAAGTAATTCTTTCTATAAATTAACAAAAATAACTGTTTTTAGATATTTTATAAATTCCGGCATAAGAAAAGATAGTTAGATATATAAATAATAATAATAATCTTTATTTACGGTAAGTAAAACCATTTACATCTACATAAAAATACAATAAATATAAACAATATAATACATATATAAAAAACAAAAGCAAAAGATTGACATAAAAAACAATATAAAATACATAACATTTAATCAATATGTCCCAATTGACTCTTAAACAAAGATTTAGAACAAAAAAAATTTAAATTGTTTGTTAAACTGTTTGCAAATCTACAAATTCTACCAATAGGATTGTGAAATCCATAATTAGTAGAATGTGTAAATTCTCTAAATAATGAAGTCTGCCTAGTACGTCGTTCACTAATAGGAATGTAGAATGGAAGAGATTCAAGTAACTCAGGACAATCTACTTCAGACATCACTAGACCACGCAAAAATGAGAGATCTGATCTTTTGCGCCGAACTTTTAGTGACGGTAAATTGTATAGTGAAGAAATGTAATTGCGATCAAAATTAACCGACAATATACCAGATCTATAGGACAACAGGCGAAAAAATTTGTTTTGAATACGTTCAATATTCTGACTATGGATTTCATAGAAAGGGCACCAGACTGACGGAACGTACTCTAAATGAGAACGCACTAAGGCACAGTAAAGTAATTTAAGAGTATTTGGAGAAAGATCAGCAGACATCCTGTATACAAACCCCAGCATTTTTATAGCACGATTACACATGTAGCTGATATGCTCAACAAACGTAAGTTTAAAATCGAAAATTACACCCAAGTCTTTAATTTGTGTCACTTGTTGTAGCACCTTGTTATCGATAATATAATCGTACGAAATTTTGCTTAGCGTTCTATTAAAACTGATTGCAAAACATTTATTTACATTAAACAAAAGGTTATTAATAAGACACCAATCATTAACAGAGTCTAAATCTTGTTGTAAAAGATTACAATCATCGATTGATAAAATACTTCTATAAATTTTTAAATCATCTGCAAATAATAGGAATGATGATGAAATAATACAGTCAGAAAGATCATTGATAAAAAGTAAAAATAAAATAGGTCCGCAGTGAGATCCCTAAGGAACACCTGATGGAACTAAAATAGGTTGTGAAAGAAAGTTATTGATTTTTACACACTGCGTTCGGTTTTTCAAAAAGCAAGATAACCAAGCAACCACTGCATTATGAAAACCCAAAGCACGAAGCTTAGCAATCAAAATATTGTGGCTCACACGATCAAAGGCCTTTGAAAAGTCAGTGTAAATAGAGTCAACTTGAGTTTTGCATTCAAATGCGTTTAAAATGAAATTTTCGTAAGAAAGTAGATTGGTAAGTGTAGATCGACCCTCACGAAACCCATGCTGTTCTTCTACTAAAATACTTTTGCACATCCAACGTATTTGACCAGTTATAATTTGATCAAATAATTTTGGGATAGCAGATTGAATGCAAATTCCTCTATAATTTGTAATATTTTCTTTAGCACCAGATTTATGCAATGGCATAATATAAGTTTGTTTCCATACATCAGGAAATTTAGTTTCATTTAATGAAGCGTAAAAAAACAAATGTAATGGTTTTGAAATTGAATAAATACAATTCTTTAAGAGCATAGAAGGAATACCGTCAGGTCCAGTGCTAAGATTAGATTTAAGGCTTGTAATTCCATTAAAAATATCTAGTAAACTGACTGAGAAATTTGTATGAATTACATTTTTATCAAACTTAAACAATGGAGTTGGATGAGTTTGAGAATTATAAACGGAAGAGAAAAAATCTGCAAATTTGTTTACAAGAACGTCACCATTAATACAGGTTTGATCACCATAATACATTGTAGCTGGAAAAGCATTAGTTTTCTTAGCTTCATTTACAAATCTCCAAAAATGTTTTGGATTAGACCGAATGTTATTCTCGGTGCGTAAAATGTACTGTTTGTAAAGACGTGCGTTCAGATTTTTACATGAAGTCCGAAGAGAATCAAAATCATTGTAATCAGAAAGAAGTTCTGAAGATTTATATCGTTTATGTGCTATTTTTTTAAGTTTAGTAAGTGAAATTAATTCCTTGCTAAACCAAATAGGAAAGTTGTTGTCATGCCACACTTTTTTAGGTACATAACAATCAATTGCATAATACAAAACAGAATAAAATAAATCAACACATACATTAATATCACAGTTGTTAAAAAGAACAGACCAATCAACGTTCAACAAAAAATCATTGATTGCGCTGAAGTTGGCACATTTAAAATCATTAAAAACGTAGTTACAGTTTAAAATATCACTAGAAGTATCACATTTGACATCTATCACATAGGCATTATGATGTTGACTTATATCTAATAAAACATCTACAGCATTTATCACAGTAATATTATCACTATCATTAGTAAAACACAAATCTAAAAATACATCCATACTATTTGGTATGGTTATACATTGAACACAGCTTAAAAATCCAAATGAATTAGCAACTAAATGTCCAGGATAGTTTTCGTTGCAAGTAACTCCAGTTCCAAATTCATCATTTAGCCACGTTGCATCTGGTAAATTGTAATCTCCCAGTAAAATTAATTTACTATTAGGAAAAACATCAGCAAAAGATTCAACGGAGTAACAGTGGTCAGCATATTTATCAATAACCGAACGAGGGGGTAAATAAACTGCACCAATTATGTACGACACCAACTTAAAGTTGACAATTACAAACACATGTTCAACACTTAGATATGGCCGATGTAGTAATGTACACTTTAAATGACTTCTAACCGCAATCAATACGCCACTCCCGCTTTTTTTAGGGCTAGTTAAATTAGACCGATCACATCTAAATAGGTTATAGCCAGTTAGTCTTAGTTCTGAGTCAGCGATGTCTTCAGATAGCTAAGTTTCGGTTAAAACAATAATGTCATAACTTGACAGAGCTACAGCTAACAAAAGTTTTTTCAGTTTGGTTTTTATGCCTCCAACGTTTTGGTAGTAAATTGAGAGGCCGTTGGTATTCCTGGGGACGGGTCCAAACTGTTGAGCGGATTTAACGTCCGAAAATCCCCTGCAGGAGTTGGTGGTAAATTTCGTGGTCGGCCATAGTTAATAAATTTCTTGACGGCAATGTTTGCCGGCCAAAAGTTTTTAGAAAGAACTAAACCAGCTTGATCGGCTGGAATAGATACTTTAAAGCTGCTGTAGTTTCCAGATCTCACTACCAACTCAACAACATCAATCAAAACAGATGGTAGTTTAGCTTTCATATAGTTTGCAATTTCAGTTTTATTTGTTCCACGCTTAAGTTTTGACACATGAATATATGAAGGGGGAACGTAGGCTTGTAGCTGGTCATTGTCAGGACCACATCCAAAAATCGTTGGAGTTTTGTGCTGTACTCTAGGTTTAATTGATTGTGAACTATTAGTGGTGTTAGAAGTACTGGATAAAATGAAAATAAAAACATATTACAGCAACTCTTTTATAAGAAATAAGTCGATCAATCAAAATGAAATCAAAGTTACAATAAACCTTTTAGAGGTTTGATAGTAAGTATTAGGCAAACTATCGAGCGGGCATGTTTTCTTTTTGGTAAAAAAGCGTTTAGTTATATCAAATATGCAATTATGATCCGCCACAACTGCCCGATTTTGACATTAGATAAGGATAGTATAATATATTTTAAAGAAGTAATAAGTACATTTGCGACCTTCAAATAAGCGGAACAAATACTAATGATGTTACGTTAACAACATTATTTAGCAATCAACAGAAATTTACTGATTGATGATTATTTTAAATAAAAATTGATATTATAAATTATTGGCGATTCAAAATCGTTATAGCCGCGAAATGACTGCCAATTGCATAAATGCAAAAATGATACCGATTAATGCGGACATTTTAGTATTAAAAATTGCAACTAGATGGCAAACCAGTCTTTCGTTTGATTATTTATAATATCAATTGTGTTCATAAGCACAGAAATATTTATTCAAAATTGTCTTCGCTATCATGCGATGCCGTGGTCGTACAAGGCATACTGACGAGGTTTGTAGAACCGAAACAATTGTCTATGCTTGACCCTTGGCCGCTGTGATTCGATTGACTGATTTTGAATAAATTATTAATTCATTTCATAATTTATTGGCGATTCAAAATCGTTATAGCCGCGAAATGACTGCCAATTGCATAAATGCAAAAATGATACCGATTAATGCGGACATTTTAGTATTAAAAATTGCAACTAGATGGCAAACCAGTCTTTCGTTTGATTATTTATAATATTTTTATCTCCAAAATGTTATAATTTAAGATGAAATTAAAAAGTCACTAATTGATATGGAAAAATAGTTTTATGAATTTGGTTTCAATAATGCTATGTCACTGATAATTAACAAAAGCTTGTCCTTAACAAAGCGTGTTTGGTACTAAGTTCATAGTCTTTTCTTGTCTCACTTATTGATGAGTTTATATTTGCATTGCAAGTTGATAATGTTTTTCCTATAAAAAACAAATTTATATGTTTTCGAAGTAAAAAAAATCAAGCTTAACAAAATTGAAAATGTTTTTTATTTTTAAATAAATTCGGAAAATACTTTGCAAAGTTTGTTGGTGTCATTTTTAAACACTGTATATGTTTAAATAATAATGTATATAAACAAACTTGTTATAGATGCATCACAATTTACTCATACAAATTAATATAATTATTGGTAACTTACAATCAAATTGATATTTAAGGAAATGTTTTCAACATGTTTATAATATAATAATTATGACAGTTTAATTTGATTGATAAATGACAATACCTCAAACATTTTTGTACTTTGAAACACACTATAAAATATATATTTAAACTTATTTGTAGCAATATCAGACCAACATTTTTTTAGTTGCAGCTATCTTGCACAATAATGTAGTTATATTTTATGTAGACAACATAATATATGCTTGAATTTTATATAATAAGAGTATTACATATTTAATAAAATATATATGTTTTTAGTGCAACTATTTTATTTATAAAACTGAAAACTGAAGTTTTATAACTTTTAAAGATGGATTTTATTTGTTCACTAGTTAAGAGATAAATAAAACATATCTTATGTTAAAGTTTTACATTTGTCCTTTTACGTTACTTTTCTAAAACGTGCAAATTTAAAAAAACAAGTGCAGGTTTCATATTCTAGATTCATCTCTTAGCTTTTTTATTATTAGATTTAATTAAAATTAATTCTAACAAAAGCTATATGTATGTTCCAAATTTGCTCTACATTGTTTTTATAAAAGCTTTTTAATCCACTCTATTTTGTAATGTAAAATATTTTCCGGATACCATACTTACCTTTAGTAGACTTCTAACACTACTCATGCCGATAATTAGAGACGTTAGATAAACTACTTAGAACTTTGAATGATTCTAAAAACAGGTCATAAAAAAAACTAAATAACTGGATAGTCAACGAAAATCATTAACACCCTTATGCATAGTCATATTTAGTAGCTACTAAGGTGCTACTAGCTGAATATTACTGTTGATCGTATGCATAATGATATTTAAAACGCTACTAAGCCTTGTTGTCGACTAAAACGTTAGTAGCCAGATTGTCTTGTTTTGCATGTGATCAAATACATTTTAATATAACCTACAACTGTCAGTTGTAAATATTGAGATATATATTACCATTTAATGACATATTGCTTTATTTATTGCAATGTATGGTAATATTTAAATATTAGTTCCAAAATGTAGTGGTTGTGTTAAGTATAATTAATGAAATAAATTAATGTTAGGTATTTATTTTAATATTAAATTAGTTTAGTGTTTTTCTGTAAGATGACAGCACATCCAAAATTGAATTATAAAAATTAATATGGCAGCAGCAATCACACCTGATTCTGTGCATTTTGACTCTTAAACTTACTCTGACTAAACATAATAGTTTATTATTAATTTTAATAATATTATAAAATAATAATAGCTTAAAAGTAATTAATTGTGTAGCCTTAGTTTTTCAAACTCTTCAATTGCAATAAATGCATAATTTATTTTAGATATTAATAAATTACATTTTATAACAAAATAAAAGTATGTATTTACATTTGCATAATTTGTTTAAATCAATTTTTTTAATTATTTTTTTATTTACAACTTCTACAATAATTATTGAGTCTTTATTTTTGTGCAAAACCTTTTCATTATTTGTTTTTACCGCGCAAAAATGAGACATGAAACAAACTTCATGTCACATAATGCTGTGTTGCCAAAGCATAATTTTATAGTTAATAGCTACTAACTAAATTATACTAAAAATCAACTATGCATATGCCACATTTAGTATGGTGTAAGTAGCTACTAGTTAGTAACGTGCTAGTAACATACTAATCAAACAACTATGCATAAGGCTGTAGATTGCTAAATATTTAAGCTCGGATGTGCTGACCTTGGTGGCGCAGCGGTTGCGAGACTAGTTACGGTACTAGAGGTCCTGGGTTTGAATCCTGGGTAAGGCATAGATATTTGTTCTGTTACGAGAATTGTAAAAAAAAATTGTAATCTAGCTCCTCCGCTTTTGCGACAGTATCTTAATGTTGTATAAAATGCCAAGACTATTATTATGCACAACAGGAAAGTCGGATGTTAGCTTTTAGTTTTGCAGCATACTTGACAGTCAAGATCTTACGCCAAAGACAGAGTTAGGGTTTGCCTTGCTCAAAACACTAACAATAAAACTAGTGCGGATTGCGCCAGTTAGTGAACGAATTGCAAAGACATAGATTATAAAACCATAATTCAGTTTTGAACGCACCAAACCATGATGCAAATGTAGCGACTTTCTACTCAACGACCTGAGCAAGTTTAGTGTTTGAACACATCTTGACCTTAGATTTAATAATTTTGACGTAAAGTCAAAGCGCGGTCAAATGTGACACCGAGAAATCATACTTTCCTGTACAGAAATAGGTTCTCACCCAAGATATAATGAAGGTTGCCTTCTACAAAAATTGATCAACAAAATTTTACTGGTAGTGAATCCATTGCTATTAGCTTAGTTCATAATGAAATTGATAGTTGATTGAAGTTTACGTTCCAATGTTGGCATGTTTCTTAAACCACAATAGATAGCTATGTCATTAACAGACAAGCTATGTCATTAACAGACATACATCCGCTTACCGGATGCTTGATGACTTAATGACTATCATAAATAGCGTCATGCTTAAAATGAACCTTTAAAAAAATACCATTCTGTTGCTGACGTAAGCCCTAGATGCTATCACTTATGCACAATAAATGAACAAGAAGTTAAAATGCTTTGTATAAACATTGCCATGTTGCTTGTATTCAGCCAAACAAGGTAAACAGTTGCAGAACGTTAAAATCTTTAACCACATTGTATATTAGCAATTAGACCTCATAAGTCTAATAATCAATTAAGACGCTTATTAATAATTTTTTTAGTAATTTGCATAATCAGCTAATTAGAGAGATAGATCTATAGTTGGATGGGAGTTTTTTATGTTTACCAAGTTTAAGTATTAGTACTATGATAACCAGTTTCAACAATTTAAGGCAGTACCCTGCTAACTATGCCCGGTTATAAACTGCCAAAAGCTAAAGTTTGGCAGAGCGACTTAAATCCTTAAGCATAGCATTGGGTATCAAATAGTATTATGCGCTTTACATAATACCGAGTCAAATTCCCAAACACTAAACGGTGCGTTATGACAGATATTCGAAATAATGAGATATTGAAAGGATCGGTAATAAGTTGATCACCTGACAATAACACATTAATTTGTTTTGACTGGGCGTTCCCATTAATTAAATTTAAGATATGTTTAGGTACTGAACTTGCTTAGGTCGTTGATGGAAAGTCATGGGGAGCGAATCGGAAAACAATGCTACTTTTGCATTGTATTGAGTTCTAAAATCTATGAATCCGCAGTTTCATCAACATTACGTATTGAGAATCCTGTCTATCATACAGAAATTTGTTTAGCAACATGTGCGTTCCGCACTAGTCATATAGCTAGTGTTTGGGCAAGGCAGCTGATTTATTTTACTCTGCTTTTGGTGTAAGATTTTGACTGTTAGGTACGCCGCAAATCTAAAAGCGCTTACATCTAACGGTTCTTTTCATGCATAATAATAGTCTTGACGATTTATACAACAGGGTACAGTTGCAAAAGTCGGTTGCTGTAAGAAATTGCCGTATACTTTGGGAACTGTATTTTCAATTTTCTGATATTGACCAACTGTCTTAATGTCGCAGTCCTTCGAAGTTAATACTGAATTAACAAGAATGAGTATCAACTTTACTAGTTGAATATTGAATTAAATTAGCAAAAATTTAAGCAAGGCACGCAACTGCCACTTGGATTTTTACTGATGGCTCAAAAAATTACGGCGGTGTGAGTTGTGATTTTCTGGTAGATAAGTTGCAGTTTACATTTGGCTAGCCAATGGTTAACAATAATTATACTGCAGAACTGTATGCTATCTATCAGGTTCTTTGATTTGTAGTATTTCAACAAAAACGGCAACTGCTGTTTCTACATATAATTTGATCATCAATTTATTTTTTTACCAGTACATTCAGAAAAGATTAAACTATGATATGTCAAAGTGTTTTTTCTCAAATTATATTTGCAAATAGCAACAAAATGCATTCAAAAATACATAAACACGCATTTATTTCTATATTTGATGCATTTTTTTGGCTGTTTCTTAACTATTATTTGACTAAAACACTTTGCCATATCACAGTTTGATCTTTTCTGAATGTATTGGTAAAAAAATTAATTAATTATCAAATTATATGTAGACACAGCAATGACGCTAAAATTGCCATTTTTGTTAAAATACTACAAATCACGGTAGCGGTCGGAATGGTCTTAAGTGCATTAAACGCCATAGATGATCAATATCCTGACCAAGTAATGGTGAAGCAAATTTATTCAATTTTCAAGTGTCTAAAATAAATGTTACTAGTTATTATGTCTGGATCACAGTCACTTAGGTATCAGTGGCAATAAAAAACTGATGCGCTTGCCAAGTTAGCAATAACGATTGCTGAATATGATGAAAATGATCATAGCAAATATTTAATATACGTAACTGAAAAAGATTATGAATGTACGACAGTTGAAAATGATGCCGTATTTGGAGAAAAATGCATGTAAGTGTTGAGCCTACAACATGTGAATTCAATTATCAAAATAATATACCTGGATACTTAACGCACAAAATAGTTATTTTTATTTATTTATTTCATTGTCTACCTTTTGGTGTAAGGCTGTATGGCGTATTATTAATTTATATAATATTCATGTCATTTCTTCCTATCCTTGGCTATCTTCTTTATTTCTTCCCAAGCGTTCTCTTTTTTTGTAGCCACTTCTTTTATTGCGCTGTTCTATTTTTTCTGGGTCTTTTTCTTTTTTGTTTTCTTGTTACTTTTGTCTCATATATTTTCTTGGTGTTTTTTTCTTCACTCATTCTTCTGATATGTCCATACCATCTCATTTGACCTTCCGTTATTTTTTCTTGTATTGGTTTTATTTTTAAATTTGTCTTGTATGTTTTGTATTTTATCTTCTCTTGTTTTGTTTTTGATCTTCTTAAGAAATCTCATTTCCATTGCGTTCATTTTTTCTGTGTGTTTTCCTGTCATCGTCCATGTTTTGCTACTATATGTTAATGTTGGTCTGATTAATTTTTTTTCATTTTTTGTTTTTGTGGTTTTTGATATTTCTTTATTGTTAAAGAAAGTGTTTTTAACATGTTATATATCTTTGCTGTTTTTCCTATTTTGTCCTCTATCTCTTTGTCAAGTTTTCCGTTATTTTGTGTTTTTGTTTCTAAGTATCTGTATTGTTCAACATGTTCTATTATCCTTCCTTTTATTCTGATGTTGTGGTTCAGTTTTTCTCTCGCAATTATTATTGTTTTTTTGCTTTTTCATAGTTTACTTTTATGTTTATTTTTTTTAGTTGTTCCTCTAATATTTCCATGTTGTATTGAAGCTCATCTTCTGTCTCTGCAATCACTGCCATATTGTCTGCAAATAGTAATCCTGCTATTTCTATTACTTCCAACTTCCAATACTCTATTATAACGTTTTCATTTTGTTGTTGCTTGTTTTATAGCCTTGTCTAAAACAATTGACAACAACAATGCGCTTAGCACGCATCCTTGCTTCACCCCTTTCTTTGTTTGAAATTTTTTCAATTCTTTGTTGTTCATTTTTACTACGTTTCTATTTTCTGTGTACATGTTTTTAATTATGTTTATTATTTCCTTCTCAATTCCTCTCTCTTTAAGTTCATTCCATATAACCTCTCTCTTGATTCTGTCAAATGCTTTTTCGGGGTCAACAAAACATACTTTTTTTTATAATTTCTTGTAAATCTTTTGTGCTTCTTTCTCTTTTAAATCCACATTGGCTGTACTCTATTGTTGTTTGTCTGTCATCCTTTTTTCTAAATCTTTTGTTATTATCTAGTTTAGTATGCTTGTTAGTGGGATTCCTCTGTAGTTTTCACATTTCCGTTTATCTCCTTTTTTATGTATGGGTAAGAATATTCTTTTATTTTATTTCCTTGGCGTTCTCCCATTTCTGATCATGTCATTTATTAGTTCCGTTATTTGTGCAATTCTCTCTTTTCCCATGTATTTTATCATTTTCGGCGTTATTTCCTCTGTTCCTGGTGCCTTCCCATCTATTTTAATTTCTTTTATTTCTTTCGTTTTTCTGTTCTGTATCACCTTTTCATCTTTTCTTACTTTGTTTTCTTCTACTGCTTGTTTCGTTAGTTCTTATTGTTATTGTGTTTTTTCTTTTGTTTTAACTGTTTGAACGTTCCGTAGAATAGTTTTTGGTTCCGATTGAAGTTCTTATTCATTTCTTTTCCAAATTTTGTTCATGATTTTATATTTGCTCCTATTATTATTCTCTTTGTTTCATTTCTTTTTCTTTGTATTTTTTATAATTTTCTATTTTTTTTTTCTAGGTATCTTTTCCATTTTTTTTTGTCTTTTATTTCTTTCTTGACTTTCTTTGTCCACCAATTGGTTTTTTTTTTATATCTTTGTTTACTATTTTTGTTGTTTCACAGCTCTCTTTTGCAGCTTCTAGAATGATTTGTTTAAAATGTTCTTTTGTCTGGTTCAGTTATTGCTTTCCATTTTATGTCCATTAGTAGTAAATGGTGGTCGCTTCCTATTTCCACCTGTCTTGATACTCTTTTATCATTTTTATCTTTTTTCAGTTGTTTCTATTAACTAGAATGTAGTCGATAATTGATTTCTTGTTTCTGGTTGGCTGTGTTCTTGTGTATTTGTGGATTTTTCTGTGTTTGAATTTGATGTTTGTTACTATTAGATTGTTTTCGATGCATAATTGTATAATTCTTTCTCCGTTGTTGTTTTTCATTTTTTTCTCTTTCTTTTCTCATTGTCTCTTCTATTCCGTTATTTTGATTTCCTACTCTCCCATTTAGATCTCTTAATACCATTATGTTTTCTGCTCTCTCGTCAATTTCTTATTGTAGTTTTGTATAGAAACCGTCTTTCTTTTCTTTCTTTGCGTCTTCATTTGGTCCATTTGCTACTACCATGGTTCATGTTTCTTTATCTAATACATAGTTTTATTTCTACTGTCATAATTCTTTTGTTTATGTGTTTTTCTCTTATTGTATCTTGTATCCTCTCCGGAGCTATTATCATTTCTACTCTATTTTTTGTTCTATCCTTTTTCTCCACTCCCGTCCAAACTTACTAGTATCTTCAATGTATTCTTACTTTCCCTTGCCTTTTCTTTTCTGTTATTCCTAGTATTTTTATTTTTGGTTTATCATTTCTTTTACCTGTTTTGCATTTTTTCCCATGTATCCTCTTATATTCCATGTTTCTTTTCTTTTGTCTTTTTTTTTTTCTTTCCTTTTTTTTCATTTTTGTATTTATTCTATTCATGTTCCTTTTCTTTTTGTTGGTCGCTGTCGTGATTTTCTTCTTTCTTGTACCATTTCCTCGCCGTGTCTTATTGGGTATCTTTTTCTTTTCTTTTAGCTATTTTATTGTTAATTTTTTGAAACTTCCACTTCTTCTAGACCCTTTATCTCTTTATTCCATCTATATTCCTCTCCATTAATTGTTAATTTTTGGTATCCTGTTCTTACGTTCTTGCCATTCGCTTTTTCTTTTCTTGCTATGTCTCGAATTTCTTTTTGTACAAATCATTCTTCATGTGTTAGGTCATTGTCAATGTTATGTTGGCTTTCATTATCTGTTGTTTTGTTTCTCATGTTCCGACTTCAACTTTTATTATTTGTTTTTCTTTATGTATTATGTGAGCTTTTCCTATATTAACTTTAATCTGTAGTTTTTCTTTCAAGAAATTCTCTACTTCCTTTTGTTCTTCATTCTCATTTGTTTTTATGCTTGTTATTATAATCGTGGTGTGAGTATAATGGTGTGTCCGTCTCGTAAACATGACGTCAGGTGGGTGATAGAAACTATACCACAATTATAATGTTATTTCTTTTTCTCTGTCTTTCTTCTTTTTCAGCTTTGTTTTCAAGTTTTTCAATTTTATGTAACATCTGCATTTTTTCTTGCTTCCACTTCACTTCTTTATCCTTCATTTCCATCTTTAGCTCTCTGTTCTCTTCTTATAGTTCTTCTGTGTTTTTTGATATCTCCTTCATTAATTTTTTGAACATGCATTTTAGTTCATCCATTTCTGCCTTTTTTGCTGTGTTTGTATTGCCTTTAAAGTAATCTCTTGCACAAAATAGTTAAAAAATATAAATGTAAACATTGCAAAGTTAGTTTACTATAAGAAAATGAGGAACCATTAGAAGTTACGGAGTACCAGTTATTTTTTAAGGATTACGGCATCAACAAAATTATGTTTTTAAAAAGGTCAACAAGCGCATTAAGTAATTTAGTTATTAATTTATTAAATTATTTTAATTTGTTGAACGTAGAAAACAAATGCAAAGTTGAAATATTAAAAATTCTAGTTCACCATTTAAACAATAAAATGGTACTGTTTGAAATTAACTGGAGTTGTAAAAATTACAAAAAAGAATTTATTGCTATGTTTGCTAAATTATTATTGTTTAGAAACATTAAAAATTAGTCATAAAGTTTTATAAATAATAAAGAAAACAATTTTAATAATAAACCTCACCAAAAAGTAAGAATTTTAAGTAAATTTATTGTTATGTTTTTGTTTGAACATAAACATTTGTTTTGCTAGCAGAATATTTTGTATTGTTATTTAGTTAGATATTATATTTTATTTTATTATAAATTTTATTTTTATTTTCTAGATCTTGAAACTTGGATAAATAGATATTTTTTTAATTTAATTTGTAAAATTGAGGTTAGGGTATTTTAATAGAAATTTTATACTTTATTGTGCTGATTTTATTTTTATATATTAAGACCGGTTTCGGCGGTTAGGCCATCATCAGTTTTTTCTTTTCTTTTCACAGGTGTTGTTGTGTGTTGCGGGTGGTGTGAATTTGTTGTATTAAGTTTAACAAATTCACACGGGTGGTGTGAATTTGTTGTATTAAGTTTAACAAATTCACACCACCCGCAACACACAACAACACCTGTGAAAAGAAAAGAAAAAACTGATGATGGCCTAACCGCCGAAACCGGTCTTAATATATAAAAATAAAATCAGCACAATAAAGTATAAAATTTCTATTACAATACCCTAACCTCAATTATTTTAAACTGTGCAATAATCAGAAACAAATACTAATTTGTAAATCTTACTTCTGTTCATTATTTATTTTATTTACAAAAATAAATTACTGATCAATAATAATATAAAAAATATATAAACAAAACCATTTCAATGGACATAAATATATTTTTTTCAAAATGATTAAAATATCAACGGCATGGTACGGGTACACTAATAAAATACATTGTCGCTTCGCTTCTTGTTAGTTATCATTCAACGCTATAACCCTACAACAGCTGGATCATAACGATGCTGACTATTAAATCAGTCGTGGTCACTTATCTTCTACTAAATTTTAAATAATAAATAGCACATGTGTATAAAAATTTATTTTTTTCTATCGCAACTACAACGTTACAGTTTTAATATTAATTCTGTCAAGTATTAAAAAAATCAAATTTCAAAATTAAATTTTTTAAGTGCCATATGATATTTTAGTGTTTGCTTTGTAACTTCTTCTTCAAATGACTTAACTTTGATTAAACATTTATGTGAACAAGTCACTGAATCGTGTCTGTAACACAAATCTCTTTGTGGAATAAAGAGTTGCCTGTGCACTTTCTCAACTTCGGAGTACGGCCCCCATGCATAATCCGGTAAATCAGGTGATTGGTTGTTCTAAAAATAATGTATGTACTAATAAAGAGCATAAAAATTTAAAACATAAAATAATTGATGTAAAAGCTGTAATGAAAAAGTATGAAAACTAGCTTTTTTAAGACGTAGTTTTTAAAATTGTACAATTCAAAAAATCCAAACTTTAGTTTCAATCTAATAAAAAATATTTATTGAATTTTAACCACGAGTACTAACAAAATTATTATAACTAAGAATTAAAATAGCATAGAAATCAAACATTTTCAAGCAACATAAACACTGATTAATGGGAATATAATTTATGCACTTATATAAATATATATATATATATATTCAAATTAAATACTTACATTTACGCCACGGGCAATTTGAATTACAAAGATTATCATTATCGGTAAGAACATTATGATAACTAGTATATAACCCATACCATAATAAAAAGAAGTTAACATTTCACGTTTAAATAATTCTCTGTATAGAAATCCACACACAGTTAACTACAACACATTACAAAAATATAACTGTAGTGTTACTCTTAGTCTTAAGAAATTGAAAAAAAATGATTTTTAGTAACCAGTTTGTCTAATAATTAGTACGCATCTACGCACAAACCCACAATAAACATAAATTAAATAAAACATTTTTTTTTTAGTTTTAAAACAAGCTCCATTGTATAAGTTTTGATTATAAGCTTGTTAATCTTATCAATAGTTTTCTTGACAATAAAAAAATTATAGTTAGAAATTTTATTGATGGTTTTAACTCTGGTGTTCTTCAAGGTTTTGCTCTTTTGCCAACTATATTTTTGTTTACATTAATAAACTTTTAAAAAACTTAAAATTGACACAGTGGTAAAAAAATAATTGTCAAACAAATTTGCTGTATTTTTTGTAAAAACACAATTTGCAAAGATATTTCCGAAACAAAAGCGACCACTTAATAATCTGTGAACATTCTGAGATTGAATTGTTCTATAAACTGTGAGAATTTCAAGATGATAATATATGTTTTTTTGCAAAATAATAAAGATTTTTTTTTTACACTATTTTGATTTTCTCCGTTATTACAGGCAAGAAAGATGTGGGTGTAAAACCAAAATTTATATTTTAGGTTTTAAAAAAACATAGTGGTTGGATGCATGACTTTTTCGTATCAGCCAGAAAATGGTAATAAAACATTTGAAGTTTATCTGTACGCGTATTTTTGTAATACCGCCTTGAGTCTGAGCCAATAATTTGTCTATGAATATCACTTTTAGAAATATACTAGTTGAAGTTCTGCTAAATCTATTGAATACCACTCTTATCTCTGTGGTAGTTTACGTTCTATGGTTTTTTGGGTGTTTTATTTTTTTATTTGCTTATTTTAATGTAACTGTTCGTTACTGGAAACTTAGCAACAAATTTAATTGTTTTATTACAATTATTTTTTACATTTAATCTTAATATTAAGAAATCATACTGTTTGTAATATAGTGTTATAAATCCTTAAGAACATACCGACCGCTACCTTGATTTGTAGTATTTTAACAAAAACGACAACTTTGGCTTCATTGCTGCTTCTACAAATAATTTATAATCGATTTATTTTTTTACATTTAAAAAGGATTAAACTATGATATGTGGAAGTCTTTTTTGTGAAATTATATTTGCAAATAGCAACAAAATGCATTCAAAAATACAGAAAACCGCATTTATAAGTTAACTAATTTATTATTATTTAGTTTTTTTAATACGTTTTTAAATATTTTTTTATATTGTATTCCAAATGAAATCATTAATACCAACAATTAAAAAAAACTAGCTTAGTATACATCAGAACTAAAGAATCAAAACAATTATCTTAATTAACTGTATGCTATTAGGAAACAAACAAAATCAACTAAACTACATTAATAAAACAAAAAAATCAAATAAAGGGTTTTCCAATAAGAAGTTTTATTTTGAATAGCAGGCTATTTGGGCAGCTGTCAATTTTGAAGCTATTATTTTTTGTCAAAACAAGTAAAAACTACGCCATCATTAAAAATGGAACGATACACGCTTCAACAACGCATTGAAATTATTAAAATTCACTAAAAAATTGGTGAACATTTTTCAGTCACAGTTCGCAAAACTAAAGCACTTTTGCACTGGTGGAAAAATTTGAGCTGTTGAGACGTTTGTGGTGTGAAGAATCGAAACCGTGTGCATTGCTTAAGAACACATGAGAATATTGCTGGTGTAGCTCGTAGTGTTGAAGAAAGCCTAGGTTTGTTGATTTCTCGTCGATCATTAGAGTTAGACATTCTACAAACGTCATTACAGTGTATTTTGCACAAAAACTTAAGTCTTAAGGCTTTTAAAGTTCAGTTAACAATAAAACTCAAGCCGGTCGATCACCATAAACGTTGTATCTTTGCTGATTGGGTTCTTCAAATGCATCAAAATGATCCGGAATTTCATTGAAAAATCATCTTTAGTGATGAGACCTATTTTCACCTCGAAAGCTACGTTAATAAGCAGAATTGTTGCATTTGGGGCTCAGAAAATCCAAAAATGACTGTTGAAAAGTCTTTGCATTCTCAACGTGTCATTGTTTGGTGCGGTTTTTGGGCTGGTGGTGTGATTAGATGCTGGTGCAACTGTTACGGTAAATGGATGGCCCTACCAAGCTATGATTAATAATTTTGTGTGGCCGGAATTGGAAGATATTGATATGGACGACGTTTATTTTCAACAAGACGGCGCTACGTACCACACAAGCAACAAAACAATCGCAATTTTGCAAAGTTTCCTGACCGTATTATTTCTCAAAGAGGTGATTACAATTGGCCACCGAGATCTTGTAATTTAACACGTTTAGACTTTATTCTTTGGAGCCACGTGAAAGATAAAGTCTATGCCAATGCTCCACAATCGATTCAAGACCTTAAAGATGGAATTTGTGAAGTTATCGAGGACATACAGCCGCAAATGTGCAAATTGGTTATGGAAAATTTCATGAAAAGAAAGTAGTACTGCAACCGTAACCGTGGCGGCCATTTGACTTATATTGTTTTTAAATGATAATGGCATACCTTCCTCTTTAAAAAGAAATAAACAATTATTAATATCTTTTAAAACATACTCGTTTTTTTTAATATCAAAATGAAACCTCTTATTGATAACCCCTATATAAAAACAAAGTAAAAAAAACAAAAATTAAATTAACAGTAAATTGGTAATGGAATCATTAAACAAACCAAAAAAAATTGGAAAATAATTAATAAAACCACCAATAGAAAACAAATAAATAAAATTCCATCAACTATATCTGCCGACAAGCACTAAACTTTTTGATAGTTCAGTTACACAAGAGATACAAGCGTTTTATGCTTTTTTAAACGAGTTTAGTCAATAAAAATCAAATCTGTGCTAGAACTGTTAAAAAATTCTAGTTGTATAGATCTGTATAATCTATTTCTAAAATACTTAAATATGTGTCAAATGTTATTGTAGAATATACAGGAAGTTAAAAAAAATGTAAAATATTTAAGGAGGTGGTAGTACAAACCACAACAAACAAAAGTTTTAATAAACATGAGTTGTCATAGCAACGGTTTCGGAGATATGGAACATTATTTATTTTTATTATTTTTTTCTTTATTTTTTATTTTGCAAAAACTTGCATTTTCTTATCATAGTTGGCTGATGTTTATAAATATTCAGTATTTGACTGTTGTTGTTAGTGCACAAGTTTTTATTGCTATGGCTGATTACTCTAATGCAAAACTAGCCGACATGCATTTTAAGTATGGTCGTGCCATTGGAATTTCTACCAAAGCACAACGTTTTTATGAGTGTGCGAAGAATATCAGCCAAAGTAAGAATTGGTGCTACTCTTGTTTGGAGAACCCTTCACAAACAGCTACTTTATCCAAACCATGTACAACAAGTACAGGCCTTAAATTTAACTGATCATAAAGCACGTTTGGTTTTTTGGAGTTTTTAATTTTCATGCTGTAATTGAATGTGAACATCATACATGTTTTCTATTAAACATTTAGATGGGTACTGTAGGAGACAGGTTTTTAGGTCCTGTTGTTTTACCAAACCAATTAACAGGCGCTGCTTACCTCAACTTTCTGCAGAACACAATGTAAGATTTTTTGGATGACAATATTATAACAGATGTTCCAGCATGATGGTGCTTTTTCTCATTTTTTGATTGCCGTTAGAGAGCATTTAGACCAAACTTTTCCACATAGGTGAGTAGGAAGAGGGAGACCAGTTTTATGGCCAGCCTGATTTAAACCCTCTTAATGCTTTTATTTGGGGATATTTTAAATCATTAGTTTATGCTACTCCTGTAAAAAGCTTCGAGGAAGTGCAGTTAAAAATTAATAAAAAATGCAAAGAAATCCAAGCCAATGGTTTTAGAAAGAACACAAATGTTTTTTAGACAAAACAAGATGTTGTGTCTGTTTGGAAATGAAAAGAAAACACTTCAAACATTTTCTATAACTCTGTTCTTTGTAAAAATATATCAAAATAAATAATGTTCCATATCTACAAAACCGTTGCTATGACAACCCATGTTTATTAAGATTTTTTGTTTGTTGTGGTTTGTACAATCACCCCCTTAAGTATTTAATTTTTTTTTTAACACCTTTTATAAAAATATTATGAATGCTTGATTTAAAGAGGAAATTTTTCCATTAAAACTAAAATTTTCAAAAAGTATACCGGTATTTAAAAAATGAAATATAGACCAATGTAAAAATGATTTGCCTATATCAATAACACATTTTTTTTTAAGTTTTTGAAATGTTAATAAAAGAGCGTTTGTTTTTTTTTTTATTTATTTGTTGGGCATATTTTTTCTAAATCTACAATAAAAGCTGTAAAACAAATTGTTTTTGACATCGAACAGGTTTTTGAATGCAAAAGTGTAATGTCTGCTTTCTTCTTAGACTTAAGCAAGTCAACCCAGAAAAATTGTTGCATAAACTCAAATTCTATGACATAAAAATTGTATCATTAAATATTTTCAAAAACTACTTAATTGGCAGAAAACAGATTGTCTTTGCTGGTGGTACATTTTTCAATAGAAGGAATACGTACTACTATCTATTTTAGGCCCCCTGCTGTTTCTGTTGTACATAAATAATCTTGAGTGTAATACAACACTGGCAAAGACATATCTTTTTTGCTGATGACACAACTCTTATTCAAAGTGCAACAGCTTCTTTGGTGGATGGGTTAAGTTTTCTAAACAAAGCAAAACAATGGTTTTCTGCAAATAATTTAAAGTTAAATGAAGCAAAAACAAAACACATATTTATTTCTATTCTATTGCTAATAAATTCTATTGCTATTAAAAATTTATAAAAATTTTAAATATTTATCTAGACAATAATCTTGGCAACAGCAAACACAAAATTAAACAGCAATATTTATTTATTAAAAAAACTAGCTGACTAACGCTTACACAAATGGCATATTTTGCATTTATTCAATTTTTAATTGAGTATGAAGTGCTGCTGTGGGGTAGCTCTTATCATTAATTGAGTTTTTGTACTGCAGAAGAAAGCTGTTCAGGTCTTGGCTTTAAAGATACGTGTAAGTCTTCTTTTATGACTGTTGCTAGTCTGTATGTATTGGCATGTTAGGAGCATGTGTAAGAGAGAGAGAGAGAGAGAGAGAGAGAGAGAGAGAGAGAGAGAGAGAGAGTATAGATGCTAAAAATTTGAAAATTACAAGTTTCAAAATGAATTGTATAATTATTGTACCAAATCAAGTAAAAACATTTGTTTGTCGTACTGCAGACAAACAAACCAAATTAAATTTGTTCTATTATATCAAAACGTATAATATTTTACCCAATACAATACAAAAATTACCAGCTAACAAATTTAAGTTATCTTTAAAAAGAATATTATTAAACAATGAATTTATATCATATTATTTTTTTTTTATTTAAGATTTTAAATTGTTTTGTTAATGTTCATAAATGTGCATGTAAAAATAATCTATATTTAAAATAATGAAATTAATATAAAATATTATAGGTAAAAAGATAAAATACAAATAAAATGTCTTTTTTGATTATCAAATTGATATACATGATATATATCTAGATTTTTTTAATAGTATATTAAGTATCAAGTATATAAATACTAAAAACGGATTATGAATTAGGTCTCCTGGGTATACACATAAAAATGGCGCCTCAAACTCTACTTCCTTGGAAGTGTGAAAAAAAGTTTTTTTTTTTGGTATTTCAACAACGATCACTAATGCGTAAAAAGTTTTATAATTCAAATAAAAATAAACAAATCAACGAAAATTATTCTTTGGTTGCAATTTTTGTTTTACGGAAAGCAAAAAACGTTTCTTTGCTTTTATCAAGATGGTAAAAAACTCTTGGTCGACAATTTAAAGTTAAGCTATTCTAAACCACCTCTCTTGCAAAATATTTAAAAAATATGAAACTTTTGAATCATTTGCATTTATTTGCTTATTTTTTAGATGTAAGAACTAGGGAACTGTACTAAGAAATAACGTGAGGGATTGTGGCTTTTTGTTTAGCATCTCATTTCACGTGCACGTTGTACACCATTCTATTCTAACGCGAAATCACGCTGTGTATACGTATTACGCAATAGAAAACAAATGATATAGGTAAATTTTATTTATAGCGCAAAACTACGCTGTTGACGTATATGTACGTTCCAGGCCAATTTAACGCCGCACCACAGGCGCCGCAGCAAAAAGGTGATGTTTCAAGACCGGATTTCTCAGCTTTTCATAAACAACAAAAAAAATTATAAAAAAATAAACGTTATGTGAAACAAACACAAATTCATACACACCATCAAGTGTCTCATGTGATGTATAGTTTAGATGCATAAATAAAACAGTTGTATTTTATTCACAATGATTTTAAAACATCTTTAAAAACAAAGAGATGGATGCAGAATTCTGAAAGTGAAAGAAGTAAGCATAGAAGAAAGAAAAATAGAATCTATTTACATAGTTTGCCGATAATATGATCGTCTTTGCAAACAACAAAAACAAAACAAAGGTTATAAACATTGGCAATAGAAAAAAAATAAACGTGTACGCAAACAAAAATAAAATGGAGGAAGAATAAAGTTATAAGTATATTGGTACTGAATTTACAAAGAGTTGGAAAAACAAAATAGAAATAAAAAATAGGAGTAGCAAAAGAAGCTATTTGAAAGAAGAGCAAGATTTTGAATAGCAAGTTATATAAAACTGCAAAAACGGATTGTAATTTTTGTATAAATTGTGTTCTTATACGAATGTGAAACTCAGACGATAGTAAAAAAGATAAAAACGCAAAGAAACATTCAAAATGTGTTTGTAAAGTAGATTAAATAAACAAGTGTTGAGCTGGGAGTAAAGAGCACTAGTAGATAGAATCATAAAAAATGAGTTTGTTTATTAAAAGACGTGATCAAAGAAACGGTAAATGAAAATACAAAAAAAAAGAAAAAAAAATGCAAGATGACTGACGTTCTAAAAAAAGGAGATAATTACATAAAATGATGAAATAAAACGGAGTACCAAAAAAACTAAAGGAGAGGCACGTAAGATCCGCAAAAATCATAAGAACAATGATGAAATATCTTGGTCGTAAAAAACACTGTAAAATTACATAAAATGTTTATGATAAAAATCATGCACCATTAAACAAGACTAACTTCTACGTGCTTATATCAAAAAACGCAAATAAAAATATTTATGGAAAACATTAAAAAATCAAAAAATTTAATTCTTTTATTTAATTATACAAAACGTTCAAAACTTTTTTATAACATTTAATTAAACGTACATAATTTAGTAGAAAGTTTTATTTAAAACGTATTTTATTTTTACGTTTTTTAGGTGTTTCTATTTTTTATAATAATAATTGAGCAAGTGGATGAACATGTTATGTTACAATTTGCAAAATAAGATTTAAGTAAATTACTTTGTGAATTTTTCATTCACGCAGTACCAAAAAACTTTGTAATATAGCATATTCATCATCCATTTGATAACTCTTGAAATAATGAATGTACGACTTTGAAAGATCTTCCATCGAAAAATCTCACTTTTCGAATAATGTAACATAACATATTCATCCACTTGCCCCTTCAATTATCTGTATTCTATAATCATATACTTAGGTGTTTTGGACTGTCTGAAGACTATTTTCACCTAGAGCACCCTTGAAAATAGGTGATTTTGGAGTAATAGATACATATATATATATATCAATTTTTGCGTTTTTTAATGGTTTCTTGCATTTTTAGTAAAAACCATGCATTTTAATTAAAAATTATCTTTATTAAAAGTTGTAGAGCGGAAACTATCCAATAAATAAATAATTTTCTGTTTTTTTTGCTAGAAGGCGCAGAAAATAAAGTATATATTTTATTTTTTTGCACTTAGAGCCTAAACTATGCATTTTGGTTAAAAAATTCAAGAGATTAAAGTTGTACAGCAAAAAATTTCCAATTGATATTAGTTATTTGGACATTTCAATAATGAAAGCATTTTCCGCTAAAGAATGTTGAAAAACGTCGCAAATTGTGACCTTTTGCTGATTTTTTGGATTTTCAACCAAAACTATGCATTTTCTAGAAAAAATATAAGAGACCAAAGATTTAAGACAAACAATTTTCGATTGATATAGGTTTTTAGTTTTTTTCAATAATGCGTGCATTGCCCGCCAGAGCGTTCAAAATCGTGACTTTATTTTCCGCGTCTTAAAAACGGAAAATTATAGGAATATTCAAATAACCTATTGATTGGAAATTGTTTGCTCTACAACTTTTAATTAAATAAATAATTTTTGCCCAAAACGCATAGTTTTTCCTAAAAATGCCAAAACGCAAAAATTGATATAAATATGTCTTTTACTCCAAAACCACCCTTTTTCATACGTGCGCTATGTGAAAATAGTCTTTAGCAGTCCAAATACACCTAAGTATACAGGTCGCTAAGCTGTGGGTAATTTTTTTTTTAAATGTCAATTTTTTGTCTAGTAGTGAATAAATAAATAATAACTATTATCTATTAAAATTAAACAATAGATAAAATTCCAAACAATTCATTATCCCGTTTCCGTGATAACGAGTAGCTTATTAGGGTTTATGCTTAGATGTATAAATTCTGTTAGATTATAAATTGCAAATCTTAATATACTTACTAATGCAATAAAAGGACATGTGCACCAGGAGGCTTTTACAATAGTAGATGGTTCTTCGCCGTATGTAAACAGATGGTCGGAGACTATCATATCCAGTGAATAAATATATATAAGCGCAACAGTAATAACTAAAAGCAATACTGTTGATATATTATATGTTTGGAGATGATCCCACGTGATTATGATGCGATGTTTTATTGATGTCGTAAATGGTATTGATATAATAAAATTTAAAACGCATATAGTTAATCCAATTAATACTCGTCTTTTTTTTAAGTTGACAAATTTGTCTACTATTGCTTCAACCATAAAAAATATAGATAAAGAATTTTCTAATAATCCATAAATAACCTGAGCCATGACATATATAAATATAACCACATTTCCAAATTTTAAATGAAGTAGCACAATTAGCACAAACGATGTAGTAATATTTGGATCTAAAAAATAAATTTTATTAAAATATGCAGTTGCTTTGCTAAAAAAAATACAAAGCAATTATTTAATTCTCACTAATAAAATACGAAACAATATAGTTTGTTCACGTTAAGCATACCAACCGCTACCTTGATTTCTAGTATTGTAGTGAAAACAGATACTTTGGCGTCATTTTTATTTCCACATATTATTTGATAATCAATTCATTTTTTTATCAGTACATTCAGAAGAAAACAAATCTTAATAAGTTTTTAAATAATTTACCTTAGAGTATAAAAATTAAAAAAATTCTATTCTTATATTTTTAGATAAACTATACATTACAATTTTACCGTTCAAATCAGTTCATTAGTTCTTCATTTAGAAGTTTGTCAATTTGTAATATTGCCCAACAAATCGGCAAAAGTGACAGTAAAACTGCTTAATGTTGGCGTAGATAGACAAGAACAACGGCGGAGATTACTACCTGGACGCTCTAGAAAGACTACAAAACAAAAGATTGGGCTCTTGGGCTTGTCGTTCTTGGGACCAGTTCATAACAACAAAAGCAATTGGAGTTGTCTGGAGAAGCTAAACTAGCTAAATAATCTTCATTTAATTAGTTTATCAAAAAATTTGGTTTCAAGTCGTAATGCCCTTTTCTTTGTTCGCCTTAACTCTTCACCAAAGAAGTGCCGTCTAGGATGGTGCAATAAAAAACTACAATAGGCTAATCAATGAAAGCAAATTATTAAAAATTTGTTTGAATGCCCAGAATAATTGTAAGAAGATTAGACCAACAAAAACAAAACAAAAAATACAGTTTGCTGAGGAAAGATATACAGCTCTTACACGCGAAGTGATAGTAGCAATCGCTTATGAAAGTAAATTGTAAAATAAAATGTTTATTCCAGACAAATTAAACGCAAATAGCTACATTAACACGATTTTAGAACCAACATTAATGCTCCATCTAAAATCGCTGGAAACCATTATTTTTCAACAAGATATTGCAAAGCCGCATAAAACTAGAATCACTATGGAGTTTTTGAAACTAGCAAATGTTAATTTATTTTCATGGCCTTCGTGTTCTTCAGTCTTATCATCTATTAAACACGTGTGCAATACAATCGGTAGAAGACTGGGCTATCTTCAGCCACATCCACTCAGTTTACCTGCTATCGGATGCGTATTCAAGAAACTTGGGGTTTAATACCTTAGATTGAGATTGACATTTTGATTTTTAGCATGCCTAGACAAGTTGTTGAATGTTCTAGAAATTGTGGAAAGGCAACATTATTAAAATACAAACACTCATAATTTATTGTTGAAGATTTAATCATTTCTTAGTGTGATAAATTACAAACTATTTTATTTTTTTATAAAAACAAGCTACAGGTTTTTGGAGTTCTTTTTCTTTTACATACAAATTGAATAGCTTTTGCGTGTTGTAAGGATGATTAAAATTACTCGACAATACTTTGGAACAAAGATATTTACTGGTAAACATTTTTTAATGAATTGTCGCATCCAATTTAACAAAAAGAAATGTGTAGAAAACCAATTTATAGCTTAAAAAGTTTACAATTTAATGAGAATTAATTATTGCATTATAAAACAATTTACCTCCAAAAACTGCCAAACAATATTTATTGCGTGAGTAATTCTTCTAAAATTACACTAAACACCATACAATAAATGCATACATTTTTTTATTAAAAATTGCTAAGAACCCAATGTGTTTGCAAATTTAAATATACTTCTGAAAATACATTTTTTGTACTAAACATTAATTTATTGCTTGAAATTTATCAACACTTATTATATTACATAAAGTTTATCAAAAACTGCGCGTTTTTTACAAAATTTACCAAAAATTATTCACAAAATTAAAAAAATTATATTAATAAAATAAATCTTTATTATTTTTATTTTAGTACATGTAAGATCATTTTAAAACAATTACAGCATATAGAGCAATTCTATTTTAAAGGGTTCACAGTTTTGGTATGATAAGTTGTTGCTTTTGTTTCGGAATTATAACCATCTTTGCAATTGTGTTTTTGCAAATACTTGCCATAACATTTTTACTACCGTAGGCTGGCCAAAATTGTGGATCTCTAACGCAACAGCCGTTACTACCTTCCAGCGTTTATAACGTGATTAAATAATACCATGTTTAAGCGCTGTAAAGCACTTGTCTAATAATATATTTTTAAGATGTTTTCGATAAGATACACAAACATTGGTTACTTCTTAGATTGTAAAGTTGCAAAATTGTGATTAGAGGACACGAATTTGCTTGATACACATAAATGCAATATATAAAGTGTATTACTATTCCGGGGAATTGCATTACCTCTTAATGGTAATAACACGGTATACTTGCCTACAAGCTTTTTTCGAATAGTGCAAGTTTAGACTGAGCAATGGTTGCATTTGTGGTATACTGGCTAAATTGTACAAGAATAACATCGGACGGTGCTATACCCATACCGTTAGCAGAGAAAATTGTATGGGAGCGGGAATGTACAATCAGGCAAGTACCCTGGCTTACTACTTTAGTACTACGCAAAATAAATACGCAATAACTAAAAGTGACCAAAGTTACAATGAGCAATTAAGGTCAAAAGAACAGGGCCTGTCTGTTAACAACTGTTACGGTTAAGTTGGCAAAACAAAGCATTGCTATTTCTACTAACCAATTTAATCAATCAAACATTGACTTATAGCCGTATTCTAAACATTTTTTACAGCGATGTTAATTAACATTTTGAACGTTGCTAGGTAATATTTAAAAATATACCTGATTGGTTAAAAATCAATTTCTACAGCGATATTAGCTAACAACGATGTTAAAATATGTTCAGAATAGACCCATTAGTTTGTAAATTAAAAGTTTATCTCTAATATTTGTAGTCAGTAAAAAAAAGAGTTATAATTTTGTTCATAAGTATCTTGAACATAAAAGACTCCATATCTTCTTTTTGATTAAAAATAAAGTAAACAATAAAGATCCAGATTGCTTTACTCTAGTAGATTTATTTAATTCTCATTTTAAACAATTATTTCCTGATCAACAAGGTGTTTGTGCCTACATCTACAAACAACAAGCGTGTTCTAGAATCTAGACTGACAACAAACATAATTCAGGGCCTTGATTATAATATCATATTTCTTAAACTCGATCTTCCCAATAAGCCTATTTTTGTAACTCCAAACATTTTTGATAATGAAAGATTTGACAAGCTTTTTCAAAGTAATTATAGAAAAGCTGAAATAACTTTGATAGGATATTGTAATGTACATCATACTGAATGGTTAAGTTACTCATTTTCTTCAACACTATCCGGTCAAGCTATGATTTCTTCTGCTTTCATAATTTTACTCAATTTATTCAGCAACCCACATATTTTCCTCGTAATGAACTTTGTGGTGAAGCAATAATATTGAATCTGTATCTTTCCACTATTCCAGAGGCAGCTTTAACAGTAGCTGTTGTACACAGCTACTGTTAAAGCTGCTTTAGGACTTTCCGATCATTCACTTATTGTTTTTGTTGTTAAAACTTCTCATCCTAATACTACTAAACGGTTTAGGTGCCCCATCTCACAAAAACTATTAAGAACGGCATCTTACAATTGTTTTATACTCTCTTATTAAACCAAAACAAAAGTATTTGTACTCAATTCAGACAAAACAAGCTGTTAATAAGTAGCAAAAATCATTAACAAACACGTCAATAACTATTCCGAACAGACTAAACAGAATTATAAGAAAACTCGTAAACATTGTATCAGTCTAATACAATCTGAAAAAGATAAGACTTAAAGCTAATTGAATTTTTAACTTTCCATAAGTAACAAAAACTTCTGCAAAACAATAAAATCCAAAAGAAAAAGCAAATTAATTTGCATCTTATTCTAAATCTTCCTAGTGAAAATATGGGTCAAATTCATTTTAAGCAACGTGTTGTTAAAAGATATATTTTTAAACTAAACACTAGAAAAGTATCAGGTACTGCTGAAATTTCACTTATTGTTTTTAAAACATTTCCAAATAAATTAGCTCTTATTCTGACCAAAATATTTGCCTTATTATAAAAAAAAACATTCCCAAAGATTGCAAATATTCAACCTAAAAAGAAAAACAAGTCTGATTCTCAAAAAAAAAAAATGAAAAATATAATAATTTCTACATTGTCAAGTTCTTAGAAAACAATAACTTTTACTCAAATACTCTATATAAATTTTGTTCAAACGTTTGACAACAGATTTTCTGACATTTGATAGTTACAAATATAATTCTAATTTAGACAAAAATTTAAAAAAATTTGCAGTAGCTCTACACATTTCCGAAGCGTTTGATAGGGTATGGCATCCTAATCTTATTAACAAGCTACATTGTATAAGTGTCGATCATAAACCTGTTTCATTAATAACTTTTTTAACAAAAGTAAAACTATAGTTAAAATTTATAGTTTTAACATTGATTTTAAAATTATAACTGTTGGTGTTTCTCAAGAGTCTGCTCTTTTGACGACTTAAATTTTGATTTACATTAATAAACTTTTTCAAATAATCAAAAATCTTATTTGTAGTTTTGCAGATGATTGCCCCTTCATACTTTATACTTTTCAAAGACCACAAATATGACAAAGCGTCTTAATATTTCTAGATTGGAATCTGTAGCATCTATAAACAAAAACCTCAAAACAATATTTAAATGAGGTATTCCCAACTTTATCAACTCAACTTCTTACTGTTTTAAAACCAAAATCTGAAGTATCATCAGAACCAACTATTAAACTAAACAGTAAATCTATATCAAAATATTCTTCAATCTGCCTTTTAAGGGTTACAATCCTACATAATCTTTTCTGGAACGATGAAATTGTTGAAATAGTTTCAAATGTATCTAGAAAACTTAGATTTTTTAATATATGTAAACAGTTTTTTACATCTGTTCAACTTTTGCTTATATATTGAACTTATATTTGTCTTTGTATTAAATATTGTTTCCAAGTTTGGGGAAGAAAATTGAAAATTACACTTTCTCTTCTAAATTCTATTCAAAAACGAGCTATTTGGATTCTTGTCTATCTAAAATTGACAAATGACTTATGCTTACCTTAAATTTTTGAATTTTTTATAGAGATTTCTATGAACATTGTTCAAAGAAAATACAAGAAAATACAAGACATTAGTTTAGTAGGCAATACTACTAAACTAATGTTTACTCCTAATACAAGGCTTACTAGGAATTTTAACAAATATTTACTAACAGTTCAGAGATGTAGGATCAAAACTATTAAGAGAGATTTTTTTAGCCGTACTATTAACACAAAATAATTTATTGAATTTGGTATTTTCTGAGACTTATAAGCCATAACTATTCAAGGTCAATGTTTACAGACTGCTTAAATCCAGTCTGATAGTTTTAGCAAGTGTGGTGGCACTCGTTAAAATTCAATGGTATTTTTATATTGTTGTGACATATTAAGTAATACTTAATTAGTTTTTGTTAAAATGTAATATATTTTAACATAAACTAATGTCTCCATTATTAAAAGAAAAACACTATTATACTATTATAGTCAATAGTCATTTATTTTTAAAACAAAACCAATTACCTACTTAAAAAACTAATTCATAAGTTTTAACTCTTTTTTATTGCAATTGATTTATAAATAAATTTAAAAAATGTAACAGGTTGCCTCTAATAGAAAATCTATTGTATGGCTGTAGCGGTTGTATTATTTTTGTTACGTTAGTTAAAATTGTTAAATAAATTAAATGTTTTGTCAATATCTGTAATGTTTAATTAACTTAGTCCGAAAAAAAATATGCTTTTGCAGTTGCCAAACCTTTACATCAATCTACCGCCCAACACTCCTATTATACTTTAATTTATATTATTTAAAAAACATTTAAATGACGTTTAAACTATTTATTGAAAAAATAACAAAGCTATAACCGCCCATGGAGTCGATTTTGATCTAAGTGTATTTAGTCTTATTTTACTGACATTACGTAATTTCTATGAAAAAAGTCATCGGTGAGAAAAAACACTGCAATCAGAATTACACCCTAGGTGCAGTAGTGATTAGCTTATTTGACTGCTACACTAAGGTCTCGGGTTTGAGTTGTTCATCTGAAGGGTCAGTTTTTCAGGTTAAGAAAAAATGTGTTGTGATGAGTACGCATTTTTTCGAATAAGAAGAGAAACTTTGGTAGATCTGGTGTACTGCATTGATGTTGCGTGCTTGTTAAAAAATTTGCGGAAAAATTCCTAGATGTGATAGTCTTAACTATGGCAGCAGAAATAGACCGACGTTAAATAAATGAGGTAAAGATAAATAAAGCTATACAACCATTTGTTTTTATGACACTCTGTATGTATACATCCATACAACAAAACACTAAAAAAACATAAAACATGCTAACACAGTATGGAGTAAAGAAATCTATTCACTCAACGTTGACACGTTTTGTTAATTATTAGTAAATTCTATTAATAAGCATACTTACCAAATATATTTACAAGACATTTTTTAAGTAATGTAATATGTGGTAATATCAAATGGTCGATGCAGGATTTGTATGTATGCACATGTAAAAATATACATAACAATTTTATACATAGAATTAATACAATTGGTAAGTTTAATTTTATTTCAGATGGTTTCACTGATCCGAGCCACACCATTCCTATCATTTCCGAAGAAGTACTTGAACTTGTTAATATAATCAACCAAAACTAAAACAAAGGCAATATCAGTTACACACCACACATATATGTTTATTTAAAGTTACCTGTACAGTAAACAAAAACATATATTTGTCTTTAAAAGATTCATTATAAAATTGCAAAGTATCTAACTCATTCTTTGGAACTGACCAAATAATTAGTGCAAAAATTACTATAAATCCAATACATTGTATTATTAATAGTATAACAAATATTTTAACAAATCTTCGTAGACCTAAAACAATTGCAAACGAAGTTGTCAACCAAACCAACGACGAAATAACCAACCATTTAATGTTTATGTAGACATGATTGAAATTTAGTTGAAGTACATTAATGCTAAAATAAAAATGTATGTTAAAGTATATTTAAATAATGTGCATTTATTTCAACATGATATACAGGGTGTTAAATAAACATGCTACAAAAATTCAAGAAGTTATTCCTTAGCCTATTCTAAGAATATTTTGCTCTATGATGATTTCTGAAAACTCCTTTGTTTTAAAGGTACAAGGTGAACAAAATTTGCGCAAGTCGTTCAAATTCTCCACTGAAGTAGCGTAAACTAATGACTTCATAAGAAATAATCCAGGGAGTTTAAGTCTGGAAATACAGCAGGTCATGTGTGTGGCTCACCTGGACCAATCCAGCGATCTCCGTATGTTGCAAAGTTGAATAACTGCTAGATAAAACTTAATTAGAAACAACCCTGGTGTGTTTGAAAGAGTTTGGCACTCAATGACAAAAAGATTGATCTTGTATCTAGCCTGGAGAAAATCATTTTAAACATTTATTGTAGATTCAGCAACTTTACATGTACTTTTTGATAATAAAACGTTGTAACTGTTGCAAATTTTGTTTACTCTGTATCTTCGAAACAAAGGGTTTTTTTAGAAATCATCATAGGACAAAATGTTCATAAAATAGGCCAAAAAATAACGTCTTAAATTACCCTGTATACATATACTGCATTACAAAAAATATAGATGGACACAAGACAATTGGGCATTATATTTCAATTCCCTAATTCTTGATTATATATGTATACACGGTTTAGATTGTTTTTTAAAAACTTAAAGAGTATATACAGCAAATAGAACAAAAATGTCCTTAAAATGGAGAGAAGGTCTTGTATGCCCTATACACAAAAGTGGATCTAAAAAGCTGGTAAATAACTACAGGGGAATAACACTACTGGGTACGGCATACAAGATCTACGCGATGATATTAGAAGAAAAGTTGAATGAGGAACTAAGTATGAATGAGATAATTCCAGATGGGCAAGCCGGCTTTAGGAAGGGAAGAGGTACCATGGATAACGTATATATTTTACATCATATTGTGGAAAAGGAAATAGCAGAGAAAGGGGGGAAAGTATATGCGTTATTCCTGGATCTAAAGGCGGCATTTGATAGTGTGGATAGAGAGAAACTGTGGAAGTGTATGAGAGAGAAAGGAATTAGCGAGCACCTGGTAAGAAGAATGGAAGACGTGTATGAGGAGACAGCAAGTAGGGTATGTGTTAACGGAAAAATGAGTGAAAGATTTTGGACAACAAAAGGAGTAAGACAGGGTTGTCCATTGAGTCCTACTTTATTTGCAATCTACATAGCAGATGTAGAAAAAAAATTGAGGTTGGCTCAAGCAGGAGGGGTAATAGTTGGTAGAGAAAAAGTGTGGTCGCTAGCATATGCAGACGACATGGTTATTCTAGCAAAAAAAGCGAAGGAAATGAAAGAGATGATGAAAAGCTTAGAAAAATATTTTAGAAAAAAATGTTTAGAAGTTAATGTAGAAAAAACAAAAATTATGGTGTTCAGAAAGGGGGGTGGGAGAAAAAAGGTGGAGGACTGGAAATGGAATGGGCAAGGTATTACGGAAGTAAAATCTTTTAAATATTTAGGATATGTTTTTTGTACGAGTAACACTGAGAGCGAGCACATTAAAGAAATGGCTCGAAAAGCAAATAAAGTAGTGGGACAAGTTTGGGGAATAAGTGAAAGAAAATTTGAATGTATGAGAATAAAAGGGCTTATGTTTGATAGTTTAGTTAGGAGTATGATATTGTATGGGTCAGAAATATGGGGATGGAAGGAACAAGAAAAATTAGAAGCAATACATGTAAAATATTGGAGATGGGTGCTAGGTTTAAATAGAGAAACTCCAGCATATATTGTGCTGGAGGAAGTCAAAAAAGATAAGTTAAGAGTAGAAGCAGGAAAAAGAGCAATGAAGTATGAAGAAAGAATGAGACAGAGACACGAATGCAAAATATTACAAGAATGCATGAAAGAGAAAATGAGAGCAAGAAATGAAAAGCTAGGGGAGATTAGGGAAAATTATTACAATAGAAATGGGTATGCGAGCCAAGAAATTGAAAGAATGAGAGAATCTGGGAGAGAGACATGGTACGAAATTATGGAAAGAGATAGAGATATACAAAGGCAAGAAAGGAGAATGCGAGTGAAAGAGTCTAGGTACAACGCAAACTATGAACATATTATAGAAAATAAATTGCCAATGTACTTAGTGAGCGAAAGATATAGTAAAGATGACAAAAAGATGATTGCAAGATTCAGATGTGGTAATGAAGAGCAAGTGACAAGATTTTGGATGGAAGAGGATTTGAAAATGTGCAGAATGTGCGGAGAGACTAAGGAAACTATAGAACATATGTTGAAAGAGTGTAACGAAATGAGAGAAGAACAGATGGAAAAAAATGAGATATTGAAAGGGGACGGAAGAGGGGTAGAATGGATGAGGGCAGTTAAAAAACGAAGAAAAGAAATAGACGAACAGAGAAGAAAATATTCTTAATTGTGTTAATTTTATAAGGATTAAGTTTTATTATTTTGGGAAGTTGTAAATGTATTTGTAAATGTAATTTTCAAGGCCGAAAGGCAAGAAATAAACGTATTATTAAGTAGATAGTGTTTGTTATATAGTTTGACATGTGTATTGTACCATGGCAAAACAGTTTACTGATAAAAAAATATGCACATTCATTTAATTTACGTTTCTTGAGAATTAGATTTGAATTGGAATACTGAACCAAACAGAGTTTAAAATCCAATTCAATGAATAGCTTTTAAAATGCAGCTCAAGAACTTTAAGTATCAAAATTTAAGGTTTTAAGATTTGATGCATAAAATTCTGTATGTTTGGTCACATAAAAATCTGCACAAAACACGACCACGTTATTTTTAAAATTAATTTAGTGTTAATGTTTGGATTAGTATAATACATTACTATTTGTGTTTCTTTTGCATTCAAGTTTAGAAGTTGTTTTATTTTATGAGCTTTATACAAATAAATTTACTATAGATATATAAACAAATTTTTACTTGATAGTGCTCCGGCACATATTGAATTAACAGTTTGAGAATGGTTTAATGCAATTATAATGTAATGTAAAAATAAACAAAAAACAGATATCTTGTTGAAATCCGAATCTATGTATAAAAGAGATTGCCAAGACTGCAACACTACCTACATAGGGCAAACAGGCAAAGCTTTAAAACATAGAATTAAAAAACATAATACAAAAAACAACAACACACATACACAACACAGCCTCAACAACCACAACAACCTAAAACTTATTTATCAATATAAAAAAGGCCTAAAAATGAGCATTGTAGAAGCATATAAAATACATAATTTAAAAAACAATAACAAATTTAACTGACGCAACAAACAACTAAATACAGGGTGGGCATGAAAGCCCGAGGTTAACTATGTAGCAACCAAGTATACACTTTTTGTAAATATTAAAAAAATATATCCCTAGACTGCCCTTGACTATCACCATAGGCGTAACATAAATTTTGTTTTTGTGATAATTAATGTAATTATAAACAATTAAAATATATACAAAGTACATAATAAACAATGATGAATTATTTAAAAACTTTATTTAAAAAGAAAACAATTTCAATGGTTATAAAAATAATATTTGAATAATTAAATAAAATGTTTCTATTTTTTAATTGGTAACTTAACAAATTTATATTTTTATAGGGTTAACCATTATTGAAAAAAGATTACTTAGTATTTTTTATTATGCTTTTTACGGCTATTTTACATCGCCACAGTAAGTCTACGACTTGTTTAAAGTGGTTTGATGGGACCAACAGCTTAATACGTGACTTCCGAACCACGCTGGTGGATAAAGAGCAAGTTATCATTTCAGTCATATTTCGGGGATTATGAATTGAATTATTAAATTATATGCATATTGGTGTTTACACAAAAAAATTATTTGTGGCAACGTTAACAATTAAAATAAATACATAATACACAGCAATAAATATTTTAAAACTTTATTTAAATAAACAACAATCTCAATGACAAACTTAAATAAAACGTTTTAATTAACAAAACTACCATTATGAAAAGTAGCAAATATTTATTTTTTTGTTAATTGTTAATAAAAATATTAATACTCAGTGTTTAAGATAATAATATTAATAATAGGTAATTGTGGAAAATTGTGAATTGAACGATTGAATTATATGTACACTTTATTATACACAAAAACAGAATGTTTTTATAGTAACAATTTATTATTGCAGTAGAATAATCAATAAATATGGCACAAAATGTATCTTTTGAATGAATCAGTTTAATAAAGGTTTATTTATTTTTTACCTTAAAATTGCAACTCAAATACCAATTGAGTGTACAGTTGTTTCGTGTAACTAATAGGGATTGACAACAACCAAAAAGCATCATCGGTAAAAAAGTAATATTCAATATTTTATCATTATTCATATTGTAAAAAACCTCTTCAATTACAATTAACAGCCTGTCAGGTGGTTTCTTCTTACAGGTTCATAACTTGTAATTCACAAACTATTTATAAGAAATTCTAGAGACTGAAGAGAGTACGACCAGATGCCATTCTCATTGATAGTTCCACTGCGACTATAAAAGCACTTTGTTCTTGTATAAAAATTATTATACATATGACTTAAACATCTAATTCATAGTGGTTTGACAACAGATCTTCTGATTTATGTTAGTCACAAATGGAATTCTACTTTAGACAAACAAGGAGAAAATCTTGCAGTAGCTTTAGACATTTTTCTATTTTAATTTTAATAAAGTATAGCACCCAAATCTTGTTAACAAGCTCCATTGTATAAGTTTTAATAAAAAAAAATGAAAAAGCATAGTTCAGCGCGATTGCTGTTCTTCCACTTATTCTTCTTTGTTTTCTTAAACCAAATCTTGTCTTTTTTTATTTTATTTTATACAACTCTCTATTAACTTGTAGTTTTTTACTTTTGTTCAACTTTTGCATATAAATAAAACTTGTATTTGTGGGTACAAAGATATTGAATATTGTTCTCAAGTATGGGGAGAAAACTACACTTTTCTAAACTCTATTCAAAAACGAGCTATTCGGATCATTGCCGATCCAAAATTGACTAATGACTTAGATACTGTACAACACTGGTGTAATGTTGCAGATCTTCGCATTTTTTATAGATGTTTTAATAAACATTTTCCATCAACCAAAATTTAAATATATTGCCATCTAACCAAATATTTACTCGTAGTACAAAACTTGCTAAAAATTCTAACAAATATTCATTGACAGTTTAGAGATAGGATAATTATTATAAATACACTTGGTTGTGTAGGACCAGTGGTCTGATCTTCAAAATTGCCAAGTCTTAACCTATTATTTTTTTTATGTTTGAAAACCTCTAAAACATAAAATATATAAAACGAAACTATTTTATTAACTCTAGTGATGATAATAAAATAAATAATACTATAAGTTCTGTTAGTTGGACTTTTAGAATTAAAACTTTGTCACGCAACATCTTTAAGAACCATTTAAGAATACATTTTTGTAAAAACTTTTTTACTCTATTTTATGAGTTGTATAGACTGTTTTAGTTTTCCAAAATTAATCTAAACCACTCATGAGTATTTAACTACAATAATCTCGTAACAGAGTGGCCCATGTAATATGTGAAATGTAAGCGCGAATGAAAAAAGCTAAATCGAAGAAAGCCATGAATGCAAGAGAAAATACATAACTTTTCTGTATATTAAGTAGCCTATTATATCGTCCAATCTATTTTTGGCTTGTTACATTTGCATGCATTAATTAGATACAAAAATTATACATTTTACAAACAGATATTTACCTTATGAACTCCAGTAACGATAATGTATATACAGTATTCTTTTTACATATAAAATCATGATTTGAATCTATTGGTATGCAGTGTTCTGAACTTCCTGTAAAATTGCAATTTCTCCAAATTTCAGTAGAGTGTCCAGGAGCATGTTGATCTGGACTAATTTCATAATTGTGTAAAAATATGTGAATTGTAGAAACTATACGAGCACTGACCAATAATGTATGTACATTTTTAATCATTAGTAAAGTATATCCCAATCCTACAATCAAAAAGAATTAAGTATTTATTTTTTCAATTTTTTTATTATGTTACAGAAATGTACAAAAATCTCGTAGTAATTAAAAATAACCATGCAAATCACTATGTCACGTTACCTATTACGTAATAGAAATACGGTGTTTTTACGGTAATTTTTAGCGTTGATTGATAAATTAACTAAGATACGCAACCTGAGATTGTGAAATTTATATACTTTTAACGTAAATTCTGATTACAATTGCAATGATATAATAGTGAATGGTGCAGATATGTATATGTAACTTATTTATAATAATGGCAAAATAAATGCAATTAGGGTTTTATTAATAATTTGATTAATATTTTGAGGTGTATACGCCAAATGCATGTCATAAACATAATATTATTCCAAGCGTATATTAGTAAATTGATCAACGATTTTACTAATAATTAATGACAAATTATTAATACCGTGAGACGCGTTTTTATTATCACTAGTGTGGTTTTAATATTTGTTAATTAATTTTGTTTAATTTGAGGAAGTTAACAATCATGTTATAATCAACTGGGTTTCAATAGCTCATATTTGTGCTTTCTTATTTTTTATTTTTTTATTTTCTTTTAAATGACATATTTATAGGTATATATAGGAAACTTGCAAATGTAAATATTAGATTGTTAATGTCGTTGTGGCAATTAGTTTGGTAGACGTAACTCATTAAAACATTACATATAAAGAGTAAGTCATAATTAGATGTAAATAATTTTACTGAACATATTTTAACATCGATGTTAGCTAACATTGCTGTAAAAATCACTTTTGAACCAATCAGGTATCGAGTTTTTTAAAGATTACCTACTAGCAACGTTCAAAATATTAATTAACATCGCTGTAAAAAATGTCCAGAATACCGCTATAAAGTTTCTTGTCAAAACAAAGCAATTAACCTAATATACAGTAATTTCATAGAATATGTAAAATGTAAACGCGACTGAAGGATGCTAAAATGAGCGCAACAGAGCAAACATAGTTTTTGTGTATTATAGCGGCCAATCTGTTCTTGGGTAACTACAGCACGCTAAGGAAAAAAATATATTTTGAGTCAAGTAGAAAAACAGCGACTATCATAAACAGCCAATAATTGTTTAAAAATTTCTGTTGTAGTTTATTAAAGAACAATTTTCTTTCAAAATGGATGATTTTACTCCAAGAGATATTGTTATATTTGTTATAGTTGTTTATTTTTTAATCATTGTATTGCTACTTTTGTTGCGAATTAATACATTAGTCACAAATAAAAAAAAATCTTTATCAAACTGTATTATTTTAAGAGAGTTTTTAGTACTTTGTTTTGACAACAAAAAATGTTGCTTCAATTATTGACATATAATTATAACTCACTCTGTATATGTAATGTTTAAGAAATCATCTTATTATTTGCACATAAATATAAATAAAACGAAGCAGAAAGACTGCCTTTTTTTTTCATATTTAACCAGTCATTGTCACAAAGTATTATATATATATATATATATATGTATATATACATATATATATATATATATATATATGTGTAAGAAGTGTATTTGTCCAACAATTTTAATATATAATCATATGTGTTGTCGTCCTACATTTGTATGTAGGAGCAATACACTTTATATCTTAACACACAAAAACCAGCCTGCGGGCTTATAGATACGTATATGCTGTGAGGGTCGAGCAAATAACATGGAATAAGAGAGTTATTTAAATCTTATCAAGATGTTTGTTTAGGACGTGGAATTTATATTTTTGAACTGATAATATGTATTATATGTATATTGTGTGTTACCTTATCCTAACGGACATTACAATAATTATGCCAATTTTAGAATAAAAATATATTGAAAAGAGAATAGTAAGCATGTGAGAAGAATAAAACTAGTGAGAACGTAAGAGTAGTAAAAACAGTAAGAATGTAAAAGTAATAAAAATGTGAGAGTAGGGAAAATGTATGAATAGTGAGAATGTAAGTGTAGTGAAAGTAGTAAAAATATAAAAGTTGTGAAAGTAATGAGAATTTGAGAGTAGGAAGAATGTGAAAGTAATTTGAATGTAAAAGTAGTGAAAATGTGAGAATAATAAGAATGTGAAAGTAGTAAAAGTAGTAAGAATGTAAGAGTATTGAGAGTTGTAAAATTGTAAGAGGAATGAGAACGTAAAAATAGGGAAACTATGAGAGTAGTGAAAGCAGTAAAAATGTGAGAATAATGAAATTAATAACAAAGTGAGAGTAGTGTTAATGTGAGTGAAGAAAGAATGTAAGAATAGCAAGAATGTATAAATAGTAAAAATGTGAGAGTGCTGATAATATGAGAGTGTTGATAATGTGAGAATAGTGAGAAAAGTAAAAATGTAAAAATATAGAAAGTAGTAAAAATGTGCGAATAGTAAAAATGTTAGAATAAAGAAAATGATTGAGTAGTGGAAATGTAAGAATATTAAATAATAGTTAAAATGTAACAGTATACAGAATGTGGAAATAGTAAAAATGAGAAAATGTGCAAAAAGTAAGAATGTGAGAGTAGTGAGTATGTAAAAGTAGTGTTAATGTGAGAACATAAGAATGTGAAAGTATTGACAATGTAAAAGTAGTAAAACTAATTAGAATATGAGACTTAAGAGATTGTAAGAGTAATGAAAATGTTAGAGTAAGAATATAAAAGTGAGAATGTAAGAGTGAAAATGTGAGAGTGAAAATGTAAGTGTGAGAATGTAAAAGTGAGAATGTAAGAGTAAGAATAAAAGAGTGAGAATGTGAGAGTGAAAATGTAAGAGTGATAATATGAAAATGAGAATGTAAAAGTGAGAATGTGAGAGTGAGAATGTGAGAGTGATAATGTGAGAGTAAGAATGTGAGAGTAGAAATGAGAATGTTAAATAAAAATAAGAGATTAAAAATGTAAAAGTGAGAGTGATAATATAAAAATAAAAATGTGAGGGTGAGAATATAAAATTAAAAATGCGAGAGTAAAAATGTAGACTCTGAGAGAGTAAGAATGAAGTAAAAAAAGGAAAAGTAAGATTCTGAAAATGATAATATGAGATTGAGTTTGTGAGAGTAAAAGTGAAATATTTTGGTGACCCATGGTAATTGATTAACTGTACATTTGGTAGTCAGAAAGTTTTTTATAGTATGATTTTATTTGTTGAAAAGTATATTTTACAACAAAATAGCAATATTTGCTAATTAAATTATTAATCACAAGATCTTATAAACTAAATATTACTAGATTTGGTATTGTAAGATAGAATAGAATAGAATAGAATAGAATAGAATTTATTAATCCTCTTAGATCATTTTCATGATATGGGATAAGTCATACAATAAACTAATATAATTTAAAATACAAAAACAAGCTACATTATTTACATAGATACATTTGACTAAGAATAATGCATATAATATAAAAACATAAAATTTTACAAGTTACATAAAATACCAACAATAGTTGTTCAAACGTATACTACACATTAAAATTATGATTAAAATATTCCTCAACAGAATAGAAACAACATTCCGTTAGTTTTTGTTTTAAATTTGCTATAAAACAACTATAATTTAACTTCTTAATTTGCGCTGGTAAGTGATTATATAGTGTAGCACCAGATGTATTTTGAAGCAAATGCAGTTTTATTCAATCTAGTTTTGTTGCATTGGTATCTTAATATAGTATTTAATAGACAACTTAGAAAGATTTTACTATAACCGGCATTTTACTTGCCAATTCATTGTTTTTATTTTGTTTTTCTATAAAAAATCGCACTATTGTCTTATAACTAAAACTCAAGAGTTTAAACTTAATGCTCTAAAAATATTCTGTATAATTTTTAGTTTAATCACTAACTGCTATTTTAATTTGTAAAAACTTAAATTTAATAAGTAAATTGCATTTAATGCAAAGATCAATAAATTAGTATCTTAAAATTTAAATAAGTGTGTCCTGCTAATAAATTAAATAATTAAAACTGGCATTAATTTATAACCGGCAAAATAATAGTTTCAAACTGTCAAATTTAATAAGTTGATAAATAATTAATAAATAACAAATATAATAAATGAATTGCTGTTATAACAATGACTAACAGATGAAAAAAATTAAAATAATGTTTGTTTTTAATTATTATCAGCTCTAAATTAGAATTAATTAAGCAACTCCATTCAATGCAGGAATAATTGTGAATTCACCCACGTGATTAACTATTAATTTGTATGCATCATAGTTGTCGGTATTAAGAAATTAGTAATAGGCGGGATAAATTTTAACCGTCGCATCACAAACAAATTCAGTAATAACCGAAAAATAAATCGATGGTACCGAATTAAAAAGAACAAAACCACTTGATAAATAATTAAAGAATTACAAATTTGATTATTGTATTGCAGTTATGATAATAACTATCACCAAACTAAAAAAAATTGTAACAAAAAAAGACTAATGAATTTAAACTTTTTGAGATATCCTTATTGCAACAATTAGATTTAAAATAAATCAATTATTCATTGTTTTAGAACAATCTAAAGTTTGACTTTGATTTTTGTAGTTTTAAAAAACTGGTATTCATTATTCGTGTCAATAATTTTGATATTTCAGCGAGTCATTTATTTTTGTAGAGTATAAAAAGTCTTAATTATGTAGGGGTATTCAGATAACAAAAACTAAATGAGAAAGATATTTGCTTATTATAGTTTCAAACTATAACTCAAAATAAGCTAAACATTGCTATACATGACCCTTTACTTGTTGATAATTATTATTAAAACTGCAAGTTTCTACCGGCAAGCTGCTAAAATTGTAAAATGTTTTGTTAAATAAATAATTAAAATTATAATCAATTATAACTGATATGTTTATAACAATGCAATTAGTTGCAGATTGTTGTTAAATTTATTATCAAAATTTTATCAGTTATTTAATGGCTAAGAAACAACTAAATAAAAAATATAAATGTTGCAAACGTTAATTATAAAACCTTATGTTAACTGCATTAAAAGAAGAAAATTGATAAAATTATGTATCTCACACTTTTACAAGATTAACCAAACTTACAAAATATCAATTTTTAGTTAAGTTAAAATATCAGATTAAAAATATATTATATGCCATATATACTTATTAAATATTCAGATTAAATAAATTATTAAAACTAAAAATAATAACTATCGCAACGAACCAACGCCCATTACAATAACAAGCTGCGGAAGAGCGCGGAGTGCAAGTTCACCTGGTGCAATATTAAAACATGCCCACCGACAGACAAAGATTATTAAATACTACTAATACTACTATGACAATGTTATCTTAGTAATAATACTATTAATAATGATTACTTTACAATAATTAGTTTGTAATACATAGTTAATAATTAGCTATATTAAAATATTCATAAATAATAAATAATCAAATGTATGCATTACATAATAAATAATAGAGATGTTATAAAGAAATTTTTACTTCTAAAACATTGAATTATAAAATTGTATAAAAAATAACGATAAAATTTCTACAACAGCATACTTTTATAGAAATAACATGAACGAGCATTTGAAATTTATTGTACAAACAAAACGCAACGGGACATTAAAACTTTGCCGCGGGGCAGACGTTAGTCCTACACGGATACAAATGCCGCTTCCGTCGGATCTCTCAAAAATGTAGCACAAAACCACTTTAAACGCAAAAAGTTACTCCTACGTAGGAGTAGCGCACCGTGTAGGATTACAACGCTTTATACACTCGAAATGTAGGACGAATACACTTACAACAAACCTATATATATATATATATGAAAAAAATGAGATTGCCAAAATTTTTAACCTTAGAATATAGCCAGTTTAAAATTACACACATTTGAAGGTCAGAAATTTCACAATAAAACGTCTTTTTTAGCTTATTTTGTATCTCAATTTTTGGGCTTTTGGAAAAAGATAAAAAGCTCCTAGATAGCTCAAATTATTTCTTATTACATGTGCTTTAAAACCCATATTTTTATGTTTAATATTGTGGCAGTCATTTTGATATATTAAGCTTCAAACATTATTCCAAAAAAAAACGTAAATTTAGCAGAATCGCAAAACTTTGCTTTCTTTGAACCGTTCTAACTTTGTCAAATCTTAACAACATTTGATCCACAAGGTCTAAATTTTTTTGTGTTTAATCTCTTTTTAAAGTGATCACACAAGACTTATAGAATCAATACGTATACACCACTATTTTGATGCAGGAAGTTGCACATATTTTCGCGATTTTCAAAACTTGCAATTTTAGTCAAAATTTCAGTAAATACTCTTTAGAGCACAAAAAAAGGTTATCTATATGAGAAATGGTATATCGGGCATTATCAAAAAAAAATTAATATTCAAAAATTGGCAAAATTGGCAAACCGCACATTGTTGTATCTCAATTTTTCGGCCTTTAGAAAAAATAAGAAGATCCACGATGGCTCAAAATATTCCTTATTACATGTACTTTAAAACCCATATTTGTTTATTTAATGTTGGGGCAGTCATTTTGATATATCAAGTTTCAAACATTATTTCAAAAAAACCTGTAAATTTAAAAAAACTGCAAAATTATGCTTTGATTAAACCGTTCTAACTTTGTTAAATGTTAAACAAATTTGATCCACAAGGTCTAGATTTTTTCGTGTTTAATCTTTCTTTAAAATTACACATTGTAATTTTTAAATAACAAAAAAAATGCTGTCACCTTATGTCAATTTCAGTCAAAATTTCAGGAAATACTCTTTAGACCACAAGAAAAAAGATTATTTATATGAAAAATGGTATATTAGGCATTATCAGGAATTTTTTTTATATTCTAAAATCGTCAAAATCGGCATTGTTCTTCAGAAAATTTAAATCACTTTTTGTCTATCTTGCTTTGTTTTTGAGCTAGTCAACAAATACAAAATATTTAAAAAACTTTTTCTTTAGCAAAAAAACACAAACAAAACAACATTACTTTAACAAGTGTGCATTGATGCAAACTTTTGATATTTGTTAAAACACTTTTCTTTGGTTTGGTTAGTAAAATTTGATAAAAATGATGTTCAACAACGTAGATTACGCAGATATCATTTTTGTTTACATATTCTGTAATGGTAATGCTCTAACAATTTAAATTTCTTGACAAAAAGCAACTTTTTTGACGTGTTTTTTAGTGAAAATGTTCACCCATATTATTATCAAAACACCTACAACCAGGCGACGAAGCACAACGAGTTGCATTTCTCAATGGCTTCTTGATAATATCTGATAGACCATTTTTTATTTAAATAACCCTTTTTCTTGTAGTCTAAAGAGTATTTACTGAAATTTTGACTAAAATCGACATAAAGTGACAGCGTTTTTTTGAGACCTGAAACTTACAAGTTTTGAAGATCGCGAAAACGTGTGTAACTTCTTGCATCAAAATAATCGTGTATACGTATTGTGCGATCACTTTAAAAAAAGATTAAACACAAGAAAATCTAGATTTTGTGAATCAAATTTTGTTAAGATTTGACAAAGTTAGAACGGTTTAAAGAAAGCAAAATTTTGCGATTTTGCTAATTTTACGGTTTTTTTTGGAATAATGTTTGAAGTTTAATATATCAAAATGACTGCCAAGATATTAATCCTAAAAATATGGGTTTTAAAGTACATGTAATAAGGAATAATTTGAGCCATCGTGGATCTTTTATCTTTTTCAAAATGCCCAAAATTTGAGTTACAAAATAAGCTAAAAAACGGTTTTATTGTCAAATTTCTTCAAACGTGTGTCATTTTGAACAAGCAATATTCTAAGATCCAAAATTTTAGGAATCAAATTTTCAGGGATCAAAATATAGATGAAAAAAATGAGATTTCCAAAATTTTGGGCCTTAGAATATTGCCTGATCAAAATGACACACATTTGAAGGTCAGATATTTTACAATAAAACGTCATTTTTAGCTTAATTTGTATCTCAATTTTTGGGCTTCTGGAAAATGATAAAAAGGTCTACGATAGCTCAAATTATTCCTTTTTACATGTACTTTAAAACCCATATTATTATGTTTAATATCGTGGCAGTCATTTTGATATATTAAGCTTTAAACATTATTCTAAAAAAACCCGTAAATTTAGCAAAATCGCAAAACTTTGCTTTCTTTAAACCGTTCAAACTTTGTCAAATTTTAACAAAATTTGATTTGCAAGGTCTAGATTTCCTCGTGTTTAATCTCTTTTTGAAGTGATCACACAATACTTATACAATCAATACGTATACACCATTATTTTGATGCAGGAAGTTGCACATGTTTTCGCGATCTTCAAAACTTGTAATTTTCAGGTCCCGAAAAATCGATGTCACCCTATGTCGATTTTAGTCAAAATTTCAGTAAATACTCTTTAGAACACAAGAAAAAAGGTTATTCATATGAGAAATGGTATATCGGACAATATCAAGAAATTTTTAATATTCAAAAATTGTCAAAATTGGCAAACCGCACATTTTTGTATCTCAATTTTTGAGCCTCTGGAAAAAGATAAGAAGGTCTACGTTGGCTTAAAATATTCCTTATTGCATGTACTTTAAAACCCATATTCGTATATTTAATGTTGGGGCAGTCATTTTGATATATCAAGCTTTAACTATAAATTAAAAAAAAAACGTAAATTTTGAAAAATTGCTAAATTATGCTTTGTTTAAACCGTTCTAACTTTGTCAAATCTTGAAGAAAATTGATCCACGAGATCTAGATTTCTTTGTATTTAATCTTTCTTTAAAGTAATTACACTAGACTTATAGAATCAATTTATATTCACCACTATTTTGATGCAGGAAGTTGCACATGTTATTGCTATTTTCAAAACTTGTAATTTTCAGGTCCCGAAAAAACGCTGTCACCCTATGTCGATTTTAGTCAAAATTTCAGTAAATACTCTTCAGACTACAAGAAAAAAGGTTATTTATATGAAAAATGCTATATTGGAAATTATCAAGAAGCCATTGAGAAAATGCAAGTCGTTGTGCTACGTCGCCTGGTTGTAGGTGTTTTACTTTTGATAATAATATGGGTGAACATATTCACTAAAAAACGCGTAAAAAAAGTTGTTTTCTGTCAGGAAATCTCAATTGCTAGGGCATTACCATTACAGAATCCGTAAACAAAAATGATATTTGCGTATTCTCTATGTTGAACAGCATTTTTATCAAATTTCACTAACCGAACCAAAAAAACTGTTTTAACAAGTATCAAAAGCTTGCATCAATGCACACTTGTTAAAGTAATGTTGTTTTGTTTGTGTTTTTTGCTAAATAAAAAGTTTTTTAAATATTTTGTATTTGTTGACTATCTCAAAAACAATGCAAGATAGACAAAAAGTGATTTAGATTTTCTGAATTTTGACGATTTTTGAATATAAAAAACTCTTGATAATGCCCAATATACCATTTTTCATATAAATAACCTTTTATTTGTGGTCTTAAGAGTATTTACTGATATGTTGACTGAAATCGACATAAGGTGACAGCGGTTTTTCGATACCTAAAAATTACAAGTTTTGAAGATTGCAATAACATGTGCAACTTCCTGCATCAAATTAGTGGTGAATATGAATAGATTTTATAAGTCTTATGTAATCATTTTAAAGATAGATTGAACACAAAGAAATATAGAGCTAGTGGATCAAATTTCTTTAAAATTTAACAAAGTTAGAACGGTTTAAACAAAGCATAATTTTGCAGTTTTGAATAATGTTTGAAGCTTGATGTATCAAAATTACTGCCCTAACATTAAATAAACAAATATGGGTTTTAAAGTACATGTAATAAGGAATATTTTGAGCCATCGTGGACCTTCTTATCTTTTTCTAAAGGCCCAAAAACTGAGATACAAAAATGTGCGGTTTGCCAATTTTGCCAATTTTTGAATATTAAAAAATTCTTGATAATGCCCGATATACCATTTCTCATATAGATACCCTTTTTTCTTTTGCTCCAAAGAGTATTTACTGAAATTTTGACTAAAATCGACATAGAGTGACAGCGCTTTTTTGGGACCTGAAAATTACAAGTTTTGAAGATCGCGAAAATATGTGCAACTTTCTGCATCAAAATAGTGGTGTATACGTATTGATTCTATAAGTCTTGTGTGATCACTTTAAAAAGAGATTAAACACGAAGACATCTAGACCTTGTGGATTAAATTTTGTAAAGATTTGACAAAGTTAGAACGGTTTAAAGATAGCAAAGTTTTGCGATTCTGCTAAATTTACGGGTTTTTTTGGAATAACGTTTGAAGCTTAATATATCAAAATGACTGCCACGATATTAAACATAAAAATATGGGTTTTGAAGTACATGTAATAAGAAATAATTTGAGACATCGTGGACCTTTTTATCTTTTTTCAGAAGCCCAAAAATTGAGATACAAAATAAGCTAAAAAAGACGTTTTATTGTAAAATTTCTGACCTTCAAATGTGTGTCATTTTGAACAGGCATTATTCTAATGTCCAAAATTTTGGGAATCTCATTTTTTTCATCTATATTTTGATCCCTGAAAATTTGAGCAAAATCAAAGAGGTCGACTTTTTCAAATTGGTCGAAAAGAAATGGAATTACCCATATATATATATTAGATTGGTTCTTAAAAAAAAATTGAGGATTTTTTTTAAGTGCACTCTCAAAAAGTGATCTTAATGCAAAAAAAGCAACCCATGCCAAATTTCAGCCGTTAAGAATCAAAAAAACACGTGTCGCACTGCTTTTGAAGTTTTAAAAGTGAACTCATTATCTCACTTAAAAAAACATTATTAGAACTTTACAAATTTGAGAAAATGAAAAAAATACATCAGTTTAAAAGTTTTCTAAATAAAAAAATATATATATATAAACTTAAGCCTCAAATTCTAATCATTTTTGTTTACGAGTCTAATTTTATGTTCAAAATTTAAAATGTAATAAAAATATAATAATAAAAAAAAAATTAAACAGAGTATATTGATGTAAAGTTTCATGTGAATCCTAATTAGCAAATATTCAATTGCTTTTTTAGAGACCCAGCGTGTGCATCTGACTCAAATTTGAAAATTCATAAGTAGTGCAACACGTGCTTTTTTGAATCTTAGTTTTTTTGGTTTTGGTTCTTACATTATTTTTTTGGGTTTTTTTTTTAAACCATGCCAAATTTTAACCCTTAAAATTCAAAAGAACACGTGTTGCATTACTTATGAATTTTCAGAAACAATGTACTTAAAAAGTATCTTAGTTTCCAGATTTGAGTTAGGTGCATACCATGGGTCTTCAAGGAAGCAATTGAGTACTTGCTAATTAGATTCTACCTGAAATTTTACATCAATATGCTCAGTTTAATTTTTTTTTAAATTAACATATTATTTTTTATATTTTAAATTTTGAATAAATAATTAGGCTAAACAAAAATTATTAAAATTTGAAGATTAGTGCCCGTACTCATAAACATTTTTATAACGATTCATTATCAAACGGATCATTATAATTTAATGAACATTAAAAATGTTATATTCATAAATAAATTGTCATCAATTGAATTATTTAGTAACTTTTTAGTTACTTTTGTTTTTTATAAGTTATTAACATGTTAACCTATACTATCTAATCTCAAATACTGTGAGTTAATACAGGGATGCGTTCCGATTTAGAGAAGAAACGCGCCCGGGCGTTATTTTTTTACCCCAACGCGTTCATAAATGCAAGACGTTTTTCCGAGAATGTACGTCCAAGCCGTTCATAAATATAGGAGAAAGACGCCCGGGTAAAAATAGTTTACCCGTGTCTTGGAGATGGGTAAAGTTCTACGCGGCGGAAAATTTAAAATATTTTTTTCTTAGAGTGTGGTATAAAGTAATATTATTATGTAAATCTATAAAAATTATGTTTTCTATATTAATTAAAATAGTAAAATAAAAAATAAATTTAATTTAATAGTTATTTTAAATTTAATTTTATAAAGTCGAAATATATGTTTGATTAGGAGGTTAGGTTGTGTCAGTTGACAGGTAGAAACTCATAATTTTCACAAAGGCGTTCTTTTTTTTTAAGGAGAAAGAACGTACTTCTGACGTCTTAGGTCAAGACATTTGCCCAAACTACACTCTCTAAATTGTAGATATAAAGTTTACTTTTAAAACTTCAAAGGCTCGTGTTCTTTTTATTCTTAAAGGCTGAAATTAAGCATGGGTTACTTTTTTGCATAAAGATTACTTTCTGAGGGTGCACACAAAAAAAAAACGTAAAAAAATAATTAAAGAACCAATATAATTATTTGTCTGTATATAAAATATAAAAATAAATATATTTACTACTACTATAAATAAAAATGTATATTATACTTACCATCAAATAGAGGTACGCAAGTCCATATTCGTAATATGTTCATTTTTGTATATGATCCCAAAAACAAAAATATTATATTCATAGGTATAGTAATAAAGTAAGTTAAACCCATGTATAAAAGAAATACCATACCTGAAAGTATAAAATATAATCAATTTAATAAAATATTATATCGATAAGTAATTAATTTTATGTTTCAAGATATTGAATTGTATTGTATTGTATTGTATTGTATTATACAGTCAACGTCCAAAATATTTATTTTGTAATCAACGTCGTGCGTAATAGGCTTATTACGAAAGAAACATTGTATGCTTAAAAAAACTAGTGAAATAAACCTTTAGTTTAAACGTTGTATCACAAGCCTTCAGCATACGTACAAAAGAAAAATTAACAATTTATAGAAATTTTATGCAAGTTGTACATTTTGTTTTCAACAAAAAAAATATTTTGCTTTTAATAAATAGCTTATAAATTAGTCGATTTACAAACCACATGTAGTAGAGTTGCAACTATGAATTTGTTTAGGCAAATAATGAATATTGATAAAAAACCATATTTAGCCAAGTTGCAAACTTTAATTTGGTTGTGTTGCAAACAAAATTTACTTTATATTTAGCTAAGTTGTAAACCATAAATAATTTTTAGTAAATCATTGTTTTAGTGCTACAAATTAAATTTTATAACAATTATCAAACTAATTAGTTAGTTGAGTAGCAAACCACATTTAGCAGAATTGGAAACTAAATAATTGCTAATAATTTATTTTTATTGCAAATTGAATTTAGCAAACACGCAAATCAAAAAAATCAAAAATTTATTGTTTAATAAGAAAAGCAAGTTACAAACCATATTTAGCTGAGTTGCAAAAGAAAATTACAAAATAAACGTAAACTTACGCAAAAATTTAATACAAAACCCATAATGATTTTAAATAATTAAATTAAGCTGCAAACCATATTCAGCTAAATCGCAGACCAGAGATTTACAAAATTGGTCATGGAAAATTTTATGAAAAGAATGTGGTACTGCAACCGTAACCGTGGCGGCCATTTGACTGATATCGTTTTCAAATGTTAATGGCATACCTTCCTCTTTACAATGAAATAAACATTTATTGATTTATCTTAAAAAATACCCGTTTTTTTTAATATCAAAATGAAACTTCTTATTGGAAAATCCTATATATGTGACAGCGCATAGAGAAAGGGACCTAAGGGTAAAAAAATCAGTTTTCACTTTTTTTTTTTTGATGTGGACAACATCTGAGCATCGAATGAGACCGATCCCATGCCCCATAAGTGTTCCCTCCCAGAGATATGCGCGTTTTATGAAATTGAAGTCGACGATTATAAGCGCAAATAGAAAAGGACCTAACGGTAAAATTTATTTATTTTCATTTATTTATTTATTTTTTTCCTTATGAACAATTAAAAAAAATAAAAAAATCATTTTAATCGACGGTTCTTGCGAATTGGTTGCTTAGAACTTGACGGTACCGGTCCTTTATTTTTTTTCGATTTCTTTGTAACGTCTGCTGCCTCCACTTCTTGAGGATTGTCCACTTCCACCAAATCTTCCTCTTCGTTTCCATTTCCAGAGACCAAAAGAAGAGGAGGAACCGAATCTTTTTTTGAATCGTCAAAACATAAACCCCGGATCTCTTTATACAAGTACCATTGACGCTTCACCAATAACCCTGGTGACGGAATTATAATTGGTTTGTCATCGAAACTGGTATTGTTACTCAGATGTATGTTTTCATTTATGCTGGCTGAATTCGCAAACAGTTTACATTGCACTGGTGACTGAGCAATAAATACAAAGTGATGATACTTCGATATTCCAATTAAAGTTTTATATTTAGTGGAGAAGTAACTGTCCCATTTTTCTCCACTCAACAACAGGCTCACTTGAGTTTGGAAGTCGAATAAGTACAGGAACATTAAATCCATTACGAGATGATTTTCTAACACAATAAACTACATCCATGAAGCAGTCGACATTAGTTTGGGCATATTTTGATTTGAAAACTCCGAATAAACGATCAGGTGAAAACTTTGTATGTCCGCTTAACAAAAAGTTTAATTCAACTGACTCACATCTGGAAGTATCGACAAGGTGTTGTAAATATTGTATAATCGCATTGTTTTTATTTTGTGAAACACAGTTATCAGCAAATATCACTAATTTTTTAGTTGAATGCACTTCTCGTAGGTAGTAATCAAGCATTGATATTACTGAATTCGGACCTTTTCCAATGGAATCGCTTTCGTCAATACAGAAGATGTGTTGAACATTTTGAAGTTCGTTTGTAATTTCGAAAATTGCTGTTTTGCGACCTGATTTAAAGTATGCAGTTCCTATTTGCTGTGGACCCGACGGAAAGCTAACATTTTGAGCATAATCCATAGATATTACTAGATAATCCTCCTCTGAAATACCCGGATACATGGCATTTGGATCAGGCTTGACTAATGTTCTCAAGTCGTTATAGTAAACTCGCTGAGTGCTGGCAGATTGCAAATGATCAGAATACACCTTCAATGCTGCTTCATTTTCAACTTCAGTAACGTTTACTGTATTAACAGCATCTTTTGCAAGATTTCGACACAATTCGCACAAATCGTATGCATGCATAGTGACGATGTACGGACAATATTTCTTCCACAGCGTTTGGAAAGTGAACCTACAGTCGAGCAACTACTTTTTCTTCGCGTAAACCAAGATCAGATTTATCAAGGAACATATTATCGGTATCATCTTCAGAGTTACTATCCGATATTCTGAGAAGTGATCGTCATCATCCTTGTCATCAGGGAAGCGATAAAGTAAATCTACTTCTTCAAATTCGTCCACCATTTCATCCTAAAACAGTCTGTAAGAATGTTATTAGTTTTAAATTATTTTCGCGAATAACATAATAAGGTTATGTGAAAAAAATTTCGTACCAACAGAGTGATATTCACGATTTAAAAGAATTATAAATGAGTATTTATTATAATTCACAATTAATAATTTCAGAAAATAAACCTGGATTCGAAAAAACGCGAGCAAAATTGATATCCAACTCATGGAAACAGCGCGCTAGGTAGAAAACAGTAAAAACCAACTACACAAAACAAGAGGTAGGGACGACCTACGCGCGTTTTCAAGGTTGACCAACACGTTCCTGACGTCATGAGATGTGTCGCTTTCAAATGAGACCAATACCAACATGCTCAGTGATGGTACACCAAAGATACACATATTTAAATCTTTAAAATTGCTCTCCTGAACAAAACCGGTTTTTACCCTTAGGTCCCTTTCTATTTTGCGCGTCACATATATATAATTATGGATGAAACATTAAAAGTCTGTAAAATACACAAATGATTATCAATTTAATTGTAGATGCGAGACATAACATTTTTAATATAACTTAACTATTTTTAAAACAGCGTAAATTTTTTGCATCAATTATTAAGGAAAACTAAAAATACTCTAAAAATTTCAATCTACAAATAAAATTGATAATTATTTGTGCATTTTACAGACTTTTAAAGTTTTATCCATAATTATAGATAGTGGGCATTACATTTTTATGTGTTTTTCAAGGTAGAAAACGTCCCACGGAGTGCATGAAGCGCTCAAATAGAAAACACCTATTGTGATCTTAAATTAAAATAATAAATATATTTTAGATTGGTAGCAAACATCTCTGACATTTTTTTTTTAATTTCTAACTTTAATTTATTCTGTAAAATGATACCAGCAAAATGACAAAATACACTGCATTATTACTACGTTTTTAATTATATTGTTGATTAAAAACATGTAATGCACAACATTTTTAAGCAACAAATCCTATTATCACAATTTTACCAACATTTATTTTAAGTTTAAATGTCCCACTTTTTTCTGCCTCAGAGAATGGTTGCGTTCAGAACAATTCATCAGTTGCCAGTGCTGGCTCATCGATCGATCACTGATTAGTGATTGATGAGTTACTTGGTCAGCAACCATTGTATGATGAGTAAAATGACAAGCGCTGCCAGCATACAGTAGTCAACAAGCGCGTTCAGTACGCATGATGAGTCGTTCTGAACGCGGCCAATGATACATCACCTACTTATACAAAATGCATTCTGACAAACTACATTGACAAAGTCGTCAGTCAGTTTTTTAATTCAAATACACAAATCTGATTTGAACTGAGCTTCAACTCCAATCTAAGCTTAATCGGAAAATAAAAGACTGGTCCTAAATCATGTTGGGAAATAATAATAAAGCTTCAACCCTTACATTAAATTTTAAATGGTAAAAGTTTTGAAATTATTTTGTACATAACATCTTTTAAACTTATACTAAGTAACAATATTAGTCATAAAACCCCACGTTGACAATGGTTATGTTTGGTTTAATGTTTAATACCGAATTTTAATCCTTATTGTAATGTGTTATTTATAAAATTATTATTGCTAATAAAAAAATATTATTTCATACGTTTCTATACGCAAAATATTTATTTGTATACGTTAATTTTCAGTCAAAAAAAAGCATAGTACAAATTGTAATAACTATACAGTTTTATTAATTGTTATCTATAATAAGATAGTGTTTATTTTAATAATACAAATAAAAAAAAAAAAACTGCAAAATAAAATACTTACCAGGAGAATAATTGTATATGTGTAGCAAATAATTATCAATCGCACCCATGTGCGTATGCACCATACCACCTATAGCGTAAAACTGCATTTCTGTGATTGATGTAACTTCTGCATACTGAAATAAAAAAAAATGTATGATAATAAAAAAGCCAAATATATTAAATAGTAAAATACCTAAATAATTCTACAACCGTAAAAAAAATAAAAAAAAGGTTTCAAACAAAAGTTTTTTTTGGTTTAGAAGAAGCTATAATTTAAATTTTATTTAATATACAAGGTGCTCATTTTATTATAAAAATTTGATAATTTAGTTTTTTTTATATATACATTAGACTGGTTCTTACATTTGTTTGCGGAATTTCTTTGTGTGCACCCTCAGAAAGTGATCTTTATGTAAAGTAATCAAAAGAACACGTGTCGCACTGTATTTGAAGTTTTAAAAGTAAACCTCTTACCTTACTTAAAAAAACATTATTAAAATGCTACAAAATTGACGAAATAAAAAAAATACGTACAATACATTTAAATTAAAAAAAAAATTGAATTACAAAAAATATATAGACCTAAGCCTCAAATTCTAATAATTTTTGTTTACGAGTCTAATTTTATGTTTAAAATTTAAAATATAATAAAAATTAATTAATTAAAAAAAAATAGAGTATATTAATGTAAAGTTTTATTTTATTTTATTTATTTATTTAATTGCCTTTCTACCTTTCGGTGTAAGGCTGTATGGCGTATTACTAATTTATATAATATTTACGCCATTTCTTCCTATCCTTGGCTATCTCCTTCATTTCTTCCCAAGTATTCCCTTTTCTTGTAGCCTCTTCCTTTATTGCGCTGTTCCATTCTTTTCTGGGTCTTCCTTTTTTTAGGTTTCTATTACTTTTGTCTCATAAATTTTCTTAGTGTTTCATTCTTCATTAATTTTTCTGATATGTCCATACCAGCTCATTTGACTTTCCGTTATTTTTTCTTGTATTGGTTTTATTTTTAAATTCGTCCTGTAAGTCTCGTTCTTTACTTTATCTTTTTTTGTTTTGTTTTCGATCTTTGTAAGAAATCTCATTTCCATTGCATTAGTTCTTTTTATTTGTTTTCCTGTCATTGTCCATGTTTTGCTACTATATGTTAATGTTGGTCTGATTACTTTTTTTACAATTTCTGTTTTTGTGGTTTTTGATATTTCTTTATTGTTAAATATATATGTTTGATGTTTTTCCTATTTTGTCCTATATCTCTTTGTCAAGTTTTCAGTTACTTTGTATTATTGTTCCTAGGTACAAGGTGGGCGAGAATGACCGAGGATTTTCAAATATTCCTGGGAATTTTTTTAGTGATTTTAGTGTGTACCAGTTTGTTAACCTGTTGCCCTTGAACAAAATAATCCTAAAAGTCACTAGAATAAACGTCAATTTGCATAGACGTTTGTCACTTTTTGTATTTATTAAAAATAATAAAGGTTAATTTACTATAATAAAATGTGAATTGTGAAGTATCGAATGAATTTTAAATAGTGTGAAGTGTGTTATGCACAAACTGTGATTGAACAGAAGTGTTAATAAAATATTTGAATTATATAATAGTCATTGTTTAAGGTTAATGTTATTAAAAATATGTTATAATATAAGTCAATTTAATAATAAAGTATATATACTATAAATTGGATGTTTAAGTTATATGTACAATAATGTTTATACAAGAATAGAGTGATTTTATAGTCGCAGTGGAACTATCAATAAGTATAGCACCTGGTCATACTCTCTTCGGTCTCCAAAATTTCTTATAAAAAGGTTGTGAATTACAAATTAAAAATTATGCACCTGTTAGAAGAAACCACCTGTTCATTGTAATTGAAGAGATTGTTTACAATATAAATAATGATGAAATATTGAACAAGATATTTTTACCGATGAAGCTTTGTGGTTGTTTTCAATCCCTATTAGTTACACGAAACAACTTTACACTCAATTGGTATTTGGGTTGCAATTTTAAGGTAAAGAATAAATAAACCTATATTTTAGTATAAAACTTTATTAAATTGATTCAGGTACGATTGAAGAGAGTACTACTTGTGATAATAAATCTTTACTATAGAAACATTCCGTTTTTATGTATACTGTAGTGTACATATAATTTAATAGTTCATTTCACAATTTTCTACAACTACCTATTATTATTATTATTATGTTAAATACTGAGTATTAATATTTTTTATTAATAATTAACCAAATAAAAATAAACATTTGCTACTTTTCATAATGGTAATTTTGTTAATTAAAACATAGAAACATTTTATTATTTATTTGAAATCATTGAAATTGTCCATCAAGATGGTTGCGACGGTTACTATGTGGTACTCCATATTTAATAAATAAATAAAACAACTACTATGGTTTTACCACTAATTTAGTGGTAAAAACATAGTAGTTGTTTTATTTACTTTTTGAAATTGTTGTTTTTTTTTTTAATAAAGTTTTAAAATAGTTCATCGTTGTGCATTATGTATTTATTTTAATTGTTAGCGTTGTCACAAACAAAATTTTTGTTCTTGCGTAACACCATTATACATACAATTTAATTCATAATCTAGTACAATTACTTGATGTTATTATTTTTATTATGTTTATAATGAGTATTAATTTTTCAATAATGATTAACCCTATAAAAATATACATTTGTTATTTATCATAATGGTTAAGTTGCCAATTAAAAAATAGAAACGTTTTATTTTAAGTGTTTCATTCATCATTGTTTATTATGTACTTTGTATATATTTTAATTGTTTATAATAACATTAATTACAAGAACAAAATTTGTGTTACGACTATGGTAATGGTCAAGAGCAGTCTAGGGATATGTTTTTTTAATATTTGCAATAAGTGTATATTTGGTTGCCTACATCGCAATCCTCGGTCATTCTCGCCCACCCTGTATCTGTATTGTTCAACCTGTTCTATTATCCTTCCTTTTATTCTGATGTTCTGGTTCAGTTTTTCTTTCGCAATTATCATTGTTTTTGTTTTTTTATAGTTTATTTTTATGTTTATTTTCTTTAGTTGTTCCTCTAATATTTTTATGTTATATTAAAGCTCCTCTTCTGTCTCTGCTACCACTGCCATATTGTCTGCAAATAGTAGTTCTGCTATTTCTATTACTTCCATCTTCCAATACTCTATTTTTAACATTTTCATCTTTTTTTTGCTTGTTTTATAGCCTTGTCTAAAACAATTGAAAACAACATTGCGCTTAGCACGCATCCTTGCTTTACCCTTTTCTTTGTTTGGAATTCTTTCGATTCCTCGTTGTTCATTCTTACTACGTTTCTATTTTCTGTGTACATGTTTTTAATTATGTTTATTATTTCATTCTCAATTCCTCTCTCTTTAAGTTCATTCCATATATCCTCTCTTTTGATCCTATCAAATGCTTTTTTGAGATCAACCAAGCATACGTACATTATTCTATTATTTTTTTATCATTTTCTCATTATAAATATTAAGTCTTGTGTGCTTCTTCCTCTTCTAACTCCACATTGGCTGTCTTCTATTGTCGTTTCTAATTTGTCTCTCATCTTTTTTTCTAAATCTCTTGTTAATATCTTGCTTGGTATGCTTGTTAGTGTGATTCCTTTGTATTTTTCCGTTTATCTTATTTTTTATGTATGGGTAAGATTATTTCTTTATTCCATTCCCTTGGCGTTTTCCCATTTCTGATCATGTCATTTATTAGTTCCGTTATTTGTGCAACTCTCTTTTTTTCCATGTATTTCATCATTTCCGGCGTTATTTCATCTGTTATTCTATGCTTCTATTATTTCGACTTTTTTAATTTCTTTTATTTTTTCTATTCTTCTGTCCTGTATTACCTTTCATCCTTTCTTATTTTGTTTTCTTCTACTTCTTGTTTTGTTAGTTTTTGGAAATATTCCCTCCATCTTTCCATTATCTTGTCTTCTTCTGTTATTATTTTACCATTTATATCTTTTATGTCAATATGATGAACATAAAAGATATAAATGTTCTTTCTTTTGTTTTAACGTTCCGTAGAATATTTTTTGGTTCCGGTTGAAGTTCTCATTCATTTCTTTTCCAAATTTTGTCCATGATTTTATCTTTGTTTCTTTTATTATTCTCTTAGTTTTATTTCTCTTTTCTTTGTATTTTTCATAATCTTCCATTTTTTTGTTTCTAGATATATTTTCCATTTTTTGTTTTTTTGTTTTTTATCTCTTTCTTGATTTCCTCTGTCCACCAATTGGTTTTTTTTATATCTTGGTTTACTATTTTTGTTGTTCCACAGCTCTCTTTTGCAGCTTTAAGAATGATTTGTTTAAAAGTTTCCCATTTTCCTTCTATGTCCGTTCTTTATTCTTTCTCTCTAAATTTGTTATGTAGTATTTCTTGGTATGCCGCTTGTATTTGTTCTTCTTTTGATTTGTATGTTTTTATCTTTATCTTAACTTTTTTTCTTCTTAAAGTTTTATATTGAACCTAATTAGCAAATACTCAATTGCTTTTTTGGGGACCCAGGGTATGCATCTAACTGGAAGTTATGATACTTATTAGTTACATCCAAATGCTTTAAAAACTGGGATAGTGACACCTCTTTATAAAAAAGGAGTTAGAAAATAATTACCGCAGCATCACAATAACACCAGTAATCTCTACAATATTTGAAAAAATTATTTGTAATTGCATAAAAACTTTTTTAGAAAAAAATAATATTTTACACAACGCTCAGCGTGGATATTGCACCAAAAGATTTGTTGAAACGGCAACGTGTAAATATGTACAGTTTGTACATCGTCATCTGGATCAAAATGAATACTTTTTATTGTTTCATTGTTGATCAATTGAAACACATAGAATTTTGTGGCAATTTTTTATCGTTATCAAAGTCATATTTAACAGACAGCAAAAATCAGGTTAAGATTGATGGACATGTTTCTAATGCTGAAAAAAATTAGTACGGTGTTCCACAGAGCTGTGCATGCGGTTCTCTAATTTTTATTTTATTTGTAAATGACTTACCAAAAATATTTTAAAATATACCTAATTTTAAAATTATTATGTATGCCGATGACATATCTATGACTTGCTTTAAAGAAACATATTAGCGAATTAATGGGCTTATTCTGAACATATTTTAACATCGATGTTAGCTAACATCGCTGTAGAAATTGGTTTTTAACCAATCAAGTATCAAGTTTTTTAAATATTACCTAGCAACGTACAAAATGTTAATTAACATCGCTGTAAAAAATTTTCAGAATACGGCTATAAATCTAATAACTGAAATAATATTAAACAGAATAACAAAACACAAAATATCAAGATTGTTGCGACGGTTACTATGTGGTACTCCATATTTAGTAAGTAAATAAAACAACTACTATGTTTTTACCACTAATTTAATGATTTTTTTTTTAATTTAATTATTTAACGTCGGTCTATTTCTAATGCCAGAAATCACCGACGCCAGAGGTTAAGACTACTACAGCTAGGAATTTTGCCGCAAATTCAGGAATTCCAATCTAAATTATTGGGTTCTTTATCGTGCACGCAACATCAAGGCAGTACACGGGACCTACTAAATTTTCTCTTCTTATCTGAAAGAAAGCGTACTCATCACAACACATTTTTTCTTAACCAGAAAAACTGACTCTCCAGATAGGAGGCTTGAGGCTCAAACCTAAGACCCCTGATATAGCAGTCGAGTACGCTAACCACTACACCACCCGGGCGGTTTAACAATTTATTGATGTAAAATTATATATAAGGAATATATATTTTTTTCAAAATACATTTCTCAACTTAAGTTTCAACGTTAAACAGTCATTATCACTTGATAATGACTGTAAAACGTTGAAACTTAAGTCGTGAAATGTACGTTTTACAGTCATTATCAAGTGATAATTATTAAACACAAAATAAGTTAATATTAAACAACACAAAAACTCAATTAATGTAATTAATATTTTCTTCTTTTATTTTGTAGAAATTTTTTATATTTAACATTTTTATTCATAAATAATAAAATATTCTACTATATAATTATTTTTTAATGGCAAAGGCAAACATGTTTCACAAAATGATTTGCATGCCATATTTATGATTAATAAATTATTTAAAATTTGTTTTTTTCCGCTACCCAGATTTCCTGTTTTAAATTTAAATTTGTTTTTTCCCGCTAACCAAGATTTCCGTTTTTTTGTTGACATTTTAATTTAATTTTTAATTTTAAGGTTAGAAATATGTCATATCTTGAACATTAAATATTTACACTTGAAGTTAGTGTTTATATAATAAATTTATTTTAATAACATGTCTAATATTGGAGAGTTGTATAAGTCTAATTGTTCGTTAATTACTTTATAATTTGGATTTTTTAAATGTTTTTTAATTTCTAATGCCCGTATTACACTGTCAATAATTATATCTTGAATTATATATATAAAAATATTTAAATCTTAAAAAGTCTGTAAAATGTACAAAATATCATTAATCTTATTTGTAGATTGAAATTTTAAAAATATTTTTAGGTTTTCTTTATAATTAACACATAAAATGTGAGAAATAGCATTTATAATATAACCTAACTATTTTTTTAAAACTGTTAATTCGTACATTTTTTGCGTCAATTATAAAGAAAAACTAAAAATATTTTTAAAAATTCAATCTGCAATAAAATTGATGAATATTTCTGCATTTTACAGATTTTTTAATATTTAAATATTTTTATATATATAATTCTATAAAGAATTATAGATAGTGTCATACGGGCATAAGTCTTCCATAAATATTAAATTTTTATCTGAAATATGTAATATTTTTAAAAGTAAAAGCTTGTGTTGAAATTTTGTGGTTGTTTAAAATTAAATGTTTTGCAAAATTAGATTTCAATATTAGATATAAAGACCATATTAGAGCATTTAGAAATAAAGATATAGAAAAATCTAATTAGTGTAATTTTGGATTTAATCATATAAACCGCACAGTAAATTAATAATATAATATTTTATGACCTTTTTAATCTATTTTATAGACTATTAAACTGCTCTGTAAATAAAATCAACTTAAACCCGTATGACACTGTCCGTAATTGTCTTGAATTATATATATACAGGGTGAGTCGGGAGGAACGGACCAAACTTCAGGAGTGTATTGTATACATGAAAATATTATAAAAAAACTTAAATGTTGTTATCCGATTTTCATTTGTTTTTAAGTTTTAGCGTAATTAAAATAAATAAAATGTCTACATTAACGTTTTGGTAATCATAGCCTTTTTATAATAAATGTTTAAAAACACCGTCATTTACCTCTAAACATTTTCTGTTTTGTCTACAAAAGGCGCCTATTGCTCTCCTGATTGAGTGATGTCTTTGTATAAGATCGGCTGCAACATTTTTAATGCGTTCTATTAGTGCATCCCGAGTGTCTGCTTTTACTTTGTACACTTCATCTTTAATCCCGCCCCCATAAACAATAATTAAGTGCTGAGAAGTCTGGTGACATCTAATTAGACCACCGCAACCAATTCGACGCCCTGGAAAGCTTTTGTGGCATACTAGAAAATCATTTTTAGTTACGCTATAACTTAAAAACAAATGAAAATCGGATAACAACATTTAAGTTTTTTTATATTATTTTCACGTGTACAATACACTCTTAAAGTTTGGTCCGTTCCTCCCGACTCACCTTGTATAATTATAGATTAGACCATTCACGTTTGTAAAACACAAATTATCAAGGTCACAATTATATCTTGAAAAGTTAGAACATGTTTTATTTTCCCATCTATAATCGACTTTATTTATGAAATGCTTTTTGACGTCTCTCACCTTACTTGCACATTGCATGCCAAAAAAACAAATCTTTTTGATTTGGTGCAATCGACTTGCGTACCAGCAAGAAGCATGCCATTTGACAGAATACACGTGCTGGTAGCTGGTATGAAATTGTGCTGGGCTTAAGATGACGCAAATTATGTATATTATATGTAATGCCAATATGTTACTGACAAAAATCACATCTTGAGTTACATATATACATATGGCCATTTTTTTCTTGCCCTAACTACTGAAAATGCCTTTTTTGCATGAATCCTGATTATGTAAATTTTATCAGATTTTTTTTATTTTTAATGAGCTATTTCCAAGTAATAAGCAATAAAAATTTGAAAAAAAAATTTTTTTGCGCATTTTTACATTTTTTGATCGTTTGTAACTCAAGAATGCATTTTTAGAAAAAAAACTGTGAGGAGCTGTTTGTGTTCAAAGAATAATTTTATTTGAAAACTTACTAGAACTTTAAAGAACAGTTTTTCTTAAAAAAATACTTATTTTTTTGCTATTTTTAAGTAGTTCTGTGGATACATTGTAAGATATCTCGGAGCGTAGTCACTGAAATTTTTAGGGTATCTTTTGCACATATAAAAGCACGTTTTTATTCCGTACACTTGACTCATACTTGGCCATATATAACTATAGTTAAAACTATAAATAATGCCAATGCCAATTAATGCCACAGTGAGGATACATGTACTGCTAAGACAAATAGCAGAAAAAAGAGGACACATATGCCTTTTATTTGTCAATCTCTTTATAGTTACATAAGCATATTTTAAAAGTGTCACAAGTTTTCACAACTGGCAACAGAATGCGTTTGTAAAATAATTTGACGTAACAAAAAAAAAAGAAAACGTATTTGGGTAAAAGATTGAATCAACAGAAAAAACAATTATGGAAGAAACAATTGTTTGTTTAAACAAATAGGGTAAGAAGATATAACTGGTTATAGAAACTATTTAAGAATGCTTCCAGTTTTTTTTTACTGTCTACTAGCATGCTAGTACTTTTTATGTGTGTTTATACATGCTTTATGGCATGCTTTTGTCATCCAAAAAATTAAATCTTTTTGATTTGGTGCCATCGAGAAGCATGCTTTTTGATAGAATACACGTAAGCTGGCATGTACAAAAAGCTGGTATGAAATTGTGCAAGTAGCTGACATGTGTATTTCCGGCTTATAAGTTTGTAAAATGCACAAATAATTATTAATTTTATTGTAGATTAAAATTTTAAGTACATTTTTAATTTTTCTTTACAATTAAAAATGTGAGAAGTAGCATTTATAATATAACCCAACTATTTTGTTGGAACTGTTAATGCGTAATTTTTTTGCGTGGTTTATAAAGAAAAACTTAGAGTAGAATATACGGAATTTACTCTACATGCACAAACTCGAGATAGCACGGAGACGGAGTAAACAAAGTAACAACCATATTTGAATTTTATTTCATTTATTTAAAGGTAAAAGGTCTTATTTTATTATATTATATGTCGCAAAAATGTAAAAACCCAATTAGTTTATAAATGCATGTTAATTATATTATTAATTTTTAATGTAATAAAACACCGTTACACAACAAAAATTTTAAATTTTCATTAAATTCAGTTTTATTATGGTTTTATAAAGTGACTAGAGTTTTTTGACAAAAAAGGTAAGCTTTGGCAACCTTACTGATGACGACATACCTTACTCAAGTATGCTTTGGTAACATAAAAATATGTTAGATCTGGACCTCCGTATGTAAATTGTTGATTTATTTTTACATTTGCGTTAAAATAATTTAATTTAATACAATGCAACATTGCACATGTATTTATATAGACAAAAACTAGTTATAAGATTCTTTTCTGTAAGATCATAAAATAGATTTAAAAAATGATATGTTGGATAAAAGTGTCATTTGTAATTGTGAACAAAGCAGTCGTTACATTTTGTTTTCAAGCAAACATGGCTTTACTAATCATCCATTTACCCTATACTTTTTTAAAACGTTTTGAAACTGTTTTTGGGCTGTAATATTTTCAGTGTTGAGAGTGAAATACTGTTTTGTCATATTTTACTATACTCAAAAGTATTGCAAGATGTGTCTTAAATAGTATTTTACATATTAGCGGTGACTCAATCAACCAGTCTTGTTCTAAAATTTTGTTTACTAAATTGCAAGTTTAGAGTTTGGATAAGTACCCCTTCAACGAGGCCCACTAGTAAGATTATCATATTCCGTACGTAGAAACGCAGCATCAATAAGTTTTAAGCTAATGTTGGCCTTGCTTAGTGCCACTAAAATACCCCTAATAAAATTTATATCAACAAAGACACTAAACAGAAAAATAATCATTTGCAACCAAAATACTCCTGGTAATATTAAAAAAAAAAACATTTTTCTGCGGAATAAATATTCAGTCCAACGCCACTGGCATACAAAGAATCTATGTAATCAAAAATCCAATTACACCACATGAATGGTTTAAGTTTTATATGCTTAACGTATCTTGCAACAAACTAGCATATAAGTGTAAATCAAAAATTTACAGAATTTGGCATATTTGTTTAATTATTATTAGTGATTATAAAAAAACAGTCTTGGTCTTATGGTTTTTGAATCATACACATCGGTTTAAAATTATTCATCCATACGTTTATGTCTAACATTCTGTATATTGTATTGTTAATTATAATAAATATACAGCAATATAAATAAATGTTCCTGTATATTTATTATAATTAACAATACAATAATATACTTATTCTATATTTTCAATTCAATTCAATTTATTGTATGCAGGAAATATATGGTAAAATACAAAAATATTTATTAAAATAAAATTGTATTTACTGGTTTAATATTTGTAAACTAATTATTCGTATTTATTTTTAATAAAATATCAATTTAAAATTAAACTCCTTTTATTTCTACGTCTCTGTATATTGTTATCAATTGTCATCAAGTATGTGGCCAAATGTGCCCGAACCGTGTCTTTCGTTAGCGATGCATTGAAATTATTGGAAAGAACGGTCCGGGAGGAGTTTGTCATAAAAGTAAATATCAATCTATGACCAAGAACCCAAACTGCCGGCTGTCGTTTGCATAAGAAATAGCCTAAAAATACAATTATTTTATAATAAAAATGATCGAAAACTTGTTTTCAGGTTTATTTAAAAAATACAAGTTATATTTTTGTAAAAATGGTTTTAAATGAAAACTGACATCGGGTCTTATATTAGTTTAGTTATCATAAATCAACCAAGAAATGTATTTACGGCGTTATTTAGTCAAAAATTAGTACAATAGTTTATAATAATTAATATAAAAATCTGTAGTAAACTTAAAAAATTGAAAACTTAATTAAAACTTGCGCAAATGTTCAACCTTTCAAAATATGCATAGCACGATATGATCGGTTGTGTAGTTTGCTTGTGAGTGTGAAAAAGGTTACTATGTATCTTTTCCATTTACGGCGCATCAAAATACCCGAACTTTAAAGAAAATAAGTTCTTAACTGTACCTATAATATATGTATTTAAGACTTTATGTTCTATTAAAGAAAATGTAAATAAGTTTTTGACAGTAGGAGAAAATCATTCATACAGTACCAGACACGGATAGCAACTAATTGTTAATTAAACATAACTCATCAAAGTTTAAAAACTGTCACGTGTACATAGCGCTTAAGTTGTTTAATAAATTACCGGAGCAAATAAAAAAGCTAAATTTTAAACCATAAAAGATTATTTTTGTTGCACCAGTAGGTTAGTTGCATGTTAACTATGGAGATTTTAAATAAAAGTCTGTCTGTGTTTTTGCAGTTATGATAGTAGTGTCGTCTGCAAAATTGATTATGTGACCTTTATTTAAATAATTTCTGGAGATAATTAATTAAAAAAAAACTAAAGTGGTGTAGAACCTTGCACAACACCTTTGTAATGTTGTATGTATTAGAGGTAGTCCGATCTATTCGAACATAGAATTAACGGTCTGATAAAAATTACACAATTCAATCAAGTACATTACCACAGATTCTTATGGCATACAGTTTGCTACAAATTCTACAGCCACAGTATTAAGAGCTTTTGAAAAATCATAAAAAAGACCTGCCAAACACAGTCCTGCATCCACACCTTTACTGACTATTTTAATAACTTTAACTGTTGCAGTTTCTGTAGACATGTTTGTTCAAAATTCATGCTGGTTATTACTTAGTACTTTGTACTTTTTTAAATAGTTTCAGATGCGTTCTGCTATAATTTTTTCAAATACTTTAAAAAAAGTGTTTAAAATTGCAACCGGAAGATAGTAATCCACGTTTAACGCGTCTCTCTTTTTAAATATTGGCACAATTTTGGCAATTTTTTGAGAACTCGGAACTAGTACTTATGGTTAAATTTATTAGTTGGCTCAGTAGCTCTATTATCTCTGATGACACTGATTTTAGCACTTTTGCCGATATTTTGTCTTTTCTGGAAATTGACTTAATTTTTAATCCGCATATTATTTTATATATTTCTTGCAAAGTAACTGGTTCTATAAACATTGTTTGTGTTGAATTAGTAGGTGTAGTGCAAACTTTTGATAAATTTTTGCTAAAGTGTTGATTCATTTTTGCATCTGTAACAGTAGAAAAATGTAGTCCAAATAAGTTGGCAACTGTTTTTGAATCGATTGTAACTTGTTCATTGCTTTTAATATGAGTTTTTTTGTTTATTTTAAATTCACGGAGTTCTTTGTTAACTAAACTCCAAACCACCTTTCTTCTATTTTTAGCAGTAATGAATTTTGCATTGTTTTTTGCAATCTGCAACTATAATTGTGTTTTTTATTAATTTTTTGTGCAATTTTTTTTTTCAGTTTTGTATTTTGTTTTTAATTTATCTGAATTGTTTTGCAATTTAATATAGTAGATGTTCTTTCAATTTTTATTAGAGCGAATAATTTCTTTTAATATCCATCTTCTTGAGTTGGTTTTAGATTTTTTAACGATTCTAATAGAGCATGTCATATTAAAAAGATAACTAAATTCTTTTGCAAACAAGTTAAAGGAAGTTTTAACGTTGTCCAATATTAGTATGTCCCAGTTAAATTTTTGCAATTGAAATATAAACTCATTTAAATTTTTTGCTTTTAGTTGTCTTAGTTTTTGCATAGGTTTTGATTTGTTAGCAATTAATTTTTTACATTCAATATTGATTATTATTTGTTGAGATAAATGATTCAACAAGTTTAAGTTGTCGTTCCAACAACTAAAAATTCTTTTGAAAAATTTGTGACTACATAGTCAATTTGACTTTTAGATGTCCCTAATATTGAATTGTATTTTTGTTAGTCCATTTAGTTTATTTACTAATCTAAACGATTGAAATATATCTCTCAAAATTTTTGTTTTGAGTTTGGAATTTTTAAAATTGTTTATGTTTAGATCTCCGCATAATACTATTTCTTGGTTTGTCAAACTAATTTCTTCTATACTGTGAGTTAGTTTATCAAAAAAGTACAAATGTCACCGCTTAGTGGTCGATATATTGCTACTATTTCTATTTTGTTACCGTTTAAATCTATTGAACAAGATACACATTCTATTATCGATTCTGTGCAGTACTTGTTAATAATTTTCTGTTCTTTATAATTGTACGTGTTGTCTACAAAGATCATTACACCTCCGTGTTTATGTATAGTTCGGCTAAACGTTGCAATTTTGTGATACCCTTTCATATTTATATACTGAACATTAGATTCTTTGCTTCATGTATCTGTGAGACAAATGACATTGGGTTTATTATTATAAATTACCGCTTGTAGATCATCAATTTTGTTATATGCACTACGTATACTTTGGTGTAAAATATTATCTACAGTACTTGGGTTTATTAGTGTTTTCCTTATATGTACTTTTTTTATAGAAAATAAATCTTTTGTTAGCTGATTTAAATAATATATTTGCTCTGCGGAAATGCTTGTTTAAAATTAAATTTGTATCAACAAAAACATTGTTATCACTAGTATGTATTGCACTTTTGAATATCATGTTTTGATTGTTTATTAATTTATTTGTAGCTTCCTTCATATATAGACATCCTAAAAGAACCGTGGTAAAACTTTTTCTTTTTATACTTAATAAAGCATCACAGATTTTATTTCTTTCAATTTGTCACATCTACAAATATTGCAAATATTAGTACATAGTTATGTTTTTCTTAATTATGAGTCAAACTATCTAAGTTGCGTATTACGTCAATAAAAAAAGTGTTTAGTTTAAATATCACATTAACTTCATACATCTGTGAAGATAAATACTGGTTCAATAATTCTAAGCAATTTTGCCCATTCTTGTCAACCAATATAAGCACCTTTGATTTCTTATTTTTTATTGTAGTTTTTGTTTCCAAATTACTATACTTGTTTTGAGTGATGTAGTTTTTATTTGCTTTTTCTCCTCATATGTCAACTCTAAATGTGTGCTTTTATTGGTTATATTAAACACATTTATAGCTTCTGGTTATAGTTGATTATCTTTATTTAATTTGTTTATGTTTAATTTGTTAATACTTGATGTAAAAGTAAAGGTTAATACTTAATGTAAAAGTAGTGCAACAAGTGTTTTTTTTTTTAATTTAAGTCCTGAAATTTGGCATAGCTTTCTTTTTTTGCATAAACATCAGTTTCTGAAGGTGCACACCAAAGAGTTCTATAACTAGAGATTCTAAGCCAGCGTTCTGCCGCACAGTTTGGTATCTCCGTCTTTGTTGCACCATGACGTTTCTCTATCAACTACAACGTGTAGCCGCTCGATCATTAGTAGAGAGAGGGAGAGAGTATAGTGTTGTGCGACAAGAACAGAGATACCGAATTGTACGGCAAAATGCTGGTTTGGAATCTCTAGTTATAGAACTCTTAGGCGCACACACACAAATTGCACAACATTTTTTTAAGAACCAGTCAAATATACATATAAAGGGTGTTAAGTAAACATGCGGCAAAAACTCAAGGGGTTATTTTTTGGCCTATTTTAAGAATATTTTGTCCTATAATAATTTCTGAAAAACCTCTTTGCAAAGATACAGGGTGAACAAAATTATTCATTATCCGTGTGTTTATATATATCAATTTTATTGACGTATAAATAACGCATATTTTGTTTATAGCATGCCAAAAATAGTTTGGCCGGTATATTAAGCAACTTAATATACACAAAAGTTATGTTTTCTCTTCTGCACTTATGTTTTTGCCCGTTTTAGCATTCTTTATTCGCGTTTTCATTTCACATATTTTATAGGATTACTGTACTTAACATTTAATACAACCTAATGTAAACAAAAAATTACGTAAAATACAAAACACTACCATATGAATGACGTTGCGGTACATACAATAGTTACCATAGTAGCGCTAACAACTTTAAATGTAATTCCAATAATAATGTGGCAGACAAAGACACTATAGTTTGTTTGCGTTAAGAATGCAGTGATAAAAGTGATTTATAAAGTTAATAGCGCGGCATACACACAAAGATTTATCTGCGGGTTGGAACCGTACGGTTATATCTACAGTTTTTGAACCGCGCCGGTTTAGAACCGCCGTTGCACACTAATACAAAATTGGAACAGTCATATAAAGCTTTTAGATTAAAAAACTGCGTGTTAATGTCCAAAACCCACAGATTTATCTTTACCCTTGGCCCGGCACAAAAACTTTCAACATGTTGAAATTTCGTATGTCAGATAAATAAAAATGTGCAACGTCAATAAAAACAGGTTATTTGATTGGCTCTTATATATACCAATAATATAGCATTGGAAAAACTAACAAAGAAACGATCAAAATGGGTAAAGCGTTGGTTATCCAAATCTAAAAAGGAAAATTTAAACCACATGCAACTATTAAAAGAGTTAAAAGAAAACAATCCAAATCCTTATTATTATAAAAATTATCTTCGGATGAACAAAAACACTTTCCAACATTTAATTAGTTTAATAAAAAAAATTAATAAAACAAAGTACAAGTATGAGAAATATTTCTTTGATTTTATTTTCTATAAACATGGATTTTTTGATATAATTAAAAAAAATCTGTTAAAAATTTGCGCGACATTTTACTTGAAAAATAGGCGCAGTTTTATTTTAAGTTTTAACTGTGTGCTAGTGGGAAAAGTGCCGGAGTAAAACTATACAGTTATTTCGGCAGGTTCAGACCCGTCTTTTTTGTACACATCAACACACAGTTTTATCGGTGGGTTTGGAATGGTCGGTCCAAAACCCGCAGATAAATCTTTGTGTGTATGTCGCGCTATTGTCACACAACTGTAATTGCAACATTAGTATTATAATACAGCTAACTTTACTTTGTTTATTATATTATAACAAAATGGTTTTAAATTAATTAAAAATTTTAAAGCAGAAACAATATAGTTGAATACCCAACTAGCAAAATTAGTCGCGGAAACATAGCGGCAACTGTTGTAGGAACTTTAAAGTGCTTTGCCACTAGCTATGAGCACGTAATAGGAACGTTCCAATTACGTTCGTGCGACCTAAATGGGGAATATTGTCGGTGCAACGTAACGGCAACTTGCCTGGAAGTTGTACGGCTACGTTCCAGAGACGTAGTGGTTACGTAGCGGCGTCGTCGCGGCGTGGTAGAATTGTTGAACATGGAACCTGCCTTCTATTTTTTTAAACTTTTAATAGAGCTTACTTTGTTTTGCAACAGACTTTGTTATTCTTTTGTTTCATTCCTACATAATCCTTGTCTGGTTTATCAAAAAATTCAAAAACAAAATGAAATACTTAGTAAAAAATAATAATATCCGAAACAACTTGCACTCTAAATACCGATGGTCTCAATTACAAAATTAAAACAAATGCTACTTTACTGATAAACATAAAGGTGCCAAGTTGAAATTGAAATCGCGCTATTCAAAATTGTATGTTTATATTAAAATATTGTCTTTAAAATATTTAATGTCATGTGAAAATATAGCACGTAGATAAAAAATATAAATATTTATTTCGCTATTACACGCTTTTATTTGTTAAATTTTGTGCAGATATTATAACAAATTAATCATTTTCCAGTCATTATGACATATTTTGAAATAATATCGTCACAGGTGTTGTCCATAAAGATGGCAAATTTTTGAAAAAGTAACTTTAAGGTAGTTATTACTAAAAAAGCGACTTTAAAGTAATCGTCACTTAGCAATAGTGGACCGGAACTGTGAATGTGTAACTTTAAAGTAATAATTACTACAAAGTGCCAAATGAAACTGCATTGCCAGTTTAAAGTTCCCGGTGGGTCTTCACAGTACCATCTGGGACTCGAAACTCAAACTGGGTGGTTTCAACCTTACATGGCTTTCTCAACAAGTGTCAAGTGAATTAAATCCCGTTAGTCCATCACATAAACATTGGAAAACATAAATTTTGTGTTATACACTGCACTTAACAATAATGCTGCACTCAGCACAAATTTTTAGGTTAACTTTTAATTATATAATATTATGCACCGCTCCTCAATATATGCATATTGGGAACTGTGTTGTAAAATCTACTTCATGGTTGCTACTATCGTTTGCCACCGTTAAGTTCCGAAATTGTCCCACTGGTAACTACGACGTCCCAACTACCGGGGTAGGTAGCTTACCTAGAAGTAACATAACTATAAAGTAGCCATTTCTAGTTAAACCTATGTAGCAGCGACTATAAACTTTAGTGGCAGTTACGTAGCAGTTTCTGGTTTAAAGTTCTCATCTCAGTTGCGGCCATTTTGATGCTAGTTGGGTTGCTTGTTAATTAAATATTAATATGTATATAACTTAATTTATATTAATCAATTTTATCTTTTAATACTAAAATTTATTAAAAACAATTCTTAGAATTGCATCACTTTTAATCGTATTTAAGTTTTTGAGGTTATACTATACGTGAGCAACAAAAAAATTGTAATTTAAAGTTAAAATACATATAATTATTTACAAATGCGTTAACCTAGTTCCAATAACGCAAAAAATCGTTAAATATTACATAGTAAAAATTGTTAACTAGATTTATTCAATTACAAATTGTTTTGTTTTAATCTGGTAGATATTGGCTGCGTTCAAAACGACTCATCATGCGAACTGAACACGCTTGATGACTACCGATGAGTCATCGTTTGTCTTGCCCGCAAAACTAAAAAAAAATTTAACGGCATCGGGTGCATAAAGCGCTAAAATGGAAAACACTTATTCTGACTAATATATTTAATTTATTCATGTGTTGCACGCAAATATTTTTACATTATTGTAATAAAAATAATTTTTTTTTTAAATAAAACGATGTGCTTAAATAACATAACCTGTTGTGCCTATCAAAAGTAAGTAAACGTCAAAAATGACAATACGTTTTCAAACTTCATTGCAATAAAATATTGTAAATTACTTACTGCGAGAGATTCAATTTGAACTTGTAATTTATTAATATTATTTGCTACGCTTTCAAGCATAATGAAATAGTATTTCCAAAAACTTCAAATCTATAAAAAATGGTAGAAAGATGATAAATTAAATATGTTAAATATCAGCTGCGTTTGACACTGAACATATTTTGCTTAGCCAACTCTGTAATTAAAAACATAGTAAAAAGACTTGTTTTCTGTCATATGCTTTGCCACATCATTGTTTGTTTTACAAAAATCTTTAGTAATTTCTAATCAAGTAATACGTTTTTGTCTATCTAAACCTTACTTCTAGCACTGATTACGGCCATATAATGTTTTGTTGTTTTTTTTTAAGCTTTTCTCAAACGTTTAATATATTGCACAATCATTGATATTATATAGAGTTTTCCAATAACAGGTTTCATTTTGATATAACGGGTATTTCTTAAGAGAAATCAATAATTATTATATAATAGAATAATTATTATTTTATTGTAAAAAGGAAGGTATGCCATTAACATTTAAAAACAATATCAGTCAAATGGCCGCCAAGGTAACAGTTGCAGTACCACATTCTTTTCATGAAATTTTTCATGACCAATTTGCACATTTGCGGCTTTATGTTCTTGATAACTTTACAAATTCTATCTTTAAGGTCTTGAATCGATTGTTGAGCATTAGCATAAACCTTATCATTCACGTGGCCCCAAAGAAAAAAGTCTAAAAGTGTTAAATCACAAGATCTCGGTAACCCATTGTGATCACCTCTTCGAGAAATAACACGGTCAGGAAACTTTTCTTGCAAAATTGCGATTGTTTCGTTGCATGCGTGACACGTAGCGCCGTCTCGCTGAAAATAATTGATGTGTACGACACATCAATATCTTCCAATTTCAGCTATAAAAAAACATTAATCATAGCTCGGTAGCGCCATCCATTCACCGTAACAGTTGCACCAGCTTCATTTTCAAAAAAGTAGGGTTTAATCACACCGCCAGTCCAAAAACCGCACGAAACATTGACACGTTGACGATGCAAAAACTTTTCAACAATCATTCTTAGATTTTCTGAGCCCCAAATGCGACAATTCTGCTTATTAACGTAACCTCTAAGGTAAAAATGGGCCTCATCACTAAAGATGATTTTTCGATTATATTCCGGATCATTTTGATGCATTTGAAGGACCCAATCAGCAAAGATACGACGTTTATGGTGATTGACCGGCTTGAGTTTTTGTGTTAACTGAACTTTAAAAGCCTTAAGACTTAAGTCTTTATGCAAAATACGGTGTAATGTCGTTCGTGGAATGTCTAATTCCAAAGATCGACAAGAAATCGACAAACCTGAGTTTTCTTTAACACTATTGCTACATCAGCAATATTTTCAAGTGTACTTGGGCAATTTCGATTCTTCACATTACAAACTTGTCCCAACAGATCAAATTTTTATACCAGGTTTATTATTGCCGGCCAAAAAGGTGCTTTACGACGACCAAAAAGTGCTTTAGTTTTTCAAACTGTGACTGAAAAATTATCACCATTTTTGTAGTAAATTTTAATAATTTCAATGCGTTGTTGAAACGTGTATTGTATGTAGTTTTTACTTGTCAAATGTCAAGAGATAATAGCTTCAAAACTGACAGCTGCCCAAATAACCTGCCAATCAAAATAAAACTTCTTATTGGAAAACCCTTTACAATAATAACCGTATGTAGATCATATTAAAAGATTGCATCTAAAAGTTTTTTTTTTATTATTTCTTTATCCATCTGCGCTTTTTTCTGTTCTTTTTTAAGCTATAATGGCCACACAACTTACTTTATTCTATTTCACATGTTGACTGTAGTACCTAACAAAAAGTTTGCGTCATTTAGGGACACCTTAAGCTCTATAATTTAGGTTATTTGACATTTTTAAGTACTAGTAATAATTGTTGAGATATTGAATTTGAAACATATTTTATGTGGTATCTATTCCCAACACCTTTAATCCAAAAGCCGTTTTTAGTAATTATATTTTTATTTTGTTGATGTTGGTTTATTTTCATGAATATATTTTTCAAAATGTAAAAATTCTTCAATCACATTTTCTTGAATAGTAGATACATTCTCATCCTTTAATTTATTGTCATGAAGCAGGACGTCAACTTTCTTGACGTTATTGCATGTTTGTCATACAACACCGGTAGAGTAAAGTGTTAATAGAGTACTTTTTTTACCAGTTTGCTATAATTTATTTCATTTGGAGAAGGCTTTAGTAGAGCCGAAACTAGTAATGTAAGAATAAATTTGTGATAAAAAACATAATTGTTTTATTATTTCATCAACTATAAATATTTGTTCTTTTTTTTAATTAAAATTTACTTGTTGTTGTTGGTTTCAATTTTATACATTTTAAAATTATTTAAAAATATATAAAATCATTCAATCAATTTTTTTTACGTAACATATTATTAACATTGCAAATTAATATCAATATCTAAGTAAAATAAATTGAACAGGTTGTATATAAAATGGATATAAACGTTACATTTTAAAACTTTCATTCGTAGTACATTAATTTGTGCAGATACACGAGACAAACAGAGATGACAAAACTATTATTAAGTTCTTGCAGTATTTTGTCTTCGTTTTTAAAACTTGCTGTATTGAACGCTGAATCGACGGTGTCGGTCTGGTAGTCGTTTCTTTATAAACCTCAACACATATTTCTGAGCAGCTGCTACTGAGTTTCTATCACAAAAACCGTAAATGTAATAAATAAATATATATATATATATATATATATATATATATATATATATATATATATATATATATTAGACTGGTTCTTAAATTATTTTTTTTGGATTTTCTTTGTGTGCACCCTCAGAAAGTGATCTTTATAAAAAAAAAGTAAGCCATGCCAAATTTCAGCTCTTAAAATTCAAAAGAACACGTGTCGCACTACCTTTGAATTTTCAAAAATAATGTACTTATAAAGTATCTTAGCTTCCAGATTTGAGTCAGGTGCATACCCTGAGTCTTCAAAGAAGCAATTGAGTACTTGCTAATTAGATTCTACCTGAAATTTTACATCAATATACTCAGTTTAATTTTTTTTTTATTATCATATTTTTTTCATATTTTAAATTTTGAACATATGATTAGACTTGTAAACAAAAATTATTCAAATTTGAAGATTAGGTCTATAATTTTCTTTTTATTTAAAAAAACCTTTAAAATGACGTATTGTACGTATTTTTTTTTTTTTTTTTTTCATTTTGTCAAGTTTGTAGCATGGGTTACTTTTTTTGCATAAAGATTACTTTCTGAGGGTGCACGCAAAGAAAATGCAAAAAAAATAATTTAAGAACCAGTCTAATATATATATATTCTGCCGAAACGTCGAGTCCAAGTATATATATACTTGGACTCGACGTTTCGGCAGAATCTCATCTGCCATCATATGGAGTGATTTATATTTACTATTAAAATAATATATATTATATATCAATATGACATTGATATTTGAAACTAATTTTGTTGTCAAAGCTGACTTACAAGAAACTTTATTGAGTGTAAAGTTTCTTTGTTTGACTTCTGGTGTTGGTCGATTAATTGATCTTTTTGCAGTCAAAACTTGTAAAGAAACTGGTTGTGATTTGGGTGCTGTATTTAAATTAGTTGTTATTAGTAAAGAAAATGTTAGTGGTTTTTTTTTTAATTTAATTTAGTTGTTGCCAATGATATTTTCCAAGTAGATGGTAAACGCAAAGCATCATCTCTCTTATTGAGATTGTCTCGTCTTTTTTCAATTTCGATGGCTTCTCTTGTTATTCTAGTATAAAAATGATTAATTTTTGCTAAAATTTTAGTTCCTTCAAAGTTAATTTTGTGATGACATATTCCGTTAAAGATGAAGTAGATTCATTTTTTTAAACTGCTCAAATATGTTCTTCTTTACTTGTGCTAATTTTGCGGTTAGTTTGTCTAATATAAGATCTTGTACAATTTGCACATGGAATTTTGTACACGCTTTGACTTTCTAAAGGGATAATATCTTTTGGTCTTATATATATATGGGTAATTCCATTACTTTTCGACCAAACTTAAAAACTAAGTATCTCCAAACTGGCTCAAAATTAAATATGTGATAGTAGGTATCAAAAATACATATTTCCCAAATTTTCAACTTTTTAAGTCATGATCTTGATTTTTGGGAGTCTCTCAAAGTTCAGAAAAACGCCTAAAAATCACATTTTTTCGCTAATTTTCAACATTTTTTTTCTCAGCGTAGAAACAATGGAAAAAGCTCTGCAAGGTCTGATTTTTTTTGTAATTTCTTGTACTTTAACTTGTTTTTTTTTAATGTAGCCATTATTTATTTTCTTTAGCGTAGGCCGTTGTGAAAATAACCTAAAATTACAAAACCAACTCCACATTGAAAATGCCGTAACAAAGTCAAATTTTAATCAAATTAGGTCTAGTTTAGCTTAATTTGTTTGTTTTGAATTGTTCTTCAAATTTTTGCAAAGTTTTTTTTTATCGAACTAGTAAATCGTGAGATACCACTTTTCAAAGATTAGTAATTTGGTCAAAAATGCTCATTTTTGTATACATTGAAACCGTTGTAACTTTTTTCTACCTAAATTTTTTTTGCTAAAATTTTCAGTAAACTTTCCTTATATGTAGCTAAAACATCTCTTAAAGTTTGGTTCTTGGGAATAAAAATGGGCCTAAGCTACAGAACTTTCAAAATTTGTAAAAAACAACGTTTTATACGTTAATAATTTTTAGTTACGCTTTTATTTTTGCAAAAAAATTACATATTATTGCATTGGTTTGAACATATCTTAGATTAAAAATGTGTTTTTAATAGAAAATGTTTATTTTTATAAATATAGATATATTTTTATTTTTATTTTTATTGTACCTGTAAAACAAACACAAAATTTTTGCTAAAATCATATCATGGACGCCTTAATTCTAACTTTTTTGACAAAGCACGCCAAAAAATACACAGGGCGTTTTCTAACTGGAGGTTCTTTTTTTAATTTCAAACAGAAAATCTAAATATCTTTTTTGTCTATCTCGCTTTGTTTTCGAGATAATTTAAAAATACACATTATTGAGAAAACTTTTTATTAAAAAAAATTAAGTAAAAAAAGAACATTTTTAACAATGTTATCAACAAACAAAACAATATTACATATTTTAATAAGTTCTCAAAATGACTGCCATGAGCGTTGATGGAAGCTTGACAACACACTAAAAAAAAATGATAAATTGTTTCAAAACCTGTTATGTTTTGAATTTGCAATGCAGCATTTGCAATTCTCTATTGTAGCTGCTCTACGTTGATTATTGGCTTTTCATAAACCAATTGTTTCATGTGTCACCTAAACGTTCAATAGATTTAGATCAGAAGATCTTGCAGGTCAGTTCACTGGATCTCTTCTACTAATCCATCTATCCTTAAAATTATCGTTAAGCCACCAAACTACATATCGCCCAACATGGGGGGAGGTGCTCCATCGTACTGGTACCACACTCTGTTACGTTAGGCAAGAGGGACATTGTTATCCAACAAATTTTCCATCTGGTTTTCAAGAAATTATGCTTATAAAAAATGACATGTGTATTCTCCGTGGTTGAACAGCATTTTTTACAAATTTTACTAACCGAACTAAATAAAACAATTTTGACAAGTATCAAAAGTTTCAACAACGCACAATTGTTAAAGTAATGCTGTTTTGTTTGTTTTTTTTTTGCTAGAAAAACAAGCTTGCATCAACGCTCATGGTAGTCATTTTGAGAACTTTAATAATTCTTTACTAACGGAATATAAAAAAAACTATTTACATCTACAATATCCTGCACATAAATAATGATGAATAATACAAACAATGTGTAATATTTAAAACTAGACAATGAACATGAAAAATACAAAATAAACACATAAAATGTATACATATAAAAACAAAATATAAAATTATTTATTAACACATTTTAATTGGTTCTTAAATGTACATTTAAAAACGCAAAACAAATCGATGTTATTAGAAAAGCTATTTGCAATTCTACACATTCTGCCAATAGATGATTGAATCCATAGTTGGTAGAATGTATAGATTCTCTAAATAATTGAAACTGTCTAGTTTGGCAATTTTTGTTGGATATCTGAAACGGAAGAGTTACAAGTAGCTCTTGGCGGCAATCAATCTCAGACATCATTCGTCCACTTATTAAAATATGTAATATTGTTCTGTTTGTTACCATATTACAAATGTTTTCTTTTTTAATGTGTATTTTTCAATTATCTCGAAAACGAAGCGAGATAGACAAAAAAAAAGATATTTAGAATTTCTGTATGAAATTGAAAAAAAAGACTTAAAGTTTTATTTTTGCCTACAGTTAGGAAACACCCTGTGTATTTTTTGGCGTGCTTTCTCATAAAATTTAGAATTAAGGTGATTTTAGTAAAAATTATGTATTTGTCTTCCAAGTACAATAAAAATAAAAATAAAAATATATCTATATATATATAAAAATATATATTTTCTATTAAAAACACATTTTTAATCTATGATATATTTAAACAAATGCAATAAAATGTAGTTTTTTGCAAAAATAAAAGTGTAAGTAAAAATTATTACCAGGTTATTAACGTATAAAACGTTGTTTTTTACAAATTTTGAAAGTTCTGTAGCTTGGGCCCATTTTCATTCCCAAGAACTAAACTTTAAGAGATGTTTTAGCTATATATGAGAAAGGTTTACTGAAAATTTCAGCAAAAAAAATTTAGGTAGAAAAAAGTTACAACGGTTTCAATGTACACAAAAATGAGCATTTTTGACCAAATTACTAATCTTTGAAAAGTGGTATCTCACGATTTACTATTTCGATCGAAAAAAACTTTGCAAAATTTTGAAGAGCAATTCAAAACAAACAAATTAAGCTAAACTAGACCTACTTTGATTAAAATTTGACTTTGTTACAGCATTTTCAATGTGAGGCTGGTTTTGTAATTTTACGCTATTTTCACAACGGCCTACGCTAAAGGAGATAGTGAATAGGCTAAATTAAAAAAAAAAAAGTAAAAGTACAAGAAATTACAAAATTAATCAGATTTTGCAGAGATTTTTCCAATGTTTCTACGCTGAGAAAAAAAATGTTGAAAATTAGCAAAAAAATGTGATTTTTAGGCGTTTTTCTGAACTTTGAGAGACTCCCAAAAATCAAGATCATGACTTAAAAAGTTGAAAATTTGGGAAATATGTTTTTTTGGTTTCTACTATCACATATTTAATTTTGAGCCAGTTTGGAGATACTCAGTTTTTAAGTTTGGTCGAAAAGTATTGGAATTACCCATATATATATATATATATATATATATATATATATCTTTATGTTTGTATGAAAATGAGGCTTTGAATACTATTTCAGTTTAGTAAAGACAGCTTTATTTAAAAAGTAAGGATATCCTTACTTTATTGTATACAGTAGTACTATAAAGAAAGGATTATACGTATATACTGTCTAAAATAATGCTTTCTTTCTGCAAAAGCTATTACAAGCTTACTTTATGATACTACAGTTTATGAACGTATACAAATTGTCGCCACATCTCCGTGGCCAAAAGTAAGAACTTAGGCGTATATGGTAATTTTTACTTACAATATAAGAGGGCGTAATACTAAATATTGTTAACAGAGTTGCATATATTCAATCTGTCTGATCAATGAGAGGCTTATTATAACGGAACATGCGTAGAGAGTTGCATACATTTTAATAAAATTTTCTCTCAACAAGCTATCGTTTCAAATAAATATATCTCTCTTTAAAGCGGTCGGTAAATTTGTGGACCGTGACCTTTCTTGACCCGGGTACACAATAACTATTAAATACAATAGCACATATGCCGTTCTAAAATAATTTAAAAATAGTGAAATTTATAATACAAATTATTATTGAAAAAATAATAATTAATAACTTCTTTTCTTGTAAAAATAATTAAAATGTTTGTCAGAAAAATTAATTAGATTTTTTTCTATTTAATCAGATAGAATCATGTTAATATTGAAACAGATTTGTCTGTTAATTAATCTTTACAATTAATACATTACTAATAGCTCTCATGATCATCCATGTTGTTTGTATAATTAGGTAGGTACAAAAAATAATTTGATTTTTTTTAATTATGTTTTTTTTAGGAAATATGGTTTTTATTGTAAGTGTCAATAACAGAATAATAATTACAAAGCAAAGTTTGGAGTATTCATTTTACAATAAAAATAACAAAATTTTAATTTTGAGCAAATATTGAACTTGTGCATTATTTAATAGCATTTTTAAACTTTGAACTTTGTACTCAATTGTCTTTCTATTGTTCAAATAAAATATGAGTATTAAATAAGAAGAGCATAAATCATGCAAGATAAGTATTAAATAAGAGAAAATATGTTAAATTGTACAATTTATTTATAGAACCCTATTGTCCCCTAGCTAATTGAGTTAAAGGTGCAATTATTGCATAAATGTAATATGGGTATCAAATAAGAACAAATATGCTAACTTGCACAACTATTTTATAGTACTCTTAAACTTTGTACACTATTGTCTCCCAGCTAAATGAATTAAAGGTAGAATTATTGCTCAGATTTAATATGGGTATCAAATAAAAGCAAATATTGTAAGTTGTAAAATTATATTATAGTTTCATTATTGTACCTTATAGTCCCTCCAGCTAAATGAATTGGGGTACAATTATTGTATAAATGTAATATAGGTATCAATTAAGAGCAAATATGTTAAATTCTACCATTAATTTAAAGTATTTCTGAAATTTGTACCCTATTGTCCTCTTAAGTAAATGAATTAAGGGTACAATTATTAATTATTGCTTATATAATATTGTTATCAAATAAAAGCAAATATAATAAGTTGTAAAATTATATTATATTTTCATTGAACTTTGTACCCTATTGTTTTCTCAGCTAAATAAATTAGACTACAATTATTGCTCAAATGTAATATGATATGATATACCTAATAAAAAGTAAATTCTTATACTATTATCAAAATAAAGCAACTATAAACCTTTTTGGATAATTTGTTCGCAAGTTTTGACAAGCTTTTTTAATGCAATCTTAAAAAAGTTTAATATTTTATCAATTATATAGTTTGTTAGGAGGTTTTAATATACATAATACTGAATGATTAAGTCACTCATCTTTTACAACAGTATCCGCCCAAAAAACATGGTTGTTTGCCTAGTTCTCATAACCTTACTCACCAATTTTTCTCATATTATTTCAGAGATTACAAATACTGTTGAGGCTGTTTTAGAAACATTTGCTTATTACTGTTGTTATTATTACTGAACTTAAGCCGCGCTTCATCTAAAGTTATTTCAAAATAAACATTTTTTTTTTACTAATTTCACATTTTACACATTTCTTATAATCCAAAAGTTCACATAAAAAAATAAATTCTATTTTTTATTATTAAACCAAAACAAAAGACAATTAATATTAAGCGTAAATCATTTAACAAAAAATAATTAATTGTTTGCAGATTATGATAATGTTATACAATATGATAAAAGTGAGTTGACAGGAATATATAAAACAATAATTTTATTGCAAGGTTGTTCAAAATTTGTAAGACCTTCTTTTAAACAAAACAAATTAGTTACTAATTAAAAGGAAAAACCAAATATTTCTATCTTGCAATAGTTCTAGAAATTTCCAACTTATTTGATAAGGTTTGGCATCCGAATTTTAATAACAAGGTCATCTCTTGATCATAAATCTGTAAATTTTGTCAATTGATTTTTTGACAACAAAAGTATTATTTCTAGAATTGATTGTTTAATGTCTGTCTTCAAAATAATAAATGCTGGTGTTGTTCAAGATTTTGCTTTTTTGTCGACTTTATTTTTTATTCATATTAATGAGCACAATTTATAGTTCATACTTTTCGAAGACAATATCGACAAACTTGTCAGAGCGTATTAGAGTTATGTACTAGGTTAGAATCTGTACCAATATTTAATAATTAATAAAGACTTTGAAAGAATATCTGACTGTAGTATTTTCAACTAAGCCAATTTTAACTTTTTAATGTATTAAAATTAAATTTCGAGGTATCAGACGTAACGTATTAAATGAAACAACAAATGTATATCAAATCTTCTTTCTAATTACTTCTTTTTTGGATTGGCAATAGTTTTTTTATGGTTTTGTACAATTCTGTATTGGAATATTAGGAGAAAGATTTGAGACTTAGACTCTCTTAGAATCTCTTCTAAATTTTATTAAAAACAAGTTATTTAAATTATTTATGATTCAAAATTGACAAATGACTTAAATACTTTACAACATTAACGTAATGTTGCAGATCTTTAAGTTTTCTAAGTTTTAGGGTAAACAATTGTAATTGTAAGTTAACGTTGTTGCTTTTATTTGATACCCATATTACTATTGGGCAATATTTGAACCTTTATTTGTTTAGCAGAGAGACAATAAAGTACAATGTTTTGAGTTGTTATAAAATAATTGTTTGTTATCATATTTGCTTTCATTTGTTTAGCTAGGGACAATAGGGTACAATGTTTTAGGGTACTTTAAAATAATTATTTAAGTTACCACATTTGCTTTCATTTGATACCCATATTACATTTGTTTAATATTGTACTTTTATTTGTTTAGCTGGGGAACAATAGGGTATAATGTTCTAGGGTACTTTAAAATAACTATATATGTTACCATATTTTCTTTCATTTGATACCCGCCATATTACATTTATGCAATATTGTACCTTTAATTGTTTAACAGGGGGACAATAGGTTACAATGTTCTGGGATAACATAAAATAATTGTATAACTACCATATTTGCTTTCATTTAATACGCATATTATATTTGTGCAACATTGTACCTTTATTTGTTTAGCTGGGGACAATAGAGTACAATGTTTTAGGGTACTATAAAATAATTATTTAAGTTACCATATTTGCTTTCATTTGATACTCATATTACATTTGTGCGATATTGTACCTTTAATTGTTTAAAGGGGAACCATAGGGTACAATGTTCTGGGGTAACATAAAATAATTGTATAACCTACTATATTTGCTTTCATTTGATACCCATATTACATTTATGCAATATTGTACCTTTAATTGTTTAACAGGGGGACAATAGGGTACAATGTTCTGGGATAACATAAAATAATTGTATAACCTACCATATTTGTTTTCATTTGATACCTATATTACATTTGTGCAATTTTGTACCCTTAATTTATTAAATAAGAGGGACGGAAGGGTACAATGTTTTGGGGCACTATAAAATAATTTTCATAAACATTGTTCAAACTATATTTATATATGTTTTGCATTAACATCATAAACGCCGTCAACTTGCAATTTTAATTATATCTATTGAAATCGGCATACTTATATATTTACTATTCATTCTACATGTTTCTTCTTAAATATAACATTTAAAATATTTGCTTAATAAGGAATGTGAGAACGGAAAGCTATAAAAAGATAAATGCCTACAAAAAAATGTTTACTTTAAGATTGAATACCCAATTGAGAGGCCCTTTTTGTGTGGCAAGGCCAAGCAAGCAAAATATAAATGTGATTTCAAACAAATAACACAAAATATATGCTCTTGAACATTATTATAATATTTATAGTTTCCAAATGATTTGTTTGGATTTATATGACTACTTGGTTTAATATAATTACTCGCAGTTAGCGAAATAATTAATAATAAAATTTTATGATCAGTTTCAGTAACATTTAAACATAGATAAAGTGTCTCAAAACCGTCAAATCAAATCATTTTTACATAAACATGAGAAATGCATTTTATATACATTTGTGTATTGTACCTTTAATTTATTGAGTTGAAACGACGATTGGGTACAATGTTTAGGGTGCAGCTGCAGAGACAAATTAGTCTAAGACCACTATAAAACAATTGTACAAATTACGATATTTGCTCTCATTTGATCTTAGATTTGAGTAAAACTTGTACACTTAATTTATTAAGAGAGGGCGACGCAATTCTGTACCCTACAACATTCAAGAGTGTTATAAAATAATTGTACAGTTACTAAATTTGTAACAAACAGAAAAAAAAAACTATCATGATGCTAACTAATAAATTTACTTGCAATGCATTTTAGGACATTGCAAGTAAATTAACATTAACTTGGAAATTTATAATATTTAGTGATTATATCTATTTTAATGTAAATATGAAACAAAGTTGCCAAACCTTTTTTATTCTTTTATAAAATAGTAATTTATTTTTATATAAAACTTAACAATCAAACACGTATTAAATAAAATTATCAATAATTTAATATAACTGCGATTTAAATGTAAAATTAAAAAAAATCGAATATTAAATACAAATATATTTCAAAATAAAAATCTCTGAAATGTCAATATTAAATGAATATTATTTCCGCTATTCATATAGTAAATCTTCTAACCTTGACCACTCATACTTTTCAACCAGCTTGCTTTTAAAAAATTCTTAAAGGGGATGTACTCTTAGTAACGCTACTACCAGTTGTACTATCAAATATTTATTGTTGAATATAACGCCATCTAATATTAAGTGTACACACTGTACTTAACTAGTTTTACCGCTACGTCAGTGGCAACAAAATTCACACAATTTTAAACAGGACTTCCAACAGTATGCAACTAACATTACACATAATAATCTTCACTTTAAGTAGAACAGTAGCATTGTAAAATATGAAATATCTCGACAAATACCTTACTTTACAAATCAATTTTTACATTGGCAATTAGCAAAAGGTTTACGAAACTATTTTAGTATATATTAATAAGCAAATATGTTTTGTTACAATAATCCTGAGATTAAGATGTACACAACGATCTTCACTTTCATACAATCATGTATAAGTATATATATATATATATATACATATATATATATATATATATATATATTAGACTGGTTCTTAAATTATTTTTTTTGGATTTTCTTTGTGTGCACCCTCAGAAAGTGATCTTTATAAAAAAAAAGTAAGCCATGCCAAATTTCAGCTCTTAAAATTCAAAAGAACACGTGTCGCACTACCTTTGAATTTTCAAAAATAATGTACTTATAAAGTATCTTAGCTTCCAGATTTGAGTCAGGTGCATACCCTGAGTCTTCAAAGAAGCAATTGAGTACTTGCTAATTAGATTCTACCTGAAATTTTACATCAATATACTCAGTTTAATTTTTTTTTTATTATCATATTTTTTTCATATTTTAAATTTTGAACATATGATTAGACTTGTAAACAAAAATTATTCAAATTTGAAGATTAGGTCTATAATTTTCTTTTTATTTAAAAAAACCTTTAAAATGACGTATTGTACGTATTTTTTTTTTTTTTTTTCATTTTGTCAAGTTTGTAGCATGGGTTACTTTTTTTGCATAAAGATTACTTTCTGAGGGTGCACGCAAAGAAAATGCAAAAAAAATAATTTAAGAACCAGTCTAATATATATATATTCTGCCGAAACGTCGAGTCCAAGTATATATATACTTGGACTCGACGTTTCGGCAGAATCCCATCTGCCATCATATGGAGTGATTTATATTTACTATTAAAATAATATATATTATATATCAATATGACATTGATATTTGAAACTAATTTTGTTGTCAAAGCTGACTTACAAGAAACTTTATTGAGTGTAAAGTTTCTTTGTTTGACTTCTGGTGTTGGTCGATTAATTGATCTTTTTGCAGTCAAAACTTGTAAAGAAACTGGTTGTGATTTGGGTGCTGTATTTAAATTAGTTGTTATTAGTAAAGAAAATGTTAGTGGTTTTTTTTTTAATTTAATTTAGTTGTTGCCAATGATATTTTCCAAGTAGATGGTAAACGCAAAGCATCATCTCTCTTATTGAGATTGTCTCGTCTTTTTTCAATTTCGATGGCTTCTCTTGTTATTCTAGTATAAAAATGATTAATTTTTGCTAAAATTTTAGTTCCTTCAAAGTTAATTTTGTGATGACATATTCCGTTAAAGATGAAGTAGATTCATTTTTTTAAACTGCTCAAATATGTTCTTCTTTACTTGTGCTAATTTTGCGGTTAGTTTGTCTAATATAAGATCTTGTACAATTTGCACATGGAATTTTGTACACGCTTTGACTTTCTAAAGGGATAATATCTTTTGGTCTTATATATATATATATATATATATATATATATATATATATATATATATAGATTTGTTAAACCGCCTATACAGACCCAATTTGCTATATACTACCGACGTTTCCAGACCAAATCCGACGTTCTCAAGCCCGGCTTTGGGTCTGACAACGTTTTCATGTGTTTTTCGTTATTTTTCGGCATAATATAGCAGTCGACAAAACAACACCAAAATTATTTTGGGACTGAAAACGTATATCAAGTATGTCAACACATACAAATTTAGTTCACTGAATATGGCAGACGAGGGCTCGCTTGTCGTATTTGTGTACACACTGCATGATGTTATCAGACCAGCCATGCCATACCGACGTTTTCAAACCAAACATTGGCAACGTTGTAATAAGCTATAATATACCTCGCAGCTGACTTGGCTTTGTGCCCGGCCAGAGTTTTAGGCACGCAACAAAACTTAAAATACAGCACACATCGCAATGAAACCTGCGGGCTGGCGCGGATAGAAACAAAACATGTGAGCGAGCACTGCAACCCAGGTGTCCCAGGTCCGTAAACTATTTTTTAAATTTGCGTACCGTGCATCAAAATATTTACTTGATTTAATTGTTGATGATATGCTTTTTTTAATTTTTTTTAATAAAATAAATGCGCTGCATTAGTGTCCATATATCTGAACAAACACGGGACACCTGTGATTGTATAGAAAATATTGTTTTTTTTTTTAATAGTGCTGGTTTTTGCGTTTTTTATTATAGGTCATAGCCGCTTTTAATTTTCTTTTTATGCAATAACTATTTGTTTGGATAGAAATTTAAATAAAACAATTATTGTGTTTTATATTATGTTTTATTATGAATTATCACGTAGTAGCGGTCAACTCTATTCCTTTAGATGTCTATTACTTATAATATAATTTTAAAATAAGAATTTGTTTTTTAGTTTTATCTATATGTTTATTAGAAACTGTTATTAATAGTTATTATATATTTTAATAATAATAATATACCTAAGCCTGGGCTGAGTTTTGGGTCGGATCGGGACTCTTATAAAATTAACAACACTGATGCTTTTTATATTATTATATGCAACCTACATACTTTAAATTTATTATATCTTTATCCCAATGCGGCTTTAGCGTTCCGAGTGAAAAGGAAGCAAGGCTATTGTTTGATTTTTGTACCGTGCATAATATTACTTACTCAATTTAATTGTTGCTAATATGCTACATTTCTTTAATAGAACACATGCGCTGCATTGGTGCCTAAATATCCGATCAAAATATTGTTCTTGTTTCAATAGTTTTGGTTTTTGCATTCTTTATTTTGTCATAGCTATTCTTTTAAGCAATAACTGTTCCTTAGATGTTTATTATTTAAATCATTATTACAGGTGATTTTAATGTATTATTTAACCAAAAAATTAATAATATTACCGTACAGTTGCAATCATTATTTCATTCGTTTCAATAATTAAAGACCTATTACAGACAAAAGACTGTTAATATTGTACAACATAATGGATACTGTAGACTGAAGTTTTGTTGCCAATCACAATTTAACTATACAATCAAAATTTGACGTGTTTATAAATACTGTTGCATGTGCTATTCTTGAGGCTATTCCAGAAAAAAACAAGATATTAAATAAATCGAACATAGTAAATTGGTTCTTATATAATCTATTCCAAATGAGACAAAAAATTCAAGATCTAAATAACTTAAATAAGCATGTTCATTCTGATCTTATAGGCTACTCAATTAAAACTACTCAAAAAGGACAACCAAGTTGCAATACAATTAGCCAAAAAAAGTACATAATGACTTTATTTATAAATCAAATAAGTCTTCAAAAGGCTATGTGGCTGGTAATGAAATTGCAAAGCAGTAGCCATAGCATTAACAATAATAAATCTTTCACACCGGATCAGTTTAATAATTATTTTGTTGACATAGCTCCGACTATTTCTAATAACTTGTCAGCAAGTGCTAAAAGTTTTATAAGCTACGCCAGCAAATCACCGCAACCTTCATATCAATTTAATTTTAAAGAAATTACCTTTATTGAACTACGTGATATCGTATCAAATCTAAAAAAATTTAGTTGCATGGATTGCTACAATATTAATAGAAAAATAATAAAATCAATTTTAAATATTATTTTGATTCCTCTAACAAAACTTATTAATGAATCAATTACGTCAAATCAAGTGTTCTAAAACTGGAAAAAGGTATTCCAGTATCCAAAAAAGTGAAATTGTCTGTAGTACTAACAAACGCAACATTTGGAAGTAAATAATATTTTATGTGAAAATCAATATGGTTTTCGCCGTCATAGACCTAAAGTATTTGCAATAAAACATTATGTTGATGAAATTTTAAATAGATTTGAGGTTCGTAGCCATACTTATGCTCTGTTTTGCAATTTAAGTAAGGCTTTCGATTGTGTATCACATCATATTTTGATTAACAAACTAAAACATAACAACAAATATAGTATTGATCTTATGTCATCATATTTGAGTGACATTTTGCAGTATGTAACAGTGAACTCTATAAATTCAGAAACGCAAAATGTAAGCATGGATGTTCCACAAGGTTTTGTTTTAGTGTCAATTTCATTCTTAATCTATATTAATGATTTGCCATATTGTGACACCCAAGCCTATTTTACACTATTTGCAGGTGATACAACCATTGTAAGATCTAATAAAGATATAGTTGAATTAAAAGTAGATGTGTGTAATAAATAGTCAATTGTAAATTATTGGTTTTTATCAAAGAAGTTAAATCTTAACAACTGTAAGACTGAGCATCTAATTTTCTCACTAAGACAACATAACACCAACACTGAAGTAGTTAAGTTTTTAGGATTAATGCTAGATTATAGACTTACTTGGATAACTCATACCACCTATGTAAGCTATAATATTTCTAAGTAAATTAGTAAAAAGTATTACTTCAGAAAAACTATTGTTCACAATTTATTCAGTCATAAAATACGGAATACTAAACTGGGGTCATGCACCTACCTTAGCAAATGTTTTTTAAGATATAGCAAAAAGCAATCAGATTTATAAATGCTCTAGAGATGATTGTAAGCTCAATTTTATTGCGTTGGGTATTTTAACGGTACCTTGTGTTTAAATTTACGAATGTCTTCTTTATATTAAGAACAATATTAACTAATATACCACACAGAGTTCTTCGCATGATTATGCCACAAAGCAAAACAATCATTTAAGGTTTGACTTTAAACGTTTGCTTAAAAGTAGAGATGGATTCAATTAGTATGCGATCAAACTTTACAACAAGCTACCTCCACATACTAAAACTTTAGAGTTTAATAAGTTTAAACTATCTATCAAAAATATGCTGATAGGTAATGCCTTCTATACCTAATTTTTTTCAGCATAATTTTGAATTAGTTGAATAGTCTATGTATTTGTAATAATAACTTGTATTGTTCCTATTTTTGACGTATGTAAATACTTTGTATATAGAACGCTAATAAATATTAATATTATTATTATTTAATAACTTTAAAACATTTGTTTAATTTTTATTTTTATTTATATGCTTATTAGAAACTGTTATTTTATATTTTATTAATAATATACTCGTTGAAACGCCAATAGCTTTTTAGTAAATAAAAAAAAAACATGTAGTTCAAGTTTAAAAGTTGTATTTGACAAATTGCAACATGTTTTACTGTACAGTGTTAGCATTAGGCAGTAGATAACCAATAAAAAAGCTCAAAAACTAATAAGTTAAAAAGTTTAAAACGTGATTAAAGTATTATAAAAAAGATTAGTCAATAAATTATTAAATATTAATTAACGGGAATTTATTTAAAGCTGTCTGATCTGACAATAAAATGTTTAATAAACTTATTAATTTTTATTTTTTATTTATATATTTTTTTAAATTTTATCAAAGTTTGACTCTATTAAATGACATAACATATATTATGTAAATGTATTAATATTTCGCATATTTTTTTTGATTTGTTGACTAGCAGTAATTAAAAATTAAAGTATGCTAGTAAAAAAAAAAAAAACTTTAACAAAACAATAAATAATCACAAAACTGATATAAACTTGCATATACATTTCAAAATTTCTTAAATTTGTCAATAGATTGTTCAGGCTTTTACTGCGTAACTCAGAGTAGATTTCAGTTTTTAACACGTTATAATAACAGTATAAAAAGTGTTGGAATAATTTTAATATTAAATTAAGAAAATACAGAGATGCGGATTTCATTTTTTAAACACAATGTTGTCCAAATGTCAACCATCCTTCTCATAGCACTCCTCCAATACTGTTCTTAAATGTTTAAAGATGGGGCGACGGCACACACTGCAGCAGCATCATTGAACACTGTACGTGAATTGTTTCTAGGAACTGTTATTTCGAGATTTGGGGATATCTCTTGGCCGCCAAGATCACCAGATCTTACGCCCCTTGACAACTTTTTGTGGGAATATTTAAAGAGTGTCGTCTACACCGATCCTCCAGCCACTACGGAGCTGTTAAAAAACAACATTCGAGAGGCCATTAACAATATTCCTATTGAAATGTGTCGGCGGGTATTTAAACATTTAAGAGCAGTATTGGAGGAGTGCTATGAGAAGGATGGTCGACATTTAGAAAACATTGTGTTTAAAAAATGAAATCCGCATCTCTGTACTTTCTTAATTTAATATTAAAATTATTCCAACACTTTTTATACTGTTATTATAACGTGTTAAAAACTGAAATCTCCTCTGAGTCACCTTGTATTACGTTCACGGCACGTATTTATCACATGCAATAGACACATAAAAATAGACATACACAAAGAATATGTGCTAAAACCGTCCGTTCTACTGTCTGGGACTAACAGTGATTGACAGACATCAACTTTTTGTTTTTTTAATAATTGTTTACCCCTCTTTCACTGCTCTTAGAGTTCTTAATTAATAAATCAAAATTACTTAATATACACACACTTACAACAAAGGTTTCTAGTGGGCCTGTGGTTGCCTGTTAAACATAGCGGGTCTAAAAACGTCGAATTAAGAACTCTAAAAGCAATGTCTTTCATTGCTTTTAGAGTTCTTAATTAAAACAAAACAAGTCCCAGACAGTAGAACCGACGGTTTTAGACCCAGCAGTGTTGCCATTTTTTGTGGCCTAGATAGGTATGTAGCACATATTTTTTGTGTATGTCTATTTTTTATGTGTCTATTGCATGTAATAAATACGTGCCGTAAACGTAATAAAAGCTTGAACAACCTATAGAAAAATTTTAGAAATTTTGAAATGTATATGTAAGTTTATTTCAGTTTTGTGTTTATTTATTCTCTTGTTAAAGTTTTTTCTTCTTTACTAGCATACTTTAATTTTTAATTACTGCTTGTCAACAAACCAAAAAAATTAAGCAAAATATTAAAACATTTACATAATATATGTTATGTCATTTAATTCAGTCAAATATTGATAAAATTAAAGATTTTATATAAATGTAATAATTGAAAAACAAAAATTAATAAATTTAATAAACATTTTATTATCAGATCAGACAAATTTAAATAAATTGGCTTTAATTAATATTTAATAATTTATTAGCTAATCTTTTTTGTAATACTTTAAAAACGTTTAAAACTTTTTAACTTATTAGTTTTTGAGTTTTTTTATTAGTTATCTGCTGCCTAATGCTGACATTGTACAGTAAAACATGTTGAAATTTGTCTAATGCAACTTTCAAACTTAAACTACATGTTTTTTTTTTAATTTACTTTAAGTTATTGGCGTATCAACAAGTATATTATTAATAAAATATATAATAACAGTTTCTAATAAGATTAAACTAACAATAAACAAGTGTTTACAGTTTTTTTAAATAATAAACATGTAAGAAACAGTTATTGCTTAAAAAAAATTAAAAGTAGCTATGACAAAATAAAAAATGCATAAACTAGAACTATTGAAATAGGAACAATATTTTCTATACAATCACAGATGTCCCTTGTGTGATCGAATATTTAGACACCAATGCAGCGCATGTGTTTTAAAGGGTTTTCCAATAAGAAGTTTCATTTTGAATAGCAGGTTATTTGGGCAGTTGTCAATTTTGAAGCTATTATCTTTTGACATTTGGCAAGTAAAAACTACGCCATTTTAAAAAATAGAACGATACACGCTTCAACAAAGCATTAAAAATATTAAAATTTACTACAAAAATGGTGAAAAATTTTCAGTCACAGTTTGCAAAACTAAAGCACTTTTTGGTCGTTGTAAAGCTCCTTTTCGGCCGGCAATAGTAAAATTGATTTTTGAACTGTTGAGACAAGTGTGATGTGAAGAATCGAAACAGTGTGCATCGTTCAAGAACACATAAGAATATTGCTGATGTAGCCCGTAGTGTTGAAGAAAACTTAGGTTTGTTAACTCCTTGTCGATCTTTGGAATACACCGTATTTTGTATAAAGACTTAAGTCTTAAGGCTTTTAAAGTTCAGTTAAGACAAAAACTCAAGCCGGTCGATCACCATAAATGATCCGGAAACTCATCGAAAAATCATCTTTAGTGAATGAATGATTGTTAAAAAGTGTTTGCGTTCTCAACATTTCACTGTTTGGTGCGGTTTTTGAGCTGGCGGTGTGATTGGACCCTACTTTTTTTTAAATGAGGCTGGTGCAACTGTTACGGTGAATGGATGGCGCTACCGAGTTATGATTAATGATTTTTTATAGCCGGAATTGGAAGATATTGATGTAGACGACGTTTATTTTCAGCAAGGCGGCGCTACATACCACACAAGCAACAAAACAATTGCAATTTTGCAAGAAAAGTTTCCTGACCGTGTTATTTCTCGAAGAACACAATTGGCCACCGAGATATTGTGATTTAACACCTTTTTTCTTTAAAGCCACGTGAAAGATAAGGTTTATGCCAATGATCCACAATCAGTTCAAGACCTTAAAGTTGGAATTTATAAAGTTATCGAGGACATATAGCCGTAAATGTGCAAATTGGTCATTAAAAATTTCATGAATAGAATGTGGTACTGCAACCGTAACCGTGGCGGCCATTTGATTGATATCGTTTTAAAATGTTAATAGCATATCTTTCTCTTTACAATAAAATAAACATTTATTGATTAAAATACCCATTTTTTTTAAATATCAAAATAAAACCTCTTATTGGATATCCCTATATTAAAGAAATTTAGCATATTATCAACAAATAAATTGAGTAAATAATATTATGCACGGTACAAAAATCAAACGGTAACCTTGCTTCCGTGTCATTCGGAATGGCTATAGCCGTGTTGGGATAAAGAAATAATAAATTTAAAGTATGTATATTGCATATAATATAAAAAGCATCAGTGTTATTAATTTTATAAGAGATGAGATTAGAAGTCGGCGTTTTCAATTTTGTCAAAACCCGGTCTGGTCTAAATCTCGGTCTAACGCCCAACACGACCCGCCCTGAAGCTAAGTATATTATTAATAAAATATTAAAACCCGATCCGGCTCAAAATTCAGCCCAATGCCAAGCTTAAAGTCTGGACCCGGCTCAAATCCCAGTTCGGGCGGCCCAAAGCCAAGTATATTATTAATAAAATATACAGGGTTGAGTAAATGTACAGAAACATCCGATTATTGGCTGCATTTTTGGTTTATGTAAAAAATGACTTTAATATTTTATTTTATTTTTAAAAAAAGAATTTTTCAACTATTAAAATAATATAAGGTTTTATGGGTCTACGACTTACGGTTTTTGAAATATTCTATAAAACAATAAAACAAAATGTAGTAAATTATGTTTCAATTACCATAGCAACAAGTAAAAACAATTATAGTTCTTCTGTTAAACGTCAAAAGTCAACTACAATTAAATATGATTATTATTATTACTATAAATCATTTAAGACGTACTACATTTTGTGTTATTTTATTAATGAATATTTCTAAAATCATAAGTCGTAGACCCATAATACCTTATAATATTGTAAATGTAAAATCTTTTTTTTTTCTAAAACTAAAAAAAATACTGGTTGTTCCATTAAAAATAACTGATGATGACGTTATATTACGCAAAACGAGGCATGCATTGAACATCAAAATACGTCACACAGTGAGAAATTGGGAGTTTCCATACATTTACCCAACCCGGTATAATAACTATTAATAACAGTTTCTAATAAACGTATAAATAAAACTAAAAAAACAAACTTCTATTTTAAAATTATAAGTTATAAGTAATAGACATCTAAAGGAATAGAGTTGACTGTTACTACGTGATAATTTATAATAAATAATAAAATTAATTGTTTTATTTAATTTTCTATCCAAAAGAATAGTTATTGCATAAAAAGAAAAGAAAAAGCGGCTATGACCCGCAAAAACCATCATTATTAAAAAAAAAACAATATTTTCTATACAATCACAGATGTCCCGTGTTTGATCGGATATTTGTACACTAATGCAGCGCATTTGTTTTATTAAAAATTAAAAAAAAAAACATATTAGCAACAATTAAATCAAGTAATAGTTTGATGCACGGTTTGCAAATTAAAAAAACGGACCCGGGACACTCGAGTTGCAGTGCCCGCTTGCATGTTTTGTTTCCATTCTATCCGCGCCAGCCCGCAGGTTTTATTGCGACGTGGGCTGTTTTTTAAGTTTTGTAGCGTGCCCAAAACTCTGGCCGGGCACAAAACCAAGTCAGCTGCAAGGCTCTGATCATTCAATTGCATTTGCTTGTTTTAGTTTTTAAGATATATAAGTATATTATAGCTTATTACAACGTTGCCAATGTTTGGTTTAAAAACGTCGGTATGGCATGGCTGGTCTGATAACGTCATGCAGTGTGTATACAAATACAAAGAGCGCGCCCTCGTCTGCCATATTCAATGAACTAAATTTGTATGTGTTGACATACTTGATATACGTTTTCAATCCCAAAATAATTTTGGAGTTGTTTTGTGTACTGCTATATTATGCCGAAAAATAACGAAAAACACATGAAAACGTTGTCAGACCCAAAGCCGGGGCTGCGAACGTCAAATTTGGTCCCTGCATCTACTTTTTTTCTTTGTTGTGGTACCCATTCCATTGCTTGCCTAAAAAAATCAGATTACATCCATTTTTTTTATATGTCCGTAACATATTAATTGTCGGTTTTCTAAATCATCATTTAACACTCCCTTCTAATCCCGTACGCTGTTTAATAGTCTCGTTCCTAATTTTTTTTTACTCTTGATGTTCTTGTCGATCTTCTTAGGTTGTCCATCTCTACGTCTTCATATAGTAGCTGGTTTTTTATCATGGTATTATATATGTTGTATTTGTTTTTATTTGTGATATCTTCACTCCACAGAATTTCTTTCAGACAATCTATAGTTTTTTTGGCTAGTTTTATTTTCGCTTTAATGTTATTTGTGTCAGATCCGGTACTGTCAAATATTGTGCTTAGATACTTATATTTATTACATGTCACTATCTCTTTGTTATTTTCTAAGATTAAATTTCCAGAATTTTCTTCTACGGACAAATATTTTGTTTTCTGTGTGTTCATTATTAGGCCCCATTTTTTGTATTCTTTTATGAGTTTTCTAGTCATGTATTCTGCATCATCTTTGTCATTTGCTAGTAAAACTTAATTGTCAGCAAATTGTAGTGTATACAGGCAAGTGCTGTTTAGTTTTATACTTATGTATGTTGCTGCATTTTATTTCTGCATTTATTCCCTCTAGACCAGGAGCTTTTTTGTTTTTGAGCTTTATGTACTTATTTTATCTCTGTCTAAGGTTTTAACATTTTTTATGAATTTGCAAACCTCTGAACACTTTCTGCCTCCAATGTAAATGTTTATTTTTTGGCATTTGTTTTCCCATATTGCATTTTTTTCTTTGTGCACGGTTGATCTTAATTGTCTTTGTATATAGATATATCTGTCTTTATTATTCTGGTTCTTTACATTTAAACATTTTAAATATAATTCATTCTTTTTTTTTACAAGTTTATCTATCTCTTTTGTCCACCATATCTGTTTTTTTTTTTTTTTTTTTTTGTTCACCAAGTGCTTCATGAGCTGCTTGGTTTATTGATTGGGTTAGATGAAAAAATAATTTTCTGTCTAATCTTTGTTGGTATAACACTAGTATTTACAAAAATATCTAGGTTATATTTAAGATTATTTATAACTTCTTCTTCAATTTGTCGCTCTATTTATATAGAATAATCATTTTAGCTTTTAAAAGGTAGTGATTGGAGCCACATGTCACTCCTCTGTATGTACTTACATTATTTATTATTTAGTGTGTAGCTTGTTTGACGATGATATAATCGATGATACATTTAAGATTCTTTGTATGCTGGATCCATGTGTATTTATAAATAGTTCTATGTTTGTAGAATCCGATCGTAATTTTCAAGTCGTTTTGTTCGCTCATCTAATCAAGTCGTTCACCATTATTATATTATTTGTATTTTGCTCTCCAAAAGGTCCTACTACTTTACTGTTAGTATGTATTTTTGTCCTACTATTAAAATCTTCTACTATGAATATTTCTGTTTCCATGTCTATCGCTATTTGTTGAATCTTTTCTAAGAAAATATCCTTATTTGCTACTGTTTCATTGTTGGATAGGGCGCATATACATTGAGATAATTGTTATGCTTCTATAAGATGTTCAAATTTACTTTAAAGATGTTTTCGTCAACTGCTTTACAGTTTGTTATGCGTTTTTTATATTTTTTGTGGCTTATTATAGAGATTCCTCTTTGAGCCCATAGTTTTTTCAGTATTCCGCTAAATATTTGTATAAAATTTTTGACTTGTTCAATCTTTAATCATTCCTCTTCGTCACCGTTAAAGCTATCACATTAATCCTCAGAGTTTCTATTTCTATAATAATTTTGTAGGTATTCAGTCTAATTCCTTGCACGTTTTAAGTGGCAAAATACAAAGCCCTTTTTTGTTGCTTTTGTCGTTTCCATTTACATCCATCCTTGTTTCTGAGGCTATTTACAGACTATTTAGTAAATGAAAGTTTTTTATAAATGCTAAGAAACTATCCTAACGCCTTTACCCACAACCTGGAGAACTAGGTAATTTTATTTCAGGGTATTCTTCTGTCGATTGTCTTTACTGAACTTACCGACCTCTTTTTTTTACTCTTTCTTCTCCTTTGATTTTGTAATTGAGACTGTTGGTCGATTTCTTTGCCTGTAACCCTAGACAAGGGCATTTGCAAGGTCTTTTCATAAAATATATTTTGCTGTAAAATTTTAAAGTTTAGTTAGAAAATTTAAGTGTCTTATTTGCTTTTTATAAAAAGTATATATTCCCTATTAATTTATCACAATTACATTCTTCCATTTTCACTAAAAATTTAGAAACATGTTAAATTTAATTTTCTATGTAATATATTATAGTTTAAAAAACTTGTTTATTAAACTCAAACGGTTGTATTCATTAAGATTAATTAAATTGGCGTTTGCTAAGAAACAATCCCGCTCTAACGCATGGAAATTTTCTCAGCCGCATAGACCCGAGAGAAAAACTTATTCAAGCCGGAGCTAACTCTTCTCTTCTCTCTAGTCCAATAGTAAACATCACCGGCCACTTCCTTGTTCCAATATCTCTAATAGAATGTCAGTTTCTGAAACATTCCTATGTTAGTGGACTAATTTTCTAAGGATTTGCAACACCGGAAGCAGAATCCAAACCAAAAACAAACTCCAAGCTTTTCACTTCTCAAACCATTCACCAGAGTTAGTACATTTGGTACAACCAATAAATTTTTATCAAAAAATTATATTTTGTTAATAATATTCTAGGTTATAAACATAACAACACACATTACACATCCAAGTCACAAACTTAAGTTCAGATAAAAACACCGGAGATCTATGTCACAAGCCCAAATTCTGATAAAAACACGAAACATCTAAATCACTAGCTTGAGTTCTAATAAAAACACCAAACATCCAGGTTACAAACCTGAGTTCTAATAAAAAACCAAACATCCAGGTCACAAGCCTGAGTTTTGATAAAAACAAATCACAAACACTGCATCATTTCTCAAACATAGTTATTTACCAACCACCATGACACTGTTCATTATAAAACAATTGTAATAAGCTTAACCTTCTACTCTTTGGCACAAACCATTGAACGAATTCTGTACCATCTTTGTCTTGTTCTATATGATCCAAAAAGTTATTTTTAACTACCTACTGCTTTTATTTTAACCTATTATCATTTGTTTGGCTTTAGTATCTCTTTGCTGTTGTATTTCTATCCAGCTTTTTTTTGCTCAATCTGCTTTTTTTTAAACCTATTATCATTTGTTTGGCTTCAGCATCTCTTTGCTGTTGAATTTCTAGCCAGCTTTTTTTTTGCTTTATCTGTTTAACATTTACAGGGTTGTGATTAAATAGTCAACATGAAAAACTGAGTTGCCTTTTCAATACTGTAAATCATATTCTGTTGTACGTTTACTAAAATATGCCAACTGTATAAACCTGGCATTAATAAGTATAATAGTTGTTTTCTTGCCATTTAGCCTTAAAAAATATTTACATTTTACAATTTATAAATCACTTAAACAAAATCAATATTCAATAAAACTTAACAAATCATAATTTATAACCATCTACATTTGCACTACGTAATCAACATAATATAATTGAAATTTAAACTCCTTGTCAATTTTCTGTCTTCTTTTAATGACGATTCTCATTCATACTATTCTTCTTCTTTCAACACATTTTTTTTTCATTTGTTTTTCTCCACATTCTGCACATTTTGCTTCTTTCATTCATACAAAATTTACAAACTTCTTCTTCATTTCCACATCTAAATCTTGCTAGTTTTGTTTTTGTGTACTTTAAATTATCAAGGTATTTTGGGATATTATTTTTCATAATAATTGCATATATCTCATTGTACCTCGATTCATTCACTCTTGTTATTCTCTCTTGTATTTCTATATCCCGCATAACGCATCGTTATTTCTTTCCATACAACTCTTCCTGAGTTTCTCATTCTTTCTACTACTTTACAGGATATGAATCCTTTTCCATTATAATATTTATATAATATTCGCCTAATCCAAGAGCTTCTAACTTGTTAAGAAATGTAGCGTCAACTTTGTCAAACGCTCTGTGTACACAGAGTCAATTTGTAATCCTTTCTCCATTTTTTTCTAATATAAACGATTGGTATTCCGATAAATTTGTTACTGTAGATTTGTCAATGCAAAAACCATGTTGTTCATTAATGATTGAGTTTTTGCATATCCACACAGTACCTTCAAAGTTATCCTAAACGTATAAAATTTTGTCAGTGCATAAATTCATGGTTTTTATAAATATCTGAGATTATGTAATCACTTTAAATATGCCGTCTTTTTTAAATTGAGCACCAAACTATTCACTTTGGGTGCGTTTTTAAATGACGCCAACAGCGGTTCGAGCACTCGAACAATAAAATGGGCGTTTTTAAATACAGGGAGTTTATAAATGAATGGGATTATGTAATCACTTTTAATATGCCGCTTTTTTAAAATCGTCCACTATACTACATATGTTTTCATATGTTTGCTTGACAGCTGTCAAAGTTGATCTGTCAAAACAAACAGTTTAGTGAACAATTTAACAAAAGCGGCACATTTAAAGTGATTACATAATCCCATTCATTTAAAAACTCCCTGTACAACCCGAACGAACACAACCGCGTTTTAATATTACTAAACTTGTCTGAACACCGTGTTCGAACAACATTAGCACGCATTAGTAGGCAAAGGTCTAGAGGTGGTGCATGACGGGCATGTCAACAAAACAAACAACATAACCTTAAAAAATATATTTTTACATGTATATTTTTTATTTTTTATCTGTAGTTATAATAAAATTTATACTTGTCATTACTAAAGTTATAATCACAGCTGCAATTAAACTGCTACCTGCGCATATTATTAGCTTATCAAAGAACTTTACTTTTAAGTTTTGACGACATGTTCTTTGACGTTTGAGTGCTATATGCTGTTTTAAAATTACCGTGCACGATCAGTTATGGCCGATCTCACCGACACTACTTAAAAGTGGTTAGCGCTATGCACCGTCCATTTAAACGCAATATTAACGCTTAAATATTGGTTAAATTTAAGCCGTCAAGATCGAGGGCTTAACGCGTACTTAACTCTAAATTTGTAATTTGTGTTGACAAGAAAAATGGAAAATATAATAGTTCCACAAGATGATTATTTTTTTCATATTGTTATCATGAATATTGTTGAAAATGGCATTCCAAGGCAAGTTTATGAAAGGAGTGATCATTTTAACTCGATGCCGGACTTGTTATTTTTTAAATATTTTTGTTCAAAAAAAGAGACTGTGCTGCATATTTTGTTGCTACAGATAGAAGATAGGCTTGAATACTATATTATGCAACTGGATGCCACCAGTTAAGTTTATCATTATTTGGTGGAATGCACAAATCGAGTGTCAACCAAATAATAAAAAGAATTACCGTAGCAATATGCCATTTTATTCATATTTATCTAAAAATTCCCGACACAAGTAGAAAGAAAAAATATCCAGTTAAATTTTTTTGAAATAGCAGCTTTTCCTAAAGTTCTGGCTGTTATTGATGGTACACATGTGAAGATTCACCAGGTATAAATGAACACAGTAATATAGAGCAAAAATGACTTTTTCTGACTCATCTGTAGTTGTCGGACTCAAAAGACTTACAAAAGGTGACACATTTTTGATTCTCTTGATAAAAAAATATATTACTATTACAAATATATTACAGTGTTTATATTTTAGGTAGCGATGATGCCAAAATTTATCGGAATAGAAAATAATAAATAATAAATAAATGTACAAGCGGCAGTAGATGCTTCTTACAAATTTTTAAATTTGGTTGCCAGGTGGCCTGGATCAACTCATGACATGACAATGTTTAATAATAGTATGCTTAGAGCTCAATTCGAGCAAAATAATTTTTCAAACTGCTTTTTGCTAGACAAGTATTTTTAAAATCGACAAAAAAATATATTATAATTTCTACACTTTACTTTGAAGGTGATAGTGGATTTGCTGTCAAGAAATATTTAATGACTCCACTATTTGATCCTACAAACAGAGCAGAAAGCAGATACAATGAGGCTCTTATTAGAACCAGTGTGATTGTGGAAAATACCTTTGGTATTTGGAAAAGAAGATGGTCAATAATGGCATATGGATGCCGAACAAAAATAGAAATAACATTAAATGTTATTGTTGCCACCGCTATACTGCAAAATGTGGCAAGGGAGGCAGCAGAAGAACTTCCTCCTAATGATGAAAGCCGCATTAATGAATTGAATCAAATAATTAATAATGGGCAAATTGATCATAATGTAAATGAGGAACGCAACAATGATAGTTTTTTTATAGGTAGATGATAATCAATAATAAAACATATTTTTCTTGAATAAACTATTATAATAAAAAATGATATTTTTATTTTTATTATCACAATATAACATCACAATTAGTTTCTTTTTAAGTAACGTAAAACAAAAAATAATTTATTACTGCAAAACAAACTTCGTATCACAATTTAAGTTTGTTTTTCAGTAACGTAAAACAAAAAAAATAGTTCTAAATAGTTTATTACTGCAAATACAAACTCCATATTACAATTTGAGTTTGTTTTTCAGTAACATAAAACAAATAAATAGTTCTAAATAGTTTATTACTACAAAAACAAACTCCATATCACAATTTGAGATTGTTTTTCAGTAACATAAATTAAAAAAAAAATTGTTCTAAATAATTTATTGATGCAAAAACAAACTCCATATCACAATTTGAATTTGTTTTTCAGTAACATAAAACAAAAAAAATAGTTCTAAATAATTTATTACTGCAAAACAAACTACATATCACAATTTAAAGTTTGTTTTTTGCAGTAACCCTAATATATAATTTATTTATTCATTTGGTTCAACTGCTTTACTTTAGCTCATGTTTTAATTTGTCCGAAGATATTTTCTCATTCAAACTATTTATTTCCAAGTCATATTTTATCTTGTCAACAGACCTTTTCTCAAGTAAGATAATTTTTTCAATTTCTGCGATTTCAAGTTTTTCTTCGCATAGTTTAGTGTATAATTTGCTTGTTTCTAAGCTATGTAGCCACTGCAGCTGGCCGACGTCGGTTTTTAACATTTTCTGGTGTTGTTGTTGTTGTCTCCTCCAGTGCTGTACTTGAACAACCTTGGTGCACTTGGTGTAAACCAGCTTCTAGTAGCTGTTGCAATGCCTCTGCCTTCCACGAACTCTAATTATTAGGGGTGGTAATAATTGTTTCGTGAGTGACATCACAAACATCTGTTGCATCACCTTCCGTATTAATGTAAATATACTCTTCCCCACTAGCAGACGCCTCAATTTCATCCGACACATCTGTTAAAATAAATAAAATAAAACATGCAAAGAAAAGAATATGTTAAAACATACCATTAATAACTATTTCCAACAATCTATCGTTGTCAAATTTATTTGGATGTCCAAAAACAGTTTTGTTATTCATTGTTTCCAAAGCTAGACTTTTAATTGGATTTTGATTTTTCTAGCCTTTCCCACCACCAGTTTTGATTAACTCCATTCTTTCATCAGAAACCTCTTTCCTCACATTTTTTTTATATTTAAATATGCTTTTTTAAGCGATTCTGCATCCCGATGAGTATTGTTGGGAGAAACAGCATTAAACTCGAATGCAACCTTCTCCCATGTCTGCTCCTTACTTTGGTTGCTTACAGCATCCGCCTTTTTGTTTTCTAATATTGATTTATATTTACCTACCAAATTTAATAAATAGCTTTTTTCCTCTAAAGAATAATTCGATTGCGTTTTGCAGCAGAGCAACTTCCACTCAGGCCTTGATTTTTCATTCTACAAAAAAGGCCATTTTATCTATAATATTGAAATTATATAATTTATAATAATTACCTTATACAAGTTTCACTAATTTTGCGACAACAAACACATTTGATTTTAAGGTTATATTAATGTTTAGTTGTACACACAATACAACGGAAGCACACGCGAAGTTTAGAGTCAATATAATGCATTTTGACCGACATCTGATGTGCCTCTCGATAGTCAGAAAATCTACTATACTTAGCGTAACTAGCTGATTTGAATGCCTGGTGAAACGCTTATAAAAATTAAGAATCGGTTAGCTGTAAGCAAAACTTTACAAAGGTACTAATTTAAGAAGTGTCGGTGAGATCGGCCATTAGTGGAACAAACAAAAAGTTGTTCGTGCAAAAATTGATTGAGACAGGGCTGCTATTCTCGAAGTTACACGCACATGTTAGTGCAGGAATCGGTTCGATTAAAAAGTTTCGCATGAGAACAATCCGCCATTTTCTGGATTCTCCGGCTATTCCGGCTAACTGAAGGTTGTCAGTTGCCATGTTTATACATTTATATTTTGACTATTTTTTTTTTAAATTCGGTAACTTTCAGATGCAAAATTTGCTTTTGGTATCCAACAATGTAATTAAAATTAAATATATATAATATATATAATAAGTATGTCGTGTGCGTAATACGTATTGATAAATATGTTTATTTTTTGTTATTACTTTTCTTGATATATCTAAACCATATACTCTGCATGGCAATATATTCTTGTAGTAAATCTATTAATTTCTTTACTATACAGTTATTTAATGAAGATTAAGTATAAAATAAGAAAAGAGTATAATAGGATTAAATTAATGTGTTTGTAAATTTACAACAGCTTAATTAGTTTTTACTTTCAATAAAATGTATAATCTTTCAATTACAAACCGGTATTCAACAAGTAAATATTAACAAAAGCTCAATTATTTATTTTTTCCGGTATTTTCAATCATAGTTTAAGTTTCGCGCTTCACTTTCGGACGAGAATTGAATAAATCTACTGGTTTGTAGCAGTAGAACAATATCATGCGAAAGAGTCGCATAAGATTCCGTTCGTCCGATTCAAGAATACCAAAAACACAAAATGGTACGCAAATATGGCGGATTCGAGTGCAAAACTCGTTCGTCTAACTTCGAGAATAGCCTGCACTTTAAAAACGCACCCTTTGTTTTGACAGTATAAGTTCAACTGTATTTACGATTTACGCACACCGAATTTGAATTCACTATTTTACCAGAGTGGCACAAACGTACATTGGTTGGTTACATAATCCCAAACTTATATAATGACCCTATAATAATCTTTGTGTTGTATCGCCATCGCTCATATTTTTTACGGATGAAACAATATTCACCCGTGACGGCATTAATAATACTGGAGTTTGCCGAGTTTGGTTCGTTCCTCCAGACTCACCCGTATATAATATATATTCTGTAATATTACGATATTTTTAAATATTTTTTTCATCACGAAATACTTAACCTTTATTTTTATGTAACACCAGCTATGTCAGTAGTTTCGTGTTTGCTTCACAGTTTGTACTTGTACTTGTACTTGTTCACATAATCAGAATGCACACTGTTTATACAAACGAACGCCGTAACTTGCTCAGAATAACTGTTTCATTAAACAAACTTTATCAGCCATTTTAAAAAGATATCTGACAATGTTTTTGCATGTTCCATCTATCTACAATAATGTCAATGCTACCAACCTACCTATAATTTAATATTATTCATTTGCATTTTGTGATCTTACAGATGTCTACCCTGACATTACAGTGTCATCTAAATTCATTCATTACCTTTTTTCTATTCTTAACCTTTCAAATGAGCATGTCAACCAGATTGCTTTAAGATTAACTTAATTTATATTAATTACATATGCTAATTATAAAAAATATTTATAATAGTAAAAACATAAGTCCGGTAAAATGGGAAAAGCTAAAAAAGGACGAAAACCTGAAAAGGCTGATGACAGGTAAATGGATTTTATTCAAGTTTTTCAGAGAAATTAATTTAATTTTTCATATTTTTTCTTATAAAGTGATTCGGACATAGAAGTAAGTCTTCAGGAAACATCGGAAAATGTTGAAAAGAAAAAAGGGAGTGTAGATACAAAGTGAGTATTTTGAAAGGTTATGTCAGATTGCTAACATATTTATTCAAAAAAATGTTAATATATTAATATTTTAAATAATTACAATTTATTATATTTGATCAAGTATTAATTTACTAAATAAATTATTTTTTTTAATTCACATACTTGTTTATACAAATCAGTTTTATTTTAATAATATTTTTACCAAATATTAGGTAATTTATTTTGGTTTTTTTTTGTAACGTTTACTGATTTATTCAATTTAAATTATTTAGTATTATATATAATGCCAATTTTTTGTATAGAAAAATAGAAATTTATGAAATATGTCAATAGGTAACCTAAAGTAGATGCATACAAACTTTGTGTAGATTTTAGATTTGCTAGTTAACTTACTTGAATTGCTTATTATTAAAAGCAAGTAAGCATTTTTGACCATTTTGACATTTTGCATTTTAATATGTATCTATAAATTAATTACATAATATTTACTACTGATCCCATTAATTGAGAAAATGTAGGTGCTATAGATAATGTTGAGGCCTAGTATAGCACATGGACGCTAATGTCCTGAATTAATAATTTTTAAAAATGTTGAAATAAGGTTCATCTTCATCATCATTTACAAATTATGAGCTCAGATTTGAATTAGGCACGTCAGGATGAAGTATGGACGGTGTTTTGCAAAACTATGAATAGGACTTTTGGTATTTGAAGGAGTTTATTAATGTAAAGCAAAAGAGCAGAACTTTAAGGAACACTAACATTTATGATTGGGGTTAAAGTTAAAATCATCAATATTTTTTCTGTTGTCAAGAAATCTATTATAGCTTGTTAATAAGATTAGTATTCCTTATCCTATCAAATGTAAAGAGCAGCTGTAAAATTTTCAAAATATTTGTCTAAAATAGAATTTTATTTGTAAATAACGTATGTTACATCGGTTGTTAATTGTTTTGATCGGAATTCATAGTCAATGTACCTAAGAAAATTATTTTGTTTTAAGAATTTGAGAATGTAGAAATTAATATACATATATATTTTTCAATTATTTAGATAACTCCTGTTGTTAAAGCTTTTTTTTCTATTACTACCTAAACCACACCTCATCTATAATTATTCTAAGATGAACTTCAGACTAAATAGGCATTTAATAAAATTAGTAATTGTTTTGATCAAACTAGGCAGTATTGAAAAGCATCAAGTATAGTTGAAATTTCAAATTAGCTCACATTTTGACTAACATATTTTCCTCGTCAAAAAGGGAGACAAGTCTGGTTCTTCAAATTATAGACCAATTGTATTGTTGCCTAATCTGTCCAAAATTTTTGAGAAATAATAATTTTCACGTTGTCAAGTTTTTAAAGCAAAATTACTTTATTTCAAGCAAGAAAAAAATTATAGTTAGAATTGATGGTATTAAAAAAAATATATTATGTTCTTCCAGGTTCTGCTCTTTTGACTCTATTTTTGATTTACATTAACCAAAAGTTCTATTCTAGTTTTGCAGATGATAGCGGATCTTGAAATTTCTAGGTTAGAATTTATAGCATCTATATACAAAGATCTTGAAAAAATATCTGACTGGGGTGTGTGGGGTATTTTCAACTTAGGTCATTTTAAATATAAAAAAACCTAATTTATTTTCATTTTCTGTAGATATTTTTTTTTTACTATTGACAAATGGAATAGGTTTAAATTCATTATTTTTGGAGAGATTTAATCCGCAACATTCAAGGTCATTGTTTACAGATTACTTAAATCTTGTCTTCAATGTGATAGTTTTAATGAGTGTGGTTTTACTTGTTGCAATTCAAAGGTATTGTTATTGCGACATATTATTTCTAAATACAATTACATTTTGAAACTGAAAAAATAAACTTGGCATGTCTTTTATAACTATGTTTATCTCGTAGCCAAATTCTGATTGAGACTTCAGTCAAATTAATAAATGTCAATTCAATCCACGAGAATAACAAGTTTAAGATTCTTGAAATTGTAAAGTCACATTTACAGATCTGTTGGTTGTTGCTTTAAACCGAAAGGTAAAAAAGGCAAAGGAATAAATAAAAATATAATCAGTTGTCATCTGTCATTCTTAACCTTGTATTACAGTTAATAAATCATAAGAAGATTAAATTTTTATCAGAATTGAACGATGAGATATACGTAATCTACGTGTGAACATCTACATAATGTAATTTGGATTTAGAATTTGCCTAGCATACACGTTTGTAAAATGTATAGTTATAATATTTATATATTGTGTGTTAAACATTATTATTATTTTATTTTATATTTATTAGACAGAAAAAAGATTCTGAAGAAGATACTTCTTCTGAGAAAGCTAAGGTAACCAAGAAAGCATCTAAGAAGAAGGAAAAGAAGCAGTCCAATGATTCAGATGAAGAAATTGTAGTGACTAGGGTACAGAAGAGTTTTGCTTTATTGGAAGTGGATAGTGGTCCTGATGAACCTTCAGATAATAATGATAGTGAAAGTGAGCAGGAGCAAGTAGTGGCAAAAGACATTAAGAAGAAAAATAATAGTGACGAAAGGACTAAAGAACTACAGGGATCTAAAAAAGGGAAAAAGAACAAAAGAAAAAAAAATGATAGTGATGATGATATTGAAAAGGCATTGGCTGAACTAGAGTTAGAATATGCAGGTATTTATACTATGTAATTGTTTTAAATTAGCTTTAATTAATTCAAATCAAATTTTAATTTTGTTTTCATAATTTATAAAGGTGATTGACATTATAAAATAATGTTATATTCAAATGTAAATTCTTGTTGGTACTAGAAGAGAAGTTGATGTAGTTCAACTACTTTTTTTTAAATGCTAACAAACGTTACGAATTCAAAATTGGTAGATGTTTGTAGTAGTAACAAAAACTTTTTTTTCAAATATAAATCCTTCTCAGCACTAGAGGGAATTAAATTATTGATTGATATTCACATTTAGCAAACTTTTCATTGGGTGACTGACAAATTCACAAATAGTGTAAATTTTAGGTTGTGTTTTGAAAGAAATTTAATTTTAATAACAAAGTGAAACAGCTTGTTATAATAAAACAAGTTTTTTGTTACTAGTTTTTGACTCTACTAGTGTCTACAGACATTTTAATAAATGATCATTTATAATGAGCTCATTAAAAACTTTTAGCTTTTTTTATGAAAAACAGTAAGTATATTTGCGGTTATATTTAACGAGTAAAAAATTAATGAAGAACTAAATGAAAACTCTACTTTTTAAAAATTAATTGCGAAGAAACGACTTATTGCATAATTTTTTTAAAAGTTGAGAACACAGATTGGATTTTCTTCTACAAAGTGTGAAAATTTTATTCAATTATATATATATATGCGTTTTTTTTGCTGAGTTTGGTTATGTAAACTCTTATAATAGCGCATAGTTTGAACGGTTTGCAAACTGTCCAAATCGTATGTTGGAACAGACCTAATGTTTTTCAGAAAAAACTATATGAGTAACCTTCTCTTAATATTGTAATTGGCTTGTTTTAAGCTATGTCCTAATTACATTATCTACATAAATTAATTTAATATCATTTTATTTGATTTTATGTATCAATTATTTTATTTGATTATGTAATTATTACAAGTTTGTTATTATACAGGGTGTAGATTAATTGGCGGATAAACGCCAGGTAACTTTATAGATCGTTCCAAAAGAAAACGAAAATCTTAATTCCAAAATGCTGAAAAACTCTTCGTTTGGCCTCACGAGGTCCTCAAAGTTTCAATTTTGTCAATACAAATATTGTTTTAATTGCGTATATTATGTACCAATTTGCTTTCTTTTTTAGTATAATAAAAAATACGAGGTTTATTGAAACTTAATAATAAAAAACATTGAAAAATGTGCAAATTACTTTTGAAGAATAAATCAAATTTAAATTAAAAATACGCTTGGCAACGTAGCAAAATTTTTAATAAAATTCAAATTATAAAGTAGGCAATGCAATAAATGTTAGGAGAGGAGGTCAATTCTGATCTCCGGTGACTTTTGTCATCAGTGACTTTTAAATTCAAATAAAATTCAATTTAAATATTATGATATACTTTATTCTTTTGATAATCATTAATTTAAAATTGTGTGAGGTTGCACATGACGACACATATCGCATTATTAAATTATGAATGGTGTTTTGATGCATTTGCGAAATATATTATTATGTTGCGTTTGTCTAGTATGCGGCGGTCTGCCTTATGTCTGTCTCGGATTAACAACTACTACGTTGCCATGTCAATCCCGTGACCACCCTTGATAAAAACTATCGGTGACTTTTGTCGTTTCACCATGCGGCTAAAATGCGTTTTCAAAATAAATGTGTGAATTCAGCAAATAGGTACTATAATTATTATTGAATCATAGAACAATTTATACATTGCAGCTGATACAACTATTATAAATTATTAGATTCTGTCATAAATAAAAATATTAATTATTTCAATGCCCAATTGATTGTTTGAAAATATATTTAAAATAATTGACATGAATATAGCAACTCTGACAGATTTAACATTTAACGCCGGCGATGCTTGAGAACGTCATAAATTCGATATCAATACGTGCTGTAAAGTGTTTAGAAGTAAACGGTGGCCAATTTGAACATTTGCAGTTTATAATAAAAAATAAAATTTAATGTGTGTATTAAATTGCCTATTTTATGTGTATTAAGTTGCCTACATTATAGGTTTGAATTTAGAAAGTTTGCAACGTTGCCAAGCGTAACAAAACTTTGAGGACCTCGTGAGGCCAAACGAAAAGTTTTTCAGCATTTTGGAATTCAGATTTTCGTTTTCTTTTGGCACGATCTATAAAGTTACCTGGCGTTTATCCGCCAATTAATCTACACCCTGTATATCAATAGATTGATTATTATTATTTTTATAAAGCAAGTCATTGTGTGTATTCATTAGCGTTACAATAAAACAGTAAATGTATTGTCTTGTTAAATTTTAGTGTTTTACTGTAGCACTGATAAATTTGTTTTTATAAATCCAAAATCAAATTAATTGTAATTGTGGAACTATTTTCAAACATTCATTTATTAATAAGAATGAAGATAGAGATGCAAGTTTTTGTTACTTTTTGATACTTGTAACTATTCGTTACTTTTAGTACAATACTCGTTACTTAATATTTGTTACAAGTAATCGTTTAGTTTACCGTGGAAATATTTATATATTAATGTATTAATTTTTAAAATAATTACATAATCAACCTTTTCAGTTTGCTTTAAGCTTGATTTATAATCATAATTACCAATGCTAATAATATATACTGCTCTTAGAGACTACTTACTGCTTACTGTGATTTGATTGACTGTTTCTGAATAAATTATTAATTCATATGATACTTACTACTTAATTAACTAGCCTATTGTGTTAACTAGTTAAATGTAATTGATGTTGACTATTACTATTTGATATAAAAATTTATTGAAGCAATTACTAAATTTTATATTAATCATGCTAAAACTTAGTAATTGTATTATTATATAAATTATTTAATTAATTAAATCAATATAATAATGATTAAGGAATCTAAAAAAAGAACTAAATAAATTTTAGTTTTGTATTTCATAATGTATGTAGCTGCGCCGGGTGCATGTGCGTAATGCGAGTGTCCGACTACTATAGGTAGTATAGGTACTATAAGTAGTAGGTACTTTCTACTTTCGATTACCTTCGATTCTTTCGAATACAAAATATCAAACAGTTACTCCGGTTCCGCCGTGCGCGGGTAAATATATCGGATCGAATACGGGCGGACACGGAGTAACTGTTTGTTCTAAATGAAGACCTTAATTATTTTTAATTAATTGTATATCAATTGATATAATAACTAAAATAGAGATAAAAACTATTATTTTACTTATGTTTTGATTAATCATATAATTTATTTATTTTTAAACTATTATTATTTTTGACTAAGAACCTGTTTTAATTTCTTGCTTTAAAGATTACTAAATATTTGAAAAATTGGCACGCAACGTTATTGTACTGAAATAAGTAATGAAATCATTCTTGTGTCAGACGCTTTTACTTCAAGTAGTTAATTAATAATTAGTTTATTTTGTGTAAATTGTCTCTCTACTCACACTTTTAGGGTATGCACCCTTCATCAGTGCGTCTACTATCTTGCTGAACAGAAAGAGATTTACATAAAACATACATACATTTTATGTATAATGTATACCACTTCTCAATTATCTATATGCAGAGTGTGTCAGCAGTAAAAACAGATCTTATATCTAAAAACATATAGAAGTTGCAACGTCCAAGAAGTAGGCTCGCACTTCTACATTTGTAGTAGTAGTCGTTACTACCGGAAATGAGCGAAAATGTAACGGTTTTTTTAATATATATGACAACATATTTTTAGAAGATTATTGATGTCATTCAATATTATGTATATTAATATCTTAAAAGCTTTTTTGTGACTACTTTGAAAATGTATATTAAAACTTTTAGAAAGATTATAAAAAAAGTTTGAAGTTGCTTTAATTAAAAAGTGGTTAAAGAATTGTAAATAAATGTATTTTTTTGCTTAACACTTTGATTGCCTAAATGGAAACTATTTTTTCGTCCCTGGGGCGAAACAATAATTTCTTTAAAAATGTATAAAATAGCTGGTACAAACGTTTCTTGTAATAAATAATTAAAAAATGTTATCCAAAAAATCGGACTTTAACTATGACATCCTCCATTTGGGCATCAGCGCGCACTATCATCTTTTGCTGTATAAAGTGTATAGGTTTTCATGGCAATCAACGTGTTAATTCTCGGATTGAGCCAAAAACTATGCAAAAGTCAGTATAATCCTAGATTCAAATAATCTTTGGACCACCCAAGATCAATCTTATAATATATGGAACGCAGTTACCTGAAATTGGTTACAAATAGTTGCGACCGCATAACCATGATTGAATGTCGGTTCATTTTCACAAAGCGAGGTTATCTATGATGGTAAATTTCAATTTATTATTGTTAGCAAATATTTACATAACTATTTATATATTAATACATCTCAATTTTCCTGAATACTCATTTCTTTTACCGATTGTATTCTACACGTGTTCAATAGTTGATAAGTTTAGAGAACGAGAAGACCATGGAAGTAAATCAACATTAGCTAGTTTTAGGAATTCCATAGTAACCCTAGCTGCGGCTTTGCATTATTTTGTTGGAAAATAGGGGTTTCCAATCTTCTCAAATTTGCGTTTAATATTCCTGGAATGAACACAACACAATGTAAATATACAAACAAAATTTTGATTTGTTGCTAAATATAACTTGCTTATTGTAGTCTTTCAATGCATCATTCTAGGCGGCAAACAAAGGGCGGAACGACTTGAGACCATATGATTAAATTATTTGGTACATTGATCAAATGGAGATTTTTCTTGGTTAGTTAATTCTTTCCAGACATCTTCATATTTTCTTGTTGAAAATCGGTCTCTGAGTGTTTCTCTAGAGCGTCCAGGTTGTAATCTTTTCTGGTTCTTCGATCCATCTACGCCAACATTGAGCTATTATACTGACACATCTGCTAATTTGATGGGCAATATTACGAATTCCAGATGGTTCTGTCTTGGCAACCTTCTTCTGAAGGGAGCTCTGGTGCTTTTTCCTTTTTTACCTTGGTGGGTGATCTTGCTGTGATTCTTGGTCTTCTCCTAAATACTGTTGCCTGGTTGTCATGTGTTCCTTTGCCGTTTGTCAGATTGTCGTTTTCACCAGAATTCATGTAGCAAACTGCCTTAGCTTTGGAGGATTGTTTGTTTTGTTTTTGTGCTATTTTATTTTCATATTTTTAAATTGCAGATGTTCGTTCATTTTATGATGTTTTTGGATCCCGAAGAGTTTTGATTAAGAGAGGTTGATAATTCATAGAAGGAAAAGTGTAGAAAAGAAGAGAAAGAGGAAAAATTGGTAGTTGTCTCATTTCTGAGGCAAGGCTACTGTGCAATGGTGTTAGTCTGCGAGTGTCCGGAAACGCTTAACACCACCTTCCACTATTCTGTAAATCTAAAATTAATTTAATGTTTAAAATATCTAAATAAGCTTTTAGTTTTTTGAAGTACTTTTGATATTTGTTTGAAAGATGTTAAGACTGCGAAAATTGGGTAAATGTATTTACATTTGTTTGACATTCTTAATGTAAACACATATTTATCTAATATTTTGAGAAGATATACTCACAATAATTCATGTTAAGTTTATAAAATAATAAGTTTTTTGGTTAAGAATGCATTTTAATTTCTTAATTATGAATGATTAGGCAGTTAATCAGTTATATTTGTTTCTTTATAATTGATGTTTATTATTATGCTACAAAGATTTTTCCTCTATTAGTCTACACATTACGTTTTCTAAATTTAATAATTGCTTCACGAACCAAAACATCCTGCATTTGTATAAGATCTTATTGGATTGTATTATATAATATTTTTTAATTTGCTTTTATTTGCATATTTGATTTACATGTTTGAGAAGTACCAGACCTTGAAATTGTTTTTCCAGTCTGTAGCATTCATACATTTTTTCTAATCTTATGTTAAATTTCGTTTTGTTTTTGATTATTTTCAATGTGTTTTCATTTTCTACTTCTGGAGTTTTGAAGATGCATAAGTTGTTTTCATTGGAAGTGGCTAACACTAAATCAGCAAATATTTCAAATAAATCCGATTGTTCAAAAACTTAAAAGCAATGAAAAGAAAAATTAATACAAACATTTTATACTTGAAAAATAAGAATGGGCACATGGAATATACGTAGGACAAAGAAGAAGAATTGGTGGAAGATAAAACATAAAATAAAAATACTAGAAATCACAAAAACAAAAAAAGAAAGAAAAAAGACTAAGAAAAATATATAAAGGATACTGGTTGTTCTGGTCAGGAATAGATGAAAAAGAAAGAGCAAAAAGAGGAGTAGGTCTAATAACCACCACACCAAGCAAAATAAAAGATAAGTGAAAGAATTATGTCAGTAGAAATAAAATTATATGGAAAGGAAACTAAATGGAAGAGTAGAAAATCAAAACGGAAAATGGAAGAAAAAAGAGACAAGAGAAAATAAAAAGCTTCAATCTTACTATTTCCGTAATTTCTTTTTGAGAATCTCATATTTTATTAACCCTTAAGTAGTCGCTACGACGCACTCAGTGCCCCGACGTCAAATTATGCTCTGTCAAAAAAAGTTTTTTACTTTTGTGAGTCTAGCTAACCTATGGAAATGATATAGTACGGTGTTTGTGTAAATATTTAATTTAAGGAACAGTGCGTTACAAAGTTACACGTGTTTTAATGTTGTCTTTTATCTGAGAGCATAAAGTGCTCATAGCGACAAGTAACGTAAATATTTCTTTTAATAATTTTGTTATATTATTTTTAGTACTTAAAAAGTTACCATTACATATAAAAAAATTTTCTTTTAAAATATAAAAAACCCATAGAGAAAATATTGCTCAAAAGAGATGTGGTAAATGTATTGTGTGTTCACTCGCAAAAAGAAATAATACCACCATTAGATGTAAAAGTTGTGCTAACTTTGCATGCTATTTTTTTGATAAACAAATAGTTTTAACTTTTAAAATGTAAAAATAAATAAGTTTCATATGTACCAGATATATAAATAAAAAATTTTAAAACGATTTTTATTTATTATTTTTATTTATAACAAAATATCTAGAGGAGCATAAAGTGCACCTAGCGACAACTTAAGTTATGAAAGATGTAGCGACTACTTAAGGGTTAATAATTGGTATTGGCTCACAATATAGGTTAATTTTTTGTATTTAATATTGTTATGCAACACTTTATTTTACTCTTTCATGCAGAGCAAAAAGGCCATGTCTAATATAGAATATAATCTATCAAATGTTGTAAGATTTGTCTATTCTAAAATTACTCGGATTTAAAAATCTTATCTGTTTGTTGAATCCACATGGTGAAATTAATAGAAGAATATCAAAAACTAGGAACTCATGTGGAACATAAACAAACCGAGCAGACAAGAAAAGAAACACAAAAAGGAAGCTGGGACTCAAACCAAAAGCAAAAAAGCTGAAGAAAAAGGACTTGTCAACAAAATTGAAATAGCATTATACGTAGAGAAAGGTTATAACTCAAAGTTTCCTACTTTGCATAATAATACAGAGAGGTGTATATTATATGTTGTGGGAACTACACGAGTGAATATGCACCGCAGGCCAGTGGTGTTACTAGAACTATTGCCGCCCGGGGCGGTCTCTAATTTGCCGCTCTTTCTAAGTCAATCAAATGGTGGTTTTTATAAATTGGTGTCTGTATCTAAGCAGAATTTTTAGAGATAATTATTTCAACCCTACATTGACTTGACGATGAGGAAAAATATTTTAAATCATATAGTAATTCATAATTTGTAGAACTAGATATTAAAAATGCTGCCCCAAAATATGTGCCGCCCGGTGCGGACCGTCCTCCTTGCAACACATGAAGAAATACAAGGTAGCATAAAAGGAAAACTTTAACCTTTACCACAAAAACATTCATAAATAGAGATAACTAGAGACAAAGGCTAACCTCCTTGACAGTGAATGGCATGCAGTTTTTATGAATGACTGCAAAGTAATTTTTCATAATGAATGGAAGAAACCAAAGAATATGAGTGAAATATAGAAAATACGACAGGTAAAATAGAAATCTGGATGGAAAAGAAGGGACTGAGTCTAGGTCAAGGGGAATTGGTAACAGTGGAAACAAAACAAAAAGCATTTTGCCGTGAGATACCGTTGACGTTGTGGTATGAAATGTTTTTAAACCGTTGCGTTGTCGCGAGTTACCGGTTATTTACTTTTGACTCCGAATGTACCAACCAGCGAGGTGAATTTAAAACCGTTGTTGGAAGCAGTTTAATAAGTTCGGTATGTCAAATTTAAATATGATAACCTATAAATGAGATGAATTGTCAAGAATGATTATGAAAATAATTAGTAAAAATTGCTATTAAGTATAAATAAAATGAATATTCTTTGCAAGGAAATGTATATATAGCAAATATTTTACAAAATTAATAATAATCATAAGAAAATTAATGACAGGTGTAACCGTTTACAACCAGTACGTTTTCGTGAGATTTCCGCGATCACCCAAAAATAGAGAGAGATGGAAATAAAACCGCTGTTTGATCGCTGGTATGTACGGTTTCTCACGGCAAAACGCTTATTGTAATTCTAGAAACCAAATTGAAATTTTTGAGACAGCAATTACACAAATCATTCGGAGAAAAGAAGAGGAAGACAACAGGCCAGGCACAGCTCAAATAACATAAAAATGGGTTAATAAAATGGGAAAGAAAATGCTTTTTTAATTACGACTAGTTTTCTATAAATAGTATAAAAAATGTAAAATTAGTAGAAAAGATTCAGAATTTATTGAAACTACTAATTCTTTCAACCGCAGTTATAAGAATGAGCAAAATTCTTGCAAATGCCATTGACCTGACATGATTATTGTGAATATTATGCTGGACTGATTGATAATGAAAAGGATGCACTTTTTATTTCATGTTGTAATGTTCTTCAAACCAAGTTTTGCGAAATTCTTATGCATGTGGAAATTTGGCTAGTAGTTTTACTTGGTTTATCTATGAGAAAATCTACTATTTTTTCTATGAATGGTGAACCACTGCTACGGTTTTTACCAATACTATATTGTTGAAGCCTCTGGTAGGATTGAGAAAACACTTTGTGCGATGGATGTTTTCTATTGGGAAATCTCCGAATGTACTTGCATTACCATTGCAAAAACCGTATAGAAATATATTTGTAAATTCTTTGTGATGGCTCAATTTTATTAATATATTTTAATTAATTAGTATCTTTTGGTTACTTGGGTTGATGATTTGCCAATTTGTCCATCTCCATTTAGTGTTTTAGCACAACTGTTGAATATATTGATAAGTTAAATAATGATTGTGACTTAATTTTAATAATATATGGATATACTCACCGATATGTTGGTTCACCTTTAGGGAAACAATACCCATACATGTTCATGATGAACTGTTTCTTGGCTCATTTTCTTGTTTTATATAACGTTGATTGATTATTATGGAGTTTGTAAATTGCATATTGTTTACTTAAAATGATAAAAATTGTTATTATGACAGATTGCAGATAACAATGGCAGTTGACAAAAAACAATAATTATTAGGTGACTGACAGATCGTAGATGGCATTAGACAAATAATCATAAAAGTGTACTCTTTCATACCTTGATACATTTCATAGTTTATTTCTAACATATTTTTATGTTATTGTTCACTTTTTTATTCTATTTCTTCAATAAATAATAATTTTGAAATACGCTATTTTTTATTTTTTGTTTAGAATGACATCTAATTTTATTCTATCAGTAATTAATTACTCTGTATAACTTCATTTTTATTGTACCTGAAATAGTTTAAATTTTTAAATTTAATAATAATTTTATATAACATATGTTTAATATGACTATTGAGTATTAGAAAGAAAACATTAACTTAAAGGTACATATAAAATTAAACAGAAATATTTGTTGTAAATTTATAATAATAATAAGTGATTAAATTATTGTATATGTCAATATTTACCAGTTACAAAATATGTAACTTGAATTTTATTATTCATTTTGATTACCTGAATAATAGATTTTGCAACATTATTAACAAATATGTTTTTATAATAAAAAAATTAACATTGCAAATTATAACTTATCTATTATATCTAATATTAGAAGCTTTAATTCTAATTGTTTGTCAAGTGTACGGAATGAATTTTTTTTGCTCAAACTACTGAAAATGCTTTCCTCTACATGAATCCTGATCATGTGATTTTTTCAGATTTTTTCAGTGAGCTATTTCCGAGTTATAAGCAATCAAAATTTTAAAAAAATTGTTTTTTTTTTGGTTTTTTTACATTTTTTGAACTTTTTCTTTAAAAATTGTTCAAAGAATTTCCAATTTTGTTTCTCTGACAAAGATTTTCAACTCACAACAATACAAGTTTCATACAACAGCATCATAGTTTATATAATGTTGAACATGTCGAATTTTGTACCTGAAAACTACGATTTGTGGACAGCATTGGTTTTCTGTTATTGTTGGATGAGGATGATGCTCAAATGCAACATCAACTTGCGGATCAGTTAAATGTGATTTGAGAAGTTGGCTTCATACCAGAATATCAAAAAAGTGATAATGCACCATCACTCACAGCAACTGGTCAAGGAAACGATTGAGGCGTTTAGTTGAGAAATACTTTCGCATGCGGCTTACTCAGCATTGATGGGACACGCACTTGTTGAGCAGCGCTTTGCTTTTTACCAAAATGGCTCAATGACTGGTTTGCAAAAGAGCAACAGTTTTTTTTGGCGTAACACCCACAAGTTGTCAGTCAGGTGGGAAAAATGTATAGCTACCAATGGGCAATACTTTGAATAAAATGTTTTTTACCATTGTCATATAATAAACGTGTATTTTCTATACAAAAGTTCCGGTTTCATATTTACATACCTGGTATATGTGCAAAAAAAAACGGTGAAAATTTCAGAAAGCACCATGTACTATGCTCCGAGATTTCTTACAATGTATCCATAGAAATACTTGAAATTTAAGTTTTTCTTGCTATTTTTATATTTATATATATTTTGGAGCGTAGTGCACGGCACTTCCTGAAATATTTATATCTTATATATAAAAAGAAAATACTTGTCACCTTTTTTTAAGAAAAACTTTCGGAGATACAAACTGTTATGCAATATAAATATATTTATGATGATATTTTGTTTAAAATTAGAGTTTATTTTTTTTTTTTCAAATCTTTCATAAAAATATTTGCTAAAGTAGGTGTTATTTCTAAACCACAATTTTGAATATAGAATTTGTTATCATTTAAAAAATATTTTGTTTAATACATTTTTCAAATAAATTTATTTAATTAATTTTTTTTTATTGAATTAATTTAATACATTCATTTGTGAGTTTTGGAAAACATGTTATGTACATCTAAACTTATTAATTATAAAATATTTTATGTTTTTTTTTAAATTTTTTTTTTTAAATTATTCTTTTTATTTTCTTTTAGTTTAATTAATTTAAATTCATTCATTTTGTTTGAATATAATGGTTTACTTATAATTACCATGCTTTACTACAGATTAAATTATTATCTTTATTTGTAATTAAATTTAAGGGGGCAGTTTGATGAGTGTTATAAAACTACGAGCAAAACTGCAATCTAATGAAATATATAAAAATTCAAAACCTTCAATTGTTTATTAAATTTTGAAATTAATTTGCAATTTTTTTGTCGAAATATTTTCTTAAACTTCATTGAACATTAAACTTAGTTGACTTTTTAGTGTGGTATAAGTTATTTTTTTAAAGTATCATTTGTTACAGTTCTGCTTGTAGTTTTGAATGTATGGTAAAATGTGAAATTTGAAATTCCCGCGCGTATTAATTTTTTTAACAGTTTGGTACTGTTGCCACATTATAGTTTGTTCGCGTTAAGACTGCAGTGATGGGAGTGGTTTATTAACTCAGTGTCACACAACTGTAACTGCAACAGTTGGTATTATAATTTATCTAACTTCACTTTGTTTATTATATTATAATAAAATGATTTTAAATTATTTAAAAACTTTAAAGCAGAAACAATACAGTTTATTGCTTTTTAATTAAATATTAATATGTTTAATAGAAATGTATATTAGTAATTTTTAATACAAAAATTTATTAAAAACAATTTCTAGAATTGCATGACGTTTACTCATATTTAAGTTTTTGAGGTTATACTGTACGCAACAAAAAATTGTAATTTAAAATTAAAATACATATAATTATTTACAAATGCGTTAACCTAGTTACAATAACGCAAAAAATCGATAAATATTAAATAGTAAAAATTGTTAATTAAATTTATTCAATTACAAGTAGCTTTGTTTTAGTCTGGTAAATATTCTATTGTAAATTGGGTAGGCCTCTAAGCCAATAAGAGCATTGTTTCCCAGTTGCCATAACAACTACTACTGCAGTCTTAACGCGAATTATGTGCGATTAAGTTTTTTTTTTTACAATCTACAAATCGGCGAATGTTGATTGATGTTATTGTATTAATATTTTATTTATTTATTTGTATTTCACATAAAGGATGCAGACAAAAACTTCGTTATTTTTTAACCGATTTATATAATTCAAAAATTATTTTAAACAGTTTTTTGAGTATTATAAAGGCAGGTACACACATGCATGTTTTTATTTATATTATAGTTTCAATGGCAACAAACTTTTTTTAAATGGCAACATACATTTTTTTTTTTTTTTTTTTTTGAGGATTATGATATTCTTAATACAACCATGTAAAATAATAACAAAATTTTTTTATAAATTTAAAAAAAAAAAACATAATATTTGTTTTTTATTTAAAATGATCGTAATTGAATAGTTGGCATTAAAAATAAATAATTTTTATTTATTTTTTTTTAATTTTAAAAACGTAATTTTTTAAGTTACTTTATTATGTATAATAACAAAAAAAACACTTAAAAAAAATTAACATTAGTTATTTTTAATGCCAGCTATTCAATTACAATCATTTTAAATAAAAAACAAATTTTATGTTTTTTAAATTTATCAAAAAATTTTGTTTTAAAAGTACATATTTTACATGTTTGTATTAATGCCCGTATTACACTGACAATAATTATATCTTGAATTATATATATGTATAAAAATATTTAAATCTTAAAAAGTCTGTAAAATGTACAAATAATCATCAATCTTATTGTAGATTGAAATTTTAAGAATATTTTTAGTTATTCTTTATTGACGATAAGAAAATTTTAGATCACATGTACAGGGTGTTAATAAATTAGGAAAGTATGAAAATGCTTTAAGGGATAAGTACATAACAATCAGGGAATTTGCAACATTAATCAAACAAAATGTGTTGATTAACAACGTTGCGTTGCAAATCAACTATCCCTAAATGTGCTCAAAAATTACGCAGAAACAACGCCAACACACTTGCTTCTAACTAACGGTACATGCTCCAGAACGTTTCAATCATTCACAAACTGGTTTGCGATTGAATTACATTCTATTTTAGCTAATATTTAATTATACAAATTATAAACAGGTAATATAATAAAAAATTACTTCACACGTTCAAAGATGATCTTACTTGACTGAAGACCAAGGATAAATTTAAAAAAATATGTATATGTGTATGATTTAACTGTATGCCATGTAGAATTTCAAACCAGTCAGAGGTTGAGTTTTAACTAACCTATGGCTGCAAATTGTGTGTATATTAAAAATACTATTGATACTGATTAAAGTAGTCATTTAGTTATTTATTTAAAATTTATATTGAACGAACATTCATTACATTATTTTTTATTGTAAAAAAATATTAAGTCTAATAACTTTTTTATTTTGTAGGTGTTAAAGTTGAGAAATCTGAGGATATTGGAAAAACTGACGAGAAAAAAGAAGTATTAAGCAAAGAACATTCTCTTGAACCTGATAATGAAGACAATAAGGATGATGCTGATACTACAAGTGGAACAGTTAAAACTGCTGCTCAAAAGAAGAAAGAGAAGAAGCAAAGAGAGAAACTTAAAAAACAAGCTGTTAAAAAAGATCCTAGTAACAAAGATGAAAAACAAGATAAACAAGATGAACAAATTTCAGAACCATCTCAAAATAACAGTGAACCTACTGACTTAGGAGAAGAAAAGATCCAAGAAGGAGATATAGATGAAAAAGATAGTAAGAAGAAGAAAAAGAAGAAGGGTGCAAAAGAAGAGGATAAGGATGCAAAAGATGCTAAGAAAGGTAATGTTATTTTATTATTTTTTATATTATTACTAACCTTGTTGTTTAGTTACTGATAATTAATTTATTTTGTTTAATTGATTATTTGTATAAAGAATTAAATATAATCTTAATTTATACGTGAGCATGTCTGTAAAATGTTTGCAGCCAAATGATAAAATTATCAAATTTAGTTTATTTTGTTTTTAAAGTAATGTTAATTAAAAATATGTACGCACAATATTAAGCAACAAAACCTATTACAATTTTACCAAAATTTATTTTAAGAAATTGCTTTTTCCTGCACATGATACACAACCTATTTACAAATTATATATTATGACTGATTTCATTGACAAAGTTTAAACAGTCAACTTGGTTTGTTCTGTAAAATCTTTGTTTGAACTGTCAATTTTTTTTTTTTTAATTAAAAAGCACAAAATTGATTTAAGCAGAAACTGAAAACTCAATATGATTTTTACATTATTTTTCTTTTTTAACTTTAGGACCTGGCAAGAAAACTATTGCTGCTATGCAGGAAGCTCTTAAAAAACATAAAGAAGAAGAAGAGAGATTAAAGAAAGAAGAAGAAGAACGAATCCAGAAGGAAGAAGAAGCTGAAGATGCTAGATTAGAAGCATTGAGATTAGAACAAGAAAGGAAAGATAAAAAGAAAAGAAAGGAAAAGGAACGTAAAGAAAGATTAAAAGCTGAGGGAAAACTGTTGTCTGCTAAACAAAAAGCTGATAGAGCCAGAGCACAAGCTCTGATTGAAGCAAGAAAGGCGCAAGGATTAGATCTTCCAGATGTAGGTGAAAGAAAACCTCGACTTGGAACAAGAATTAAACCTAATAAAGTAAAAACTCAAAATAGCATAGAAAAAGGTAATTATTTTCTTTAAATTATTTTTTGTTTTGATAAAATTTGTCTAAAAAATACAATTGGCGATATATACATATGTCAAATTCAGTAAATTAATAAAACAGAAATAAGAGATAATTTATTTGCAAATTTTATCACACACTACTTATCAAACTAGAAAAACATACAGTGATGAATAGAAGACTACTTCCCAGTTAATATAATAGTTAGGAAAAAACTTTTTAGATTAAAAGGTTCTTCATTTGATAAATATTTTGGTTTGTGATGTAGAATAATTTAATTAATTTCTACTTCTGCTAGCTTACTCTTTTGTGGGAATTTGTATTATATTGAGCATTTATTTACAGTTTAGAATAATATCAGTTTACCCTTGTATAACACATATATAAACAGAACTTTACTACGTTCTTACTAAGCACATTATTGTATTGCATATGGTTGGTAAAAATTCCACAAGTTGCAAAATTTCTACATTGATGTTTTGTGATGATAATTGGATGCGCAGTGATTGATTCTTGTTCTATCTAATTTAACTTCATTGGTTCCAACTGACAAAAGGGGTTAGCATTCAGTTACAAACCAGTACATAGTCGACTCATGTGCCATAAATTATTTATGTATTAATTGCAATTCTTTGGTGTCAGTTGAAACCTATGATCATCATTTATTAGCATAAATAGTATTATTAGTATAGAATTTTTTAAATCAAAATATTTATTAACCAGAAGAATTAAAAACTGAGGAACCAAAGGAAGATTCTGTAGCTCCTGATGCCGATGCTACAGTCATTGAGGACATTAAAACTGAGGAAGAAATTAAAGATTCATGGGATGCCGAAAGTTCTGAAGGTGATTCTGAAGAAACTCTTCCATCAGGTATGCGTTAATTTATTTATATAAATTAATTGTTTATAGGTTATAGAACATAATAATTTTTATTTTTTTAAAGTATGCTATTTTATTGTTTTTTGAGTAGTTTTTTTTACATTAAACATCTACACTAAAATAATTAATCCTGGACGATGACCTGAAAAATAGGTCGAAACTAGTTGAAAAACAATAAAATAGCATTCTAGTATACATAAAAAACTTAGTAGTATTATTTTCTAACATAACCTATACCCCAAATGTATGCATATTTATGAGTAACAACAATTAAGAAAAATACTTGCTTTTTAATAGTAGTAACTAATCGCATTTAAGCGTATGGTCTTACAAACTGCAACTTAATATCTAAATTAAATGTATGGTAGTTTTCTCATTTTGCACCGTTAGAAATTTTGATGAAGTGTTTCTCAGCATCTTTAAAACTGTTTAAAATTTATCTAGCAGTTAGTTTTCTATCATGAAAAAAATGCTATTAAAATAACAAGCATTACATTGTTGTGTTTGAAATCATTTGTCGAGCATTACAAATTTTTAAATTTGCAAACCAATTTTAAATTAGACATTTTTTAGAGAAATTTTACCCACAGCTTAGCAATCTGTATACTATACTAGGTGTATTTGGGCTGTCTGACGACTATTTTCACCTATCGCACGCATGATCAATGGTGCTTTATATATACATATATCAATTTTTGCATTTCCCGTTTTTTCTAAAACGAATAGAGCTATCGGTTGTATTAAATATATGTATAAACAAAACATGTGTAAGAATTATCTGACACGACGAGATTTTAATAAGTGTCAGTACAATAATTTTGCATGCCAATTATTTAAATATTTTATTTTCTATTCCAGTGATCTTGGCGACATATATATACACTGACCGATTTACATATGTGCCTATTATTTAGTAAGATTTCATTCAAGAAATTAAAACCTGTTCTAATTTCTTGCTTAAAAGCTTGCAAAATACTTTAAAAATTGTCTTGCAAAATTATTTTACTGACACTTGTATTAAAATCAGTCTTGTGTCAGATGGCTCTTATACATTAAGGTCATTGTATAGTCATGGCTTGTGAACATAGCATTCCTTCTGAATAACAGATGAATAACAAATTAAATTAAGTAATTAATAAAATTTAAGTTTGGCCTAAGCAATTTTTTCACTTAGTGTTAATAAATAAATAATGATTTTTAGAATCACATGCATTAAATACAAAGAATGAAAACACAACAGATTCTGCCAAAGCAATTAAAGACGAATCATCAGATGAATGTGAAGATGATGATGAAGATGAAGAAGATTCAGAAAGTGAATCTTCTGACGAATCGGAGGATGATAATGATCATAGAACAGATGCCGAAAAACGCAGAGATAAAGCAAAAGCAAGAATTGAGGTAGATGTATAAGTATACTTACTGACAAATATAAATAATTATAAATTCATTTCATAATTATAAAATTGTCAATCATTTATATTTTTAGGAAAGACGTAAGGAGGCTGAGAAGAACAAAACATTAGATAATCTTAGAGCAGCAGTTGTTTGTGTTTTGGGTCATGTTGATACAGGCAAAACGAAAATTCTTGATAAATTAAGGCGCACTAATGTTCAAGATGGTGAAGCTGGTGGAATAACCCAGCAAATTGGTGCTACAAATGTGCCTATTGATGCTATTAAGGAAAATATTAGAAACGTCAGAGGTGTAAGTATATACATATGTATAATGTTTATTAATTATATCAGATTTATTATTGAAAGATTTTTGTAATGTTTTTGAAGATACAATGATATTTGACTATACAATGTGTTTACGGAAGTGCAAGGAGAGGATAAATAAAAATGTTTATTTTTAAGTTTTGACAAAAATTCATTGTACACAAAATTTTTTGTTTGACTTAAAGTAACGATTGGCGATATAAAAATTAGTAAGCAAACATTTTTTAGATAAAAGTACCTTCATTTGATAAATAAAACGTAAAATCATTTTTTATATATATATATGCTAACGCATCTGTCTGTATAAATCAAAGTATTTTTACGTTTACAAAACTTTCTATTGGTATCTATTGTATATTTTTCTAGTTTGATATATGGTGTATTATAAAACTGATCATTAATTTAGTGTATATCTAACATATAATCTACAATGTAAAAATTTTCATTTTACACAATTTTTTTTGCTCTATTACACTTATCCATAAATACTCTGTATATTATATGTAATGAATATCTAATTGTGAGATATTAGGTATTCTTAAGAAGGTTGACAAAATAAAAATTGTTTTAAATTGTTCTGAATGTGCTAAAAGTGACTCCACTTTTTAACTACTACATTCAAGTTCCATAGAAGTTTGACTTTTTTTAATGCACAGTTTTTTTGCACATTGTTTTTTTGCACATTGTTTTTTGACACATCATTGTCGGTTGTATTATCCAAATGTAATCTAAGCGTTTTCTTGTGTTGGTACGTCTTGTGTCTTTGCAATGTGGACTTTCTAATCACAATAGGTGCTTTTGTTTTGGCAGTTTTCAGTCATTTTTACCTTGCCTTGCTAGTAATAAAATTTAATTTCAAACAGAAAATCTAAATAACTTTTTTGTCCATCTGGCTTTGTTTTTGAGATAATCGAAAAATACACATTATTTAGAACTTTTGAGATAGACAAAAAAGTTATTTAGATTTTCTGTTTGGAATTAAAAAATGTATCTATAGTTTAATTTTTCGCTTCCAGTTAGGAAACACCCTGTATAATAAAGAAGTATTTACAGTTATTAGTTCATATGGAATTTTCTTTATAAATCATGGTTGTAAATGCTTTGATTAGCACTTTGATTGCAATGGCTTGCTTTTTAAGGACACATGTCTTTACCTGAAGTTTGAAGGAAAGAGCTTGTATTCAAAGGTTTTCATTTTGAAAACCTGCTTCATAAATTTTGTTTTGGATGAATTATTGTATTTTGAAAAGTTAATAAGAATCTAATCATTTATTTTATATTGTTTACTTATGATGTTTTTTAGGCTGCAGATATGGTATTAAAAATCCCAGGCCTATTAATTATAGATACACCAGGGCACGAATCTTTTTCTAATTTAAGAAGTCGCGGTTCTTCGTTATGTGATATAGCTATCCTTGTTGTTGATATTATGCATGGCTTGGAACCACAAACTATTGAATCATTAAACTTATTAAAATCAAGAAAGACACCTTTTATAGTAGCTCTAAATAAAATTGATAGATTATATGATTGGCAAACTATGAGTAGAAAGGATGTTCAGGATATCATTAAAGCACAAGCTCCTAATACCCAATTAGAATTTGAACAGAGAACGAAAGGTATTATAGTTCAATTTGCTGAACAAGGAATGAATGCATCGTTGTTTTATGAAAATCCAGATATTAGAAGTTATGTCAGCTTGGTACCGACAAGTGCTGTTACTGGAGAAGGTAATATAACTATACAAAATAATTGTGTTTCTATATTTAATTGTTTTATTTTGAAGGAATGGGTAATCTTTTATCATTAATTGTTGAATCATCCCAAAACATGTTAGCAAAGCGCCTAATGTATTCAGATGAACTTCAAGCAACGGTTTTAGAAGTTAAGGCTATTTCCGGATTGGGTACTACTATTGATGTAATTCTAGTTAATGGTACATTAAGGGAAGGCGAAACGATGCTTCTTGCTGGTACTGATGGTCCAATAGTTACTCAAATTAGGTCATTGCTTATGCCACAACCAATGAAAGAATTGAGAGTGAAGGTAATCTGATAATTTAATTGGTTTATTGTCATTCATCGATTTTAATTTACAGAATGCATATATTGAATACAGGGAGATTAAGGCAGCACAAGGTGTAAAAATTGCAGCAAAGGAATTGGAAAAGGCTATTGCCGGCTTAAATCTATTTGTTGCACAGAAACCAGACGAAGTTGATGTACTTAGAGAGAATGTGGCTAGAGAACTTAGATCGGCATTATCAAATATTAAACTTCAAGAACGTGGAGTCTATGTTCAAGCATCAACTCTTGGATCATTGGAGGCTCTATTAGAATTCTTGAAGACTAGTAAAATACCGGTACGTTGTTTGTTGTATATATATATATATATATATGTACAAGATTATAATCTTTTTTTTTGTACTAGTACTCTGGTATTCGCATTGGTCCTGTTGTTAAAAAGGATGTAATGAAGGCATCAATAATGTTGGAACATGAAAGCCAGTATGTATATATTTTGTTCAGCATATTTTTTTTTATTTAAAGTATTTTAAATACATTTTTTTATAATATACTTAGGGCCGAAATTACAATAGTGGTTTAACTCACACATACGTGGATTAATGCTAACTATGGATTAAAATATCTGGATAGCTAACTGGCGGAAATGGGCGATTAACGATTTAACTAGCAGTTTAAATAACCTTAAATTATGTGAGTTATGACAGTTATTACTTATAAGAAATGGGTCTATTATATTAATAGTAATTACTTGAAACTTACCTATATTTATAAGTAGTTATCCATATTTATTAATTTGCAATTTTGTTGTTAGATATTCAATATACCTATTTATTATATAAAAGTTTAATGTCAATTTTTTGACGCGTCAATTTATAGGTTAAAATTTTAGATACTTTGTTGACATAAAATATAGGAAAATTGTAATACGCGTTCCCACTAACTAGCGATTTAAATTTTAACTAGCAGTTAGTAAACTTACAGTTTAAACCACTATTGTAATACTGGCCCTTACTGACATAAACAAAGGAACAAATTAAATATAAACCATTGTTTATTTATAGAAAATATGTATGTCTTGATTACTTTAGACACTCTGTTGTATTTTGCATCAGAATTTATAGGTAAAGTTAAGTTGCCGTCTTGTCTTATCAACTTATGTTCACTTGTGGATGGCGCAATAATTTTTAATAATATAGGTTTGCACAACAGGAACAAAGATGAAGATTAAGCATCTTTTAAACTAAGTCATACAAAAAGTGTATTTGGCTGGTTTAATAAGGAATTTAATTACAAATCCAGATTCTGTTTTTGTTCAGGATGGCTGTTAGTACATAAATGTCACCAAGAAAATTCAAAGGTTGCTTTGGGATTTTTCTATTTTTTGTTTTAAGAACAATAGCAATGCATTAACCTATTTTTGGGTACTGCTACTATTGCCTTCTCATACTCCAGACTAGGCGATACTCTTGAATAAGTATTAGTTTTCAACTGACATGCCGCCTACATGAGTTACTGTCTATAAATTGTTATTAAAAAGAAAGAAAATGTTTTTACTGCCATTAAAATGGGTTAAAATTATATGATTTTTTTTAGTAATCTGTTAGTTAATTTAAAATAATTAACAATTAAAAAATTACATCTATCCAGTTTAAAATGAGGTCAAATTTTAAATAATGATTATTTTTATACACTTTTTAAATCTCTTGTTGTTTATACAGATATGCTACCATTCTTGCATTTGATGTAAAAGTGGAAAGAGATGCTCAAGAATTAGCAGATACTTTGGGAGTGAAAGTATTTCAGGCTGATATTATTTATCATCTGTTTGATAAATTTATGGCATACAGAGAAGAGTTGAAGCAAAAGAAGCGAGAAGAATTTAAACACATTGCAGTGTTCCCTTGCAAACTGAAAGTATTACCCCAGTTCATCTTTAATTCAAGGGACCCTATTGTTATGGGTGTAATTATTGAGGCGGGAATTATTAAAGAGGGTACACCAATATGTGTTCCTAGTAAAGAAGTATGATTTTGTTTGTTATGAAATTGATAAGATAATTAATTTGTCTTTGATTTTAGTTTGTTGAACTTGGTATTGTAACTAGTATTGAAAATAATCATAAAAACGTGGATAGTGCAAGAAAAGGTATGGAAGTCTGTATAAAAATTGAGCCTATCCCAGGGGAGTCTCCAAAAATGTTTGGTAGACATTTTGATGAAACTGATATGTTAGTTAGTAAGGTAAGTTAATTTAGCAATAGTATATAGTAAAGTTCAGTTATACGAGATTCATATTTTCTATGAGAGTCAACCACAATAAACCTTTTTCAATACTTTAATGTAATTTGGTCATTTACGAAACAAACAGTTATAGTCATGGAAAATATGCTATTTCGTACATTTTATTATGCGCGCATTATGAAACGCTTCAATATGGCGTTTTGGGGTGTATACTGAATCCAAATATTAACGTTAACAATGCTGTAAACTTTTAACATCAATGAATGTTTTGAAAATGCTATTCTGTACTTGCCGGCTGTCAACATTAACTGATGTACAATAACATTTTTGCTGTTACACTAACACCCATCAAAACAGTCATTCCAATAAACATCATTAGTGTGACGTTACAAGGCTGTGCATTATCCAAACAAGTTTTTGGTTGGATTTTATTGTGGCATTATAATATATTTATTAACATTGTTCAGCTTTCATGAATTCCATTTGACATTTTTATTTAAGGTTATGATACGTTTATATTTATTTATATAAATATATATTTTAAAACTATATTTAAAAAAAATATACTTTTATATGCTTTTAATAGTCATTTATTAAAATAAATATAATGTGTATTAAGGTGGGAAAATTGTCCCATAAAACTATCGTGCTGCTTTTCTCGGAAGTTAATTAAGATAATTCATTTCCGTTTTCGGCATTATTATGAGTATAATAACAACATTTGAATAAGCTATTTTGATAACAATATATTAATAAGTAAAAATTGTTCAATTTATTTCAAACTTAGTTCATATTAATGATAATTATATAAAAAAAATTATGCCGCAAAAATTATCACAAAATGATTATTTGTTTGCTTTAAAAGTAGCACCGAAGATGAGGATATTTTTGGGTGTAAACAATAAGTCCACCGATGGCTCCGCTCATTACGTTCGGTACTGTTTTTATTGCACAATTGGTAGTTTGATTTTATTGGGTGATCGGCGCCATGGGCGGTATTTTACTACAGTGCAAGTGAAGCGCTCCCGGTTTACCACGGAACCATTCCTGACAATTCTGTCCTTAAGTAAAATTTTATACACATTATTTTATAGTTATTATACCGAAGATGGTATAATCCTTGTGTGAATAATTTACATATTATCTGAAATGTTCATAAATTATTGAGCTATTATAATCATTACACAAAATGAGATAACAATTCTTACATCAAACAAAATAGCTCCATCTACTTGTAACAATAATAATATGGACTTGTTTTTTTACAGAACTAAAAGTTTGTACTTCAAGCAATGTTTTGGTGGATACAGATAAACAAAATAATTTATAGGCTTGGTCTATTTTAACTCTAAATAAAACCTACCCAAAACTTTGGGACATTGAATATTTTTCGAAAAAATGTAATTTTTTTACATTTCTCTTGCTTGTTATATAAATTTGATTTACCTTGAGAAACTCTAATTTTGTTGTACCCTGTCTGAAAAATATAGAAATGTAATTTAATTTTGCAAAACAAAAATTTTATAAATCAAAAATTTGTTTCAAAATTATGAGCGTATAATGAAAAACCGAAAATCTAAAAGAAATATTTTCATGGGAGTTATAAATACTATGATAATTATTAAAAAGTGGACCAATTACTTTATTGTAGGTTAACGCAAACCATGCTTTAACTTTCTTAAGTTTCTGACTTTTTGTACAAATACTAAAGTGTTGATTTTTTTTGCCTTAAAGCGACAATTTTGACTATGTGGTATTCCATTTGTTGTGAACGTAAATTTGTCATTGAATATGATATGATGGTGAAACTTACAGCGTTCAAGTATGCGTTCACTCATTATTAAAGAGAATTCTATTTCGTATAAATCATTCCTTTCTTGAAGTTTATAAATAAAAGTTGGTTAATGAGTAAAATTTATTTGTGGACAGAATATTACATACTTGACTTTTAGATACCCAGCTGATTTGCTCTTGCTCTCAAAGGTGATTATTGTTAACTAATTCTAACACTAAAGTTGGTGCAGCATCATTTTCATCATAAGTTTTTGTTTTTTAACATCGCCATAAACATCGAATTTATGTATCAAGTTTCTTAAAGTATTTACAGATACTTGCACACTGGGAAATTTCTGGTGGACAACTTCAATTGCGTATTTATGTATAAGACACCTCTCCATAACATTTGATCAAGTAAATACATAAGCATTACTTTACAGCAACAATCTTGATTTTCAATTACAAAATTAGACTTTAATCTTAATATCAAATATAACAATAACTCCCATGAAAATTTTAGCATGTCGATATATCCTTCTAAGCTCTTTCTTACAATTCTCGGATTTACAAAAAACCCTGCCTGCGCATCAAGGTATGATTGTTTGTGTGGTGTAGTGAATATCATTTCCGAGATATTTGCTACACTACGACATAAGTTGTGACAATTTAGCTAAGACTAGATATTTAAATAGAAAGACTATACAATATACAATACCACAAATAAACAAAATTACTATTTTGTGGTTAGAAAAACATCGTAATTCAAATAACTGGCAGAAATCGGTCACAAGAGTTTTTCTGGGAATTATTGGAAACCTCACACTGTACATACATACACAAGGAATGATATAATTGAAATTTTGCAATCAGATGAAAGGATGAAATTAAAGTAAGTTAATATTAAATGAAATAACTTAAGTTTTTATCACAAATACTTTATTGGTATAGATATATATTACTAAAAAATATATCAGTACAAACAATAGTTCACAACTTAAGTTCGAATTTTGAAGGCTATTGTTAAGTAAGAACAAAATAACAAAAAAAATGATATAGAAATTGAAGTGAGGGAAAAATAAATCGCATTACTGATGATATAAAGGGATTTAAAAAGTGGTGATTATTGTGTAAGCCCTTTTGCTTGTTCAGCAAATTAACAAGAGAATTTTTTGTGAATTTTAGCGGATTCTAACAGATTAAGCTTACCGCCTTTTGTACAGTTGTGTAATATTTTAATTCGAATTATGAACGCTGCACGAACCTTTGGTGTTGCAATTCATAGTGTAAGTTTGAATTGTAAATGGAAATCATGGAAAATGGGAACTTGTGCGAGTTATACGTGGGAAATAAAACGTGTGAAATAATGAAATACTTTTTCTAAGCAATAACTTATTACGAACATATTATTGTAAGAAAAAGAATTGTATAAAACTATATAGTAGAAGAAAAGTATGTTAGAGTTATCGGGTATGCGGCCAAATTACAATTAATATTCACTTGATTCCATCATTTAATCAAAAGCCGATATTTTGGAGAATTGTTCCTCCTTCTTCAGGGCACTACAATTTCCAATAAATTACAACATAAGACATAAATTAACATTAAAATAAAAAACAAACAATAGTCAAATAATTAATATAACATTAATATAAACTGCAATATTACATTAATCATGTGTATTTACAAGATATTGTCAATTAAATTTATACACACACATACCACATTTAAAATTGTCAAAAACAAATCATACATGTTAAAAAACAATTACTTACAAACACTTTTAAATTGTTGTAAAATTACTTTTAAAATTGTCGGTTAGAACAGTTAATGATAATATAAAAAATTTATTTCTTGCCTTTTGGCCTTGAAAATTCTACAGCTTAACATAACATTTACCATATAAACTTAATTTACTTCTAATATTACATATAATCTTAATTACCCTACACCCTGTCTTTAATTAATTATTTATTAGATTTGTTTCAATTTGTTTTCTTTTTTCCGTTACCGCTTTCATCTATTTTATTCCTCTTCCATCTTCTTTCAGTACCTCATTTCTCCTGCTCTTCTCTCATCTCATTGCATATTAGCATGTGTTCTATGTTTTCCTTCGCTTCTCCACACATCCTACACATTTTCTATTCTTCGTCCATCCAAAATTTGCATACTTTCTTCTCATTTCCACATCTGAATCTTGCAATCATTCTTTTTTTCATTCTTTTATACTTTACACTTTGTAGGTACTTTGGTAGTGCATCCGTTATAATATATACATAATTTGAATTGTACCTAGATTCATTTATCTGTATTCTACGCTCTTGCACTTGTATATCTCTATCTCTTATCATAATTTCATTCCACATACTTCTATCTATTCTCAATCTATCTACTTCCTCACTAGCATATCCATTCCTGTTAAAATATTTTTCTCTGCTTGTTTCCATTTATCCGCATTTTCCTTTCATTTTCTTCTTCAAGCACTCTTGTAATATTTTACGTTCATTTCTTTCTCTCGCTCTTTCTTCATACCTCATAGTTCGCTTTCCTGCTTCTACTCTTAATTTGTCTATTTTAACTTCTTCCATTACAATGTATGCTGGGGTCTCTTTGTTTACTCTTAATACCCATCTCCAGTATTTTGTTTGAATAACCTCTATTTCTTCTGTTCTTTCCACCCCCAGATTTCCGCTCCGTACAACACTTTTTACTAAACTTTCAAACATCATTCCTTTTATTCTCATACATTCAAATTTTCTTTCACCAATTTCCCACACTTGTCCTATCGCTTTATTAGCATTTCTTGTCATATTTTGTATGTGTTCATTTTCATTATTGTTCTTACAAAAAACATATCTATCCTAGATATTTAAATGACTTTACTTCTTCAATTTCTTTTCCATCCCATTTCCAGTTTTCTACTCTGCGTCTTTTTCTCCCCTTTCTAAACATCATCATTTTTGTTTTATTTACATTCACTTCCAAATCATTTTTTCTAAAATATTTATTCATTTATCATTTCTTTCATTTCATTTGCTTGTTTTGTTATAATCACCATGTCATCTGCATAAGCCAGTGACCACACTTTCTCTTCGTTTTTTGTTTATACTTCCATTTATATACTTCTAGTGGCTCATGATTTGATTCTACTCTTTCTCCAATCTTTAATTTATCTATCTCTTGCCACGCTTCTTCATTAACCATTACGTAATCAATTACCGATTGTCCCTTTGCTACTTTGTAGGTATATTCTCCTTCTTCATCTCCTTTCATATTTCTGTTTAATATGTCCCAGCCATTCTCTTCAATCATTTCTACCATTTCTTTTCCTTCTTTATTTTCTAGTTTATCTTGACTCTCTTTAGCTTTTTTTGTCCGTTTTTCATTATTTTTTCTTTAATTCCGGTCCTAACGTTGAAGTCTTCTCTTACTATCAGTTTTCTCCCTTCTGTTTCTTGTATTGAGTTTTCTAGCGTTGTTCTAATTTTTTTTATCCCTCTGCTGTACACCGTAACCATCTTGTATTTCCACTCAGTATAAAATTTTGTTGCACTAACCTTTCCATTTCCAATTTTACATCATCTTCTTGTGGTATTTCATTTCTTATTCCTGTTATGATACCTCCTTTTGCTCTTCCCATTTTTTTTTTCTTTAATAGCTGGCTGGCATTTCCATCTAAATTCTTTAGGCATTTGATCCTCCATGTCTCTCCACCTCTTATCATCTATCCATGTTTCCACCATTCCAATTAAATCAAACTTTTGCCATATTTCTCAGTTTTTTTCAGATTTCTCAGTTTTTTTTTTAATATCTCTTTCTTTCCTTGTGAGGTCATTATCGATAAATATATCGCTTCCCTTTAGTACGCTTTTTTTCATCATAATTTTTTGTTTATTTTTCCAATTATCTAACTGTACAAAAATGCTTTCTAGTTTACTTTTGTTTTTCATTTTATATGCTTTTTTTAGATTTACTCCTTTTAATTAAGTTCTAGTCCAGTTTTCTACTTTATCTTTAACGTTGTTCCTTCCATTATACCTTCATTCAATCCCTGATAATTACATTATTTTTTCTTTCATTTCGTTCTTGTTTTTCTAATTTCTGTTTTAGTTTGGCGACATCATTTTGTAAACTATCTATTTTAGTCGTTTCTATTGCGTTGATCCTATTTAATTTTTCATTTTCTTCTCTCAGTTTTTCTAATTCTTTCAGGATAACAGTTTGAGTTATATTTATTATTTGTAATTGTTTTAAGATAGTTTCTGCCACTTTTTGATTTATTCCACTTCCGCTTGCTTCTTTGGTTTCCATTGTTTCTCTTCGTCTTTTTTTTTTTTTGAAAAAACGTAATTAAATGAGATATAACAAACTATACATTTTTGAAATCAGAAAAATATAAGCTTTTCATGAACTTATAGCCAACTAAGGTTGCCATTTAAAAAAAAGCAAGTATGGTTTATATCTCAAAAATGCCATGACTTTTTTGTTAATTTATTTGAATTCTACACAAACATATCTACAAAATACATTTTTTATTTTTGCTCTAGAGTAAATAGACAAAAAGTTATTTAAGTTTGAATAATACCACCGTTTTTAGTTTTTTTTAGAATTTTTAAATAAGTTGAAGACCTATGACAAATTTAAAATAACGAAGTTACCCATAGAACACATGTAGATTATTGACAATCTGTATATGTAAAATACTATAAGATTTTTTTAATACATTTACGTCTTTTACATAAGATTTTATTATAAAAACTAATTGACAATATCATTAATAAGAAAAGGTTTTAAATTTTAAAAAATACAATTATAAATACAAATTTATTATTGTTAATAATAAAATATGACTTTGGGCTTTTTGGACAAATTAATCACTAACACTCCTATTTTATAACTCGTAACGATCTCGTTACAGTTCGATAATCGTTGCGGAACGATTAAGCCGCTACCATGTGATGTTGACAATCGTTGCGAAATGTCAATTTGGCGTTTAATATTTTTATTTATTATTTATAATAATAATAATATATCTTTATTTTATGTAAACACATTACATACTAGTATACATTTTGCATAATACCTAAAATAGGGTCAAAAATTGTGCATAATAATTAAGTTGGCAGATCAATATAATCGCCAATTGAATATGGCTCAAGATTACACAATAAGTTTTTTTTTTTTTTTTTTTTTTTTTTTAATTGAGGGGGGAAAATGCCTTACGCACTTTGTGTGGGGCTCCCGGTTACCCGTATACCCACTAAAAACCCTAACCTCTAAGCCCTCCAAGCCTTGCGGGATTACCGTTGTGGTATTACTTCACAAAGTCTGGACACCTTCTATTTATCCTACTATCCTTGACTTCCTGCTCTTGCTTTTTCCTCTTCTTTTGTTGCCATTATTCTCCGTATGCCATCATCAATGGCCCTCCAGTTGTATGCACTTTCAAGCATGAGTGTGGTCAGGTTGTTTACGGTTATCTCTTTACCGACTCTTAGCTGCATCTCTTCTCTGGTGCTTCTCCAGCGAGGGCACTTTACCATTGTGTGCTCCGTGGTATCTTTCTCTCCACAATAGGGGCATTCGTCCTGTTCTGCTAGGCACATTCTTTTTAGGTATGACCCAAAACATCCATGACCTGTTAGGATCTGTGTGAGGTGGTAGTTCAGGTTACCATGTTTTCTGTTTACCCACGGTGTCACCAAGGGTATGAGGGTCTGTGTCCATCTGGCGACGTCACCCTTGCACTGCCATTCTGCTTCCCATTTTTTCATTGTTTCCACTCTCTTGTCTTTGCTGTGCCCCTTTGGTTGTTTCCCTTTACCTTCGGCCCGCTCTTTGGCGAGAAGGTGTATGGGGATTGTGCCCGTTATTGCTTGTATGGCCTTGGACGAAACTGTTCTGTAGGCACTGGCTATTCTAATTGCCATTTTTCTTCTGGCCCGCTCTAGTATTATTCTGTATTTTTTTTTCTCGCAGCTTTCTATCCAGATGGGTACGGCGTACAACAGTATTGAGTCCACCGTTGCACCTATAACTTTACGTTTCTCCGCCCTTGGACCCCCTACATTCGGCATGATACGTGCCAGGGCCATTACAAGTTTCTCTGCTTTTTGCTTTACCTCTGTTATATGAGGGCTCATATTCCAGTTTTTACCTATCCTCATCCCTAGGTATTTGATGCTGCCTTGGGATGTGATTGTTGTATCCCCTAGATTGATTTTAACAGTGATGTCCTTCCTTCTACCCACCAGGACAACAGCTTCCGTTTTATGGGTTGCCAGTTCTAGACCCATTTTTTTGATCCACCTTCTTATCTTGTAGGACGCCCACTCTGCCTCCTCTTCTATTTCCCTTATACTGTTACCCCTGACAACCATAGCTAGATCATCAGCATATGCTATTGTAGTAATCCCCTGTGTCATCTGCTCTCTCAGCAAACCATCATAATATATATTCCACAAGGTGTGACCCAGGACAGACCCCTGAGGCACCCCGCAAGTCATTTCCAGAGTTGCTCCGGAGCTGCATTCTATGATTCTATCCTGTAGATAGTGGCATAGGATTTTTCTGAGGTATGTTGAAATTCCCCTTCTCTCAAATTCTTCTATTAGTCCCCTCCAGGGCACCGAGTTGAAAGCATTCTTTATATCAAAGGTGATCAACACCGCCAGTTTGTGTGTAGGATGTTCAGCTACCTGCACCACTGCTTCCCTAACATGTCTAAGTGCATCCAGATCCAGTGTGGAGTGGCCAGATCTGAACCCGTGTTGGTTTTTACTCAGGCCACCATTCCTGTCTAGTTCCTCTGTAAGTCTCGTGTTGAGGACGTGCTCATACAGCTTTCCCAGTGGGTTCAGTAGACATATAGGTCGGTATGCCTTGTCTTCGTTTTTTTGGTAGGTTTCTCGATTAGTACTAATTTTGCCCTTTTCCAGTCCTTGGGGGAAGATGCCTTGCTTTATGAGTTTGTCAAGGACTTTCGCGCAGAGTTGTGGTCTTTTTGTTGCTATCGCTCTGATCACCTCCGGCGGTATCATGTCTGTCCCGTGTGCCTTTTTTCTTTTAATTTTACCACCTGCCTTAAGTATTTCTTCTTCTGTACATTCCGGTATCATATCCATATCTGTTCTTATCTCTAACCACGTTGTTCTGCCTAGGTTCGGAAAGAGTTTCTTGGCTTCAGCCGTTATCTCCTCCCCTGACAGTGTTATTGGGGATCTTTGTCCTATTTTATTTGGGACAATTTTATATCCTTTGCCCCATATATCCCCATTTAGTTCCTCGCACAGTTTCTTCCAGGCCATCTTCTTGGATTCCATTATTGCCTTCTTAAGGTCTTTTCTCTCACCTGCGTATGCCTCTTGTGCTTGTTGCAGAAGGTATATGTCTCTTGGGTTTTTTCCGTTTAATCTTGTCACAATCCTTTTAGTTTTTATACATCTCCTTCTTATGTTTGCAATATCATCACTCCACCAATACATTGGTTTGTAGTTTACCCTGCCCCCTTTTTTCTTTAAAGTCTTTTTGCAGGTTTTTATTATAGATTTTTTTAGCTTCTCAACAATGTGTTCCATTCCCGTTGTGTTTAGGTCCAGGTTTGAGAGGAATTTTGCCTCTTGCTCATTGCGGAAAGACCATCCGGTGATTTCTCTTGTCTTCTCCCAAGTCTTTACCTTCCCCGGCCTGACTTCGAAATGTATGTTCATGTGATCACTCAGATTCTCTTCCTCGCCCACATGCCAGTTGCTAATTTTTGTTACCATCTTAGAGGTGCACAGGGTCACATCTATGAAGGATTTTGCTCCGTTTTTTTGGAACGTAGGTACTCCCCCTCTATTCAGGACGCAGAGTTCGTTTTCGTTTGCCCATTCCGCCAACATGTCACCTTTCCGGTCGTCTTTGGGAGACCCCCATATGCCTGACTTAGCGTTGAAGTCCCCGCCAATGATCTTATCTTTCTTGTGTTTTTTTTGGTCCTTACTTAGTTCTGTTAGCCACTTTTCGAAATGCTCAATGCTTTCATTTGGGGAGAAGTAGCAGGCATACATCACTGTGTCCCGGTCCTCCACCCAGGTGTAGCCTACCCCACTTCCTGATTTTAATGCCGGAGATTTAGTATTGTCAGGGATGTATGTTGCCGCGTCTTCATTTTTATCCATAATCCATCTTTTCCTAGTTGCTACTATTTTCTTATTTGGTTCCGAGACTAGGGCATAATCTGCTCCTGCTTTTTGACAGTTCCATTCTAGTAGATCCATAGCCGCTCTACATCTGTTTAGGTCACAATAAGTTGAAGATCTTTCTTTTGAATATAATGAAGTCGTTTTCAAGTTTTATGTTGTTAGGTAGATTATTGTGTAATTTTAAGCACATGTATTAAAGTCCTTTTTGTGAACTTGTATATTTTACAATCGGATATCATAAGCTACTTTTGTGCCTAGTTTCATAATCATGATTAAGACGAAACATTTGAAAGTCATTTTTATTTTTAAACATGTATATCAAGCATTCTTGGATGTATATTGCCGGGACTGTTAATAAATTATTTTGTTTAAATAAGGTTTTACATGAATGAAATTGACGCAACTTAAACTGCTTGCTTTTGCATAATAAATATTTGATTAATGTCTGTTGATATTCCCCAGTGCACAATACCAAATCTTAACAAAGAATCAAAGTTTGCATAATATGCTATCTTTACCATATGTGTATGAATATTATCTGATAATTCACGAAGCATATAGCATACTCTACCCAGTTTTATAGACAGTTCATCAATGTGTTCTTTCCATTTCAAGTTTTGGTCTACAATAACTCTAAATTTTGTTGATGGGACAAAATTATAAAGTCTATGATTAAGAAGTATGTTGTTTGGAGTTTCAATTGTGTTATTTGATTTAAACATCACACACTGTGTTTTTTCTTTATTTAACATAAGTTTGTTGCTTGTAAACCAATTTTCGAGCTGTTTTATATGCACACTGGCATTACTGCATAGTTGCATAAAATTATGTCCATGCAATATCAAGTTTGTATCATCTGCATAATTAATTATATGTTGTCTAATTTCAATAGAGCTTGTAAACATATCATTTATATAAATGTTAAATAATAAAGAACCCATTACACTACCTTAAGGAACCGCTAATATTGTTTCAAGTTTAGTTGACTTGTATGTTTTGTTATCAACTACTACTTGGACAAACTGCTTTTTACCAATTAGATAGGTTTCAAACCAGCTGTTTGCAACTCCTCTTACGCCATATTTGTTGAGTTTAAAAAGTAAACGTTTGTGGTCAATCCGATCAAAAGCTTTTGGTAGATTAAGAAACATACCACAAACTAATTCACCCTCTTCTATGAAGTTTATTACATTATTAATAAACTGAAAGATAGCTGTGTTGATGTTTTTTCCTTTTGTAAAACCATGTTGTGAATTATGTAAAAGTGTATTTTTGTTAAAAAAATCAGTAATTCTGTTAGCCATTGCTGTTTCAAATATTTTTGAAAAAGATGATAAAATGCTAATAGGTCTATAATTGTTATAGTCATCAGCATTACCTTTTTTGTGAAATGGTTTTATTAGGGATAGTTTCAAACGTTGAGGGAATTTGCCTTGGATAAAATATGATTTTATAATGTTACATAGAGGCGTTGAAATGTTATTTATTATGTTTGTAATTAAATTCATGGAGATTTCATCGGAACCTGCACTTTTGCTATTTTTTAATTTTTTTACAATTTGAGATAGTTCAATTTCATTTATTGGAAACAAATATATTGATTTAGAATTATATTCTATGATGTTAGTGTTATCTAAATTATTTTCTGTAATTGGAATTAGGTTTGAAGCAACATTAGCAAAAATATCATTCAGATTGTTTACAATTTGTACTGGGTTTGATGATGTAAGTTTAGTTTTATGCGGATTTGATGAAAGATTTTTTATGATTGACCAACATGTTTTTGATTTATTATCCGATTGAGATATCAGCCTCGAGTAGTGTTGCTGTTTTTGATTTTGTTATTGACAATTGTATTTTTGCTTATAAGTTTTTAAAATATCTTTAAAACTGGGAATGTATGTTGCCAATGTTTCAAAAAGTAGAATTTTCTTTTTCAGCTCAGAAAGCTCTAGTGTGTTAAATCTAATTTTATTTTTAGAAAGAATGGTAATTTTTGAAGTGGAAAATATGTATTAAACAACTTGTTAAAAATTAACATAAATTTATTGAATTTGTTATTGGTATCTTGCATCCTAAGTACATTTTCCCATGACACATCTTGCAATGCGTTATTAAACAAACTAATCGAATTTTCATTAAAAACGCGCTTGCTTATTTATAACAGTGTTTAATTTAACTTTGTCAACTTCAAATGTCAAAAGCTGTCCAAAGTGATCAGATATACATGTAAGAAAATGCATTTAGAATCAGAATAATTTGTGGTTATATTATCGGACATGTTGATGAATGTGCAGTAACACGAGTAGGTTCATTGATTTGCAATGAGCAGTTATATGATGATATTATGTCTGTGAACATCTGAGATTCTTTAGAATTGATTAAGGTGTCAATGTTAAAATCACCCAGTATAAAAAATATTCCATTACTTATGTGCAAAATTTCAAGCAGCATATTTAGTTTAGTAAAAAATACTTCAGTGTCGGCTTTAGGTGTTTGATATTTAACTGCAATTACAAAATCAATACCTTCTCTTATTGTAATTTTAACTGCCGTACACTCAATTACATAAATTATATATAATATTAATACATTTATTATTGATAAAATTGTAGAAACTGATAGTGATGAATAAGCGTAATATTATTTTCAAACTTTTGGATAAGCTGAACTGACGATAAATAATTTTATTATCAAATTATTAATTTTATTAGTTAAAATAAAAAGTTAGGTTAGAATTTAAAGAGCATACCTTGATTTTCAGTATTTTAGTGAAAACAGCTACTTTGGCGTCATTGCTACAGCCAAACACTAATATTGTGGCCGGTGACTCCGTAGACAAAAGTGGGTTGAAACCATTAAGCGAGACCAATAATAATTTAGGTACATTCACATGCAAAATCAATTTTAAATCGCGTCAGTCTAGCATGAACTGCGAGGAAAATAACATCGATGCTGCGAAACATTTATTTGTTATTTTGCGAAGCCGGCGCTACCCGGGAATAAATTCAGTTTGTGTCTCTGAGTGTATTGTTTCCCTTTCTCGCATTATGCATCCTTCATTCTGGCTATAGTTTTCTTTCTCTCAAGATGCGCGGAAACGCCTGTCATGGGCCACAGTATTCGTGTTTGGCTGTATTTCCACATATAATTTGATAATCAAATAATTTTTTACTGGTATATTCAGAAAGGATTAAACTATATTTGGTCAAATAACCAAAAAATGAATCCAAATATTGAAATAAATGCGTTTTTAGGTACTTTAAATGCATTTTAATGCTATTTGCAAATATATTTTCACTAAAATATTTTGGGAAAATATAGTTTGATCTGATGAAAATATATGTGTAAATAGAAATTACGCCAAGGTTGCTGATTTCACTACAATATGGGAAATCAAAGTAACGGTCAGTATGGTCGTAAAATGTAGTTTTAAAATTTATGTAATATTTATGTCTTTTTTAAGTTCTTCTATTTCTTCCGTTCTTTTGTCTCTAAGCACTCTTTCATCTTCACTTGTTTTGTTTTATTTCTTGTTCTGTTGGTTGGAAATATTGCCTCTTTCCATTATCTTGTCTTTTTCCGTTATTAATTTTCTATTTTTATCTTCTATGTTTATCATATTGTGTTTTTTGTTTGTTTTAGATGTTTTAACGTTTTGTAAAATAGTTTTTGGATCCGGTTAGTTCTCAAGTTCTCATTCATTTTTTTTTTTCAAATTTTGTCTATGATTTTATTTTTGCTTCTTTAATTATTCTTTTTGCTTCATTTCTTTTTCTTTGTATTATTTGTAGTCTTCTATTTTTTTAGTTTGTAGGTATCTTTTCCATTATTTTTTTGCCCTTTATCTCCTTTTTAACTTTCTTTGTCCACCAATTGGTTTTTTTTTATATCTTTGTTTACTATTTTTGTTGTTCCACAGCTTTTTTTACAGCTTCTAGAATAATTTGTTTGAACATTTATTATTTTTCTTCTATGCATGTTCTTTTTCCTTTTTCTCTAAATATTTTATCTTTTGTTGGTATGCCGTTTGTATTTGTTCTTCTTTTAGTTTGTGTGTTTTTATCTTTATCTTGACTGTTTTTGTCTTTTGTCTGGGTTGGTTGTGTTTTTGTGGATTTTTCTGTGTTTGAATTTAGTGTTTATTACTACTAGATTGTTTTTGATGCATACTTAATAATTCTTTCTCCGTTGTTGTTTTTCATTTTTCTTCTTTTTTCACATTGCTTCTTCTATTCCGTCGTTTTGGTTTTCTACTCTCCTAGTATTATTGTTTTCTGTTCCCTCGTCTATTTCTTGTTGTAATTTACTATAGAAACGGTTTTTTTCTTCTTTCTTTGCATCTTCATTTGGTCCGTATGCTACTATCATAGTTTATGGTTCATTCTTTACTAGCGTCACTTCTACTGTTATAATTCTTTCATTTGTTTTTTCTTAATAAATCTTTTATCCTTTTCCGAGTTTTTATCATTCCTACATCTCATTTTTTTCTTTTCTTTTCCTCTACTTCTGTCCCCATTAACCAGTAACCTCTACTTATTCTTTCTATCCCGTGCCCTTTCTTTTTTGTTTTAGTTATTCCTAGTATTTCAATTTTTTTGGTTTATCATTTCTTTTGTCAGTTCTGCTTATTTTCTCATCTATCCTCTTATATATCTTATTCTTTTTTTGAATTTTATTTTTCTCTTTCCTTCTTTTTTTTATTTGAATTTTTACTACTTTTGTTCTTTTTCTTTTCATTGTTTGTCGTTGTGTTTATTTTCTTTCTTGTACCATTTCTTCGCCGTGTCTTGTTGGTATTTTTTTCTTTTTATTTAGTGGTTTTCTTATTAGTTTTTTGGATTTTTACTTCTTCTAGACCCTTATTTCTTTATTCTATCTATATTTCACTCCGTATATATTAATGTACCACTCTAAAATATTGTAGACAGTTGCATAGCAACTGTTGGCTACAAAATCTCAATATATTGAAAACAAAATTTTATGTTTTATTATTTTTATTGTGGCGCATGTGAAACTGTGAAGGCGTACACGTGCGCTAGCTTAAGTAAATAGTGATTTAAACACAAAGGAAAAAGAAATAATTATAGTTAAAAGTGAAAAAAAGTATAAATATATAACCAGAAACACATACACCAGCAGAAGAGAAGGGCGGAAAAACAGCTAGGGATAAAGTTCCAAATAACGAAAATAGCGGGGAAATAGAACAGCTGCTAGGAGCGGCCATATTGAAAGAAAGGTGACGACGAGACTGAAGTGAGGCGCGAAAATTCAAATAGCAAAACAAACAAAGAGAAACTATATGAGCAAAGAAAACGCCAGACCAAGGACTAACAGCCTACCAAACGACAAAGAACTACTGAAAAGGAAAAGAATCAGAGAAAATCCCGAGAAATTCGATAAGTGGGAGAAGGAACAGATAGAATTACAAAAGAAATCAAAAATAAAGAAAAGAACAGAAACAAGCAAAAGAAGATAAAAAGGAAACAGTAGGAGAAAACAAAATACAAAAAATTGAAGTAGAAATAATTATAAAAAAATTAGAAGAAATGAAAAATGAACTTAAAGAAGAAATAAACAAAAACCACCAAGAAGCGAAGGAAAATTACGAGAGCTTGAAACAGGAATTCCAAAGAACGAAAGTAGAATGGGAAAAGATAGCCAAAGAATGGAAAATGGAAAAAACTACCCTCGAAAACAGAATAAAGTTATTGGAGGACAAATCCGAGAAACAAGAGAAACAGGAAAGAAGAAATAAACTAATAATAAAAGGAGCCGAAATTGATGAACACCAAATAGAGAAGAAAATCGAAGAACTAATACTACAAAAACTCAAAATAGACGTCAAAGTTAAAAGTGGCTACAAAATCAAAAACAAGGAAAATCATAGTATCACACGTATCGAGATGAATTCATGGGAGGACAAAAAGAAGATAGTAGAAAGAAAAGGAGCACTGAAGGGCAGCAACATCTACATAGAAAACGACCTCACGTTTGAAGAAAGAAGAATACAGAACAAAATACGAGTAAGAGCAAACGAAGAACGACAGAAAGGAAGAAAAACCAAAATAGGTTACAAGAAACTAACTATAGATAGAGAGCTGTTTATTTGGAAACAGGAGATAGGCGAACTATCAAAAAACTGACAGAAAAAGGGCTACAAAACAAAAAGATAACAACCCAGGCGAGAAATAGGAAAACGAATATTAACAACAACAAAATAAATAAGAGGAAGATAATAAAATTTGGAACATGGAACATAAAAAGCATAAATGGCAAAGAAGAGGAAATAATAGAAGAAATGAAGAAACAGGATATCGACTACCTTAGCATAACGGAAACAATAAAAAGGGGGAATGGAGAGAAAGAGCTAATGGAAGGATATAAGCTATACTGGTCGGGAGTGGACACCACCCAAAGAGGGGCCACAGGAGTAGGAATAATAGCTAAAGAAGATAAAGTCAAAAATATAATAAATATAAAGTACATAAACGGAAGACTAATGTCAGCAGATATAAAAAGAGATGACACTAATACATGGAACATAATAATAGGATATGCACCAAACGATAATGCACCTAAACAAGAGAAAGACGAATTCTTTGATCTATTACAAACGGAAATAGACGCATCGGAAGGAAAGAAATTGATAATGGGGGATCTCAATGGACGAGTAGGGAACAATAACAGAGGACTAGAAAGAATCATGGGAAAATTTGGAGAGACAACAAGAAACGACAACGGAGAAAGAATTATAGACATATGCGTAGCAAATGACCTCACTATAACAAACAAACAAACAAATTCGAACATAAAGAGATACACAAGTACACAAGAGAAATGAAATCAAGAAATGAAAGGTCGATCATCGACTACTTCCTAATAAATACAGAAGACATGAAAAATGTAAAAGATGTGAAAACCAAAAGACAGGCGGAAATTGGTAGCGATCATTTCCTGTTAAGATTAGACATAATGGAACAAAATAGAATTGAATATGAAAAGAGAAAGAGAAAAACAACAGAAAAAATAAAAAGTTATGAACTAAAAAGACCAGAAACACAAGAAAGATACAGAAAAAAGATTGAGGAAAGTTTTGAAAGATTGGACAGAGAAAAAAAGGAAAAGGGCATAAATACTAAATGGCAACAATTTAAGGAAACATTATTAGGAGCAGCAAAAGAAAGCTGTGGAACGACAAAAAATACAAATGTGCAAATGAAAAAGTCCAGATGGTGGAATAATGAAGTGAGAGAAATAGTAAAACTGAAAAAACAAAAATGGATAAGATATCTACAAACAGGAGAAAACGAAGATTATAGAATATACAAAAAAGCCAGAGAAGAAGCTAAAAAGGTCATAGAAAATAGCAAGAAAAGATCATGGGAAGAATTTGGAATCAAGATGAAAGAAAATTATACAGAAAACCAAAAGATGTTCTACAGTACACTAAAACAACTAAGACGACAAAAACTACCAATACAAAAAACATAAAGAACAAGAACGGAAAGATCCTAACAGAAGAAAGAGGCATAATGGAAAGATGGAAAGAATACTTCGAAGAACTAACAGAAAATCAGGAAGAAGAGGAAGTAGAACCAAACGTAGAAAACTCCCTGGAAGATAGCATAAAAGAAAACGAAATAGAGGAGATATCTAAGGAGGAACTAGTGACAGCAATAAAAAAACTAAAGCTAGGAAAATTGCCAGGTCAAGATAATATAACATCAGAAATGCTAAAATATATGGGGGACAAGGGAACAGAAAAGATGAAAGAATTAATGAATGAAATCATAACGAAGAAAGAGATACCAGATGAATGGAACATGGGAATCATCCTGCCGATATACAAGAACGGAGACAGAAAGGATTGCTCGAACTACAGAGGGATCACTATCTCAAGCATACCAGGGAAAACCTTAACAAGAATCCTCGAGAAAAGACTAAGAGCAATCGTAGAACCAACATTAGATGAAGCACAACACGGGTTTAGAACAAATAGAAGTACACAAGACCTAATATTTGTAATGAGACAGATAGAAGAAAAAATACTTAGAACAGATAAAGCAATACACATCTGCTTTATAGATCTGAGAAAAGCTTTTGACAGAATTAAAAGAAGAGATGTATGGGAAAGTCTTGAAAGAAGAGGGATAAACAAAAACACGATTAACATGATAAAAACATTATATAAAAACAACAAAAACAAAATAAGAACACAAAACTGCGAATCAACAACATTTAAAACAAAGATTGGGTTAAAACAGGGCTGTGTACTAAGTCCTCTACTATTTTCAATAATAATGGACGACGTTATAAAAAAGTGTAAAGAAAGGATTAGAGGGATGGAAATAGGATATAGAAAAATGAAACCAATAATAATACAAGAGCTCCTATTTGCAGACGATATGATCTTAATGGCAGATTCGGAAGAAAAATTACAAAAACTCCTAGACATATACAGAGAAGAATTAGAGAAGAAAAACATGGAAATCAATATAGGAAAAACAAAAACAATGATTATATCACAAAAAGAACTACACCACCAAATAAGAATAGAAGGACAACACCTGGAACAAGTACAAACATATAAATATCTAGGAACAATAATAGAAGAAAAAGGGAGAATTGAACCGGAAATAAATGAGAAAATAGCAAAAGCAGGAAAGATATATAATATGTTGAGAACAAACTTCCTAACAAAAAAAGAAATTCCAAATGAAATAAAGGCAGAGGTATACAAGAAAGTGGTGAGGTCGGCACTGACATATGGATGTGAAGCATGGACAATGACAACAAAAACACAGAGCAAATTAACAGCCATGGAAATGAGATTTTTAAGAAAGATAAAAGGTATAACAAGACTAGATAGAATAAGAAACTCAGAAATACAAAAAACACTGAAAACTAAACCAATAATAACAATGGTGGAAGAAAGGCAGTTAGGATGGTTAGGGCATATACACAGACTGGACGAGGACAGAATGACTAGACAAATATATGAACTAAAAATACAGGGGAAAAAGAAAGTGGGAAGACCAAGAAAAAGATGGGAGGACCAAGTCCATGAAGCAGCAGTGAAAAGACAGATAGAATGGGGAGAAATAAGAAGATTAGCACAAGACAGAAGAAGATGGAAAGAAACATTAAAAAAAGAAGTAGTAGATGATAACTGAATAAGTGTTAAACATGTAAAAATGTAATTGTAGTCCGACACCGTAAGGTAAAAGGACATAAGATTAAATAAATAAAAATAAATAAATATTTTTAAAATACACATTATATAAAATGATTTTCCTAGATGCAAAGAAAAGAGTTATCTACAGCACAATGATCAAAATGTTGATTATGATTAACAAGTTTTAAATTTAAAAAATAACGGGAATAAAGTTGTTTAACTATGCTAAATTTATTACTTTTGTATTTATTTTATTTGCTATCAAATAAATAAATTTTACTAGATGACTAAAATTTATATTTATATACATACATATACAGGGAGTTTATAAATGAATGGGATTATGTAATCACTTTAAATGTGCCGCTTTTTTTTAAATTGTTCACTAAACTATTTGTTTTGACAGATCAACTTTGACAGCTGTCAAGCAAACATATGAAAACATATGTAGTATAGTGAACGATTTTAAAAAGGCGGCATATTTACAGTGATTACATAATCCCATTCATTTATAAACTCCCTGTATATATATATGCTAAATCTTAAAAAAATACAGTTATTTATTAAAATAGATGATTACATTTTTGTAACGACTGCCAGCAGAGATGCCGTTCCCGAACGATCATATTAATTCGCTTCGCAACGATCACTAAAAGTTTGTTTATTAAACAATCGTTGTCGTAACGAGAATCGTAATGTAAATTGTGCATAATAGCCATGCGTTCTAAACTATTATAGTTCGGGAACGATTATAGTTCGGGAGCGATCATAGTTCGGGAGCGATTATAGTTCGGGAAAGATGTTTTATAAAATACGCCTGTAAGTTACAAGTGATTAAATTATTAACTATAGTTTTATTCTATTTATGAATGAGTAAAATATTTGCTAGTAGATCAAATTCATGGATACAAATATTGTAATAGTAGCTGTGATTGAGTATATGTGTGTGTTCCCCGCGTTAATTGAGCAACATAGTTTTACACCTAACAAGTTTTAGGGCCGTAATATCCTACTCCTAATAAAGCAGCTAATAAACTATTAGCTGAATAAACTAACTTTTTTTAAATTTTAATTTGATTTATTTTTGATACACCTCTGGGTGACTAATAAATTATATGCTTAATGTTTTTATTGGTTATAAATGTATATGTTAAGCATATAATTATTTGCTGTTCATAGGTTTTAATAAAATAAATAAAATTAAAAGTTTAGCTAATAGTTTAGCTAATAGTTTATTAGGTGCCTTGTTAGGAGTTGGATATTACAGCCCTTAGACTAATATTATTACTGATATATTGATTTAGCAACAGGCTGCTGGTGCTGGTTAGAAACTTAAAATGTCATTTGTAAAAAAACAAAAATCATTCAAATTACATCTTATTGACTTAGGGCAAACGTTTTCATTATCCTCTAATTGCTAATTTTTTTTGTATGCATGTACTATAGTTGTGGAAAAAGTGTTTGTTGTTATACTAATATGTATACAATTTTGTTTTTATATTAAGATCTATTCTGTACATTTAAGAGAAATCATTTTTATAATTATTTTATTTCAGATTTCTCGTCAATCAATTGATGCCTGTAAAGACTACTTTAGAGATGATTTACTAAAAACTGATTGGCATCTAATGGTGGAATTAAAGAAAACCTTCCAGATATTGTAACACTGTGGATTTTGTAATACCGCTTTTTAATTTATATTTGAAATTAGATATGGCTTTATATTTTAAAAATTCTTAATCTTCTATAATCGATTTTTTTTTTAATTTTACATTATTTTAAATTTCAAGAATCATACCCCTCCAATTTGAATATTAAATTATAATTCTGTACATTTTTTATTTGTGGTATTAGGAATTTGTTATATTTTATTGTCTTATTCTTATGATAATGAAATATGTACATTATTGGTATACATTTTAATTTGTTTTATTAATCCTATAACTTTTTATTTAGTGATTTGAATTACAATAGTTACTGAACGTTAGAACATTATTATGTGCTTTCAATAAGGTAAGTTCAATTATTAAATTTATTTCATTAGACTGTTATTTTACATACATAGTAAATGAATTGCTTTGGATAAACGAATACATGTCTATGAAGCGATTTTCGATATATTTAGCTATGTAAACCTGTCTATTTGATATTTCCAAAATATAATATGCCACTTGTCGATTGAAGAAGTTATGATAAATATGTTAAGGGTAGTGTACTCAGTGTGACCTAAGGAATTCAATTAGTTATTCATTGTAAGGTTTTACAGTGTCATCTATATATGTATATTTTTTTATTTTTTTTCAGAAAGATAATTTAATTTTAATAATAATGCGATGTGTATAATTTTATTTTGCTTAGTTTGATAGTTGTAAGTAGTTATATTATTACATAGTGAACGAGAAAAAATTAATTATTTATTTATTTATTACAAATGCAGGTACTTGGTTAGTGATTAAATAATATTAACGTTAAATATCGATAAAAATATATTATATTATAATGAAGGTAACAATATAATTAATAAAATTTTAGTTTTATTATAAATTGAATTAGCAATTTGCAATATATTATTTTCTTTTTAAAAGAACTGAATACAATAATTTAAAAAAGGATTTTTAACAACAAACATTCTGCATTAGACTAATTTTAAAACTTGATTTTACACAAGAATAATTGTCAATTATTGGTGCAACAAAACCTGTATATCATTTTAAAGATTCTGATTACGTTTTTTTTAAATATGCCTTCACCAATGTGATGAAATATTTGTAAATTGTAATATTCATAAAGCATGTCTTCGTTTTTATTCTTACCTCTTTGTCATATTTGACTACTTTGAGCCAAAAACTTTCCTATAAAATTGAAATTAACTAACAATGGCTGCACTTAGTGCAACCTTATTCAAATAGATTATTCTATATGAGAATTGTTGATAATTCGAACTAATAAACTAAAAAAATGCACTTTAATATTGTAAATCAAAATTAATTTATTTGAATTTGCACCGAGTGCAGCTGTCATCCAAAAACATTGTTAGTTAATAAAGATTTTAACAAAAGCGAATATGGATTATTGTGTTTAATTTGTGTTAGACAAAGCATATATGATGTCTCAATCAGTAACCCTACTACTACAATAATTGTATTGCTTTGCTTTATTAAGGTTCGGGTATTTTGATGCGCCGTAAATGGAAAAGATTCATAGTAACCTTTTTCACACTCACAAGCAAACTACACAACCGATCATATCGTGCTATGCATACTTTAAAAGGTTGAACATTTGCGCAAGTTTTAATTAAGTTTTCAATTTTTTAAGTTTACTACAGATTTTTATATTAATTATTATAAACTATTGTACTTATTTTCGACTAAATAACGCCGTTAACACATTTCTTGGTTGATTTATGATAACTAAACTAATATAAGACCCGATGTCAGTGACATATCTTTCATTTAAAACCAGTTTTACAAAAATATAACTTGTATTTTTTAAATAAACCTGAAAACAAGTTTTCAATCATTTTTATTATAAAATAATTGTATTTTTAGGCTACTTCTTATGCAAACGACAGCCGACAGTTTGGGCTCTTGGTCATAGAGGGCAAGTTGTCTCATGTGTTTGTTAGATTGATATTTACCTTTATGACAAACTCCCCCCCGGACCCTTCTTTCCAATAATTTCAATGCATCGCTAACGAAAGACACGGATCGGGCACATTCGGCCACATACTTGATGACAATTGATAACAATATACAGAGACGTAGAAATAAAAGTAGTTTAATTTTAAATTGATATTTTATTAAAAATAAATACGAACAATTTGTTTAAAAATATTAAACCAGTAAATACAATTTTATTTTGATAAATATTATTGTATTTTACCATATATTTCCTGCATACAATAAATTGAATTGAAAATATAGAATAATATTATTGTATTGTTAATTATAATAAATATACAGGAACATTTATTTATATTGCTGTATATTTATTATAATTAACAATACAATATACAGGATGTTAGACATAAACGTATGGATGAATAACTTTGTTTTAAACCGATGTGTATGATTCAAAAACCATAAGACTAAAACTGTTTTTTTTATAATCACTAATAATAATTAAACAATGTCATATTCTGTAAATTTTTGATTTACACTTTTATGCTAGTTTGTTGCAAGATACGTTAAGCATACAAAACTTAAACCATTCATGTGGTGTAATTGGATTTTTGATTACATAGATTCTTTGTACGCCAGTGGCGTTGGACTGAATACTTATTCCGCAGAAAAATGATTTTTTTTTTATATTACCAGGAGTATTTTGGTTGCAAATGATTATTTTTCTGTTTGGTGTCTTTGTTGATATAAATTTTATTAGGGGTATTTTAGTGGCACTAAGCAAGGCCAACATTAGCTTAAAACTTATTGATGCTGCGTTTCTACGTACGGAATATGATAATCTTACTAGTGGGCCTCGTTGAAGGGGTACCTATCCAAACTCTAAACTTACAATTTAGTAAACAAAATTTTAGAACAAAACTGGTTGTTTGAGTCACCGCTGATATGTAAAATATCATTTAAGACACCTTATTGCAATACTTTTGAGTATAGTAAAATATGACAAAACAGTATCTCACTCTCAACACTGAAAATATTACAGCCCAAAAACAGTTTCAAGATGTGGGTATTAGAAACATCTAATTGCTTTCATTTAATCTTTTCTAAAGACGTATGTTGTGGAACGTTTTAAAAAAGTATAGGGTAAATGGATGTTTAGTAAGGCCATGTTTGCTAGAAAACAAAATGTAACGACTGCTTTGTTCACAATTACAAATGACACTTTTATCCAACATCATTTTTTAAATCTATTTTATGATCCTACAGAAAAGAATCTAATAACTAGTTTTTGTCTATATAAATACATGTGCAATGTTGCATTGTATTAAATTAAATTATTTTAACGCAAATGTAAAAATAAATCAACAATTTACATATGGAGGCCCAGATCTCCGTAAGCTTTAGTAACATATTTTTATGTTACCAAAGCATACTTGAGTAAGGTTGCCAAAATACGAGTAAGGTGTAACTAAAAAACTAACCAAAGCTTACTTTTTTTGCTAAAAAACTCTAGTCACTTTACAAAACCATAATAAAACTGAATTTAATGGAAATTTAAAATTTGTGTAACGGTGTTTTATTACATTAAAAATTAATAATATAATTAACATGCATTTATAAACTAATTGGGTTTTTACATTTTTGCGGCATATAATATAATAAAATAAGGCCTTTCACCTTTAAATAAATGTAATAAAATTCAAATATGGTCTTTTTGTTTACTCCGTCTCCGTGCTATCTCGAGTTTGTGCATGTGGAGTAAACTTCGTATACTCTACTCTATCATATCCAAACGTCTAAAATTTCCGAACGCGTAAAGAGCAATTAAAGTTAAAGGACCAAGTAAAAAAAATAAACAAACGGTAGATAAAACTTTAAAAGTTTCTAAAATGCAGAAAAAATCACAAGTATTATTGTAGATTGAAATTTAAAAACATGTTTAAGTTTTTCTTTATAAACGACGCAAAAAAATTACGCATTAACAGTTCCAACAAAATAGTTGGGTTATATTATAAATGCTACTTCTCACATTTTTATTTGTAAAGAAAAATTAAAAATGTACTTAACATTTTAATCTTCAATAAAACTGATAATTATTTGTGCATTTTAAAAACTTATAAGCCGGGAATACACATGCCAGCTACTTGGACAATTTCATACCAGCTCCTTGTACATGCCAGCTCACGTGTATTCTATCAAAAGGCATTCTTCTCGATGGCACCAAATCAAAAAGATTTGATTTTTTGGATGGCAAAGGCATGCCATAAAGCATGTATAAACACACACAACAAGTACTGGCATGCTAGTAGACAGTAAAAAAAATCTGGAAGCATTCTTAAATGGTTTCTATAACCACTTATATCTTCTTACCCTATTTATTTAAACAAACAACTGTTCGTTCCATAATTGTTTCTTCTGTTGATTCAATCTTTTACCCAAATACGTTTTCTTTTTTTTGTTCCGTCAAATTATGTTACGAACGCAATCTGTTGCAAGTAACAATATAACACTATTTATTTCAATTCAAATTCTTCCTATGTTTTTGCCAGTTGTGAAAACTTGTAACACTTTTAAAATATGCTTATGTAACTAAAAAAAGATTGACAAATAAATGGCATATGTGTCGTCTTTTTTCTGCTGTTTGTCTTAGCAGTACATGTATCCTCACTGTGGCATTAATTGGCATTGGCATTATTTATAGTTTTAACTATAGTTATATATGGCCATGTATGAGTCAAGTGTACGGAATAAAAACGTGCTTTTATATGTGCAAAAGATACCCTGAAAATTACAGTGAATGCCATGTACTACGCTCCGAGACATCTTACAATGTATCCACAGAACTACTTAAAAATAGCAAAAAAGGCTTAAATTTTAAGTATTTAAAAAAAACTGTTTTTTAAAGTTCTAGTAAATTTTCAAATACCATTCAAAAACATTTTTGGCTGTGAAAAATTATTCTTTGAACATTAAAAATGCATTCTTGAGTTACAATCGATCAAAAAATGTAAAAATGCGCAAAAAAACAAATTTTTTCAAATTTTGATTGCTTATTACTTGGAAATGGTTCACTGAAAATGAAAAAATCTGATAAAATTCACATAATCAAGATTCATGTAAAAGAAGGCATTTTTAGTAGTTAGGGGCAAGAAAAACATTATTTTGTACACTTGGCCATATGTATATATGTAATTTAAGATGTGATTTTTGTCAGTAAAATATTGGCATTACATATAATATACATAATTTGCGTCATCTTAAGCCGGGAATATACATGCCTGTTAGTTGCACAATTTCATACCAGCTACTAGCTCGTGTATTCTGTCAAATGGCATGCTTTTTGCTGGCATGCAAGTCCATTGCACCAAATTAAAAAGAATTTGATTTTTTGGCATGCCATGTGCAAGTAAGGTGAGGGACGTCAAAAAGCATTCCATAAATAAAGCATGTATGAACGCACACGATAGCAATTGCTATATGTGGAGCTGCAGTGGTACAATTGAACAAAAATAAGTAAAAACCAAATGTAATGCGCAATAGACGTTTGCGTCGATTATAGATGGGAAAATTGAACATGTTTTCAAGATATAATTGTGATCTTGATAATTTGTGTGTTTTACACACGTGAATAATCTGATCTATAACTATACAGGTGAGTCGGGAGGAACAGGCCAAACTTTAAGAGTGTATTGTACACGTGAAAATAATATAAAAAAACTCAAATGTTGTTATCCGATTTTCATTTGTTTTTAAGTTATAGCGTAACTAAAAATGTTGTTCTAGTATGCCACAAAAGCATTCCAGGGCGTTATAATTGGTTGTGGTGGTCTTATTAGATGTCTCCAGATCTCTTAGCACTAAATTATTGTTTATGGGGGCGGGTTTAAAGATGAAGTGTACAAAGTAAAAGCAGACACTCGGGATGCACTAATAGAACGCATTAAAAATGTTGCAGCTGATCTTAAACAAAGACATAACTCAATCAGGAGTGCAACAGGCGCCTTTTGTAGACAAAACAGAAAATGTTTAGAGGTAAATGACGGTGTTTTTGAACATTTATTATAAAAAGGCAATGATTACCAAAACTTAAAAACAAATAAAAATCGGATAACAACATTTAAGTTTTTTATAATATTTTCATGTATACAATACACTCCTGAAGTTTGGTCCGTTCCTCCCGACTCACCCTGTATATATAATTCAAGACAATTATCAACAGTGTCATACGGGTTTAAGTTGATTTTATTTACAGAGCAGGGTATAGTTTAATAGTCTATAAAATAGATTAAAAAGTTCATAAAATATTATATTATTAATTTACTATGCGGTTTATATGATTAAATCTAAAGTTACACTAATGCTCTACGCAAGTATTAAAAAAAAATTAGTTTTGTTCAATACTTTGATTATGTAGTGATCGAAAATAACTGATAAATGTAAAAATTCAATTTTCGGGACTGCTGTTTAATTACAAACATCATACATAAATTAATAAAAGTTATTTTAATTATGTATTTGTAAATATACTAAATTAATGATTATAAAATATAAAATCAATAATAAAAATTCAATCGTAATATATATTTTAAGCGCGCCATAACATAATATAATTTTGTAAAAGTACAAATTGTTTTCGTACCCTAGAGGGGTGCGGAGATGTAGTCTATAAATAAATATCTATCCGGCTATGATGCGCACTAGCTTGAGTAAGTTATGTTATTCTGCGCGAGTTAGCGCACAATCTTAGTTCAACTATTTAGCACCTGGAGCCAGCACATGTCGGACAAATTTTAATTTGCTTGGTTTCGCGCGTTGACGCTGCCCTTAAGGAAAAGCAAATGATCACAATATCATCAACTTTTAAATGAATGGTATGTCTTAAATTGACACAACTGATCGTATTGTAGATCTCTACAAGTTTGTTTGGGTTTGTTTATAGACCGTTAACCTCGTGAATGGGGTTGCCTTGCAACTATTCTCCACCTTCATTCATAGGATGCGCACAGGAAGGCTTGAGCGGACCGCTTTTTTGGAAACGGCCGGCTTCTGATTGGCTTTGCTTTTCTGAACGGTTTTTTTACATTATTATCAACTATGTAAACCATCAATAAATAATATATACTTTGTAATACGTGATTTTTTCTACTATCTACTACATTATTATATGTATATGATGGGTGTCTACAACAAGGTGATGCAGAGCGTAGCGTTCTTTCCAAATGGATCCCTTACCTCATATAGGCACCTAAACATACATACATGTCTTCTATGTGGCTCGGTGTGCCCTTCACCTCAGTTGCCTACTCAGAAAGGGAACGGTGTGGCTAGGTATACAGGTTATATGTATAAGGTAATTCAATATTGTTTAAATTTTCTTGCAAACAACTTAAGTCACATTTACTATTTTAAATTAATACCTGATACCCGCCGATACCAAACGTGCGCAAAAAAGGAAGTTCTTCAAAATAATGACCTTCCGTCACACATCGGTAGCGGTGAGGTGACATTTTGTTGTTTATTTCAGGGAGCAACAAGTGCCGCTCCAAAAATAAATTGCGCTTTAAGGCCTAGTTACACAGTCCTAGCTGGCCTAGTCAGTAAAGGCCTGGTTACACAATACGAGCTGGCCTAGTCAGTTACTTGCAGTGCAGCTACTTGCACCGTGTAACCCCATCTTACGATAATGGCGAGGTCAGTTACTGCATACGATAATAGCAAAAGACAGCAACTCTTAGGAAGCGCTCACACGGTACAAGTAGCTGCACTGCAGTAACTGACTAGGCCCGCTCGGATGCTAGCTCGCGCTGTGTAACCAGGCCTTTATTTGCAATGCAGCTACTCGCATCGTAGGATCATTACTTGTAGTGCAGCTACTCGCACCGTGTGACCGCTTTATACGAGTTGCTGTCTTTTGCTATTATCGTATGCAGTAACTGACTAGGTCAACTCGGATGCTAGCTCGCACTGTGTAACCAGGCTTTTAATCTAAAAATATTTTGCAAATTATCAGCATTAACAACTGTGTTATTCAATTTATTATTGATCACTGCTGATTGTCCTACTTGCTAGAAACAAGTTTTTATCACTTTGATACAAAGATCTGGTGCAAAAAATGATGTGAAAAATTAAAGGCTAATATCCATTTTATTGATTGTGCCATAAGTTTTTGAGAAGTTAGTTACTTGCTATTTTAAGAGCGGCTATATGCATCAATCGGAAATCAACATGTTTTCGAACTGGTAAATCAACATCTTCCAACCTTTTGTTGTATGAATTTTATATTACAGCGCTCGAAGACCTAAACTTAAACATGTTGTTAAAGTTTCAATCTACAATAAAATTAATGATTATTTCTGAATTTTATAGACTTTTAAAGTTTTATCTATAATTATATATCAAAAGGAAACGCTGCGTTCAGAACAACTTATCAATGACAAGCGTTGAATCATCAATCGGAAATACCGCTGAGTCATCGTTCGCTTGCAGCACTTGTCATTTTACTCATCATACATTTAGGTACGCTTGCTTGCTGATAAAGCAACTCATCAGTCACCAGCGGTTAATCGGCAAGTTGAAAAAATAAATCAACATATCAAAACAAAATTACAACAAGGTAAATATTTATAGTTTTTCTTTCTGACTTTTGCATATGTAGTAAATATATTTTTAGGTTTTATAAATACATACATAAATTTACTTTAATATCTATGCAATATGCTATTTGATTTTAGTAGAAAAATAGCATATTAAAGTATAATAATTAAATATTATTAAAAATCAAATATATACATAATATATAGTTTTGATTTAAATGATTTTTATTTAATATGTGGAAACGGTAATTAAGAAAGATATGGGATTTTAATGCAATATTAACGCTGTAATAGCTTGTGTGAAAGAATTAAAAAATATAAAAAATGATAAACATAATCAAACCTATTACAAAATATAATGTATTAATTTAGGACAATTGTTAGGACCTACAGACGGTTCGTAAACGTGCCCAAACGTTTATGATTTGTGCAGGTTTGTCAATCGCCCATTCGTGTACCCTACACACGATGCGCGAACGTTACCCAACGTTGGCATTCTCAATATAAGCGAAATTGTCTACCAACGCGACCGATAGTAGTGCGCCGTGATTACTTTTTCAGTTTTTTTAAAACAAACCACGTTGTACGATGTGTAATGAAGAGGAAATTATAATAATAATAATAATAATATATTTTAATCTTAAAAATGTAGTAATACAGCAGACAAGTCAAAATTCACAATATAAAAGTAACACATTAAAATACATAGTCTATTACAATACAGTAGTTACACATTAAAATATAAAATAAAATAAAACATATAAAATCATTACATTTATAATTTAGTAGCATAAAATTCATTGAGTTTATAAAACGGATTATCTAATAAAATATCAAAAAGTTTTTGTTTAAATTGAATGTATGGCAACATTTTCAATTCTTTAGTAAGATGGCGAAATATTTTAATTCCCATAATATTGGGACTTACACTATTTATATGACTTGTGTGTGCCGGAATAATCAGCTCCGTACGGTTTCTAGTAGAGTAAGTGTGCAAATCTGCATTAGTTTTATAATCTCCACGCATTTTCTTTTGTTTTGCAAAACAAGCCAGTTCAAATATGTATAAATTTACTAATGTCAATATTTTTAACTTTTTAAAGTATGGGCGACAGCTATCTGAGATTTTAATATTAGCTATTGCGCGAACAGCACGTTTTTGGGAAATTAAAACATTTTTTGTATGTGGTGACAAACCCCAAAATATTAATCCGTATTTTAGGAGTGACTGTATTTCGCTAAAATATGTTATTCTTAAAATATCCAAAGTGACCCAATTTATTAAATTCCTTAGAAGATATATTTTGGAATTTAGTTTTTTTGAAAGAATGTCACAATGTTTACGCCATGTAAGAGAATCTTCCAACTCCAAACCAAGAAATTTGATAGATTCAACTCTTTCCAAAAATACGTCATCAATTTTGATCTCAAATAAAGGAATGCGTTTTTGTGGATTGTGTATAACAATATATTTTGTTTTTTCGGCGTTAAACATTAATTTGTTTGCTTGAAACCATTTTGTAAGGTCATTAAGCACATTGTTTATTTCCAATACCATATCTACAAGTCCTTTCTTGGAGATCAAAACTGAAGTATCGTCTGCATATATAGTTGTTGTGCAGTTTTTTAAGAAAATTGGAAGGTCTGTAATATAAAAAGTAAATAAAACAGGTCCAAGAATAGAACCTTGTGGCACCCTCATTGCTGTTAATAATTTTGATGAAATTGACTGGGTATTTTCCGCAGTTTTTGTTATTTTGACCATTTGATATCTATTTGTTGACTTGACTTGACTTGACTTTCAGCCTTGGTCTGTCCACTGCAGGACATAAGCCTCTTCTCTGCTTGTAAATGCTGGCAACTTACATTACAAGGGACCTACAGTTTTAAGTGGATTCCGAACCACTGGAGAGAATTATCACTCCTCAGAGAAGGTTTTAGCCGTAAAACCCCACGCTGGCAAGGCGGGTTGGGGAGTGGGAGAGCGTATAGAACGTGAAAAGTATATCTATTTGTTAGATAAGACAATATCCAATTTCCTGCTTTTCCTTTTAGTCCATAAAGCCTCAGTTTTTCAGTTAATATTGCATGATCAACACAATCAAACGCACGACTCAAATCGCAAAAGACTGCTACAGGTGTTTGTTTTTTCTCAATGTTGTCAAGGGCACTTTCTAATAACGAATTTATTGCAGACATTGTGCTTCTATTTGGACAAAATCCATGTTGATTATTTAGTATTACGTTATATTTATCAAGAAATTGTTGAAGAGAGTGCAGCATTGCATATTGAAATAATTTAGAAAAGCACGATAACAGTGAAATCGGCCTATAGTTTTCCATATTTAAATGATCATTCTTTTTATAAATTGGTACTATTACGGCAGTTTTAAATCTTTCCGGAAAAATACCATTCTCTAAGGAAAAGTTTATCAGATGTTTCAGTGGTTTTAAAAGTTCACTTTTAAACATTTTAATAAATTTATTAGAAAAGCCACATATCCCTGTAGTTGTCTTAGCTTTCAGTTTATTAAAAAGTTGATTCATATCATTGTTGTCTAATGGGTTTAGGTAAATGGTGTTATTTATTTTTAATTCTTCTGGAAAATTATGTTCAACAAATGGTATTTTATTTCTTATATTAGGAGCACAATTTGCAATAAACTCGTTAAATACATTTGCTATCTCTAACGGATCATCAATAGTTGTATTATCAATATTAATATTATCAATATTATGTTTATTTTTATTTGCATTTTTAAATTTGTTTACGCAGTGCCATAATGCCTTTGATTTGTTTTCGGAAGCGCTGATATAATTAGAATTAAATTTGATCTTTTTATTGTTAATATTTTCTTTGTATTTCTTAGAGTTGCTTTTAAAAAGTGGTTTAAGAATTGGATATGATTTTTGTAGGACGTACAGATCATCAAGATTCCTTTTTTCTATTAATAATTCGTTTCCAAACCACTTACTTTTATTTTTATGTTTAGTTGTTTTAAACTGGAAGCAAAGATCAAAATAATAAAACAACATTTTAACTTTATCGTTTAAATAATTTTTTTCGTACATGTCCTGCCATGTTTCATTTTTTATTATAGATTTAAAAAAGTCTTTATTTTCTGTATTAAAATTTCTATATCTAATACTTTCTTCACTACATTGTAATTCAGTTTCTATGCAAAATTCTTGAAGTGGTAGCTGCAAGCACTATAATACTTGGTTCTTGTGCAAACATGCATAGGAGTAGTAAATTGAATTTGAAGTAAAGAGTTGCAACCTTAAATAATATAACAACAAATTAGCATGGGCATCCAAATGTTAAAATACATACTAATTAAAAATAAACATAATTTATAGTAACTTATATTATAAAAAATATGTTGGTAAAAACAGTAATTGTTTTATTTTTATATAAGAATTACCACACAATAAAGGTCGAAACCATCATTTAATCATAAATAATAAACGCACGATTCACAACAGATAAACAAGTCTAGGCGAACCGTGTGTAAGGAGAAAAGATTCGATTTGCCTTTCTTTGATTTGTGCAATATTTACTGCTTACTAAGCAAACCCAGACAAACGCCAACGTTCGCGGTTTGTGTACCCTACCCACGATTCGTCGAAAAACACATAAAAACAAATGCAAAGAGAATAAAATAACATACAGACAAAAAGATGAAATAGAAATAAAAGCAATCCCTTCAGAAGAAGAAGCATGGAAGTTCATAAACAAAGAAATAAAACAAGGCCAAACCAAACAATTACGATGGAAGAATGGCGAGAACATTTTACAACACTATTTGATGGAACCGACTGAAAAAAGGAAGATCAGAACAAAAAACTTAAAAATTAACTATGCAACCAGATGAAATTACAAAGGAAACAATACAAAGGCAAATAGAAAAACTGAAGAAATCAAAGACGAAAGAATTGATTGAAAGATTGAAAGAGGTAATAAATGGAGTATGAGATTTTTTAGCAAATGAAAAGTGGGTCTTGTATGCCCAGTATACAAAATAGGAAAAAAGGAGCTAGTAGAAAACTATAGAAGAATAACATTAGTTAATATTGCATACAAGATATGCGCCATGACGTTAGAGGAAAAACTGAATGAACAATTAAAGATGAAAGAAATTTTGCCGGACGAACAAGCGTATATATACTTAATCATATAGTTGAAAAAGAGTTAGCTGTAAAAAAAGGAAATATACATGCATTGTTTATAGACATTAAAGCGGCTTTTGATAGTGTGAATAGAAGAAAATGATGGTTATGTCTGAGAGAAAATGGTATTAGTGAGCATCTGGTAAAAAGAATGGAAGATGTATATGCAGAAACGGTAAGCAGAGTATGTGTAAATGGTAGAATGAATGAAAGTTTTTGGACAACAAAAGGTGTGAGACAGGGATGCTTACTTAGTCCAAGTTTGTTTGCTGCATATACTGCAGACATAAATAAAAAGCTAAGTCTTGCACAAGTGGGTGGAGTTGTAGTGGGTAGAATAAAAGTAAGGTCGTTAGCATACGCAAATGATATGGTGATTGTGGCTAAAGAAGCAAAAAAAATTAAAGAAATAATTAGATGTTTGGAAAAATATTTCAGAAAAAAAGAGTTAAGAAAGGCATGGGGAGGAAGACATAAGAAAGAAGATTAAAAATGGAAGGGAAAAAACATCGAAAAAGTAAAATCGTTTAAATATTTAGGATATGTATTTAGTGCACATAACGGCGAGAACGAGCACATACAAGAGTTAGCAAGAAAGGCAAACAAGGTGGCAGGACAAGTGTGGGAAATAGGTGAAAAAAAGTTTGAATGTACAAAAATAAAGGGAACAATGTTTGATAGTCTAGTTAAAAGTAGTGCTTTATGGATCGGAAATTTGGAGGTGGAAAAAACAAAACAAATTAGAAGCAATTCAGACAAAATACTAGAGATGGGTATTGGGATTAAATAGAGAAACTCCAGCATACATTGTATGTAGAGGAAGTAAAAAAAGATAAAATAAAAGTAGAAACAGGATAAGATATGAAGAAAGATTGAGAGAAAGAAATGAATGCAAAATTTTGCAAAAATGTCTGAAGGTAAAAATGAATAAAAGATATGAAACAATAAGAGTAGAGAGAAAGAAATATTATAATGGAAAAGGATATGACTGTAAAGAAGTAGAAAGAATGAGAAATAGTGGAAGAATTGTATGGAAAGAAATAACAATGCGTGATAGAAATATAGAAATGCAAGAAAGAAGAACTAGAGTGAATGAATCAAGGTACAATGAGAAGTATGCAATTATTATGGAAAATAATATCCAAAAATACCTTAATAATGCAAAGTACACAAAAACAGAAAAAAAGATAATAGCAAGATTTAGATGTGGAAATAAAAAAAAAGTTTGTAAATTTTGGTTGAATGAAAAAAGCAAATTGTGTAGAATGTGTGGAGAAGCCAATAAAACAATAGAACATATGTAAAAAGAATGTGTTGAGATGAGAAAAGAACAAATGGAAAGAAAATATGTGTTGAAAGAAGATGGAAGAGGAATAGTATGGATGAGAAACGTCATTAAAAGAAGACAAGATATTGACAAAAATTGTATAGTGTAAATTGTAATTATATTATGTTGATTGTGTAGTGTAAATGTAGATAGTTATAAATTATGATATGTTAAGTTTTATCAAATATTGATTTTGTTTAAGTGATGTATAAATTGTAAAATGTAAATACTTTTCAAGGCCAAATGGCAAGAAAATAAACTATTATTATTATTATTATTATATAAAAATAAAACAATGTTTTTACCAACATATTTTATTATAATAAAGGTTAATATAAATTATGTTTTAAATAATTTTTAAATAGTTTGTAGACAAGTTTTTCTATACTGACAATGCCAACATTGTGGTACGTACGCGGATCGTGTGTAAGGTACACGAATGAGCGATTGACAAACCATCACGAATCAGGAACGTTTGAGCATGTTTGCGAACCGTCTGTAGGGGTTTTATTTTACCATAATTACAGCTAATATGAGAGTGAGGGTAGACCAGATACTAGGCTCTGTCAGTTCTACAACGCCTTCATTCTCTATTAATGGGTTTGTTAGTATATATTATGTAATTAATTTACAGGTACATATTCAAAAGCAGTTGTGAGGCAGTAACACAATTGTAAGTATTGTAATATCAGGGCTTGTACAAAAAAAACACTTTTATTTAATTTAAGCTCTGACTACAGACACTTTTTTTATTATTAAACTTAAAAGAACAAAGTATAATCTTCTGAACTTGGCGGTGTATTTTCATATAATGCAATTTACAATGAAACTTGTTAATTTTGTATTCATATTTTTGCTATTAATGTTGTAAAATCAAATATTTGGGTAATAAAAATGCTCGTCAGCATATTTTTGTGCCAAATAAATGCACGAGTTTTGTAAGCACACAAGTACGTATATTAATGGGGTTAAATTACTTGTATTGTACAATAGTTTATCTACGCTTGACTATAAAAATACACGTTTTGGTTTAATAAGTTGAAAAAAAATTATTATTGTAAAAATAGCACTTCTATTAATTTTTGTTATAGCAATGCTAGTTTAATAGTAAACATTTTTGTCACTATTTTGTAAAACTTTTACAATTCTAGAGTGATTCGGAGAGTATTCTTTCCGATATAGAAGAAGCAAGCAGAACCATTTCTGGATTGTTTCCTAAAAAATCAAAAGCGAAGTATGAGTATACATACTACATGTTTGAAAAGTGGTGCATTAAATAAAAAGTACATAGCTATGCAAATGACAAGATACTTTTAACATACTTTGCCAACTTATCTACTACTTACTTATAAACGTTCATCTTTTTTGGGCCGTTTATTCAATAATACGTACAATGATGTTTTTTAAAATGAATATTGATATCTGCCAATATATAAATTTAGTAGCGTTCCTTAAAAGAAAATCTGAAGGATATTAATGAAAAAAGTCAAGGGTGCTAAAGAAAACTAATATTACTAAATTTGTTCTGGAAGCAGGTGAAAAAAAAATTAAAAAAGTGGCACTGATTTTTAAATTTGTAGGAGTACAATTTGAAAAAAGTACATTGTTCTTTGCCTAAGTAACATCAATTAGGGGAGATTTTTAGTCCATTGTTGAAATGGTACGTGTGTGAAGCAACCCGTGGGCATTAATTCTTTTGGATCTTTGTTAAAACAAGCTGTTTTGTATCTCAAACTTGAACATCCGGAAAAATATGCAAGATATTGTTTTCTTAGGTTAGGTTAGGTTATGTTAGGTTAGGTTAGGTTTACGTTCTTGTTGCCAGATTCAAGAGCGGACCTTCTGCCAAGCCTCATAGTCAATTTTAATGTTCCAACACGGTTGCTAAAGACTATATTGAAAATTCAACAAAAAATAAATAAAAATAACATAAAAACTTTTGGGTAAAACGGAAAATACTTGGGAGGAGAACAGGAAAGAAAATGAAACAAAGCTATTGGCAATGTCACTTACGACCAGTTTGAATAACCAAAACTTTAATCTATTGTTGGCAAATGTCGCTGCTTTCTCAGGAATTTATTTAAGAGCTTGCAAATATTATACTATTAACATTTATAATAAATATTTGTTGGTGTTTTATAGTATTCAATAAAATATTTTAAATATATCTTTTTTGTTATTAATTTAAAATTGAAATAGAGTGCTGTAATTAACGTTGTTTTGGTATAAGGGGTAGTAACCCTTAAAGTAGGGGTTAAATTTGGTTGACGCTTGGCCTCGCCTGATGCGCTGTCTAGCAAGTTGACAAAAAACGTCAAAAATGAAATAGGAATATAGTCCCGTAATAAAACTGCGTGAGTTAAAAAGCTCTTAAACTTAATGATTTGTAAGAAATACTATTTGTTTTATATAATTTATAAATTTTAATTCAATAAGTTGCAGTTATTGCAATTGTAAAACTAAAAACATATTACTTCAATCAATTAGAATATTACAATTACAATTGTCTATACTTCACCTTCACATATCCGTAGGAAATATGTATTGCTTTGTCTCTTTCCTCAAACCAGACCGGATTTGCCATTTATACATGTAATCAATAATAAATAATAATAATAATAATAATAATAATAATAATAATAATAATAATAATATTTATTTCCCAACAGACAAAATACATATCCAATAACAGGGAAATATCTACAAAATAAAATATAATTGTTGTATATAATAAAATATACAGTAATACTAAGTTAATTAATAAAATGATAATTGCAATAATAATAAAAAAAACTAAAAAAAAAAAAATGTATAAAAATAATAATGAAGAACAAACAAAAACATATAATTAAATAGATAAGAGATAGTTTAACTTTGTAAAGCAGTTAAACAATTGGCAACTGATGATTTAAACTCTGAAAATGTTGCAAAAATATCTGTGGAGTGTTGTATGTAGTGATATAATTTAATGATTTTAATTAATGGTGAGTTATTATGATGACATGTTCTAGAAGTGGCATACGAAAATGTTAATGGGTTGCGAAGATTAGTAGAAGGTACGCGTATTGTGATATAATTTACTAGTGATGGGTTGTCAAAATGATAATGAACTATTCTATGTAATGAATGAACCATATTAATGTGATGATTAGTGACTATTGATGATATATTAAATTCATCTAATAATAATTGGCATGGATAACCCCTCTCCGGATAATGACGAGTTTTTTTTATAATGAAGATGTTTTAAAAACTTACGCTGTACATTTATCAGTTGCATTATATAGAGTTGATTAGAGGGTATCCATACAGGTGCACAATACATAAGCCTACTCATAATAAACAAATTGTACAATAATAAAATAGGTGTAGTGCAAGTAAAATTCTTTGTAAATAATAATAATAATAATAATAATAATAATAACCCATTGTTTTCATACATTGTTTTACTATGTCTGTTATGTGGCAGTTAAAAGTAAGTTTATTGTCAAAAGTTACGCCAAGATCTTTAAATTTACTAACACGCTTTATATCACAGTCAAAAAGTTTATAGTTATAATTTATAGTGCTCACATTACGAGTAAATGACAACACACAACACTTATCAACATTTAAATCAAGACCGTTTTCATTACACCAGACACACAATTTACATAAATTTTGTTGTAAAATATCACAGTTGTTTAAAGTTACAATAGGTTTATACAGTTTTATATCATTAGCATATATAATAAAATCACAGTTTAAGCTATCACAGACAAAATTTATAAAAAGTAAGAATAAAAGAGGACCTAAGTTGGAACCTTGCGGCATACCGCGGGTGGCGATATACTCGTAAGATGCATGTCCTTCGTACTCAACGCGTTGAATTCGACCTGTCAAGTATGATTTTATGACGCTAATAATATTATCATTTATATTGTATACTTTCAGGCGTTCAATGAGTATATCATGAGGCATACGATCGAAAGCCTTTGATATGTCGGTATAAATGACATCCGTTTGAATTCTTTTGTCCATGATAGCAGATATTTCTTGCGTAATAGACATTAAATTTGATAGTGTTGATCTTTTTTTAATAAACCCATGATGTTGCGGAGAGAGCTGCGAATGTATTTTGCTATAAACTTGTTTGGAGATAAGACGTTCAAATAATTTTGAAAAGTTGCATAAAAGCGAAAAATTCTTCAGATACATAATAGTTACCCATGATGTCTTTGATATGTTCTTGTGGAGGGATAGTTTGATTGTTGTTTTGATTATTATTGAAATGTTCTGCAAAATGATTGATTATGTCTTGACCTGTTTGCAAAATTGCATCTCCATACTTCATTACGCCTGGTATGTGACTGTATTTTTTTTTTGTCTAGATAAAAAACCAAAGTTGATTTGGATCTTTAGAAATATTTGATTCATCATTTCTGATAAATTCGTAATATGCTTTATTAATGTTTCTTTTTATGCGTTGTTTAACTATGTTAAATCGAGGCTGATTAACCATAGTTTGTCTACGCCGAAGTTTTTTCTTTAGACGAATATCACAAATTATATCACGGTTGTACCATTGGGGATAAAATCTTTTGGGTACATAACAAGTTTTTGGTACAAATTTATCACAGCTTTTGTATAACATATTGTATAAAACATCACAGGCATCATTAACACACATACATTTATAGAGACAAGACCAGTTTATATCACAGATATCTATATAGAGTTGAACCAAATCAGCTTTTTTAAAATTACATCTTTTTCTTGAGGAATCGCATGTCATATTTGACGTATTTGATAATTTTAATTGGACGTTTATTTCTAAAGTTGGGTAGTAATCATCTTCAGGTACAAAAGGATCATCGGACTTTGATACATCACACGTATGTTTATCAGTAATTAGTATTAAGTCTAGTAATTGTCTAGTATCTGCATTTTCCATATACAGCTTATAGTTTGGTAAGTTAAAATCACCGCATATTATTATATTTTTAACATCTAATGCACTGTATGTAATCAAAGAATAATTGATATTCAGCAGTTGTAGTAGAAGGGGGTATATATACACAAAGAATATCTACACTAGTGTGTTTTAAAAAGATACGGGCAGCAGCAGCATCAATATTTGAAATCGGAGAAAGAAGATTAATTTCTTTACATTTTAAATTAAAATGAATGCCTATTAAAGCTCCTCTTCCTTTTTTTTTTCTTTTTTCCTATCTGTTCTTATAACTTGATAGTTACTTGATAATAGCTCGGTATTTTGCACACCGTCTTAGTTAAAGTAACAATATAAATGTTTTGCAATTCTATGAAATTGTAAAACTGATTTGTTTAAGTGTTTAGTTCTCTAGCGTTTTGATAATAAATTGTTATTTTTGTACTTGTCTGCTGGGATGTCAAGTGTATTATTTATAAAACTTAATATCATTTTTAAGCTCTGAGGATATATGTATTTAACATACAAAATATAATAAGCATACTAACTTTAATTGAAAGATACCCAACATCTATGTTAAAAATCTGATACATACTCTTTCAATCAACGATACTAGAGTTTTGTCTGTTCTCTACAGTAATCCGAACGTGTAAACTGAACAGTTTTATCAGTATCACAGCCATATTACATATATAAACGTCAGTAAAAATATATAACACATTCACAGTTTACAACAAATTTTTATTAAAAATATAATGATTTTATTAAAAACTTATGAGTGTTAAGTTTTTAATAAAATTAATTGATAATTGATTAATATTAAAAAAAAAAAAAAAAAAAAAAAATGTGTTTTCCCGCTACCCTGATATCCGTTTTATATTTTTTTTTTTTTAAATATTAATCAATTATCAGTTTGAAATATTATATTACATTAATACATTGATAATGATGATTAATCATCGAAACATGTATGTTGAAGTAAAACAAATAAATAAATAAAATCATTAACTTTGATAATATGAATAAAATAAAAAAGATTTTATAAAATAAATAGAGAAAATATAAAATTCATAAATTAGTTAATAAATTAATTTTATAAAAAAGTATTAATTTGTTTTTTGTTATTAAACAATATTGTTATATAAAACTCAGCTCATTGTCACTATAATTGTCAGTTTCTATGCAACAATTGCTTGTCTATAGCAAACTATAATCAATACTTTATAAAACAGTTCGTTTTTTTGAAACAAAACCAAGCCGGGATTCCGGATGCTAAATTTTGTTCGGGTTTATTAAGATTCGGGAAACCGTTAGGTGTGTCATCTGCCTTATCGTTGCACAAAGTAGGAATTTAAGATCCTTTTTTAACATATTGTAATTTAACGTTTTTAAATTTAACTTAATGTTTAAACTTTTTTATTAAAGCATAACTTATTGACTTTTCATGTTTTGATGTGCGATGTTTTTCAGTCACATATAAACATGTATGTCTTGTGTTGTAATCATAGATATAATAATTCTAAATTTAAGATACTTAATTTTTTTATACAATTAATATGGTTTTAAGTATACAAGGTTAGTCAAAACTACCGGAACACAAATAATTTTCCAACCGTAAAGTTTTGTTTTGTTTTAAGTGTTAAGCTATCGTTAAATATATTTTTTATTTATAACACAGGATGTTCATTTTATTATGAAAATTTGTTAATTTTTTTTTAATAGAAAACTACTTATATTTTTACATTTTTTAATTCAAAGATAAGAATTTATTGTTGAAATATTTTTTGAGTCAATTCAAAAAAATAATACAAACTAAGAATATTTCAAGTGTTATTAAAATGGGTTTAAGTCAATGTAAGTTTCTGTGAAAAGAAGATCTCCACATAAGGAAAGGTAAATAGAAATACAAAAATAATATGTTTTTTCTAGTTTGGATTAGACATACTGGGTGTTTAATTTAAAAAAGAAAAGGTTACCAAATTTTTATAAAAGTATGTTTAATAAATGTTGACTTTTTAAGTCTTATAACAATGTTTATTTTAAATCGTACCTCACTAATTCAGTTAAAATGTACAAGTTACCATCAAATGTCAAAGTAATTGAGAATACAAAGGTAAGTTAAAAGATTTTTTAACAAATCATGTTTTTATAGCAACAAAGAATTTTACTAATGTACTATTTTTAATTTGTTCTAATGTAATATATTTGTGTAATTTTATTGTATTTTATTTTAATATATGTTTTATTTTAGTGTATTTTATGTTATTGACTATTTTTAAATACCATATTTGACTAAAAGATTTGAAAATAAAGCACGTTATCTATCTATCTTTAAATTGATGTTCCATTTTTTTTATGCGGACATTTTAGTATTAAATATTGCAACTAGATGGCAAACCAGTCTTTTGTTTGATTATTTATAATATCAATTGTGTTCATAAGAACAGAAATATTTATTCAAAATTGTTTTCGCTATCTTGCGATGCCGTGGTCGTACAAGGCATACTGACGAGTTTTGTAGAACCGAAACAATTGTCTATGCTTGACCCTTGGCCGCTGTGATTCGATTGACTGGTTTTGAATAAATTATTAATTCGTTCCATTTTTTGTTCTGTAATTTGAGAATTTCACTGATTAGAAGTCATTTGTATATTTTGTGTTCAGAATGATAGTGTCAAGTTAAAATTATAATTTTCATTGAAACAGAGAACTATATTATATTGATTTAATTTAACATCCAGTAGTGGCGATTCTTGTAGAGAAACATTTACTACCGAAAAAAATTACATTTTTTTTTGGTATAAACATACAACTATTTCTAGCGTTATGTTCGTGTAGTAATTTTTAATGTTGGTTCAAACAACCAACATTAAAAATTACTACAATAACTTTTTAATGTGCTGATGATATATGTAATGTATGCAACTAAGACAACACATCTTATTTTATAAATATTACATCCATATTTTTAAGTCTGCTTTAAAGTGTAGCTGTTTGATAATTTTTTTATAAGTAATAATTATAACAACAAGTTTTAAAGATAGATGTGTGTTTTTGTCATTCTCATAATATTTTTGATTGTTGTAAGTAAAGCAACGACGTAGCCAAAATTAACGATTAAAATTGCAATTACAAGTTATTTTTTAATTTAATTATTTTATCTCCAAATCAAATAATTTGACAACAATTAGAAAGAATATAACGACAAACAATTATACGGAATAGCGTATTTACAGTGTTAACATATCTTTGTACTGATTTAAGTGTTCTGTATACTGAACAATCAACAAATCAACAAAATTCAATACAATATTTAATACATATGAATCATAATCAATCATCAACAACTACTTTTTAAATTAAAAAAAAAAATCACTTTTACATTTTATAATTTCAAAACTTAATAAACAAGAAAAACTTATTTTCTACACGGTTTTAAAAAGAATATAAAATCCAATTTTAAGGCAGATTACTTGTTTAAAGGATTACCAATTTTGAAAAAGTATGATTACAATTTAAGAATCGGTTTTTGATGCTAAACTAGCAAACGAATGTTCAAAATTTAAATTAACGCATGCACGAGCATGTTCAGGTTTATCAATGGCGGCAAGGTCCTTAGATTTAACAGTTAGTTAGCTTAAATGGATGACAGAATTTACTCGTATACAATCAATTTCATATTTTATAAACATTTAAAAAAAAAATTTATGTGCAAAGTGTTATCAATTCGCTATAGAAATAAAAAAAATATACGGAGGTTTTGTGGCATAGTTTTTTTTAAATAATAACAAATGGTTTTTCAATTAGAATTTTCATTTTAAATAGTTGGCCATTTGAGCAGCTGTCAATTTTGACATTTGACAAGTAAAAACTACGCTATTATTGAAAATGGAACGATACACGCTTCAACAACGCACTGAAATGATTAAAATTCACTACAAAAATAGTGACAATTTTTCAATCACAGTTTGCAAAACTAAAGCACTTTTTGGTCGTCGTAAAGCACCTCTCGGCCGGCAATAGTAAACCTGGTGGAAAAATTTGAGCTGTTGCGACAAGTTTGTAATGTGAAGAATCGAAACCATGTGCATCTCTTAAGAACACATGAGAATATTGCTGATGTAGCCCGTAGTGTTGAAGAAAACTTTTGGTTTGTCGATTCATCGTCGATTTTTGAAATTAGACATTCCACAAACGACATTACACCGTATTTTGCATAAAGACTTAAGTCTTAAGGTTTTTAAAGTTCAATGGATGGCGCTATTGAGCTATGATTAATGATTTTTTATAGCCGGAATTGGAAGATAATAATGTGAACGACTTTTATTTTCGGCAAAACGGCGCTACGTGCCACACAAGCAACGAATCGTAATTTTGCAAGAAAAGTTTTCTGAAAGTGTTATTTTTCGAAGAGGTGATCACAATTGGCCACCGAGATCGAGATCTTGTGATTTAACACCTTTAGACTTTTTTCTTTGGGGTCACGTGAAAGATAAGGTCTATGCCAATGCTCCACAATCGATTCAAGATCTTAAAGATAGAATTTGTGTTATTTGTGTTATTGAGGACATACAGCTGCAAATGTGCGAATAGGTCATGACAATTTTCATGAAAAGAATGTGGTACTGCAACCGTAACCGTGGCGGTCATTTGACTGATATTGTTTCCAAATGTTAATGGCATACCTTCCTCTTTACAATAAAATAAACATTTATTGATTTCTCTTAAAAAATACGTTTTTGTTAATATCAAAATGAAACCTCTTATTAGAAAACCCTATACATTAACATATTTACAATAGATTATATTTGTATTCTATTTTGTTCTTCTTTGCAGCAGCAGTTCTACATGATCTCTATTTGAATGACTGCAGAGCTTTGTATTTGGGCACACCTTTTTTATTTTCTGTTTCTATTTATATTATTTGTTTTTTAACTCGTTTATTTTGTTATTTAGGTTGTTTTGTGTGTATTATATTTTTTTATTTATTTGGTTGTTTTGGTTTTGTTATTATATAGTGTTTTTTTATTTTTAATTTGAATTTAGTCTTTGTTTTATTAATATTCTCAGACGGTTGTACGTGACTAGTCCATTGCCTAGTATTATTTCTTTTTCTTTTTCTGTCTTTGTTGTGTGTACATGTATAATATGCCCATAGATATAGTGTTTTTAAGACATGGTCTTAAATTATCTCAGCGGATTACTTCATTACTAATCGCTTTGTGGAGACAATTATGTTTGTATTATATACCATACCACTTATAACACCTCAATGTTCAAGGGTGAAAATATTATATAAATATTTATTTTTACCCTTGAAAATTACCGCGGGTTCCAGGTATATATTGTATCATAATTGGTTGCTAATAAAATAATCCATTGAGATAAATTAAGCCCATGTCGTAAAGACTCTATATCTATATGCATACTATATATTGCTTCTTCTTCTAGTGTAATGTTTGTGAATTTCTTTGTTTAATCTTGTTTGGAGGTTTGTTTTAATTTCTTTATTTTTAAATTTATATGTTAGTTTTTTTTATTTTAATTTGTTTGTTAATGATTGTTTAGTTAATTATTAAGTATATTTTTTTCTGTTGGTGTTAGGTTTGGTAGTTTGTGTATTATTTTTAGTACTTTGTTTTGTTGTTTTGTTGTTTTTGTATATTTGTTTTTGTTGTTTTACCCCATATACTTATTAAATAATTAATATTCTTATTGCAGTTTCTTTTAATATACATTTCTTGACTCTATACTATAAAAGCTGTTCTTATTCATATAAACAATAAAGATACGAATAGCTTAAATCTAGTAGATTCCGATTATCATCTTGAACATTCATTTGCTGACCAACTGGGTGTTTGTGCCTACATCTACAAACAACAACTATATTTTATACTGGCATCGTACAAAATTCAGGGAATTGGTTTAAATAGCATATTTTTTAAACTCAATCTTTTTCATACGTGTATTTTTGTAATAAGCATATTATACCGTTCTCTAAATAAAGCAACTTTAAACTTTTTTTTAATAGGAAATTTTAATGAACATAATTCTGAATAGTTAAGGTTATTTTTTGCAGTTTTTTATAATCTTGCTCATCTTATTCAGAAACCCACAGATTTCTTGATGGTTTCTTCCAGAGATACAACAACTACTGTTAACGCTCTTTTAGGAAATTCCAACCGTTCACTTATTACTTCTGTTGTTGAAACTTCTCTTCCTATTACTACCAAACCTAAACCGCGCCTCATCTAGCATTATTCTAAGATAAACATACTATAAATAAAACATTTTTTTTTTTAAATTTTGATTTTAATGCTTATTGCTTATATTCCAAGAATTCACATATTGTATCAGAAAATTTCACAAAAACTATTCAAAACGTCATAGAAACATTTATTCGCCTGTTAGAAGTACAAAAGTACTTCAGGCGGTTAATAAAACTCATGCTTACTAAAATATTTGCCTTATCATACAAAAAAGAAGCATTGTTAGAATATTGCAAATGTTCAACCTATACCTAAAAAAGAAAACAAGTCTGATTCTTTAAATTATAAACCAATTAATTGCATTACTGTCCATACTACCAAAAAAATTATATGTTAGTTTCTACATTGTCAAGTTCTTAGAACAAAATAATTTTATCTCAGATACTCAATATAGATTCTGACTCATGTTAGTAAAAAATGGAATTCTACTTTAGACAAACATAAAAAACATCTTGCATTAGCTTTAGACATTTCCAAAGCATTTGATAGGATATAATAATATAAGTTTTGCACGACAAAAAAATATATTACACAACAAAAAATATTTCACACGGAAAAAAGTATATTAAGCGACAGTAAAATATACTTATCAACATTTAAATACTTTCCACGACATAAACAAGAACGCAAGGTAAAAAAATTAAAAAAAACATTTTTTAGAACAATAACTTTAACATGACAAAGTAAAACAAATGCCCAACATAATAGGATGTTTGAACGACAGCAAATTAGTAATTAGAATAATTTATAATAATAATATATAACTATTATCCTAATTAATTATTAAAATAATAGTCTACATTGTTGTAATTATTAATTTGCAGTAAATTAATTTGCAAAATCAGTTATTTTTTATATTTTTGCTTTTGTTTTTGCATAATAATATTACAATGACCTCGTTCAAAACGACTCATCATGCGTACTGAACGCGCTCGCTGACTACCGTTTACTGGCAGCGCTTGTCATTTTACTCATCATACATTGGTTGCTAACCAAGTAACTCATCAATCAGTGATTGCTTGATGAGTCAGCGCTGGCAACTGATGAGTTGTTCTGAACGCAACCATTGATTTGTTGCTAAATTAAAATAAATGTTTTCTTAAATTTAAAATAAAATGTTTTACTTTTGTTTATAGAGATTTAAGTCACTAGCAAAGAGTTTATAGCAAAGCGTTTATAACCAAGCTGGTATCTATTAGCAAGGCTGTAAATGCATCTAAAAGCCGTGTCTCGTAACGTTAAATACTTAATTATTTTGAAAGAGTTTATTTATTTTGATATCATTTATTCAGTTTATCTATTCGGTTAATATTGACGATACAAAAATATTCGTGCAAAACTTATTTGTTGTGAAATGTATAACTCTGTCATGGAATAAATGTTTGTGCCATGTATTATTGCAACGTATATTATTTGTTGAGTAATGTATTATTTTGTCGTGGGTTGCATTATTTTGGCGTTGTAAAATTGATTTGATTGGACATTGCGTATTTAAATAAAAACGGCAACTTTGGCTTCATCGCTGCTATTACAAATAATTTAATAATTAATTTTTTTACTAGTATATTTAGAAGGGATAAAACCCATAAAATATAGAAATAAATGTATTTTTGAATGCATTTTGTTGCTATTTGCAAATATAATTTCACAAAAAAGACTTTGACATATCATAGTTTAATCTTTTCTAAATGTACTGGTAAAAAAATAAATTGATTATCAAATTATTTGTAGAAGCAGCGATGAAGCCAAAGTTGCCGTTTTTGTTAAAATACAACAAATCAAGGTAGCGGTCGGTACGATCTTAAGGCTGTCTTTATTCCTAGTTGTGTAATCATGATTGTCAGAGTTTTTTTTAAGAAAGTTAGTAATGTTTAATTTGGTATATACTGCATATCTGTATATAAAAATTGAAAAGTAAGAATGTTATGGTTTATAAAAATGTTCCTGCATGAATCTCTTTTTTTTATTATAATAAATATCAAATTTTTTTTCTGTATGATAAACAATTGAATAACATTGGTTGATTTTTACCAAATTATTATACTGTAGGAAAAATAGGTATACACAAAAAACAGAGGTCATTTTAAAGTTATGACTTATTTTTGAAATTTTTTGTGATCTCTATTTTTTGCTTGCCAGTGTATGTTCAATAATAAAGTGACATTTGAATATTGTTTCACTTTTAATATATAAAAAAGCGTTATTTATTTTATTTGGTATGTGGTCAATATGGTGATCCCATCCTAACAATTCATCCACATATACACATAAAATATAGCAGTTTCTATCGAGTTGTTGGTTTTCGAACAGATTTGTTGTTATTCAGTATTAATTTGTTTTTTTTTTGCACCAAGATTTTATTGCTAGCATGGTTTCATTAACTAAAACTTGCAATTTACTTTTATTGTTTGAACATGTATTTTATTTGTTTTATATTTAAATTTGTTGACTAGATAGTAGTATATTTACATAAAATGTTCAGCTCGTTATAAAGGGTGGGCTATCTTTAAGTTGAAATTTTAATCATATAGATAAAGAACAAACGGTTTATTTTTAGATTATTTTTATTTTATTTCAGATAGTGTATATTTTGATTAAGTATGAAATTTGATTTCATTTAGATGGCCGCCGCGGCAGGCTTGGCAGTAGGCTATTCTTGAGAACCAATTATCTAGTATTTGCGCCACTGTTTGCAGCGGTATTTTGGCGATAGCTTTGAAAATATTTTGCTTTATATGGTCAATTGTCTGTAGATTGTCAGCTTACACCTTTTCCTTCAATGCGTCCTATAAAAAAAAAATCCAGCGGTGTCAAATCACAGCTGCGAGGTGGCCAGTTCACATCACCGAAACGGCTAATAACGCGGTTGTTGAATTTGATGTGCAGAAGATTAATTGTGGCATGTGCAGTATAGGTTATTGCCTCATCTTGTTAAAACCAGAACTGCTGTAGATCAAGTTTCTCTAATTCGGGCCCTAAAAAATAGTGATCATGCCTTTGTAACGATTTCCGGTAACAGTAACTTTTGTTTTATCATCGTTTTTGAAGAAAAATGGTCTAATAACGCTACCAGTTTTGTTTGTTTACATAACCTCCAAGATAGAAACGGGCCTTGTCCAAAAAGATTTTTTTTTTTGGTTAAAATTAGAGTCAACATTTAATTTGTTTAAAGTCTACTGAGCAAAGCAAAAACAGGCACCAAGGTCTTTGTAAAGAATCCGCCTCAAAGTGGTTTGCCAAATATCGAAGCAGACTTGTGCTCCGAGTTGATGTTTCTGAGTGCTCGCGTACACTTTGAGCCACAAAAGCATGGGGTGCGCACTGTTATTAGAAAACGCTGAACCCATGACTTTAGTGTTGGTTCAATCTGCTGCGCAGCGCTGCGATCGCAAAAATTGTCGAAATTAGCTGGCTGGCTGTGACGCTGACAAATATAACAATTGTTGATAACAAGAATCTGTCAAGTTTTTTTTTTTCATTAAACTGTGTCTATGAACTGTGTTTTGTGTGATATGTAAAATCATTTGTACGATATAAATAAGACAATTTTTAGTGAGTAATTTTACTATTGTTTATTAATGTTAAAAGATCAGTATATTACATTTTTTTACTAAAATATGTATATGTTTGCAATATATAATAAAAGATATAAATATTATTTTAATTTTTTATTTTAAATTAATAAAATGTGAAGTGATTGTTATTTTATAAATAATAAATAAACAAAGATTTCATTAAATTGATATTAAAATGTAAGTATATATTTTTTATTTAAGTTGTAAAGCAACTTAAACATAATATTTATTTAAATAAGTTAGTAAATTTTCTAATATATCATCAGTAATGCATTAATGAATATGTGGGCAAGTCTAATAAATTTAAATTAACTTGCCTACTTATTCAAAAGTGGCATAGGTTTTAAATTAAAAAAATATATATTAAATGAAGAGTTTAAATTTGCCGCCAAATGCAAATTAGTTTTGGTTCATTCCGTCGTGATGGCGCAAACGTGGAAACAAGAGAGAGGCTGAGTTGCCGTTCTATATGAATATATGTTCTATGCACAAAAGCAACAATTTTGGCAGAACGCTTTGGATGAGCATGCTTGATGCGCGCATTGTCTACCAGCATTCTAGTTTTACTCACTTTTTTTCAAACTTTTGTATTCCTTTGATAGATGGCGCTTTTTTTTAACAACGTACGCAATTTTTAGTGTTTTAAAACGTTGTTCCAAAGTAAAACGATGCATTTTTTGTTTACGGAAGTATCTAACCACACTTTTCTTATGTAATTGGGACGCAAAAATTGACAGCGTCGATAGAAACATGTGATTCAAAATTCAACTTAAACACAGCCCTTTCTTTAAAACTTATAACTAATTTTAATACAAAATCTCTTACACTAAGATTAGTTTTAATAAATTTAAAATCTACACTATTAAAAGCGCTTGTAAAATCAAAGAAAAGTCCCGCTACACACTCAGACATAATCAAAGAAGTTGATTGTGGCTGTTTTTGTAGATATATTTATTCTATATCCATGTTGAGAGTTGGATGGTAGTTTATATTTATTTAAGTAACACCATAGTTTATTGCAAATAATTTTTTTATAAATCTTAAAAAAAACACTAACAATTGATATTGGTTGATAATTATTAATATTGTCGCATTTGCAGTTAAAAACTGGAACTACACGCGATATTTTTAAGGTACTAGGAAATATTCTACTAACTATTGATTTGTTTAATAGAACAAACAATGGATTAACTATGTGTTTTATAAAACTTTTTTTTATTTTATTTTTTAAATGTTTAACTGCATCTATTATATCTTCATGAACAGCCGCTCTAAAAAACATTGAATTTGTTGCAAAGCCAGAAGTAGTACATTCTGATGATAAATTATTTTCAAAATTATTATCATTTTTTTTAGATGTTACATTGGCTGCGTTCAGAACGACTCATCATGCGAACTGAACGCGCTTGATGACTGCCGCCGAGTCCTCGTTTGCTGGCAGCGCTTGTCATTTTACTCATCATACATTTAGGTTTGCTTGCTTGTTGACAAATCAATTTAGCAGTTAATCGGCGCATATAAATTTACATATTATTAAAAAAATTGAAAAAAAAGGCAATATAGGTAATTAATAAATATATAGTAAAGAAATGAATAAATATAAAAAAAATGAATAAATGATAAAAATAATTAAACCTAATAACATTACAAGGTGGGATTAAATGACATTACATAATGAGAATATATTATATCTTGTTAAGTAGTGGATTCATATACTAATTAAATCATTTATTTAAATTTAAAACTTATGAGCTTTATGTTTATGTCGTCGATAAAAGTTTATACAGTTGGCAACAGTCTCAAATATACCGTTTGATGAGTCAGCGCTGGCAACTGATGAGTCGTTCTGAACGCAACTATAACCGCTGGGCCACGAGCCATGACGCTATGAGCGTAAACGCTCGGCGCTGCAAAAAGGAACGTCAAGCGTCCAATTCAAATACATGGATTTATACGTACTAGGCCACGAAATAGCGCTGCAAGACGCAGCGTCGTTTGCTTCTAGCAAAACAAACACGAGCGTCCGTTGCGTTTGACGCTCATCTTATAAGCCTCTTAAAACCAAATTATTACAAAAAATCAAGTACGTACACAATAAAATTTGATTGTTTATACCTTTGGAGCGTATTATTTGAGCGTCTGAAACAAATCGGTTTGTTTCAAACGCTCCGAAATGTAGACGCCAGAACGTTTTCTTTTTAATTGATAATTTTGTCTAGATTGTAATTATAAAAAAAATTACATTTTATTTTTATTATGATTTGACTTATTTAACTATATTGAATTAAATAAACTATTATTAATTTTTTTTTTCTAAAATTATTAGTTAAGTAAGAAAAATAATGTATAATTTTATGATATGTTTGTATACGTTTTGCACTATACATATAAAACACATTTTGTCAGTTTTCAAAATTTTATATTAATAGTTAATAATGAAGAATTTAAACTGGCATAATTTTAGAAAGGATGAAACCTACATTGTTTGATACATTATATTCTATTATCAAGTTTAGTTTGCCAAAGCCAATTCTGCCAAGATTTTAAGTTTTTAATTATTAAATTTGAAGAAATAAAGTTTAATTTAAAACTATTATTTTTTATCATTGAAAAGCTAGAAGAACAAAGCTAGAAAGCTTTGAATAACAAAAATCACAGGATTTTACATGTCATATTCTAAATGACAAATAAGTAAATAAAATTATTTTAAAAGTTAATTAATTTAGTTTTTAAAATAAATTTAGTTTTCCCGCGTTTCGTAGTTTTCTGTTTGTAAATATACTTTTTATATATTTAAAATTTTGTACCTACATCTTATATTGAAAAGTAAGATTAATATAATTTACCTTTAAAAGATTTATTGGTAGAATAAATAAAATTTGAATTAAAAAAAATATTAAAATTTTTATATAAACAAATATAAAGGTATCATAACCTTAAATAGAATTGTCAAATATAATACGGAATTGACGCTACTTGTGTTTAGACGCTATAAGCGGCAAGATTATTTTTGTTTTTTCCGCATTCTATGATTTTTTGTTTATGTAAATAATTTACATTTTTAAAATTTTGTATATTTTGAAAAGTAACATTAATATAATTTATCTTTAATGAATATATTGGCAGAATAAATATTTAAATTTAAAAAAAGTGTTAAAAAATTTATATAAACAAAATAAATGTATCATAACCCTAAATAGAAATGTCAAAATAAACGCTCCAACAAAAATTGACAGGCTCGTGGCCTCGTGTTTTTGACGCTGCTAAAATACGCTTCCAGCGTCTTGACGCTACAAGCGGCGCGTTTGTTTCGTGGCCCAGCGGTAACCGCTGGGCTTGTAGCGTCAAGACGCTGGGAGCGTATTTTAGCAGCGTCAAAAACAAGGCCACGAACCTGTCAATTTTTGTTGGAGCGTTTATTTTGACATTTCTATTTAGGGTTATGATACATATATATTTATTTATATACACTTTTTAACACTTCTTTAAATTTAAATATTCATTCTGCCAATATATTCATTAAAGATAAATTATATTAATGTTACTTTTCAATATATACAAAATTTTAAAAATGTAAATTATTTACATAAACAAAAAATCATAGAATGCGAAAAAAAAACAAAAATAATCTTGCCGCTTATAGCGTCTAAACACGAGTAGCTCAATTCCGTATTATATTTGACATTTCTATTTTAGGTTATAATACATTTATATTTGTTTATATAAACATTTTATAATTTTTTTAATTCAAATTATATTTATTCTACCAATAAACCATTTAAAGGTAAATTATATTAATCTTACTTTTCAATGTAATATGTATGTATATACAAAATTTTAATTATATAAAAAGTATATACTATATAAAAAACTACAAAACGCGGGAAAACAAAATTTATTTTAAAAACTAAACTAATTAATTTTTAAAATAATTTTATTTACGTATTTGTCATTTGACTTATTGAAATATGACATGTAAAACTATATGATTTTTTTTTGTTACTATTTAGCTTTGTTCTCCCATCATTTCACGTTAATAATAAAAAATAATTAAATTTTAAATTAAATTTCATTTCTTCAAATTTAATCATTAAAAACCCAATATCTTGGCAGAATTGGTTTTGGCAAATTAAACTTGATAATAATTAAAATTTCAATCTACATTTGTGCATTTTACAGACTTTTTAAGATTTAAATATTTTTATATATATAATTCAATAAAGAATTATAGATCAGTGTCATACGGGCATAATTTGTTTTTAAGAGGCATATAAGATGAGCGTCAAGTGCAACGAACGCTCGTGTTTGTCATGACTCGTGGCCCAGCGGTTAGCAAAATGTTCTCTAAATATTGCTAATGTCAATTTTTATGCCATTGTGATTAATATGTGAAATAACTTTACACACTTCTCTTTTTCAAAATTTTTTTGAAAATATTTTTTATAGCTCTTTTGGTTTACTTTTTGCAAGTTCTATTCTATTATATAACACTTGTTTCTTGCTTTTTAATATTAGTTTCTTGTGTTTTTTCTCTCCTCTTTATATTTTGTCACGTTGTCTTTATTAGTATGCTTATACGGTGTAAGTATTTTAAATTCTTACTAGATTTATCACTTTATTAGTAATTCAGTTTTGTTTTGTGGAATTTTTTTTTTGTTGTTTTTTTATAATAAATTTTAATAATGCATGTCTAAAATGATATAGAAATGTTTGTAGAAAAGAATCGAATGCTACATTAACGTCTTCTATATCAAGGCGTTCCCATTGATTGTGAGATAGTGCTTAACTAAACTGATAATATTTTTTTGAATTATTTGCTTATATTTTATTTTATTATTAATAACTTTTTGCTTTTCTACATTAGAAATATGAAATTTATTATCGAAAAAATTAATTCCCGTTTTTGTTTGATTAATATATTGAATTCTAGTCGGCGTAGATATTTTGTTTGTTAAGTTATAACATGTAAACAAATCAACCAATATTTGTATATTTACATTATGATCCATAAAATTTAAATCTCTACAGACTATAATGTTGTTGCATTCTGCAGAGGTTTTTTAAAAGCTATTGATAAGTTTTCTAAAAATATATCATCTGACGGTGGTCTATATATAGATCTTATACCAATTTTTATATCAGAAATTTGTACAGTAGCAGAACACATTGCAACCTCCATCTCTTTTAAAAAGCTTTCTACAATTTTAAAATTTGTTGTTAGTGTATTTTTATGAGCAAAAATTATTACTCCGCCGCGCATCCTTTTCTGCCGATTAAAATAACTAATTTTATAGTATGAGGCATACTAATGTCTTGATCCCAAATTGGTAAGTCCTATCAATAGTTTTTTTGGCAATAAAAAAATAGTTAAAATTGATGGTTTTTGCTCTTTTGTCGACATTATTTTTGATTTACATTAATAAACTTTTTCAAATTACTATTGGTTCTATTTATAGATTTGCAGATGATAGCACTCTTCATTTTTAATACTTTTTAAAGACCACAAATATGTGAAATTTTTAGGTACGAGTCTGTAGCATCTATACACAAAAACCGTGAAACAATATTTGAATAGGGTACTTTCAACTTTAATTTTACCTAAAAAAAACTCAACTTCTTGCTGTTTCAAAATTAAAATCCGAGGTAACATCAGTACCAAATGTTAAACTAAACAATGATTTCATATCAAAATCTTTTTTTAGTTTGTTTTCTAAGGGTTGCAGTTTTACATAATCTGAAATGACTATATTGTTGATATACTTTCAGTATTTAAAAAACTAGGGTTTTTTTAAATTTTTGTTTAACTTTTGCATATATATAAAACTTATATATGTTCTTGTATTGAGTATTATTCTCGAGTATAGGGAGAAGCATCTAAAACTACACTATTTCTTCTAAATTTTATTCAAATAAAAATTTAAAAATAATTGCATCAATAACTCTAAAGCGTAACTCAAAATATATAGTAACTAAAAAACACATACAAAACGTTTTTGAAAAATTAACTTTTATTTCCTTGGTTAACTCATTGTCAACTTTAAATATTTTTAATTATTTCAACTTGGTAAAACTTCTTTTGCATGATGCAGTTGTAACCGGTCTGCGGTATTAGTTTTCTTTAAACCAGTAATTGTCAAAAAACCTTCATCAATATCAAAATCGTCAGCAATCCTGTTTAGCTTCTCAAACTTCTTTTTTAAATAAATAAATGATGTATCTATAACTTGAAACATCTTATTTTTTTAGTCATATTAAAACTTGCAACAAAGCTTTCATCCATGTCTTGTCTTTTAGTCCGTTTTCTTTTTTTATTTTGTAAAAAATGCTTTCCATACTTATTTTATCACTCAGTTTCTAACATTTGAAAATATTTGTTCCAATTACTTGCTTGTATTTGCTTACATAATCTTTTTTGCTGCTATATCTATTGTAATATTATTTTATTGTAAATTGTTTCAACATTAAAAGATGGTGATGTCAAATTCAAATCATTCATACTATCCACAATTTGTGCATATAAAACAGTAACTGTTTTGCCTTTGATAACCATCGGGTAACTGAATAGCATTTCAAACTAATTTTAAGGTGCTTCATATTTCCCAGCAAATAAAAAAAATTACAATTTGTTTTGGCTAATCCCGCACCAGCCGGAATGAGACTAACCTATTTTTTTGCAACTTCTTTTAAGTGCTAAATTATTTTCTGCACAAAACAATATTACACTAATATTGAACTTTCAAAATATGTCACTTTTCTTTTTTATGGTCTATTGCATTTTGGATAGATGAGTATATTAAACACTTATTTTGTATTTTTTTTTGCTTTATGACGTTTTCTAAGGGTGAGATGATGATTTTTCATGATAGGGTACTCGCGGAGTTAAATGTCGCCATCACTAAACACCTTTTTGGATTAACTAAAGATGAGCTATATTATGTTATTCAATGCTTGATTTTTATTAAAAAGAAGTCAAAGAAAGCAAAATATTGTTTTCTGTTTTTGTCTATAAATTAATCATGTTTGGTCCCGTTAGCCCGTTAGCTAATTTATATAATATATATATATATATATACATTAAAAAATTAAATTTATGAAAAAATATTTTAAACTAAAAAACATCCATAGACGCGTTCACCAACACATTGTTGGTGAACAATGTTGACGAAGTAAGTTAAAAATCAATTAGTTTAAATAAATAAAGCCATACTGATGAGAGGTAAACCTCGAAACGCGTCTATGGATGTTTATTAGTTTAGAATATTTTTTCATAAATTTAATTTTTTAATGTTATTATTGGGTTGTCCGATTGAACAAATAGTAACGAGCGCTACATATGTCGTTGTGGCATTTGTATAAATTTACCTATTTAACTAGGCTTTATTCGAAATTATTGCTTTTACAACTGTCTCATTTGAGGACATTGCGTCTCTTCTTTATATATTTTTTATATATATATATATATATATATATATATATATATATATATATATATATATAATATAAAAACTTAGATTTTTTCCACGGGTCTCTGTTCAGAGGAAGTTGCGCTTTCCTTTAATTTTATTGCTAGCAAATTCTTAATTTTTTTCTTTTATGTATAAATTTCTAAATCATGTTTTTGAGGTGTTATCTGCGCCCCCCACCGACCTGCGACCGGTGCGGAGGCACCAACTGCACCGCCCTAGTTACGGCACTGTTTACACGTAGTACAAAGCTTGCTAGGAACTTTAACAAATATTGTATGTAGGACTAAAACTTTTAAGAGAGATTTTTTTAACCGTACTATCTTCACGTTCAGTATTTTATGAGATTTGTAAGTATTTAAGGATGATGTTCATAACCTGTTTAAATCTGGTCTTTAATGTGATAGTTTCAGCATTGAATATATATAATATATGTTATATATATTCAATGGTTTCAGCAAGTCTGGTTTTACTCGTTGAAAATTAAAACTATTTTTATTTAGTTGTGATATATCAATTAATCACATTTTTTTAAACTGTGTTTTTTTGTCTTATTATCATATATGTCGTTTTTTCTTCATTTATTGTTTGTTGGTTTTTGTCATACCATTTGTAATTTTTAAACTTTTATGTTCAGTGTATCTTTGTAGTTTTAATCTTATTGTATTATTTTTGTTTTTATATTACCTACTATAAGCTATTTTACAGTGTTTTATATTTTTATATTATTAATTTACTTTATATTATGTTTATATTTACACGCGGCAGTATTATGTAAATAATTTATCTATCTATATATCTATCATTTAGTTAATGTTTTTATTTATGATTCTTTTTATTGCTTTTTTTGTTTTTTCCGTGATGTAAAACACACGTGTCATCAGCATATGTATATATTTTGCCGATCAAGTTAATATATTATATTTATACACCTTGTGGTAGCCTATATTCTGCGTTGGTCGTTTACTCTTGTTTATTGAGTTCTGCTTTGAATGTATGTTTTAGGATTGCGTTTTTTATTTCTTTAATTTCTATTTCATTAATCAAATTGTTGGTGTGAAGCTTTACTCATGTTCACAAATAAAAAGTACCATAGACCAATGATTTCATATATCCCTAAAAGAAAAAAATCTAGAAGGTTTAAATCAAGCAATCTTGCAGTCCATAAAACAGGTCCGCTCCTTTTTACTCATCTACCTGGAAAAGTTTGATGTAAATGCTCTCTAGCGGCAATTGATAATGAGCTGGAGCAACATCATGCTAGAACCACAAATGTTGCTTTTAGTCAATAGTTATGTTATGTCAAAAAGATCATACATTGTGTTTTTCAGAAAGTTTAGGTAATCAGTTTAATAAAACAACAAAACCTATACACATGTTTGTCTATTTGATTAGAGCAAGATGGTTTTTGTCGGTCCAAACATGCGTATTGTGAAAATTAAGAACTCCATTTTGTGTGAATCCGGCTTCATCCATAAAATGAATATTGGCAAGAAAACGGGGGTCAAGTGGATTTAAGGCATGCACTTGTACATGGTACGGATAAACCTGCTGCTCGTTGAAGATTCTATAAACAAAAGTAGCATTAATTTTTACTTTGACTGATATTCTCCGTTCCCGAATTATGTTCCATACATGATAGAATTTCTTTTTGTGCTCTAAGAGTAGACCTTAGTCTAGTCCTCTGGATAAATTGCACTGTTTGCTGAATGAATCAGTATCAAGCTATCTCTGGTGAATTTCTGCAAATATACGTTGTGAAGAAATCTGGCAATTTGGATAACCTTTAACATAAATACGTCGCGCTTTGGTTGCAATCTCATGAGCACAACCATACATGAATTGCATGTTGCCTAATTCTGCGTTACAGTAAACAGCCATAGCACTGATAACAGCAGCCAAACCTTATTTCACAAACATTTCATATTTCTGAAACCGTTACTTTGCAGACTTATGTTTAAGACTTTTTTGCTACTTTTTGTTCATACTAATACTTCTTTAAATATTTTACATTTTTTTTACAACTTGTATGTTGTTTTTCTTGTTATTTTGCTACGAGTGATATAAGTGATAGTGGCCTATAATTGTCTAATTTTTATTTTCCCTTTTCTGTGTTTTATAGTTTGTTTTTTTAAGTATTTGTTTTTCTGTCATCATTATTCTTTATTTTTTTCAATTTTTTTTTTACAATTGCATAGTAGTTATTGAGTTTGCCAGCTATTTCAATTTTATTTTTATTTTTTGTACGTTTTTGTTTTAATTTTAGTTATGTTTTTGTTTTGTTTTTTTTTTCTTTGGTTTATTTAACATACTATTTATTTCTGACCATTGTTTAACTTGGTTTCAATTTGCATTTTGTATTTTGTTTTTGTAGACTTTTTTTTCTTTTCCTTAATTTGTTTTTTTAATAACCTTATTGTTTGGGTTTTTGATTTATTTTATTTTTATTTATCTACTCATAGTTCTTTTTTTCATTTTCAATACTTTTTTTTTGTTTTGTAATTTAACAATACTACAAAACACAATAAAACAAAGTTTAGTTGGTATGTTAAAAATTGTGTGCTGTGTTATTATCTATATTTTCAAATTCTATCTTAATTTGTTTGTAGTTTATTTTCTTTTTTACTACTTTTGAATGTATATTGCCAATGCCTTTGTCTAGTTTTGTTGTATCTCACAACTTAATCGGTTGTGAGGTTTAATCACAAAACCGGATGCATTATTTTTGTGTTGACAGATAGCCTACGTTAATAAACATGACAGATATGCCACTTACAACTCCTTTTCAAAGCAATTTTAATTCTATGCGCTATGTCATATATTTTGTTGTGTGTGATAGCACGCTAGTAGTCCGAAGTTTGTTCTCCAAAAAACAACTAAATAAAAACGTCTCTCTGTTCGCTGGGGGTGATTTTGTCGCCTAATAAATAAGCCGTTGGTATCATCAACCCTCCTCTACAAACAAGTGGCAAGACTTCTGTGCCGATGTATAATAGCTGTAAAACACACAACAAGCAATTAAAATTAATTGATTTGCAAATAGAATAAATAAATTTAAAAAATAGCTTTAGCTTCTGCTACGCCGTTGTTTTCATCGGAGCTAAAAACAAAAAAGAAATGTTCCAGAATACATATTTTAAAATCATACGTCTAAAAACATAACATGTAATAAAATTATTATCTGTCTTTAAAAGTGTTATTATAATTGTTATTAGTAATAAAAATAGAGCATAACACGTACACTACAAATCAGACTTAAAAATATGGATGTAATATTTACAAAATGAAATGTGTTATTTTGGTTGCATACATTACATATACTATTAACACATTAAAATTAGTTGGGTACATATTAGATAGTTTTTCTTTACCTGTCTTTAATATTTCTGATTTTTTATCCTGTTAATATAAACAACTTTATTGGTGTTCTTGTTTAATTTGTATGTAATATCTAAATATTAGTGTTCAATATAAATACAACAAACCCTTTCATTCGTAATAAGAAATGTTATTGATAATTTGGAGATAATAAAATGAAACAGCTTTTAACACCTAACGGTTCAAACAAGTATACCATTGCTCAGTACCTCTATAGTCTATAAGAAACTTTCACATCCATATAAAGCTGCTACAGATTGTATTAGCACCAACACAAATTTAAACTTTTTCATTCAACAGATGAAGTTGAAATTGAGAGAATATGTAAACCAATCAATACAAATCACAACTAAAGACACTTACGATTTTGATACAGCAATAATTATGAAAACTATAATATTATCTATAACAATACTATTAGATATTTTTAATAACTTTATCAGCAAGGAAAGTTTTCTTTAAATCTAGCCCGAGTTGTTTCTATATATAATATGTATACAAAGGCGATGAAAGTGAAACAAATAACTATAAGCCAATATACATCTTACCAGTTATTTCACAAATCTTAAACTTTCTAGAAGACGCTATTCATATATTAGAAAAACATTGCCTGCCAATTTAACAAAAGCATTCTATTGTATGAAACTGACATAACACTATAATGTGCCATTCGTTTAAAAACTAAAAAACTTTTTAGATCTTACACTTGATGGAATAGTATCTTGGCGTGATCATCGGAACTGCTTAGAAACTAAATTATTAAAATTCATCTATTTAATAAAAATATTGTAGCAAACAATAAGATTGCTAAAATTGCTTATTTTGCTCAGTTCAACTCGGTTATGGTATATGCTAGCGAAGTATAAAGAAATGCTATAAAAACGCATATCAACAAATTATTATTATTATTATTATTATTAGAAAAACGAGCTGTATTGAAGGTTTGAGATACTATGTGCACTGCAAGCCATTTATCAAAAACATGAAATTCTAACTGTCATTTTAGCATTTATATTTGCACAAATTGTATATGTTAAAAAACATGAAGATAAGTATACAAAAAAAAAATAACACATAAAATATATAACAAATTAAGAAGTTCTGTTATTTCAATCAGGTAAACTTTGACTAATCAAAAACAGAAGACTCCAGATCTATCTATTTAATAAAATCTCAACAGAAATTAAAGCAGCTACTGTTTACAAGTTTAAAATAGCAGTAAAACGCATCTTTTAATAAATAATTATTATTTATAGGTCTGTTTCAACCTACAATTTGAACAGTTATTTGTCACAACATTGCATTTGTTGTGTTTTGTTTAATTTAAAAGTTATTGATCTACGGAGACTGACACAGAATATTTACCTTAAGGGGGGAGAATAGTTGCGCTATTATAAAGGTTCACAGCATCCAACTCAGCAAGAAAACGCCTGAATATATATGAATAAAATGTTCACACATTGTAGAAGAAAGTCTAATTTGATGCAATAAGTTGTTCCTTTGCAATTAATTTTTAAAAAGTGACGTTTTTAATTAGTTCTTTGATAATTTTTTACTCTTTAAATATAACTTCAAATCTTTATCTAAAAACATGAAGACATAGAATATTGTATGTAGTTCATCATACAAAAAAAGAAATGACTAAAATCTTATCGTTTGGATATTGAGTTGGTTGGCGTTTTGTCCTATAAGAACCAATTTTAATTTAGAAACGGCGCTGTACGTGTCAATATTTTTCTAGAGAGAAAGGTTAATTGATATTCTCGTAGATGTGATAGGATTTAATATTTTTCCATAACAATACTACTAGTGGCACCACAACAGGACTGGGCGACTAACTCGTCAATTCTCTAGCGTTAAATGATTTTTTATCAGGCAGATGATTAATTTTTGAAACCCAAAACCAACTATGTTTTAATTATTAATATAATTCAACATGTATTCAATTCATTTTTTTTGTAAATTAATATCAATAGACGTTATATATAAGACCATTAATATATTATTATAGAAATTCATTTGTTTCTTTTTAATTCTTTTTCACATGTAATTTAATTTTAATAAAAAAATGTAAGTGAATCAAAACAGTAAAACTTCACTTCACTTTGTAAAACTAGTGAATAATAACAACTGTTTTCACTCTATTTGACAATTAGGTTATTGTTTAAATGGTTAGAATATATTATTGACAATGTTAACACACGATAAAAATAGTATATATGTTACTTATATTTGGAGAAGCTAGAAAAAATTCTCGATTAGCGAAAAGAATTTATGCCGACAGAATTATACTAAACTATAAAATGCTACGATAAAAAATATCTTGAGGTCCGACTCAGATGCGTATTCTTTTCGTAAACATAAACTAAAACGTAGAACTATTCAAAATAATAAAACTATTGCAGCCGTAATAAGTTATTTTGAAGATAATATAATTGAGTTGATAATTTTAAATACTTGATTTAAAAAATGTGGAAAGATAGTTTTCAAGATTATAAAATTTAAAAAAAATATTTATAAGCCATGTTATGGTAGTTGTTGAACATCAAGAACCTCTAAATTTAAATATTCTATGGACTAACAAATGTAGATTTTTAAGTAATGAGATACCCAATCGTGAAAATACTCATTTTTAAATTGATAAAAACATGTATAAACTGAATGAAGTTCAAAATCTTTGATGTTAATGTTTGATGCATTTAACTTGGAAGATAAAAAAAATATTGTGTTTTATTACTAAAAATAAATTATTATCATTAGTTATAATAATTTCAAGAAGCAAGTGTCATATCAAGTGACAATAACGTAGATATGTAGCGCTTATTGACATTGTTTGAGAAAACTTAAAGTGGCATATTCTGAAAGATTGGTTTGTATCTATAAAATGACTCTAGCGTTGAGAAAATATCTTCAGAAAGAGCGATTGAACTATTGCCTTACATAGAATGGGCTGACTAAACTAAACAAAACTAGAAAATTGAAAATGTTTTAAATACAATAACATCAAATTTTTCAAACTAAACATAGCAACTGTTGGTAGTCAATTTAATAAAACAAAAAAAAATTTTGCTTGATCTGATGTTAATTACTAAATTTTATGTATTAAATATAACTAACTTACACAAATGTTATATCTAAGCTGGTAATGCTAAAGTCAAAGTAGGTGCTTGTGCTCTTACAACTTATGCACTAAACTAATCAAATCAACTACAATGAAGTAAAAATTCTGCATTGTAAAAAACATTTAATCTAACATTTGTTTCTAAAAATGCATATTATTAAATAACAAGCCAACTCAGTAAATGCAAAATCAAATATAAAAGAATAAAGTCGAAGGCAAGGTAAAATTTTTGGAGAATTCACAACTTACGTAATTGTTTTTTATATAAGATATAAGACACGGTTGTGTGGCAACACCCGATTTTTAGCAGTCTTTTTAGTTTATTTCAAAAATTACCTTCATAAAAGCTTTTGTAGATTTTTTAATCTATATAGTGATGTATTTTAATTTTTAATGCGATAGAGAATGTTTTACATAATATGACGTTATCATATTTTTTTTAAATTTGTATTTTTTTATAAATTTTTTTTTTTTACAATTACAATAACTACAACTTGCGGTTTTTGAAATATTTATTAAAATAATAAAACAAAATGTAGTACGTTTTAAATGATATTTAATTTTTGATTTAAATGCCTATTTATTTTTTTAATTGCATTTTTTTTAAATGAACTAGGTGCGGTATGCTGCGCCTAAGAGGTTGGAAGTAAATAGATTAAAGTGTATCTTAATAATACAGTACAACAATTACATTATTGGGAAAACGTGTATGTAAACATTCTTTGGTATTTCTGTGCAACAACTTCAAGTAAACATGACAAAAAAAAAAACGACAGATGGTATGACTTGATACGCGAGGTAAAAAAACAGCAAACAAAACTAAAGAACCATCAAAAAATTTTGTTATAGTATATATAAATATGTTTTCCAAATATCGTAACTATTATTCTAGAAAAGACAACTTAAATGCAAAATATCTTTTAGGTAAATTAAGTATAAAATAGATATATGAACTTTATAAGAAATTTTGCATTGAAAAACAAGAAGTACCTGTGAATGATTTCTACTACCGGTTTATTTTCAATACAGAATTCAACTTAAGATTTTACAAGCCCTATAATAATACATGCAGCCGTTGTGATAATTTGCAAAACTTAATGAAACACTACAAAAACAAAAACACAGTAAGCATTGCCAACTCTGATTTGGAGCTGTACCAAAGCAAAGCTATAAAAGCAACAGATGGCAAGAAGAACAATGTTATTAAAAATAAAAATGGTAAAAATGTCAATGTTATTTGTTTTAATTTGCAACAGGTTTTGCCAACACTTTTACTAATCACTTTTAAAGTATTTCACTTGCGACAACTATGGGTCTACAACTTCTGCGTAGATGACTTACATTCAGGGAAAAGTCACATGTTTGTATGAAATAAAAGTGTTGCGTCAAGAGGTTATTGCTTAAAAAAAATTGTCCAGTTTGCCATCGACTGTATCAAAAATTATTGGATATAGTAAATCTTGTGGTGGCTAGAATAAGAATAAAAATATTAGTAAACTCTTTAGTTTTATAGTTCAAGCTAATTTAATAGAGCTTTGCCATAAATTTCTAGAACCTAGACACACCTATATGGAATGTGATTGCAGCTTTGGTTAAATCAAGAAAAAAGGCAAATTTCTCAAGTTTTTGTCTTATCAGTCTGGCAAAACGTTATAAGAAACACATCCAAAAAATTTATTGTATACAATATGACAAGAGATTTTTATTCTTTTTGTCTTTTTTGTCACTTACCAAATAATGAAAGACCGCAAAATTCTAAATACCGATATTTAGTATAGGATGTGCACAACGGAAAACTTTTAAGTTGCACGTCTGTTTTTTCAATGGTTTATTTTGAAGTCATTGCATCTAAGTTCTATAAAAACAAAAAATGCTAAATACATATGCATACTTTACTTGACTATATTGCATCACTGAACTATGCATTTTATATAAATCTAAATTATGATGCAAAAACATCGAAGAAAATAAAAGCCAACTAGAAAGAACCTATGCCACACAACATCAAACTGACGTAGACTAAATAAAAAAATACAGTTGATCCAGAATGATAATAAAGATGATGTTATACTGAATTCAGATTATTAATTAAAAGGAATTTGTTGTAGACTTAGTTTTTGAAACTTTCTGGAATTTTTATTAACAAAAATTTAAAGTCGATTATATCAAAACTATAACAAGTGCACTTGAACCGTTTTACTTCTAAGTCCTTTAAATATTTTTACTTGTTGCTATGGTTATTGGAACATAAATATATTCAATTTTTTGAACAGATGCAATCACGTCGTATTGTTATCAGTTTATGTCATTATTGCCAATTAGTTTGTGTGCTATTAACATTTTTTTTTTATATGGCTAAACTAAATGAACGTAATAGAAGTACATTGTTAATGATTATTATTTATTAAACTTTACAAGATTCATTTAACTAATTTAGTGCGTCATTTTCTGATAGAAATTATCAACTGTTTTAATAATTCTAAAAAAAATTGATGAAACTAAATGTGTAAAACAATCAGTCAAAGTGATATTTACAATAACAAACAAGAATATGGGACTTGATGTTATTAATTGCAAGAAGAACCAAAAACTTCAGTACCAAAGCTAGCGTTACACCACAATATTAATGAGGGATTAGTAAAAAAAATAACAGCAACAAAATTTCATCCGTATAAGATAAATTTAATACATGAATTAAATAACGATCTAAATAAAAGAATGCAATTTTGTCAAAAAAGTATAGATACTTTTAAAGTCAATGCTAAATTTGTTAAAAATATAACATTTTTCAATAAAACAACATTTTGCCTGCTCATTGAGCAGAAAAAATAAATGTCTAGGCAGAAATAATTAAAGGAAACATTATTGGACTTTTTGTTAAGATATTAAATTGATACGGCGGATACATGTTGAAATTTAAAAAAAAATTGAAACCTAAAACTATTGTTATTTACAACTTTGGCAACACCAAATTGTCTCCAGTTTAATAAATTTGTTTGCTAACCGGAAAAATTCATAACAACTAGAAAAAGAAATTTGGGATCAACAAAACGACACTTCATTTTGAAGCTGATGTGCAACAATACTTAAATGAAGCTTTTTCGCAGCAATGAAAAAGTTGAAGAAGATATATTGAATAGTCTCAGCAATCAGCAAACTTAAGTCATTTAGACTATTTTCTTTGGAGTTATTTGAAATCTATTGTTTATAAAACTGAATCTCGATCATTAGAAAAGTTAGAGGATAAAATAACAACAGCTGTTTACAAAATATCACCGCATGCAATCAAAAATTTTTGAAATTATTTTGTGGATAGATTAGTACACTGCAGGCAGCTGAAAGTTTTCAATTTAAAAATTTATTGTAAATCTTTAAAAAATGAGAACAAAATTACCGCGCTGCTTGTACGAATGTACTTTTTTATTGATTGTAAATGTCATCTTTTCATGTACACGTACGTAAAACAATAAAATAAGATTATTAAAATTAAACGTACTAAATTTGGAATTATTATTTTAATGAATATTTTAAAAACCGCAAGTCGCAGACCTATAAAACTTTATATCATTGTAATTGTTAAAAAAATCTCTTTCTAAAAAAATGCAGTGTTCTCATGAGAAACATGGCATGCATGGAAAATCAAAATACGTCACTATATAAATTAAAAAATCTACATAAATGTTTATTATGGTCATTTTTAAAATAAACTTAAAATCGAGTGTATACATATAGAAGTATATTTGCTCAACCCTGTATATGACATACATATTAATTTTTAAACTTATGCATTTGTTTTATAAAAATATCTCTGTTTTTGTTGCTCTATTTAAAATAGATAATATGTAGTATGTATTAATATACAAGTAAATATAATCCTTTGGTGGCTAAAGTTTAAAGTATAATTGTTTGGGTTGCTATTGAATTTGATTTTGACTTGAAATTTTAGTATTTTGCAATTGTTTAGTGTCCTTATTGAATTGAATCTTTTTATTGTTCATTTTAACCCATGTGTGTTAATTACAAAACTGACTTGATCGATTTTCACTACCATCGTATCTGTAAGTTGCATTTTGTAGTTACATATTTTCTGTTTAATCATTGTCTGTTGTTGTCTTTTACTTTAATTTTTGTAAATTTCATTTTATAGCGCTCTGAAGAAGGAGATAAAATCTCCGAAATATTGGCCTTGATTATAATATGAACATTAGCCGATACTTTCCACTTCTATTATTTAACGGCCGCATACTTTATATATATAATAATTAATTGTGCAATCATTATTTTAAAGTATATAATTGAAGAAATTATTGTTTTATAAATATTTGAAATTGGTAAAACATGTGTACTAACAACACATGTGGGTTTTGAAATTGTTTTATGTGTTTGTGTTATATAATATGAAAAATTAGTCGAGCCTATTTTTCCACGGATATGAGGCGTAGTAAATTTCGTCACATTTCCGGTAAAAAGCCTATTGAGATATCATTAAGAAAAGTGTTCTACTTCCGTTAGACTAGGTCGCGACGTAAAGTCTCATTCATGTTTTCTAATGTCCGTATATGTATAAAAGTTGATTCGGAGACATGAATGAATATATTGACGAGGAGTTGGGAGGCAGAGAGGCAGAGGTCACGACGGAAGCTGCAAGGCGAGGTTAGCGCTTGCGCACCACGCTGCATTTACACACACTAACTGAACGGCTAACAGATAGCTCTGGTCGTTGGCCATCACTAAACATCTGCCGTGTGTTCGTTTCTAGTGATTGTGTTTGAAATAAAAGTGCTTGTATAGTGTTTGTGAAGTGCAACAAGTGAATTAAATGACATAAGCATCCGCATTTTCATAGATACATATGAATACAATTATTATAAATCTACTTTTACATAGGTACGTTTGTGTAACTTAGTTTGTTATTATTATACATATCTACATTTTATTGTAAAAGGGCCAATGCCACTTTTTGTAACTGGGATGTATATAACAAATATGAACCAAATATTCTTATAATACAGTTGTTTTTACTATCTCCGAATATTAACTGTGCCGTTAATTTTATCGAATGTCATTTATTATTTATTTATTACTGACTATTCTATATTAATTGTGTGTACATACCACATATTCAGTTTGCATTCATCTTGATATAGGAGAATATTTATAGTACATATATTGTATTTATATTACATGCATGTTGTTTATAATACATAAAACTATTGTATTAACAAATTGAGTCTTACAATATAGCATTGCAGCATATTGAATGTGTTTATATAGAACAGTAATTAATTTGTAGAACATTAGATATGTTAATATTATATATAAATTTATTATTATTTGTTGTAAAATCAAGTACATTCATACTAAAATAGATTTTTGCAGTATTTTAATAGTACAAAATACAGTATAATAATTTCTGATTAATTTTTAATAAACATTCTAATTTTAAAATGTTGTCATTATTTATGATATAATTTACTGTTAAATCAGTTTCGTTTTTAAACTAATAAAATTATTAAATACCTTTTAAAATTGTTTATAATTACATTTTTTTAATGAATTATTGCCAGCTCTTATGAAGAACATATTGATTTTGTAATGTGTGAAATATTGAGTTTAAATAATTTTGAAAGATTTTGGGCCAAGAATTTCGAATACATGCATGTTTTGCTAAATATTGCACACTTCTAAGATTAAAAAGTTGCAAAAGTAAAATCAAATAAGCAAAGGTTAGCGACCTTTTCAACAGTACGTGCTTTCAAAGGGTCTGTTATCTGTTTTCAATGCCGTGTATTACTATTAGAAAAAATAAGCTTTTTAATGAACATATGCAAACTATTTAACCATTTCAAAAAAGCAAGTTTATCTCAAAAATGCCATGACTTTTTTGATCATTTATTTGGATTTTAATACAAAAATATCTACAGAAATTTTTTTATCTTTGCTTTCGAGTAACAAAAAGTTATATAAATTTGCAAAAATCGAACTTTTTTTGGAATAGTTTAATAGGTATATCATTTAAAAATGGCATTACATTTTTGTAGAAATTCTGTTCTACTTTCCTAATTTAACAAACTCTGGAACCTTTAAAATAACGAAGTTGTCAATGTAGAATATTGACATCCATATAGGTTTAAAAAATATAAAATACATTAAGAATCTTAACAAATTGAAACTAATAGTTGACCCAAACGTTATGAACTATCAGTCCATTTCACACAATTGAATCATAAAGCCTAACAAAATTAGTTATTATATACTCTAGGTACCTTAATCTCTTGTTTATCTGCTTATCATTTGAATAACTAGTAAGACCACCAAATGTCAACCAAAATTTGAACATGCATACCTCATATGACGATGGTAACACTGATTTACTGCTAATCACTGCCAGTGGTTCTGATTTGGTTTATAATTTTGAACTTTTCGAGTTTTAGTGGATGGCTAGTGGCGAGTCATAAACAGCACTTATTTATTTAAAATTTCTCTAAAATGGTTCTTAAGCAGTTATTTAAATATTAAACATAACATTTACTATAAGCAATCAAATAATGTTGACCTCACTCTTCTACTGATAGAATGATTAGGCTTTATTCTATAAAATAGTGGGTTTTATACTTGAATAGTTATTTACACACTTTTTAGGCTAGAAATCTAACAACTGTAGATAATGGGTGTTGAGTATTTACGTTCTTATTTTTAGGAATGATTACGATTTAATTAAAAGAGCTTATTTTTGTACTGGGAGCGTAATGCTTGTAATTGGTAAAGTTTTCTTAACGTTAGTTATTACTTTATGTTTTGGAAATAAATGATTAGCTTTATCTTGTTAATAATGCGCGATAAGATTTTGTTTAAAAGCTGTTCAAACTAAATACAGAGATTTTATAACCAGAGTGACTAATAATAACAACTCCACACCATATAATAAGCGACTATGAGGATAGAAATAACAGCATATGATGAAGTTTTTTAACCTAAAAATGAATTACAAATGTCATGTTGTCACGGAAAAATAAAAGTTTTTTTTAGGAAAGTTTCATACTACATATATACATATCTATATTGCTGACTATATATTTTAAAAGAGTAAATTAATTAAGATGCCGACTGTAGTTGGTAAGTACTTTAATGCATTACTTACTTTTACTTGGGGCTTGTAAATCAAAGATTTTAAAATTTGCTTAACGTATATACGTCTTGAATAATACTGAATTTTTTATCTTATTTTTTATAAAATGATAGGGTGGTATTAAGTTGTACATGATTAAAACAATAAATAATTGGTGTTTAATTAATAAATAAATTTGCTATACATGCAACTGTTATTACTAACGTAACGTAGCTTATTTCATACATTTTATTACGCACACATATTGTGTACAACTTATGCGTAATGCCTATTTTGTACTGTATGGTTTGAAGCACTTTCCAAATGCACATGCTGTATTGTTCATTGTGTAAAATGAGTATTATTACGTGCTACATGTACAATATACTTTTTTTTCAATTTTTAAAAATGTTTTATTTTACTCCATCAAGAGTTTTTTTAAAATGCGCTACTACCAATTTTATCTCACAACCTAGTTATGTTTCTATTGGAATCTTTCAAATTTTGGACATAAATAGCTGATTGCTTCTCTATCTCAACGAAAAATAGTCTGCACTTATCCTCACAATATCAATCTATGCGCAGTAAACAACGTACTGCGTTTTGTTGTTTTTTAATTACCTGTGTTTGGCCTGCGAAGCCGAACGTGTTTAACTGTTGTGTGTTTTTTTCCATAACAATACACAGTTTGCATTTCGGACTGGAACACGCTTGTCTATTAGGACTTTAAACGACACGCACAAATCACCGTTTGGTCAGCGTGTTCGGCCTGGACAAGATTCTAATATTATTACTGTTTCGAATCATGGAGACATAAGCACTCGTTACGTAACACCTATCTAGTTATTTATTTAATTTTTAAAAAGTAAGTAATTAATTTGTTGTGAACACTAGATTTCGGGGTAATGGGGAGGGGTGATTAGGTATAAAAAAAACCCAAATTAGTTATATTTTTAAAACTTCAAATTTATTAAAAAAAAAACTAATTTTTACTTAAGGACGCGATATTTTGAGTGTCATAAAACTTTGAGCACAACTTGTGCAATTTATTTTTTTAAATATGTTTTTTGCAACGTGTAGATAATAAACTTTCCATTGACATGAAATATATGAGAATACAAAATCTTTAATTCTTTGATAAATTTTGAAAATAAATTGTAAATTTTTTGTCTAAATTTTTGTCTAGTCGGTATTGTTTTATCTTTACGCGCTAAAAGAAATTTGTGTTTTATTTGTTAGTAATGTTAATACTATAGTTGTGGCAAGTGCATAATGGCAACAATAAATATACTCTTACAACTACAAGTCAAAGTTTTAATCTAATATTTTACGAACTTCATGAGTGTGTAGAGTTTAATTAACTATAATTTTTATATGTGGATCAAATAATGCATATGGAGGCAGTATGTATTTAGAGTGCAAATGCAACGCTACAATTCTTATTTAAATTTTATGAACAGTTAATGCAAAATTAGTTTTTTGTTCAGCGCGTTTAGTTTTGCTCTGTTTTTAGTAGAAATATGTACTTAAATTATTTTGATTGTTGTGCTGTTTTTTTTCGGCTTTTTGCAAATTTTTTATTAAATGTTGTTGTGCTTGCAAAAAACGGATAATTTTTTTTCAATTATAAATATAAATCAGAAAAAATAGTTTTAACAATTACAAATTCTATCGCATCATTTCACTTTGGAAGAGGAACTTTTTCTTTCCGCGCGCCGCTTTAAATTGCTCTCCGTTTGAATTGGTTCGGTTTATCCCGTCATTTTGCATAAACGCGCTACTGCTACGGTTGTCCATCATTCCAGCGTGCTTTTCTATGATTTGAACCAGCACATGATTATTAATATATTTTTTGCAATTTTGTGTAAACATCAGTAACACTACTGTTATGTTATAATGTAGCGATATCCACAATTATGTAACTTTAAATGATTAAGTTATTAAATTTTGATTTAAGACATAACTTGATTATTGATGATAATGAAAGACTGATCACCAATGCATCATTTCATTGTCTCAGAAACAAATCGGTAAAACTTTGGACAAATCTTGCCGAGTTTTCTGATATGACGGCAATCGTTGACTGATTGGTGTTGAAGTTCTCAGCCAGTGTATTGGTGCAGTGTTTGTTCTTTTTCACAGCCGCCAGAAGGGCTTGGTCATTAAAGTCCAAAGATCGAGCCTTTCCTGACTGGTCGTCTAAGCTGGCTTCATCATCTTTGAACCGAACAAACCACTTTTGGCATGCCCTTTCTCTAATCGTTCCTAACCTAACCTACTAATTAACACAACTCTAAGGTATACTCTAATACCAGTGTTTTTATAACTGCTTATTACAAATCTAATGTGAACTGCATACAACCTTATTAACTGGTCTACGTAAGCTTGACAATTTTTGCAATTATTGTGCAACCTTGACGCTTTAAATGCCATTATACATCATGCTGCCAACGGCCGTTACTTATAAATTGTCATTGCCAGATACATGGCACACAATACCAAGGCTTTAATTGCGAGTGTGTGAATATCAATATTTTGCAGCTCAATTTTAACTGTGTACCTAGCATGCTACAGCTGTAAATTATGCTCTTTAGCATCCTTGGTCATGGTATATTAACTATTCTCTCTTGGAAGTTGCAAGGTAAAGATAACTAATAACCACGTATACTTAACAATTCATTTATTTATCAATAGTTTTTATTAACAAATATTATAACAATAATTATCACTAGTTTATTTCTAATTTACTTCTAACACAATCTTAGACACTCTGTACGTAAATAACAATGTATATAGTACACAAACTATTATATGTTAAATATTAAACGAAGAATAAGAAAAAATAAGGTTTAAACTTTTGAGAGTAATCTTGGTATGATCTTATCTTAAAGTAAACGCAAGTAAACTGGACTAGACCTACAGAAAAAATCTATCTTGGTGAACATAAACAACAAGCTGAACTACTACATGGTATTCAATCAATTTTTAGGACATACTTGGTAGATGAAACAATTAAGGAAGCAATTAGATTTGTCTTACTGCAAACCAATCACAAACTTGTGCTGCTGAAGTCACTTGACTTTAGCCTAGGTATGCTTAATTTAGCAATCCATTTTAAGAAACTTGTTTCTGCTGAAAGCATTAATAGTGTGTTTTTATTTGAACAAAAACTAGCCAACTTGTGGTTTTTTTTGTTAATCAGGATATTGTGAATACAAACAAAACGCTGCACCTTTGTTGGAAACAGGAAAGTTGTGTTACACATATGAAGTACGGACGTTTCAAACTATCTATAGCGATGCATTTTGTATCTTAAAATATATTAAAAGTGAAAATAGATTTACTTTAAAAGTATTGACTATGTGTACGTGGTGTACAAATAGAATAAGTTTTCAAATCGCTATTATACGGTATAAATGGCTTCACCACATTCTGGTCACGTATTGCGCTCAACTACTCTATTTGATTTGTAAAGATGAATAAAGTTCTTATAAACATATTCTTTCAAAGTACGTACTGTGGGCAGTGGTGTTCAACGGAAATACCACCGAAATATTTGAGCGTGTTTGATTGTTAATGGTGCAGCGCATCCACATGTACTGAAGGTAAGCATTTTTAACATTTGCTTTATCTAAAAAAAGTGTTTTATTTTATTTTTATTTTGATTATCAGAATTATGTTTGTAGGAACTTTTTGTATCCTTACAACGAGTTTAATCAAATGCCAAAGTTTGGTCAAATATTTCAGTGTTATCCTGTATATACTATATATTTATATATATTTTTCAAAAAAATTATTTTGATGTTAGTTAATAAATGAATAACAATACTACTATTTACTAAATATGTTAGTATACGTAAAATGTTATTTAAAAAACATTAGCATGACATTATTTATTGTGCATTGATCTTTATTAATATGTAATTTAACGAAACTATACTCTATCTGTGTAATAAAATAAAGTAAAACTATTTATTTTAAAATAAAAATATAATACAATTATTTGTATTTAATTATATTGAAAATATAGCAATGAAGCCTTTTGGTAACTTTATTCTACGTGTTTACGGTTTTAGTTAATACCTAACATGACAACTTCTACATGACTTCATTCAGTATTTTATTGGTAGTTTGCTGATATGAGATCTTACTATTTAAATGAGTTAAATAAAAAGTCTATTAATTATTATCTACGCTACTTGTTTCTGTTAATACAGAAATTTACTATTGTGAATTTAATTGACTAAAACCCGTTTGACACTGTCTATAATTATGTCTTGAATTATATATATAATTTTTATTAGAATTTGTGCCATAATTCCATATATAAAATTTATATCCTGTATGACACTGTAAATAATTCTTTATATAATTATAAAACCACGCCAGCGCCTTATCTATGATCTGTCAAATCAAGTTTCAATGTTTACTACACTTTGCAGGTTATGTCATTTGTTTTGAATTGATTATTGCTACAGTTAGTTATACAATTAATGAAAATAATAAAAAATGGAAGCAGAACAAATTAAAAAAGTGGTAGCAATTGCTATATGTAGAGCTGCAGTGGTAAAATTGGAAAAAAATTACAAAATACAAAATAATATGCGCACATCACGTTCGCGTCGATTATAGATGGGAAAATAGAACATGTTCTAAATTTTTCAAGATATAATTGTGACCTTGATAATTTGTGTGTTTTAGACACGGAAATGGTCGATCTATAATTATATATATAATTCAAGACATAATTATAGACAGTGTCATACAGGTTTAAGGCATGTCACCTGTCAGTACTAGTACTACATTGATTCTTATGGCGAGCGAGTTTTTTGTAAATTAAGTTGATGTAAAATAGTATATACTGAAGATTATCATTTATTATTAGGATTCAAATTGCTTGGGCATTAAATTTATTCAATTAAATATCATTTTACATTGTGAGTGACGGTGAATCAACAAATAGAATAGCATAAACAATACAATTCACTTTGAAATAGGAGAGGACTCTAAATACTCCAGATATTTATTGTCGATTTACTAATCAGTGTTTGTTTTCAATTATTATCTCGTAGATAAATATATTATAACAATTAATTGGTATATAAATATATATATAAACTACTTGCGAACAGCTAAAATTGTTTTGGAAAACCAAAGTGCATTGAGATTGAAGCAGTTTCATTATCTCAGAGCAACTGCTCTTTCCTCAATGCATGTGTGCATTAGCATTGACCGGTGGACTCAAAAACTATAATGGCACATGATTCCTGTATGTGATTTCTTAAATCGTGCACAATAAGAATTGCAGTAGTGTAAACTAACGATGTTAGGTGTCTCTAAATGAAAAAAATCTAAAGGATTCATATTAGACGATCTAGGCCTAGGCGGTCACGGTCTCAAATCACTGCTTTTTTACTGAATTTTTTCTACAGCCCCACATTCTTTCAGAAGCTACTGCTGCTTGATTGTTAATATATTTTAAGTAACTATACGAATTTATTTAATTTTTTAATTAATCTATTTTAGATACTATATTTTTTGTTTTCTCTCTTTTTTTTAACATCTATTTTATTATTTGTACACGTTTAATTATTTAATTTTTTTGTACATTCTTGCCAATACGACTACATTATCTGCATACGGTTGGACTCTGCATAAGATAGGATTTTTTGTTTTTTGTTTACTATACCACTAGCCCGACATTACTTTATTAGATCTGTGTATTGAAAAGTTTTTTCTCTCTTTTTAAATTACACCCATTTTGTCATTTGTACACATAATTTATCTGGTTCTCTCGTACGTTCTTGCTAATATCACTGCATTATTTGCATAAGTTAGAGATCGGATTTTTCATAGGTTTTATTAGATCTGCAGCGCTGTGGTAATTTTTTTATTCACATTACATGTTTCTGTCATTCTCTTCACCACTTCTATGCTGCATCACGAAGAGTTTCATAAGTTTTATAGTTTTTTTTAAATAACTTGTTCAGAGACTTCGTTCGGCTATAAAATTAATTCTAACAAAATATAATAATATTTTTAGTCAAAAGGTTTGAGAAAACAACAAAGCACAATAAAGTTTGTGAAATAAATAAATAGTAAATCTAATATGCAATCTGTGATATACAAGCTGTAAATAACTTTGTTCCCAAAATTAGAAAGTACTAATATTACAGATGACATTAAGTTGTAAAATACTTTGGTAAATATAAACTTTCAAATGTATGAATTATTTTGGTGCCAGACTTTAATATATAAAACGATAAATATATATTTTCATTAGGAGTCTCTTATCGAGTACATACTCTACACATCTCCCTATAGACCCCTGACCCTTTGACAAAACGGACACTACATTATGTTGTGCTTTTTTGGGAGTGTGCATTTCTCCAAGACATGCTTTACCGTTAAAAGTTTATGATATGTTTGTCTGCGGGTTGCCGCTTAGAAGGAAAGGTCATATTGGTGTGTTGTCTTGATTTTTAAATTCTCATGGGAATATTGTTCATGTTATACACTTGCGCCGCATAAGGGGCGATTTTATTGGCCAGCTGTTAACTGTTTTTTTAGACAAAGACAATCGCCTTTCAGGACTGGGTTAGTTTGTATATTGAGGTATGTATAAGCTGGATCAGGTGAATATATCGAATTGTTACTCATGATGGCACTAAGCGATTCAGAACAAAAGAGTAAACTGCGATTGAATATTTTACATTAACCGTTTGTGTACAATTGCGGAGAGTCTGTGATTATGTTTAAAAACTTGTTTTTAAAGACATCGGAACAAGAGAACAAGAGAAACAATACTCTATGAAGACTAATAGTTAGACTTTTGCTTTTGCATTCAGACGCCCACTGAAAGTGGGCTTCTGTCTGTATTTTTGTAAAATGCTTTTATTGAAGGTATATGCAGAAAGGAATGTGCCGACATTGAAGTTTTTAAAATATCTTAGTTTAGTAAAGCTTAAAACTTATATCACATATGATGTTGGAATTGTAGGGGGGCTATCTCCGGTGAAGGCACCCAGTCTCAAGTATACTACGTCTCAGATTTATTTTTGGAAATGATTGATATGAGTAAATTGGCGAAACAATGCCTAATCTGTTTTACAGTCCAATATTATCAACCGAACATTGACTTAGTTTATGACTTAAAAATTATTTTTAATATTTATTGTCTAGAAATTCTGTTCATCAGCATCTTGAACGTAGAAAACTCTTCTTTTTGATTTAAACCAAGGTAAACAATAAAGATCCTGATTACTTTAACCTAGTAGATTTTGATTAAAATGACAACAGATCTTCTGACATATGTTAGTCACAAATGGAAATTTACTTTAGACAAATATAGAGAAAGCAGTAACTCAATACATTTACAAAGCTATTGATAGGGTAATCTTATTAATAAGACTATGGAACTTGTTAATAAGATTACCCTACTTTGATCTTAAATCTGTAGTTTTTTTGACAATAGATGGTTTTAACTTTTACTCCAGGCTCACAAATGCTGGTGACTTATTAACTTCAATTCAAATAATCAAAAGTTTTATTCATAGTTTTGCAGATGATAGCATCTTTTATACTAGGTGATTTAGGGGAACCAAATTGACAAATATGATAGAGCGTTTTGAATTTTTTAGGTTAGAATTTGTAGCATTTATAAACAAGGACCTTAAAACAATATCTGAATGGAGTACGCTCAACTTATCAATTTCCACCCAACTCAACTTTTTACTGTTATAAAATCCGAGGTGTTATTAGTACAAAATATTAAACTAAGCAACAAATCCATATCTTCTTAATTAGTCTTTTATTAGTTACAAACTCGCTTAATCTTCTTTGGATCAACCATGTAGTTGATATAGTTTTGAAAGTATGTATTTAGAAATGTAGATTTATTAATAGATGTGAACAGGTTTTTAGGTCAAAATTACCGGAACACTTAAATAATTGTCTAACCGTAAAGAATTTTTTTTTTATACAAAAGTTTTTTTGTTTTATACAAGCTATTATTTAAATATATTTTTTATATACAGGTGTTTATTTTATTATAAAAATTTGTTTTTTTTTAATGAAACACCTTGTATATTTTTACATTTTTTAATTCTAAGACTAGTTTAGAATTAATTCTGACACTTGTAACAAAGTGCCGTACTGCAACACCGTCGCGTAACATCCTCGCATATCATCACCCCGCAACAAAGAACAAAATTTTCTGTGTACTGCAACATCGCCGAGTAACATTTCTTTGCTCTGACGGCATTAAACCGACTAACGATGGGAGACTGTTACGCAACGGTGTTGCGGTACGGCGTTTTGTTACAAGTGTGTACGCACTATTAGAGATTTTTTTGTAGGAATCAATTTTTAAAAAATAGAATTAAAATAAATGTTTAAAATGTCAACACTGAGCGGCTGGACTATAGGCAACCTCTCAACAATTTTATGAAACCATTGACAAATTTTTATTGAAATGATTGTTTTGTTATTTGTTTTTGATGTTGCTATTTTTTTTATCCGTTTAGTTAAAATAAAACAGTTATGTGTGAAAATATTCTTCAAAAAAATGATTCTTATGGGCCTATTCTAAACATATTTTAACATCGATGTTAGCTAACATATTACCTAGCAACGTTCAAAATGTTAATTAACATCGATCTTGGAATTAAAAATGTAAAAATATACATGGTGTTTCATTTAAAAAAATGTTTAAATTAAACACCCTCTGTATTAAATATTTAGTCAATATATATATATTTTGACTAACCCTGTATATATATATATATATATATATATATATATATAAAATATATTGTATTGAATATTGTTCCCAAGTATGCGGAGGAGCATTTGAAACTATCTTTTTTAATGTTTATTCAAAAACGAACTATTTCAATCAATTATAAATAAATAATTTATTTAAGCTTAATCTAACGATCACAGTGGCTAAGAGGCACAGACTACGGCATTGCATGATCATCATTATTGGTGTTCTGCTATTCGCAGGTTCTACGTGTCTCTCTTTCTGTTTTCTCGGTATTTTGTTATTTTTTTAAATTTCATCTCTCTTTTTTCCGTAGAACATAAATCTTTAATAAACAATCTTTTTTTAATGCATACTCTATATATCCTTTATTTCTTTTTATGATTCTAATTGCTAGCAACCTTTTGTTCCTTGCTCTTCTCGACACATCACATGATAGCGAAAGACAAATTTGAATAAATAATGTTGTGCTTATAATAATAATACGTTTATTTCTTGCCTTTCGGCCTTGAAAATTACATTTACAAATACATTTACAACTTCCGAAAATAATAAAACTTAATCCTTATAAAATTAACACAATTAAGAATATTTTCTTCTCTGTTCGACTATTTTTTTTCTTCGTTTTTTAACTGCCCTCATCCATTCTACCCCTCTTCCGTCCCCTTTCAATATCTCATTTTTTCCCATCTGTTCTTCTCTCATTTCGTTACACTCTTTCAACATGTTCTATAGTTTCCTTAAAGGATACTACATCAAAAGACTGCTAGGTGTCCATAAGAACACATCGAGCACCCTAGGGCACGTACTGGTCAATTGGCAAACACTGACGGAAGAATTATGTCGGGTATGTAACATAGACAAAGAAATTGTTAAACAATATAATAGCTTCAGGGAGGACAGGAACTGGCAGTTTGTACAGGACAACTACACTGATGGTCCTGCATTCAAATCCAACATGTGGAAGAAAGCTAACCAGAAAAATCGTAGTAAAACAGCCAGGACGACAGCGCATGGATTTCATCATGTGATATGCTCATCAGCACACTTCCACCAATGGAAAGAGGAATGCATATGCAAATTCTGCAAACTACCATGTGGAAGTAGATACCACTCCCTCACCTGCACATTCAAAGACTCCTTTGAAAACCAAATAAATTGACAACATCATATAAATCAATCTGTATACATTATATATATCCATATATCCAATCAAATTATTTGTAACAATAGGTAGGAAAATTTTGTAGACTTTTTGTCACGTAAATAAATCTATAGTTTCCTTAGTCTCTCCGCACATTCTGCACATTTTCAAATCCTCTTCCATCCAAAATCTTGTCACTTGCTCTTCATAACCACATCTGAATCTTGCAATCATCTTTTTGTCATCTTTACTATATCTATCGCTCTATATGTACATTGGCAATTCATTTTCTATAATATGTTCATAGTTTGCGTTGTACCTAGACTCTTTCACTCGCATTCTCCTTTCTTGCCTTTGTATATTTCTATCTCTTTCCATCATTTCGTACCATGTCTCTCTCCCAGATTCTCTCATTCTTTCAATTTCTTGGCTTGCATATCCATTTCAATTGTAATAATTTTCCCTAATCTCCCCTAGCTTTTCATTTCTTGCTCTCATTTTCTCTTTCATGCATTCTTGTAATATTTTGCATTCGTGTCTCTGTCTCATTCTTTCTTCATACTTCATTGCTCTTTTTCCTGCTTCTACTCTTAACATCTTTTTTGACTTAATTCTGTGCTTATAAACACAATTGATTGTGTAAATAAAAGTGAATTTATAGTTTATAACTTGTATTTTTCTGATATTAAATCGCAACGGCAACCATACAGGTAGATGCAAATAACATGTCAATAAAATTATGGTTTACCAATGGGGAGTCCAATATCACCTATTTTGGCTAATATTTTTATGGAAAACTTAGAAGAACAAATATTTAATTCTATTTTTAAACATAATATTAAATTCTGGTACCGCTATGTAGATGATATTCTTATTTACTTCAAAGGAAATACAAATGATTTAGAAAATTTATTGACTTATGTTAATAATATTCATAAAACAATAAAATTTAAATTAGAAGTTGAAGAAAATAAACAAATAAACTTTTTAGACATAACTATTTCACAAAATTTAGAAGAAGAAAAATTCAATTTCAAAATTTATAGAAAACCAACTTTTTCAGATACAATTATACCAAAAGATTCGTTTCATCCAATTAATCATAAATTATCAGTTTTTAATAGTTTAATACATAGAGCTATTTCAATTCCACTAAATAATCAAAATTTTAAAGATGAAATTAATATAATTAAACAAATTGCAAAAAACAATGGTTTTAATGAATCAACTATTTATAAAATTCTCAGTAAAAAACAGTTTAAAATTTGCATAAATGAAATATATCCATTTAGAAAAGAAGTAAATAAGAAATATTGCTCAATAACATATTTTGGCAATTTATCTGAAAAAATTTCAAAATATTTAAACAAAAAATTTCAAATTACTGTTGCACTTAAAACACATATGAATTTAAAAACAAAATTAATAAATGCTAAAGAAAAAACAGAAATTTTCAATAAAAGTGGAATTTATAAACTAAATTGTAGTAATTGCAACGGAACGTATATTGGACAAACCATGAGAAATTTTGATATTAGATATAAAGATCACATAAGAGCTTTAAAATATAAAGATATAGAAAAGTCAAATTTTGCTAAACATTTAATTCTGAATAAACATAATATTTCGAATCAAAAAACATCATTAAATATTCTACACATTTCGGATAAAAATTTAACATTTTTGGAAAGCTTAGAAATTGAAAAACATTTAAAAAATCAAAATTATACAGTAATAAATGAACAATTAGATATATATAATTCACCACTATTAGATATGTTAATAAAAATAAATTTTAGTTAAATAGAAATTTTAAATTATAATAAGCGTTTTGCCGTGAGATACCCGTACATACCAGCGATCAACTAGCGGTTATATTTCCATCTCTCTCTATTCTCGGTTGTTCGCTGAAACTCACGAAAACGTATCGGTTATAAACTGTTGTGGTAGGATCTGTCAAAACAGTCTACTTTAAATATTTTAACCTACAAGCTTATAAAAAATAATTATTTTTGTTGATTGATGTTTAGTAATCAATTATATGAGGGGTTCAGAGGTAATTACATGATCAAAATATTAGATTAAAATTAATAAAAATAAATGTAATATACTACTTAATATTTAATAAAATATTGGTAGTACATATATAATTTATTTTATAATTTAAACTAATGTCCACCTTGTCCACCTCTTCTTCACACATGTTTAATAATTAATTTGCAGGTTTAATTACGAGTTTGAGGTTATAAGTTGTTTTGATTTGTTTGTTTGTTGACGTTCATTTGACATACCGAACGTAACATACCGCTAGCTAAACTGCTTTCAACTCGGTTTTAAATTCACCTCGCTGGTTGGTACATTCGGAGTCAAAAGTTAATAACCGGTAAGTCGCGACAACGTAACGGTTTAAAACCATTTGATACCACAACATCAACGGTATCTCACGGCAAAACGCTTAATGTAAATATTTATATTTATTTGATAGATTATCTAACCTTTAAATTTGTAACGTCTAATAAATGACAAAATCAAAATTCAAGTCAGCGGGAATATAGAAATTTAAATAAATAAAAACGGATATCAGGGTAGCGGGAAAAAACAATTTTTTAAATAATAATAAATCAGTTTGAAATATTATATAATTTAAATACATTGAAAATGATGATAACTCATTGAAACATGTATGTAAAAATAAAATAAAATAAATAAATAAAATAAAATCATTACCTTAATAATATGAATAATATAAAAGGATTTTATAAAATAAAAACAGAAAATATAAAATAAATTAAGACACAGTGTTATTGCACACAATCTTTGCGTCAATTATAGAGAAAAATAGAACTTGTTTTTAATATCTCTTAGCATAATTGTGACTTTGAAGTTAGTGCCGTTTACACGCTGTTATAATTGTAGTAATAATTATTAAGCTGTGTAGTCAATATTCTTTTTGCGGCTATCTACGGCGTTTTCTATCGTTTTGGTAGTAAGTGCCAAGGTTTGATATTTGTCACCGGCGTGTTGGAATATTTTTAATTTAATGGGGGCATAATTTTTGCAATAAAATTATCATCCGCTTAATAATTGCAAAGTCGCCAGTTTGAATCAAACTTTTTTTTGTTTTGCTTTACAGTAAGATAATTGATTTTTAACTGTTTGCAAAGCTAGTTCCTGTTGTTAGAGTGTTGTGCACTACAGTTTGGGTTTTGAGCATTTGCTTTTCTTATGTTACATGTCGACAAGCATTTAATAGTATTTGTGCTGGTGTATATGCTTTGACTGGAAGGATGTACCAATCGAAACTCCGTCACGTTTTATGAAAATGCAATGTCTTCTACTACTACTACTATTACTAATAATAATAATTTTTATTAGGCTTACACGATATACTTTAATAAAATACAACAGAAAATTTACATGAAACCATGAAACAATAATATATAGTATTATAATTAATAATCGTTAACTTTTTTAGTATTTTCTTAATAGAGGAATTCAAAAAGTCTTTAGTATACTACTCCCATACATGTGTCACGGATGTTATGCGGTGAAACTTTGATATAAAAATATTATAAACGTTTAGCTTGAAGAAGGTGTTGTTTGGTCGTTTAAGGTGGTTTCTACTAAAACACCATTTTTTTTTTTATTATATGGCTTTTTAATAAGGAAGGAACTAGCTTTATTAAGTTACTTTTTTCAATTGATACATGGTAGGTACTAAGGACTTGTCTTTGACTTTGTCTTCACGTTTCTTGTTAAGTTGAGTTGAAAACTTTAGCGAGTACGGGTATTTTTATTATTATTCTTCTTTATCTTTGCAACTTCTACATCTGTAAAGGTAATTGAGGACTTTATATAGTTTGTTTTTGCCTTTTCTGTTGTTTATTTCCACACTGTTTAAAACAGCATTAAAATTATGTATTGCGATTTAAGTCTGCTCATTTATCACTAATTCTAACGCTAGCACATTTTATTAAATCAGTCTTTTTGGGTCTTTACAAATTATATTTTTTCTATATGCACATGTTTTTAATATTTTTTGCTCATAATATTGTACTTCCGTTCAATTTTTTTTTTAACTTATAGCATATGACTTGTCTTCTGTATCACAGCATACCTAATCGATTACGGATGTTTCCTTTTTGCAATATTCTTTATGCATCTTCAAATATACTCCCAGAATTTCTTTTAGCATAGAACTATTTACGGTCGGTGAAGTTTTATTGCTATTTCAGTATGCGCAAGTTTATTAAACTGCTACATGGCTTTTATTTTGCGTACAAAAGTTATTTTAATTACTATTAGTATATAAATGTTGAAATATTTGTTGAAGCATTTGATGGAGATATTTTGAATTAAAAAAATCATATTAACTAATTTTCTTACAGTAACAATAGTATTGCCCAACAGCTTTTGTTTCATTTTAATGAAAATGTGATTCATGTCACGAGAGAAGTCAATCAGGATGAAGCATTTACTCATTATAGCTGCTAATTTTAAAAAAAACTTTACACATTTGATTTTTAGTTTTGTATGTACTACTAACTTCTAAGAGAAACAGTGGTTTAAATTTTTGGCATAGCTGCCTAAAAAGGATATTAGTGCCGACTTAATTGGTTATATGAAGTATATAACTAAATATAATTTGTGGTTTCATTTTAAGTTGAGCATTTTTATTTATTTAAAATATGTCATGCATGTTGTTTCGAAAAAAATAAACCAAAGGAGTTTTATGAGGTACACTCTGTATATAAAAAAATATTGACGTTTTTTAAATTGCTCATCTGGCTTTGTATTCGACATGATTCCTTAAGAATTTTGAATGAATAAAACTATACAATTTATTGTTAACATACTTGCAAGGATTTTTGGAATGGTTTATTCTTTTTAGAGTAAATAGTACGCATATTTTTTCATTATAATAAATAAGAACTTTGATAGTCTACCCTTTATATAAGCGGTTCTTGTGGGCCAACTACGACCGCCAACACAATCTAGCCGGCCCACAACCATTCCACACATATGAACGATTTCATTTATCCCACTTATCACACGGTTTTGGTTATTTTTATTACAATAACAACCTGCCAAGGAAAAATAAATAAATGCATGTTTTAGATTTATACTGACATGAAATAATTATTATTAAGAATATTTGTAATAAACAATATGAATTTTAAGTATTAAACAACTTTTTTAAGTAAATATATTTAACAGAAAATATAATATTTTAATTTCATTGCTCCTGTAGTTCTGTAAACAGATTTTTACTTCCAAAATTTTTTTTATGTAATTATTTTGGCAATTGATCCATATTTCATATTTAGACCAAATATGACAAACAACAGGGTGAGAGTTTTTTTTTTCAAATTTGTTAATATAATTTCTAAATTAAGTTGTACATTCTTCTGTTTGTTTCCGTATAAATTATGTGTAATACGGTGGATATTCAGAGTGTCATTCTTTATTTTTTCTTTTAATGTATTAAATGTTGTGAGAGTAAAACCTCATATATACTTTTTGGTATAGAGTTCCTCACAAGAAAAGTCTTATTTATAAAACGAACAGTAAAATGATTTCCACCCTTCAAATAGAACATTATTGAGAGAAATTATTGATTTCTGAAATTAAATTTTTTTTTCTGCACTGTATAATATTGTTTTGTATTTAACACATCCGCAATGAATGTTTCGAGTCATCAACTTAATATATAATAATTGTAGTTAATGTGATTGAGTTTATGTAAGCAGAATTGACTAAAACCTCTTAATTTATAAAGATTTTTTTTGGTTAAAATACATATTAACATTTTTTTGTGTGCCAATTATTGTAAAAACATACTTAGGTCTGGTTTATTTATCTGTTTGGTATGCTCTTGATTAGTTACGTTTTCAATAAACTTATACGTCTGTTGTAAGAAATTTGGGTGTTTTCATCATAGTTAATATGTCACGTAATTACTGAACGCTTACAATGCTTTTATACTGTGAGATAGACAGATAGATACATTGACTTTTTAGTAATACGGTTGTGGCACTACTTCTTGTTATTATTTGTTTGTGGTTACATTCATGTCAATCAAAACAGCTTGAGGTTATATTTTTTTGTTATTTTCATACTAGCGGGCCAAAGTGATCTTTCTAATTTATCTGTCTTGTAAGTTTAATTTAGTTAAAGGTTATCACTATTGACAGATGAATAGACGTTTACTCATGGCAATCTTATTAGTAACACTATTAAGCACTTTACTGAAAAGTGAATAAATTGGAAGTCAGTACTCATCTTATGTACATGAATAGAATCAAAAATTAATAATGAAATAATAGTGATTTATTTTGCATTTTAAACTGCTTCTCAATCTGATGTGCAAACAGAGGCAAGTTTGGAACAAGTCTTAAAAAAACTATAAACTGCTCACAATGTCGAACATGGCTTATGATACGATTAAATTGGCGAAGCAAGGCCTAGTCTGTTTTACAAACCAATTTATTTAACCGAGCCCAGTTTATGGTTTAAAAATAAATTTTACTAATATTTGTGGTTTAATAAACAATTTAAATTTTGTTCATCCGCATATTGAACATAAAAACTACATATACTTTATTTTGACCGAAACCAAGATAAACAATAAAGATTCAAATCGTTTTAATTTAGTAGATTCCGATTATCGTCTTGAACATTAATTTGCTGACTAACAAGGTATTTGAGCTTACATCCAACAAGCATATTCTATGCTGACGACTTACGAAATTTGGGGAATTGGTTATAATAGCATATTTTTTAAATTAAATATTTCCGATAATCTAAATAAAGCAACTCCAATGATGATTTTTTTAAAAGTTTTGATAGGCTTCTTAAAGGTTATCACAGAAAAGCCAAAATTATTTTGTTAGATGTACATTATACTGAATGGTTCTGCAACGCTATACGGCCAACAAGCTATGGTTTTTGCTGTATGCAGTATTTAGTAAAGTTATGAAAATTATTTTACTCAACTTGTTTAGCAACTCATCTATTTTCTTTCCGGAGATTACATTAACTACTGTTGAGACTGTTTTAAGAAATTCCGATTATTGGCATATTACTTCTGTTGTTAAAACTTTTTTCTAGTATTACTAATCTTAAACCGCGCCTCATCTATCATTATTCTAAGATGAACAATTAAATTAAATTATTTTTAATCATTTTTATTGTGATCCCGAGGATCCACATAATGTAGCAGCACATCTAAAACCAGTCAAAAATATGTTATATTTATAATTTTGGGAAATTATGATTAATGTTTTGCGCACATCACGCCAATTTCATCAATTTTTAAATAGTATTAATAAAATACACCCCAAAATTAAATTTACACTACAAACAGCAAAATAATCAAATAAATTTCTTAGTCTTGTAATCATAACAATATAGAATACAATATTTGAATCAATCAATATAGTTTAATTAAACCAAATTTGATTGTCTACCTCTTTAGACATTGCAATTTGGTTGAAGTTTTATCGATGATATTTGGTTTCTTTGGTTGAAACAACATGATAGTTTTTTTTAAAGGAAATCTGCTGTGTATGAATGTTCCGAATGCAATAGGGTGTATGTAGGTCAAATTGGCCGTTTTTCGAAAATGCTTAGTATATTTTTACATATATTTGAAATCAAGTTTTTTAATTAAAAAATGTACTATAAGAGTATGTTTAAAATAATTTTAAATTTACATGTGACAAACTCTCTACTTAAGTTTTTTTTAATAGTATGAAAATATCTATAAAGTTTTTAATTAAATTCAAGTTTATGGAATACTTATTTTTTTAAATTTTTGTTGATAAGTTACTTCTTTCTGGGATTCTTAAAGAAATTACCTGTTTTTTTTTTCACGAAACGCCACTGGTTTGTAAGAAGAGATGTAATTTCTTGCGCAATGAACAATCTTATGATCTTATTTTAAACAGATAAAAAAAATGGATTTTTATTAAAAACATAGTTTTGTAGTATTTTTGTAATATCTGACATTAAAGAATTTCTATGTCATCAATTTTGATTTGTATCCACGCATATTTATTTGTTTATAAATATTTAATTCATGACATAACCATAAATTATGGTTAACCAGATTATATTATATATTATGGATTATATGCATAAATACGTTAACGAACGAAGAGAATAGAGATTTCTTGCTCAATATTTAGTTTGCATGGTCATTTTTTTTTTAAATTGCATTCTGGTAGTTCTTGGTATTGGACACTATTTGGTAAGAAATAACGTCAGATTGACAAATATTTGTCTTCAAAATTCTAGTACATGCAGAATACAAATGGTGCAAGGTCATGAACAAATTTGTTTGTAAAAGTTTAAGGTTAGGTAGTGAGAATTATAATACTGAACTTCTAATATAATACTAATTTTTTATGTAAATATTATACTATAAATAAAGTCATAATAATAATAATAATTATGACAACATTAATTTTAATAATAAATAGATGATAGTGTGATGTAGCATAACTTGTTTTAATTAAAAACTGAGCATTTCTTGTAAATTTGCTTATTTTTATTTATACTATATTGTTTTTATCTAACAGCATTAAAAAAAATCTGCAAATCTGATCACGTGTCTTCAACATTCTGATGTTTTGGCTGTCTTAGTAGATAGATTTTAAAGTGCTATTATGTATGTAATAAAAATACTTGAGTTTGTTGAGATCTTTTGTGAAAAGTAAATATCTATTTTGAAATTGAGGATCTGTGAAAGGTGATATATACTATGATTAAATTTGGGAACTTTGTATTGGCGGATAGAAGAAAATGTGATTGGTAGAATAATGTATAGTTACTGAAAATTGTATGTAAATTAACCAGCAATAGAAGACGCGTGGTTGTCACGTAATAGCATAATATTATTAAAATAGTGACTATGTTACAAACTAAGTTAACTTTTTTTAAATTGTTTCAGATATAATGTTTCATGACAACATGGATAACTTTATGGTAAGAATTATGTTATGGTTTAGAAAATTGGCTGAAACATGATGGATAAAATTAATACTAGTAATTTTTATTGAATATATTAATATTGTATTACTTTTTATCAACTTTTTTATAGAATCTGACAAAATGTGATAAATTTAAGATTTATGTATTAAATTTTTATAACTAATTGGTAGTAGTTAATTTAAAATTTAAAAAGAACTTGACCACAAGTAAGACAAAATATTCCGAACACCGAAGTAAATGTCTTTTTTTTATTTCTTTTATATATATATATATATATATATATATATATATAAAGGCTACATTTTATTTTGTGCTTTTAGGTGTTTATGAGTATCTTTTAATACGTCATTGACTGTCTGTTTTTTGTTTCTGATGGAAGTTTTTTTTCTGTTGAGTGTTTTGCACAGTTTGCCAAGATATATTACATGTTAAACAGTTAGGCAGTTCTGCCTGTTTAAATAGATATTTTTTGTTTGTCGTCAGTCCATGTCTTGTTCTATATCTTATGATTTTTTTTGTTTATTATATTGGTATATCAGTGTTTCAGAATCATAATATGTTGGCGTAGGCTATATTTTCTGATATTTTTTTGGTTGTGTTGTTCAGTTGGTATTGTTGCGTCTATTCTTGTAGAATCTGTCTTTGTGTGTAGTTTTTGCCATCTGTGAGTGCTGCTGAAATTCTGGTAACAGGTTGGTCTACGTTGTTAGCGGCATAGTCAGCTTGGTTGTTTCTGAGACATTGTAGTGGCTTGCGATCCATTAATAAGTTATTTGCTATATATTTTAATTTTTTTCTGCTAAAACGATTTGTTTTTTAATTGTCGTAAAAGTTTTTTCAGAATTGGGAGTGGTTGAATATTAAGATATAAGACATTTTTGTTGAAAGTCATGAAACATTATCTATAAAATAAGAATTGAAAATAATAAAAGGTAGTACACGTTTAGTTTTTTAAGACAGAAAAAAAATGCAAAACTCAATAAAACCTGGTGTGTCATATATTTGGTTTTTATCACTTGAACTGCTTGTGTTGAAAGGACATTTGAAGTATCAGTACTGCCGGAACAGTAGATTTATTTGATACATCGATGTTGTCTTGAATATTTTCAGAAGTACCGTCTAAGACGCAATACATTGCGATTGTAGTTTAGCACGAACAAGTGAAAAATGTTTATAGTACTGCACAAACCGTTTGCTGAAGATTGAAGAAATACGGATTGATGCCAAGAAAACCTGCTGCTTTTGCTTGAACAAGTTTTGTTTTGTTTTTGTTTGCGTTTTCTAGATTGACTAGAAAGTTGGTTGAGAAGGCTGGGTGAATGATTTTTAGCGTGTATATCCAAGAGTGGCATTTGTGGGAGGCTCATGTTTTACTGTACGCCAAAACTGAGCTTATTTTTATTGGAAATGTTACTATGGCGGCTGTACATCAAGTACATCAACGAGTGTTTGTCACGTCGCACGTTTGTTTCATTAGCAGGCTTTAATGCACGATAACGCGCGACCCCGCATTTTTCGTTTGCAATGGTCAACTTGAAACTTGGACTTGAATCTTATCGAAATTTTCTGGTGTAAAACCTAGCCGATAAAACCAATGAGTTTGTTAATTTAGCATCTTTTTTTATTTTTTATTCTTAGTTTGTAATTAATGTTTTACGTCTTGTAAAATAAAGTTTTATGCTAACAAAAATTAACTTTGGTGAAGTTTTTGTAAATTGAAAATCCAGTCCAGTTTGTAATATATAATAATATTTACCTAATCATCAATGTCCACGTATTTTTTTGCTTTGGCTTCCATTGTCAAGATATTTTTCATAATACTGACAAACTTACAACAGACAAATGATGTCTTACACACAATCTGTGGAATTAAATAGCAGTAGAGGTAACATGGTTTTGGTTGGTTTTGTATTGGTCTTCTAGTTTCTATGTACTCAATACATATTTGCCATATCTCTGAAAACGTTTAATTAATTAATTAATTAATTAATCAAATTATTATTATCTTTTAACGACGACGATATAGCAATACTGTCAGGTAAAGAAAAGAAATTAGAAATGGTATTAAATTTAAATGGTATAATATATAAATGAATACAACGTGAAAATAGATAAAAATAAAACTAAATTATGAGATGTGACAAATAAGAGAAAAGGCAAATGCTTAATGATAAAATAAGAGACAATGGTAGATTTACAAAAGACAACAGAAGCAAGCTTGATGGGGTAGAAGGTAGGAAGAAAAACATTTGCAGAAAATGAGAAGATTGTTGGGTTTAATATTAATTTGGAAGCGCTGTATGGATGCAAGGCTTGTACAAAGCGTTTGAAGTGTGGTGCTAAAGAAAGGATAGAATTAGCTGGAAGTATAAAGTAGCAAATGAAAAAGTATTACAACCAGTTGAAGAAAAAGGAAACAAGAAACTGGTACTAGACAGCAGGGCAGAAGACATGCAAGAGAACAGAGATTGTACTATTATAAAGACAGATAAGAGAGAGGATGTAGGAATGAAAACCTATAAAGAAATAATGTTATTGGCTCAGAAAAGACAGAATGATTATGCTATTTCTAACAAATTTATGATATTAAAATTGATGACGCAAGAAGGAAAAGGGCAAATAAACTGACATATGCGTATGGCAATACAAATAAATTAGCATGGATTGATGTTTTTCACAGCGTACTTGGTATGGCAAAACAGTTTTTTCGTATTCTTTTCAAGGAAAGCCAATCAAAACTTCTGTTTTTTTATTACTTTTTTAAAATTTAAGTTTTTAGCCGCGTTTGTTTATATTAGTAAAAATTTACCGCGTACATTCACTAAAAACCCGTTATCCGGATGGATATAACCGATAAATTAAATAAAACAAGTTCACTATGTTATATAATATATAGTAAACATGTTTTATTTAATTTATAATGGAGTATCACATAGTAAAGGCCAACACTAATCAAAGTTGATAAAATAAAGATTTTTTCTGATTATAAATTTTATGTTTAATATTTATTCTAATTGAAAAATTGTTTTTTTTTACAAACGGAATTTTAAAATCTTCATTTTTGTCTTTTGCTATCACAATTTTATATTTCGATAAACAAATTAGTTTATTATATTTTATCAAATAAATTTAAAATTATTATGCACATTCATTTTTCTTTTTTTTAGTGAATATTATGTTGTTATTATATAGACACCGCAATAAAACTGTAGGGGTTCTCGTACATATTACCTGTCAGCCTCGTAATAAAATATTATTGGAAAAAATCAATTAATAAGTTTGTTATCGGTAATTACAATTACAATTAATTAATTAATTATGTTTACGTATTTAGTTCATTCACCCTAGATGTGTGTAATGTAGATTGTCTATGGCTAGATGTATTAAATATACTGCTTCCGTTCAGTAAGGGGACTTTTTCAAACATGTTTTCGGTTATATTTAGAATTATTCATACTTAAATATTCAATGAACTGCATTTTCTATAGTTTTCATGTTAGATTGTTAGATGATGGTTGTCATCAAAATTAATCTAATCTTGTTCATGACACACACACACACACATACAGAGAGAGAGAATTTAGTACACATGATGTGTTATCGTTAATGCTGAATGTAGGTGTAGTATTTTATGGGGCATGTACTATATTAGGTGTCATCAAGGCTAAATACCTGCATATGTGGCTGCCTTCCTAAAATGTGCAACGGAAATGGCCATTTAACCCACGACTTACCTTATGTTATTTGCTAAACACGTGGAATAACTTATAACGAAATTAAAATTACAATTTTTAGCGCACCGCACATACTAATAAACAGTTCAAAAATAATATATACAACGTGTCTTAGACATAACTCCCGGGTATATAACTGTTATTTAAATCAAACTATATTAAACTATTATAATATATAGGAGTAAGTTAAAAGACTTATACCGTTGAGCGAGGGAATATTACGAAAAGGCGCAACATAGATAAATTTTTGCGTATTCTTATATATGCGACATATAAATGTATATATCTTGCACACGTACAAACTGGCGACGATCTTTGAATCTCGGGAAAGATTCGGAATGGTCTTGCATTTATGGAAGCGGCATAGACGAATATGCACAAATATATAAGCATTACGCCTCTTACTAATATTCTTTCACTCAATGCTTCTTGGGTTTATTTGACCTAAATAAAAAAAACTATATCTCGGTTGCTATTTGTTTTTTTTTTACGTCAATTATACAGGATTAGTCAAAATTACCCTAAATAATTTCTAAAAATATTTCAAACAAAGCTTTAAACAAGTTTTTTGGATTTAAACAAGCTATGGTTTAAATATATTTTTAATATACAGGGTGCTTATTTTATTATGGAAATTTAGTAAACTTATTTTTTTCAAATGGAACACCTTGTATATTTTTACGTTTTTTGATTCTATGATTAATTCTATGTTGTAAAAATATACAGGGTGTTCTATTTAAACAAATTAAAAAATCTAAATTTCCGTCATAAAATAAACACACTGTATATTTTAACATTTTTTAAGTCTAATATTAGTTTTAAGAGTTTTTTATAGGAATCATTTTTTTAATTCAAATAAAATTAAAATAAATGTTTAAACCGCAATCACTGACAATGAGCAAACAAAATTTTTACGGTTGTTACAGCATCAGTAGCAAACATATTTTTATAGCATTTGGGTCTATATGGCCCGAGGGACATAAGTGTTTCAAATTTTTTTAATGTGTTTTTAGAATTTCTTTAACCATAAAAAAAATTAAAAAAAGTTTTTTGATTTTAAATAATCTATTGTTTATTTTTTAAATATATTTTGAATATACCTGGTGTTCATTTTATTTTGGATTTTTTTCAACCTTTTTTTTTTAAATAGATTTAAGTAATATACATTTTTAACTGTCATTACTGAGCGGCTTAACAATGGCTAACTTCTCAACAAGTTTATGAAACAATTGACAAATTGTCATTGAAATGATTGTTTTGTTATGTGTTTATGATGCTTGTGGGGAAATATTCTTAATTTGACGTTCAGGAGTTTGAATTAATTGCTTATAACTCAAAAATGATGCATTTTATAAAGATTTTTTGACTAAAATAAGTAAATTCTATTTGAAGCATCGAAATCTACGTCGAAATAAGTTGGTGGCTTTGCAAACACAACTTGTTGGGACAAGCTGCGCTTAACTGAACAATAGAAGCTGGCGATCAAGCAAAACTTTGTCACTGAGAACAATGCTACGCTACGCCACCCAGTAACGGGCAAAGTTAATCATAAGCCGCGCACCTTCTACAAAGGCCTACTTTTACAGGTTTATCACATGCTTACGTGAATGTTATGTAACGGCTGCCACTAGGAATATGGGATAATAAGGCCGTTATGGAATGTTTGATTAAATTTAACTATAGCATGGAGACAGTGACTACAAATTTTGATACCTACCACAAGCTTGAGGAAAACGACTTCAAACAGTTCCGATTAAGACTAGTGATTATGACAGCGACTACGATAATGGGTCTAGCTTTTATACAGGTTATCTGACACGACCTAAGAGATATTAAAAAGAATACACTCAATAGACTAGTTTAACTTTGTGTTTAGCAAAAACTGGGACTTAAGCTTGTGGATGACCTCAAGCAAAAAAGACTATCTTCTGATGTAACTAAAGTATGCTCGAGATTGCACTTCTCAAAAGGATTATTTTAGGGGACGTCATCAAATTAGAGCGGAAGTAGAAGGAAAAAGCCTTTTCAGACTTTATTTTACTTTTTAACGCGTTTAACGAAAACATGCCCGAAATTGTCACACTTTACAGCTATTTAGTATTAGACCGGGAGTTAGTGACTGATTTTTGGTTGTGATTTTAGTCATTATGCTTTAAAATACGTATGTTTTGTTGATAATATATATAATGATGATAATAAGGTATAAATGAGCTCAAAAAAAAAAACGATAGCATGTCATGTCCGCTCTAAATTGTCTGATCAACTATATGAATAACGATAGGATTAATTATTTTGTTAAAATTATTATTGAACTAGTAAATATTATTTATGGAAAGTGCTATAGTGTTGTATTGTGCTATTAACAGAGTAACGCAATTATAGAGACTTTATTTTGTCGTGCAGAAGCGAAGTTTCCTGAGCATAATTATGGTTATTTTTTTATGAATAACCGTTTTTAAGTTTTTAATTATGTCTTTGTAGACAAACTCTACTGTTTTGGATTATACACAATTAATAGAACCTTCTCAGCGTTTCAAAAAACTGTGTTTACCACTTTTTTGCGCATTTGCCTTCTTAGGTAGTGAAGAGCCTTCATGAACTCATTGAATAGTATGACTACAGTCTGCGTGTTAGAATGTGCTAAATGTGTTTGTAAATACAGAAACAAATTTTCCAACGAGTTATTAACAATAATTATAGCACGAATACAGAATACTTTAACATAAATTATCATTAAATGCATAAAAATTTATAACAAAATTATGGAAAAGAAGCTTATATGTTTTTTAAATACTTGCGAATTAGTAAACAACAAAACAAATTCAATAAATTGTCTGTTGGTGCCACATCTAACCGAACTGAAAAGACAAACAGGACGTTTTTCCGGAGTTTGTGTAGGCTGTGAAGTAGTTTTGATAAGATCTAGAAACTCTCAAATCAAGGCTTGTTCTTAGATATCGTTTCTGTAGCTAATTGAAAGAATAAGTTTATAACTGATATGTTGTGAATCTTGAAATTCCTATTTTTTCATAGTTCTTTGCATTTAGTACTTGACTTGACTTTTTATTATATTTTAGATTGAGGCTTACTTCTAAGACACGTATCTAAACTTGAAATTTTTGATAAATGAACAAAACATAAAAGCATCAAATAAAAATTAGGGCTTCTTTAACTATGAGTTGCGACCCCAAATGGGGTAGCTTAGTAGAATCCTGGAGTTGCGAGATTCTAAAACTATATTTTTTTCAAATGTATGTATATTGTTACTATATTTATATGGGGTCGCCCAAAAACTCACAATCATAAATGGGATCGTGAATGAAAAAGGTTTAAGAAGCCCTTTACTAAATAAAGCAGGATAGCTTTAACTAAGGGTCTGCAATGCAGAAGGGCCCACGAGCCTAGGGGGTTTGCTTTAACCTGTCGAAGTGTAAAACAAAATTTTCTCAATATTTTGAAGTAGAGCCTAAAAATTCTAGCTACGATGGTGAATTTACAAGTTTCTGTAGATTGCAGTTTTTTTTAATTCCACCTTGGATAGTGTTGTGGAAGAAGTGTTTGGCTAGGTATGAGCTGAAGCCAGTGTTGCATCCGGATGTTATTATTAGTATTTCATTTCTTTAAAGGAAATCATGTTGTCGGTCAAGGATGTGTAGTGAGCCATATTTTTTGTGATGACTCACAAACTGGGTTTTTGCTTTGTTGTGACCTTTCTGGGAAATGTTTAGAAAATGAGACTGTTTATTGGAATTTTTAACCAAGGCTGCCTATGGTATTCAGTCAACATTCCTGAAGGTTGATGAAGTTGCGTCTGTTGATGAGGATGGTGTCGTGTAGATAACCGCTTTATTAAAATATTGCTTTAGCTATTTGGGCTTGCTGCGTTGTGGATAGCATATTTGTAGTAGGGTAATCAATCTGCTGTTGGGAACCGTAGTCTGTTGCTGATTTATTGTTTGACAGTTATTTTGTAGTTTGACGGTTGTTACTATTAATAAGAAAGAGGAATTAATTTATTTTAAGCAGCTTTGGGCAAATTCTTGGGTTATTGGGCAGTTTAGATTTGTTCGAGTACATATCCGTCAGTGGCCAGTCACTCGATTGCCGTTGTTTAATTCTATCTTTATTGGAAATCTTAGCCGATACTGACACAGTGTAGCATTATGGTAAATTTAAGCTAATGTTTTCATGGAAGGAAATATTTGGCGATTTTTTATAAGACAAGAAATCAGCGCAGTTTGTGTTCTCGTTCAATTTGGAGGTTGCTGGAGCTGCCGATAAAACGGTTTTTATGTAATTTTTGTAAATAACATAAGTGTTTTTACTGTTAGACACATTTTGGTGGCATTGTTAATATGGTAAAATCTTAAGCTGATACTGGCACAATGTTGCATTTTAGTACGTTTGAACTAATGTCTTTTTTAAAGTAAAAATCCGGCAAAAATTGGCGCAGTGGGTACATGTTTTTTTTTGTTCAACGTTGTTAATAAAACGGTTTTAAGTTGTATTAGAGTTAAGGTGGGAAAATTGTCTCATAAAACTATCGTGCAGCTTTTCTTGGAAGTTAATTAAGATAATTCATTTCCGTTTTCGGCATTATTATGAGTATAATAACAACATTTGAATAAGCTATTTTGGTAAAAATATATTAATAAATAAAAAAGTTTAGTGGTAAAAATTGTTCAATTTATTTAAAACTTAGTTCATATTAATGATATTTATATAAAAAAAATTATGCCGCAAAAATTATCACAAAATGATTATTTGTTTGCTTTAAAAGTAGCACCAAAGATGAGGATACTTTTGGGTGTAAACAATAAGCCCACCGATGGCTCCGCCCATTACGTTCGGTACTGTTTTTTTTACACAATTGGTAGTTTGATTTTATTGGGTGATCGTCGCCATGGTTTATCACGGAACCATTCCTGACAATTCTGTCCTTAAGGACAGTTGTATAATGAGTGGATGTCTTATCTGTTGATACATATAACGTCGGTGTATCAGCAAACGGAAAAAGATTGTTTAGTCTAATTGGTCTACGTTAGTTATGCTGATTGAACTGCTTGTCTCAGAAAACTGTATGTAGGTTTTCTAACTTTTGTTAATATAGGTTTTACAAATTTTTTTAATAAGTGTGGCTTAATCATCAACTACTCTTACCTGTTATTGTAACATATGTTGTCAGAAGTCTCGGTTTGATTTGATAAGTTGTGCAAAAATTAAGAATTAGATCAGCTAGCCATAGGCGGACACATTTCTTGGCACATTTCCATGCAGCGAGTAAAGTGGCACATTTACTTGTGGCGAGCATTTTTACGACCTACACCATAAACGTCTACGCCAATAAATCGTTTTTATCTGTCGTCCTGGTGTGTCACAAGTAAATCCGCCTGTTTATGGACGTTTGTGATGATTTGCTTCTCTGGAAATTTCAAAAGGTGACAAGCCATGCCAACTGCACGGATTTTCTATCACTTTGGCTTGCCTCATGCAAATGTGCCGAGAAATGTGTTAGTCTATGGCTAGCTAAAACTTTTAAACCATGTGGTGTGCAAGTTGAGATATGTTGCCTCATATTCATGGCTTGTGATATAGCACGCTAAGTCAGCAATATTTGCACGGATTTTTTATCACTTTGGCTTGCCGCATGCAAATTTGCCGAGAAATGTGTCCGTCTATTTCTAGCTAATGTTTTTTCTCTTACGTTTTTTTGTCATTTTTGTGGATCGTCACAATCCTCATCTAATTTAAATAAAACATTTGCATAGATTCTAGTTAAAACTACCGCTCGCAATTAATGATGTGGGTGACCCGTCGACCTACCCGACTGTTATCAAAAGATTGGATCGGTTACTCTCCTTTTCTAATTTAGATACAAATAACATTTGCAGAGAGGGGAATGATCAAATTTCTGGATTACTGACACTTGGGTGCGTCTTCTAAGATGTTTAATAGGTAAGTCCGGAGATTTTAGGGGCCAGGAGTGCTGTTCTCGTCTACCAATTACACGTCTTTTGAACCGTTGTTTAAAAAATTGTCGTAATGATAGCACAAAGTGAGATGGGACACTATCATGCTGGTACCACATATTATGTCTAATCGCCAGAGGGACATCATCTAACAATCATTGCAAATGATTATCTCGTTGGTGTAATATGTTGGCGTAAAGTTGCATTTTCAAAAAATATTCTGATGTATATTGTTTAACAAAAAACAAGACATATTGCCATCTAAACAAATATTTACTTGTAGTGCAAGGCTAAGACTTCTAATATAATTATTCACTTATAGTTTAGAGTACCCAAACTAAATCATTATTTTCCCAAACGCGCAACTATTTCAGCAAGTGTGGTTTCACTTGTTTAAATTCTAATGTATTTTTATATTTTCAGTGTACTAGTAGTGAAATATAAATAATAATATTTTTATTATTATGGAATTTTGATAACTTTTTTTGTTGTCGTCGATCATTTTAACATTTATTCCGCGAGTTTCTTACTCTAATTTTATTCATTATCATTATTTATATCTTCGAATTTTTTCTATCTATGTATATTGTTTCACACAATTTGTATTCTGATTTATGTAAAAATATATGGGTTTGAAACTAATGTTTTATGAACTACACCACACATTCTTCAGTACTGAAATACTAGCATAAGCAAGAAATGTTTTAATATTTGAAATTTAATACAATATGGAATAATTTAAACAAAGTTTGTTCACATTAACTAACTACAGTTTTTAAATTTTTATTTTAAATTGATTTTTTCATAAAATATATTTACCAACCTTATATATTTTTTTACCAAACCGACCTTCTAACGCCGAAAGTCCGAGATGCCAATAGTATAACTCCCGTGACATACACTGTATATGTATATCGCGGTGACTGTATGCTCAGCCTGACGGACATCCTACTTACTAGTAATGGTCCGTTTCCCGGGATTAATAGCAATGGGTTTCACTATACGTAGGTATAACTAAAATAATGGTAAATATTAATAATTTTTTACTAAAACTTACATTTGAGTAAAAATGACGTAAAATGCTGCATTATATTTTACAGATGTTTTATTGTATATGTTTATGAATTTATGGGATTTTGAATAATACTGTCATATGCGTATCGGATATAAATGATTTTAGAAGTATAATTAGTAAAATTTGTTGTTCGTATCTTTATATTTAGTATTGTGCAATTTTGTCAAAATTGATTAAATTATATTAATGGTTCAATAACTTAATATATAATAATAAATACGGTCACACAAATTGGAAAAATGATTGTTTAACGTATTGTCATTTAAAAATTTAAAAAAATCAGGAATAAATATTTAAATTGCACTGCAAAATATAAGAACACTAAATATTTATTGAACGGTTTTAAATTATTGGAGTTTGATGATTCTAATGAAATATGTCAATGATTAAAAATTTAATTAAAAAATTAAAAAACCAATTATAATAAATAATACGAGCATTTTATCTTATAATTAGTTTATCAGTCAAGTTTTTTTTAAATAATACAAAATATATTAAGTAACCATTTTTTTATGGTTACTTATTATATTTTGTATTATTAAAAAAAAAAACTTGACTGATAAACCAATTATAAGATAAAATTATAATAACAGTCAAAGAAGAGTAATTAAAATGCGAGCATTATTTTGGTAAGCTATCCAAATCATAACTCTCTGTGTTGACGTCTCTCTTCTGCAATCATCATGGACTCACAAACAAAACCGAGACTTTTTACTGAAGATAATGTTATTTTGTTAGTTAGTTTAGTATTGGCATATGAGCCTAAATAGACTATTAATGTCGATTCTTTTCTCTAACTATAAAAAAAGTGTAAAATGGCATATTAAAAAATAATTAAATAAATAAACAAATATAAAATAAACTTTCACAAACTTATTAAAAACAATAGCAAAAAATGATTAGTTAATTCCATAACAGTTTCCAGAGTCTAAAAGATCCTAAACACTGTTGGATTTTTCAGCGATCTGATTGCCTATTGCCACTTATATCTACAAAATTGAATGAATTTGTCTCATGAAATAATGATCAGGATATTGGTTATCTATGGCGTTTAATGCACCTGCACTTAGTAAATGGAAACTGCAGCTCATTTATCAGAGAAGCACAACTCTCACCGTCGCTACTTTTTGAGCCATAGGTAAAAATCTAAGTGGCATTTACGTATTTTAATTGAACACAACATTTTTTTAATAAGAATAGGTTTTTTTAAGATATAATAAAGGGTTACCGTGTGGAGTTTGCTTTCTACAAAAATGGATAAGCAACATTTTGCTGGTAGAAAAAGTGAATTCATTGTTTATAATGCGGTTGATATTGATGTTTTTTTAGGCACATTAGATGACTACGTCATCAACATACATATAACCGCTTACCGGATGCTTGATGAATTGACTTATGTTATTAATAGCTTCACGCTTAAAATGGATTTTTGAAGTATACCATTTTGTGTGCACGCCCAAGATGCTGTCACCTACACGTACCTTAAATGAACGGAAAGTTAAAAACCTTTCTATAAACAATGTCATACTTCTTTCCGCAAATACTCCACTAATGACGCGTTTGCGGAACTTTGTATATCCACGTCATATTATATGCTTCTGCGTTTCTAATTGTTGTGTTTAACCGAACAAGAAGTTGTTGAACGATGACGCTTGTGATTCACATTCTATATCAGCAATTAACCGTCTTGAATCTAATAATCAAGTAAGACGCTTGTTGATCATTCTCTTTAGTAACTTATATAATAAACTAGTTAGAGAGATAGGTCTATAGTTATTTGGGAGTTTTTTATTTTTACTAGGTTTGAGTACTGGAACTATGGTTATAAACTACCAAAAGTTGAAGTTTGGCAGAGCGACTTAAAAGCAGCATAGTATAGTGTATTTAGTGTTCACCTGGAGCAGTATAGTGCGCTTCAAATAATGCCGAGTTCTAAACACTAAACGGTGCGTTTTATATTTCATTTTTGACGGAGACGAATGACAGATGTTAATTACTATTATTGGAAGCGTCAAAATAAACATTGGCACAATAGTTTGATCACCTGACAATAACCCACTAATAGGTACTGACTATGTATTTCTTTTAGCTTTTCTGCAAGATTTTTGCGCAACATTTTTGTACTTTAAATAAGATAATAGGTTCTTTTCAGTTAGAATGTGATTAAACCTACTAAAACAACGGCGTTTGTTTAGTTTAGCTTGTTTACAATCAAAATTCTACTAAGGAACGGGCTCTCTGCGTGGTTTTTCTAAAGAGGAATACTTGCATGCGCTGCTTCTATGATGGAATTGGTGAAAGTTTCAACATCTTTGTCAATAGTGGCCTGAGCACTGTAATAATAATCATTCACTTGAACAAAACTATCAAAATCAGCATCTTTTATTCTTCAATTCAAATGACGGTATTTATGGGTTTTATGATCTAGCACGTGATTGTATATTGGAAAGTGGGTACTATAATGAAGATAATCTGAGACTTTTCAATCCAATAACGCTGCGATACTTGGAGAACAAATTGTAAGGCCAATGGCCGAGAATGATCTATTGATCACGGAAAAGTTAGTACTGTTACCTATATTTAAGGTAACAATCCATTTTTGAAAGTAGATTGGCCAAGTTACGAACTCGCAGATTGGTTTGACTTGAGCCTCATATAGTGCTATGGGCATTAAAATCACCCATAAGGAGGAGTGGGGAAGGAAGTTGATTAAGTAATTGATCAATAAACGAATGTCCAACCTGACATTTGGCGAAATATAAATTGAGCAAACGGTCAGTGAGAAAGAGAGATGTAATTGAGCGGCTACTACTTCCAATAAAGTGTCTACACGGAGTTCTTTGCTGAAAACCGTATCATGAACTAATAAGGCCGCTTCACACCGAGCACGATCAACATTTACACATTAGGTGGCGCGGGAGTAACTTCTATTTTCATCGACTCTGATGACATGTCAATATTAGGGTTTGGCTGTCGCCTGTGTAGGATTTGACTTGGAATGAGTCGCAACTTTAGATTGGCCCGATACAAGCCAACACCTATGGCTTTGACAGATATTTCTTAATGGCGTGCATAACTGCATTTTATTGTTCTGCATTTTTTTTCTTTATTTTCAATAAGTAAGGTACTGTTTCTTAACTTCTTGCAGCATTAAACTGTTCCATTAATTATGTTGAAAATGATCTTGTGAATTAAGAAGGAAGAAACCTTCTTTAGGTTCTAGAAACTTTTCTAACATTTAACTATTAGATACCTTACAAACTTTCTATATTATTTTCAACTAACTTTATTAGCTCTCTCATCTGTAAATGGGCGAGGTTGTTTGGTTAGAGGTTTTTAATTAATTTGTCATAATTAAACTCCGTCAACTTCATCTTTCAATCTCCTACTGATGCAGTCGCTAGGGCTAAATGAGTGATGCAGGTTTTATAAATGTAAATGGATTTGTAAGTGAACATGAAGAACTGACGAAGACCGACGTTTATAAAAGAGTGAAAAAACGTTTTACTCAAAGAGGTTAAGACAGAACAGTGCTGATTACACTATCAAAGGAAATGGAGCAGAAATACTTTGCTGAAGAGGGTAATATAATTTTTAATGACTTATATTTAAAACAAATAATAAAAACATACGTTGTAGAATCCATTCAGAAGAAAGAAAGTCAACTTAATTTAAAACAAACGGCAGAAAAGTTTATGATTGAAAAATTTACAACTAAACATTGAAATGTGAAAAAATAATGACTAGAGAGACATTTGAAAATGAATGTAAAAGGTTTGAAATCAATGAAGATAATAGACTAATGAGATACAGAAGACTAAAATCTAAAAAGAATCAACACCTAAATTAATAAGAAGATAGAAAAAATGGAGAAGCTATAGTTGAAGAATGCAGTATTAGTTTAATATTATATTTAAATTTATTGTAAAATTTGGGGGTTACGTGAAAGAGCAGCTTAATGCCCTGTAATTTATTTAAAATGATAAATAAAGAATGCAATAATAATAATAATAATAACAATATTAAAGCTAGTCCTGGACAAGTCATGTTTAGATTGGCACTCAGCAACCCTCACAATATTGACAATGGAAGCTGGATGGTCTGAATAGAAATAGAGATTTTTGGAGTCATTTGCTGTCAAAGGATGGAGTACAGGAATGCACGCTATATCTTGGTGTAAAGAAGGTTTATTGATTGAATATGCTATGAGAAAAGAGAAGCTACTACTAGATATGGACAATGACATTAGTTCAAAGACCTAGGGTCTTATAGCAGCAGGATTATTTGAGTTATGTATATGACAAAAATTGTAAAAACTTGACTGAATTATTACATGGCATCAGAAAATGTGAAAATTTAGTGAATAGAAATAGTTTTACAAAAAAAGAAAGAAGATAATCATGATATCAATAAGAGATTTATAGGAAAATGAAGGTAGAGTAATGGGAAGCAACTCAGTCATAGAAGTAAATCTAAATACAGAAGCAAAAAACGAATAATCACATCATTGATTAACGTAAAAATATTATTAGAAGATAAGTTAGAGGTAAACGGAACTTGATTCAGGTTCCCAAGATTCCCTAATAAATCCAAAATTAGTTGAGATAAAGACGGAAGATGTACATAAAATATTTTTAAAAACAGTCAATGGTGTAACACACAAAAGGTCTAAAACCTATGAAAGTAAAAATCTTTGATTATAGAGAAATACATTGATGTATTTATTGCAATAAATACTTGAAAGTTTTTTCATACGATTAAATATTATACAAAAATCAAATTAATTCAAAATGAGAATCTACAAATATCACAAAAAAAGGATAGATAATAAAGATAATAAAATTGAACAGTATTCAGTCAGTTTTAATGAACACATAGAGAAAGGTGACTTTCAGATAAAATTAGAACATCTAGATAATACAAAGAAAATTAAAATAGAAAAATTAATTTCAAATTATTAAACTATATTTGCAAAAGACAAATACCATATTGACACGGTAAAGGATTATGAGGCAAGAATCGAATTAATAGTAGACAAATAAAAGACTATACAGGTATACAATAGATGATAAAAAAAAGTAGAAACACAAGTGGCGAAGCTATTAGAAAAAAAAATGTAATTGAAGAATCTTACAGTTTATTTGCCGCACCTGTAACACTCCCATATAAAAGAGATGAAGGAAATTTGTTTGTGAATTGATTTTTGAGATCTAAACAAGAATATTGTACCACAATACATTTCTACTTATAGACTACTTAATAATTAAAACTAGAAACTGCAAATATTTTACAGCACTGAATATAACTCTTTTGGTCAATCCTACTTTGAATCGAGGATAAAAAGACTGGTTTCATAACGCAGAAAGGGCACTATCAATTGACGTTTTTACCATTTGGTTTAAAAACGTTATCAGCAATATTTTATACGATTCTGAGTAGCATATTAAGGAAAAATAAATTAAAAGACATTACAGAAAATATATCTACGATATATTAATTTATTTACTAGCTTTTGAAGAACATATCAGACATATACAGTATTAGCAGCAATTATAAGAGAAGGATCTAGATTGAAATTCAAAAAATGCTCATTTGCTGCGAACTGTAAAATACCTGGTGCATATCATAGAAAATAACACAGTAAGACCATTAAATGACAGTCTAATTTCAATTCAGAACTTTCTGCCTTCAAATAATTTAAAAAACATTAAAAAAAAATAGGAAAGATCAACTTTGACCGTGAATACATACTAAATAGCTCAATAACGTTAGATCTATTACATAAATTATTAAGAAAAGAGACCAAATTCATATGGTCAGAAGAATGTGAGAAGGCTTTTACAGAAATAAAGAAATTATGTTCTCAACCGGTATTAGAAGGGGATTTGCCAATAAAAATGTACACAGGTGCATTGCTAGAAGGAATTGAGGCAATACTAAAGCAATTACAAATAGATGAACGAGAAAAACATTTAGCATATTTCTCAAAAAAGTTGAATGAGGCTCAAAAAAGAAAGAAGGCAATATATCTGGAGTGCCTAGCAATCAAAGAAACAGTAAAATATTTTCAACATTGGTTGATTAAAAGATTATTTGAGCTATACTCAGATCACAAACCGTTTTGAAAACTGGAACATAGAAGCGTAAACAGACGAAGAATTAGGTGAGCTAACCTATTATCTGTCACAGTATAACTTCTAAATAAAATATGTACCAGGTGAAGATAACGCTGAAGCGGACTGCTTAAGCCAAAATCCATTACTAGAACTTATTGAAAACACTGAAGAGGCCCTAACAGTAGTAAACCTGACATAAACAGATGAAAATTAATTAGAAAGAACGGAATAGAAAATTAGAAATAAGGACAGAGGAATTGAGCATTAAATTAATAAATGACATACACAGGCACTATTTTGCTATACAGGCATTAGACAAACTATTAACAGAATATGTCTTTACAAAGCATAAGTTTAGAATTTTTGGGATTAATGAAGAAGGTTAGCAAATCTCCTATGGTTATGGATGTGCTTAATATACAAGGTGTTCAACGTGCTTTGTAAGGATTTTCTGATTTGCTCGTTAAAATACAAAAGGCTCTTGGTGAATATCTTGAGAGGGAACGTACTTCTCAAGATTCTATTTTGTGGGTGATAAAGATTTGTTGGAAATTATTGGTAACAGCAAAAATATTGCTAGGTTGCAGAAACATTTCAAGAAAATGTTTGCTGGTGTTGCTGCTATTTTACTCAATGAGGATAATACAGCTACATACAAAGAATCTAATAAAAAACAAAAAAATATCTAAAAATTGTGGCATATGCAGAAAAAATAAATCAAAGAGGCCAAAGCAAATTTGGATCAATGTTTCACTTAGTACCAGCGACTTAACCATATGAAATAATGTCTATAGACGCCATTGGACGATTTGGAGGACAAAGATTAAGAAAAAAATACTTCCACTTACTGGTCGACCACTACACGAAATACGCATTTGTTTCAACCTCAGAGACACAGCTTTCATCAAGCTAGTTCAAAACGTGTTAGAAACGTATAAAATTAGGATGATATTAACGAATCAACAGGAATTTAAAGATATTTACAGCAGTTAATGCATCATTATCAAACGGATTAAAGCAGAGACGAAATCGGACTGTCTGTCAGTCAATAAAATAAATGAAGAGAAAAAAAGTTACTAGAGAATGTGTAGGTAGATATAATAAGATAGATCATTCAGTCACTGGTTTTGCACCAGAGTACTTATTAAATGATACGGACACAAGTGTCATACCAGAAGAATTAAAAAGAAAAAAGAACAAAGATGATTGGATTAATGATATAAAATTAGCGTTGGAGAGATCAATAAAATCACATAATTACAATATAAAAACTATGACAAAAATAGAAAACATTATGAGTACAGTGCAAGAGACATAGTACAATATATTGAAAACGGCAACATACTAAATAGGAAAAAGCTGGACTATTCGAAATAATAGAAAAAATATCAAACATCTTATACAAAGTCAGGACTAATGAGATGTCGTCAGAAACAAGTTTATTCCATATATTAAAACTAATATCAACAGAAGAAGAAGATATAGATGAAGGCGAATAGAAAATATGTCCAGCAAGTTTTACTCTGAGGGGGGGGGGGGAGATTTTTTTTAAATTTATCTACTTTTAGATGGAGTGATAAGTACGATTATCAGGAGAATTAAAGATAAACAGTGAGTCACGGCGTAGTTGAGCACATGTGCATAACCTCCAGAAGTAAAGTTTATAATAAGAAAGTTATATTGTAAATAAATCAAGTAGTGTAAATGGAGAAGCGGTATTAGTTAACTTTAATTGTTGTTTTTTTTGTTGACAGATACGATTCTATATAACTGTTGTAAATAGTAAATAAAACTTCTCTTTGTTCGCAGAGAAACACATTTTGGTTTAATTTTACCCTGTACAATTAATTGTCTTAATACATTAATGAACTTTTTCAAATAACTAAAAGTCTTATGTATAGTTTTGGAGATGATAGCACCCTTTACACTTTAGATTTTTCAAAACCACACCGACAAATATAGTCTTGCAATTTTTAGGTTAGAAACTGTAGCATTATAAACAAAGACCTCGAAATAATATCTCAATGGGCTACTCCCAACTTAATCAACGAATCCATATCTAATTTGTTTTTTAGAGGTTACAATTTTACATAATCTTTTTTGAAACGTCTGCTATGTTATTGACATAGCTTCGAAATTCTAAAAATCTTTCTTAAAAGAAGTTAACAGTTTTTTAGTTCTGTTCAGCTTTCGCATGTATATAAAACTTATATTTGTTCTTGATTGAATATTGTTTCCAAGTATGGGGAGGTGCATCCGAAACTACACTATCTCTTCTAAATTCTATTGCCGATCCAAAATTGACTAATGACTTAGATACTTTACAACACTGGCGTAATGTTGCAAATCTTTGCATTTTACTTGTAGTACAAGGCTTGCTAGGAATTCTAACAAATATTCCGACAGTTCAGAGATGTATAACCGAAATTTTTAAGAGATTATTTTTAATTGTATGCAAGCATTTAAATTATCAATTGAAATGAGATATAAATTAAATTAAATTAAATAATTTTTATAAAAAAAGGCAAACAAATAAAATTATCAATCATTATTAAATTAAATATTTTATATATTGTTTCATATAAAGATAAAAATCTCCAGTTTATGTAAAATTTAAAAGAAATATTTAAAAATTAAAAGCAAATAATAAATAAAAATCTATAACTCAATGGTGACATTCTTAAATAATATTACATAGAAAATAACAATGCGTATGTAGCACACGTAGTATCCTTCCGTTTTAATAAAACATTATTCTTGAATTAAAATTCAATGAACATATCAGTGGTCTTCCTCACAATTACTCATAATACCAAAGACATAATAAATCATTGGAAGTAAATGATTATTACGTTCTAAATATGGTTTTATTAAGAGTTTTCCAAAAGGTTCTAGGATGTTGTTTTTGATTAAAACACAAATACTAATTTATTTGCTTTTTTAAATTTTTTTTGATCAAATACAATTTTACATAACAGATGATGTCATTTAAATTTTACACATATTAAGAAGCATCACTGCAAAAGTAATAATTTGGTGTATTTACAATCGTAAGGACTTCTTTTTTTTATGACGGCTCGGATGCTATTTTTCAAGTAAAGTAAAAAACAAAGTCTATATCATTTTTTTTAAGCATAACAGATAACATGCGAATTGCAAAAAGAGAGATTAGCGTCTAAATGATTAAACATGTTTGTAGAAATGCCAGCATCTAGAACATTAAAATCTACTACGTGTAGTTTTGTTTGATGGTATTTTTATTTAAAATAAAGATATCTGATATATTACATGTAACACCTTACAGACTTTAAAAATAAAAAAAAATATCTGTAAAGGTGTATTGTACATCGCATTTTTATTTGGTATCAATATCGTATCTGAAGGAAGGGTAATTCTTCGGTTTTAAATTTTAAATCTTATCTTCTTCTAGGTTTTAAACCAAATTATTAATAATAAAAATATTTTATATTTCTAGTTATGAAGACTCCAGGTAACGTTTCTATATATCACAAATCAGTATAATTACTGATGCTGCTTACAAATCTATTCGAAAGAAAATAAAACAATTGAACAACTTTTACTATTCAACATATGATGGGTCTAGTTGCAAAATTGGACGAACGTCAATTTACTATTTTGAGTAAACCGAAAGAAAACATTTCATTCCTAAATAATATTAAATGTAATAATGATTATTTTGTTAACATATAGAATTAATATTTAACTAATTGATAGTCTTTTTAGGCTGGTATGCCAAACATATAAATTTACTAACTAAAGTGAATTGGACTCATTAATTTACCACTAGCCAGCATTGTGGGTACAACAATAGAAGTATTTAGAACAGTAGAGTTTTTAATTCTGATTATTTTAAGGAGAAAATATTGATTTGAATTTATTGTTTTTTCTTGTTTTGTTATGGAAACTTGAGAAATTTTATTGGTTTTCTGTCAATCTGATCTTTTTTAAATTGTTTTAAGTTGTCACAATGTTTACTAGTTTTTTATATTTCTGATGACTTTGTAAATGGTTTTTGTGAGTGATTTTTTATTGCAATATGTGGATCCTTGGAATATAATCAAGACATAATAACCTTGGTTCACTAAGATGTTTATCATAATGAAAATACGTAAGTTGCTGAGTAAGTAAGTTGGGTAAGATATGAGAGGCAGCATAGCTTGTTGTCCAGATAGTGTTGTAGAAGATGCGAATTTAGCTTTTTTTATAATTTAGTTTGGAATTGTCTTATTTGGAGAACGATATATACTTATTAGAAAAATGCTCTTATCTGGAAGATTTAGTTTAAGAAATATATCGTTAGATTAGAATATGCTTGTTGTTTGTGGATGTAGGCACAAACACCCTGTTTGTCAGTAAGTAAATGATCGAGATGATAATCGGAATCTACAAGATTAAAGCGATCTGTATAACTTGGTTTTAGTCAAAAAGAGGATATGTCAATGTTTGATTGGTTAAATTGATTTCTGGAATAGACTTTTTTTTGCCAGCTTACACGTATCATAAATTACTTTTGATCTTGTGGGCAGTTGATGTACGAGCAGACACTACTTGGAGAGATATTCTTGATGGTAGTCATGTCGAGCAGTTAATTACATGGACTGCCTTGCGTGGGAAAGGGCTGGTGATTTGCATGTGCTTCTTAAGGTAGCGATGCTCTGTCAAGGCCCCTTATGGTTTGGACATTTTAGGGTTTGTGGCATTTATTGCTTCTTTTGCTTTTAGTAAAGTGGTAAGATGGTTGACATTTTGCACGCGAACCCATTAGAATTGATTGTTTACTGTGTTCTTTTGCCAAGTTCGATATTATTTTTACGTGCTGCTAATGTGAGGGCAGAATGACATTCTAATATTAGCTTTGATATAATATTGGACTTGTTTATAGCTAGAATTGCTGTTAGAATATACACATTTTTACTAGGTATTTGTTGGGTTACTATGTTTATTAATCTAGATATAATCCCGGCTACCACAGCTTGGAGGATAGTCGTATGCACTCGTAGGGATGAGGATATTAAGACATTTTTGTTTTGTGAGCAGACTCCTGCTTCAGAGAATTGGGATGTTTTAGAGCCATTTGTAGGAGTTTTTTTAATTTGTATTTTCCTCTGACTGTTTTTGTATTTGTACATTGTTGTAGGGTTTTTGAAATGCAAAGTTGAGTGACATTGTGTTTGTTTGCTCTACTAGCAGAGATGTTTGCTTTGACTTTCTTTTCTAGGAGAGAACAGTGTCTACGACTTTCTTGGCAGTTCCAGTCCAGTTGCATTCAGGCACAATAGATGCTTTTCTTTCACTGTTTTGGACGGTTCCGAACAATTCTGTGCTTGACGCCACATGTACCTTTCACAGAGAGCGCGACGCCCCAACTTGTTCCGAGTTTCCATCCCCTCTCCCCTCATGCACTAGCTACCGGGACGATGCATCAGAAAGGTTCTGTGCGTCAAGCCCCGGGAGCGTGTTGCTCTTGAAAGGAAAGCAGTAAATGCTGCCATTATCGCTACTTTTTTCCTAGTTTTAGCGATGTTGTTATATCATCTAAGTAGCCAATTGTGTAGAGACCGCAGTCATTGAGTTGTCTATAGTAGCAGCGATAGTACTTCTTCTTGGGCGCAGTCTTTGACAACAACTTTTCTTATTACTGTGTCTCCCACAGTGACTGTCGCAACTCTTTTCCTGTGAGATAGCTCAGTTATAGATCGTCAGCGTAGCACGCTGACAGTTTGGAGTTTGATCTTTGAAATATGACTGAAATAATAACTTTCTCTTTATCTATTTATCTATGTCTAATGTTTTTTTAAAGGTTAATGTTTAAATTCTAAAATATTGTTATGATGTAACCAAGAAGTCTTGTAATACACTCTATACTAGATGTTAATAGTACTGTCTTTTGTATATAATAATATCAAATTTAAGCAAATATTTAAAATTATCATTACTAAATCATGTGATAATTAATTTAATTTTTTAATAATACTTACTGTTAATTTAGTATAATTAAAATTAAGTGTTATATTCAATAAACATATCAATTTTTAAATTAACTTTATCTATGTTTTAAAAGTTGAACCCTCAGCGGACGTCAAATGATTCTACGGCTCTATGGCGCCAAAGCATCACTTTCCGATTCAAAATACCGACGGAAAAACTGTTTTTTAGAGTGGGTATGCAAAAAAATCATTTTTGAACATAGATTGGCTAAATTGCGGCCTTGTACATGGGTTTGTGTTGAGCTCCACATAGTGTTATGTGTTTTAAAATCACCGATAAGCATAATTTGGGACGGCAGTTGTTCAAGTAATTAATCAAACAAACGAATGTTTAAACTAACATTCGATAAAATATAGATTGACCAAACGGCCAGTGTGATATGTAGTTACGACCACTGCTTTTAATGAATGTTACGGAGTTATTTACTGAAAACCGTACCACGATCAATAAGGCCGCTCCATTCTATGCACGATCAATATTTGCACGATCTTAACCTGTGTTGAGTCAACATCTTTGATGGTTTTGGCTTGGGATGGAAGCCATTATCTTGAGTGGTTTATATTGGGTTTTGTTGTGACCTTAGTCTAGATTGGTATATTAGAGTTCTTATTAAGAGATCTTTTTGCATAACAGTAAATTTTATAATTGGTGTTTAAACAATAGGTGTTTCAATTACTCCATTAATCGATCTAGATAAGGTAGGAGCTGTAATTGCTCTATATCTCTTTTGAGCATCAACGTAAAAGCGTTACTTTATCCGTTACTATTATATCGACCCTCAAATTGAAAGAGAAAAGGATGATTTTATTTTTTATTTTGGGACAGTTCCGAGAATTAATGGGGTGTATACTATTACAGTTTACACATAATGGTGGGCTGGTGTATGCATCAGGGTCAAGTTTTATTATTGCAAGTTGCTCTGTGGCAATACCTGGACATCCAACTGCAGTATGTCCAAACCGTTCGCATAAATAGGCGAACTGGGCAAGAATTATAGCCGCTTTAACTTTTTTTGGGAGCCATTCAGAGTTGAATATTAAGATCATGGATGTACCACTGACCTCACTATCTAGTTTGTGGATTAACTTTTAGCAATCGACAACGCTTTGCGACGCCAGTTCTTGTTTACATTTTTTAACGGCGGTGCATCTTTAACTTCAACCAATAAGGTAACCACATCTTAAGTTTAAAAAAAAAATGTGTTATTTATAATGTTGTACCTTACAAACTTTTGATTTTCTTTTTTGCTAACTTTATTGGCTTTTGTTCGTAAATGGGCAACACTATATGGTTGGAGGATTAGAATCTATTATAATAAACTTTATCAACTTTGCCGCTCAATGTCTTCACTGAGCTACATGTGGGATACTACTGATATAAGTTTTATGACTTTTGCAAACACAGCGCAAACTGCCGGGCCTCATACCTTAGCAAGTTGGGATTTTTTTATTTATTGCCACATAAATAATTCTCAAAAGTTACAAATAACGAGCCAATTAAAACTGGGTTAAGTTTAATCTCCCGTTTTGCCAGGACCAAAGTACTGTGAGAACTAACACTCTTCCAAACATGAGTATTAGCCCTTCATACCAGGATCCTTATTTCCTGTGTTTTGGGTCATCTTGAACGGCAAACAGGCAGGTGAGTTTCACAAGATGTAATGATTGACCGGAGCAGCTAACATATTTTCAAAAATTGCCTGCTGTTATTGTAGTCAAATTATTGTTTTGGTTTATTTGTACATTGTTGCATATTACAAATAACTCGGATAAACATTTTTTTAAATTGTGATTTAATTTAGAAATAAATTTCTAGAATATTTCCGTGCAATTTTGAATTGCCTGGTATAAATAAGGATATAATTTTTAAGTATGAAGAGTTTTTAAGTACGATAATTGCAGAGTTATAAAGTTATTAAATAAATGCTGTACTTATGCTATTTATTTGATTTATTTTTTATACTATGTATGTAGATCATATAATTTACATTTTGTTGTATTAAATATAGATTTTATATTTCAGATAACCAACTCGAACATAATGTATTAATATTGAATTTATTGGATAGACGGAGATGTAAGTCCTAAAAGCATGTGGATATGCATACAGAAAAAGTAAGTTAAACCATTTTTTTATCTTGTTTAAATAAGTATTGTTTGAACTTTAAACTCAATATGAAATATACAAGGTGATTTAAGGGAAAAACTAAATTTTGCATATGTTTTTAGAATTCTATTTCAAATAAATGAAAGATACACACATTTTTGGTTCAATAGTATACTGCATTGCAAAAAAATAGGCAGACGAAATATCGGAAATACATATAATTATTTATAAAACCAAACCAGTAAAATTGACTTATTAAGGTTATAAAATAAAAAATACCAAAATTTCAAAAAGGCACAGTTTGCGGCGTTAAACCTGGTTTAAATATTGCAAATGTGATTTTACTAGTTATAAAATAATACCAATTTATATGTAATTAAGTAATACAAACGTGGTATTTAAAAAAATTAACGTTTTTTTTCTCTATTGAGAGATGCAAGGCCACTGATAGGATAGTATATTTTCCAAATCTATTGTGCTGAATTTTATTGGTTCTTACAGCAGTTGATATGTTTTCACTGGCAAAAAATAGTAGTGTGATACTCAAGACAACAAACTGCTATTTGATAACGGTATAAATACACTATTGAGTTCTTAAAGGCCGGCATGTAGAGAAGAGATTATTCTCAATAGATTGCGTATCGATCAACCATTGGAACCTAGAGGAATCTTCGGCGTGTTTATATTGATTTTTTCTAATTGATTTTACTAGATTGTCTTCAGTTTTTGAAACAGACAGTTGTTGAAGAATTATCACTTAATGTGACTTGAGTTGTTTGTAGTATTGAGCGATTAGATCGTATTCATATTAAATTGTGGAATTAAATTAGATTTAGTCAAATAGGACAGACAACATTGTAAATATATATATTTATAATGAATAAGGTATTGTACCGGGGGTAGAGTTAAGGGTTATGTGAATTATAAGTATACTTGTTTGTATCACCGTCTGATGATAGCCTTGTAAAAGGTTGAAACATGTTACGTTTTTAAATATATTCGTGATATAGTACATATAGTAAATGTGTTTAATTTATCTTAAAATGAACTCACATAGTAACGGTCACTACCATTCAATTTTAAAAGAATTTGATTTAATATTCTTATTACTTCTTATTCTTCTTCTTAAATATCTTGGAAAGAAATATAGATATAACTAATATAAAAGTTAAGAATCAGTAAAAATTTACTAAAATAATCAAAAATATTAAAAAGATATTCAAAAACTTTAACTTTCTTGTTGATGTGGAAAGTTCTTATCGATATTACTTTTGCCAGAAATTAAATAGGTCACAAAAACAAATTTTTGCAAGTATATAGTAAACTAATGCTTTTATGGCAACGTATGTTTACAGCTTTGACAATTTGCTTATATAAATTCTACTTCTTTTTTACTTTTTTTTTGCAAATGTGGCCGGTAATCATAGCTTGGCTTGCATACATTTTATTAAAACTTATAAATTTAAGAAAGTATGCAAGCTTTATCCATCATAACAAATTAATAACAACATCATTCTTAAAAGCCTTTGATCCAATTGTAGGAAAATGTTTAAGTTTAAGTTACTTTGGCGTTTTTTGCTTTAAGAAAGTAAACTTCTTTATCTGTAAGACTCCGTGCAGTTAACAAATTTTACACCTACGTCACCTACAACAATAGTTGTATTTTTATTAGATTGTTTTAGTGCAGTTTTGATAATATAAACGTCAGCATTGTCTGGCGCTTGTTTAATGTTGCTATCAGCGACTTGACATTTTTGGAACATTTGTTGATGTAACAAATAGAACTTTAGTAGATGCGAGTTTGGTAGATTGGCAACGTTGTTTCATAGCTTTAATATTTTTACTGTTATTATTGTAATTGTCGAATACACTAATTACATTATGACCATATTTCTCAAAAATCCAAGTGAATCTAGCTTCTCTGTCCGCATACTTACTACTATTTTGCGTTGGACTAGACTACTAGACCTACGACACTGAATATAAATTTTGGTGAAATTGACATAGCGCAATTGTTCAAGAAAACGGGGGTCTTTAGCATCACTGTGTAGAAGTGATAATCAAGTGAATTTAAGGGATGCACTTGTACATGTAACGGACAAAGCAACTGCTTGTGGAGAATTCTCCAAACAAAAGGAGCACTAATTTTTACTTTGGTTGATATTCTCTGCACACTCGTTCCCGGAATTTCTTCTTCTGCTCTAGGAGTAGATTACGACGTTGGTCCTCCAGATAAACGTACTATGTGAAGGAATCTGGCGAATTGAATAAGCTTCAACATAAAGACCAATCCCATGAGCACAATCATACATGAAATGCATGTCGGCTAATTTTGCGTTAGAGTAAACAGCCAAACGAAACCTTATATACTGACAACGACAGTCAAATACTTAATGTTTATTTCACAAACCATCAGCTAACTATGATAAAAAGCTGCCAGTTTAAACTTAAAAAAAGAATAACATTTCATATCTCCGAAACCGTTACTTTGCGGAACTATGTTTATTAACACATTTTTGCTAATTTTGGTTTTTACCTCTTTAAATATGTTCAATCAATCTTTTAACACTCTGCATGTATGTGACCAAGCTCCAGGCAGCTGCTCGGATTTAGCCCTATCTAACAAAGAAAGCACCGGTAGCGGGGAATGTCTCCCGTGAAGGCACGAAACATTCATTTGCTGACAAATAGGGTGTTTGTGCCTACATCCACAAAAAACAAGCATATTCTAGACTGACGACTTATGAAATTTAAGGTATTGGTTGTAATTGCATATTTCTTAAACTATATCTTTCTGATAAAACTATTGTTGTAATACCGTTTTCCAAATTCTTGTTAAATCTTGTCTTCAATGTAATAGTTTTACTAAGTGTGGTTCCACTTGTTGAAATTCAAAGGTGTTTTTATGTTGTTGTGACATATTAAGTAATTTTTAAATATGACATATTGAAATTTAAAAACAAATTGATTTTTTTTTTATAGTTTACAACATATCGATTACCTCAGATTTTCTCATTATTTTAGAATTATGGAGATATAACTTAATTAATATTAATTATTCTATTACTTAATTAATATTAATTATTATATTAATTATCAATATTCTACAGATCATTATCGTTGGATAATTATTTTAGTGTAGGATTTTTTCTACTCCCAAAATATCCATTTTCTAAAAAATTAAGTCAATTATTAAGTTTTAAAATTAAGTTTTTTTCTTAAACTAATGGATTAAAAAAATAAATTTGTTGGATGTTTTTTACTGAAGTTCTTTTTATTGGTTCTGTTTTGAAATATATTTAATAAATATTATACGTTATGTATAAAGATATTTATCATCAACGGTGTAAATAGCAAATTTGAAACATATTGCCATATTTATTACCTGATACAACACAAAATCAGATGTCAACGTCTATTGAAAATTAAATGAATATGCGATAGTTTTTTTTGCAATAAAATTGAATCAAATTAGTTGTAATAATGGAAACTATGGAAAGTTTCTATTCTAAGGAATTGTAATGTACGATAAATCCAACGTTTTTGGTTTATACGTTAGCTTTTGCCTATAACTAATAAATGAGGGTGAAGTTTAGTATAAAATACTAACTAATAATAATATTTTAGTAGCACAATATTTGTTCATACATTTATGTATGAATTATATATTCACATACGTTTATGTGTATGTGTATGTTTCCTGTGCTAAAGGAAGATAGTTTAGATAGTTGTTTGTGTCTGATAGAGATAGGGCACATTGACCTGCTACCTACTGGACAGCTACCGAGCTACGCACTTGCGCTGTAGAGGGGTAGAGGTAAAAGGTATAAACAGCAGTATATTCAGGACCGGATTTTATAAGCACGTGCTAAGATTTAATATAAAAGAGTTGCTTTCAGTACAAATATTTTTTTATAAACTCTCGTTATAATAGAAATAATAAGTATGTCCTGTAGCAGAATTTTTGACAATTATACGAATTCATACTCAAATTAATAATTTATGGATTTGAAATTTGTTACACAACAATTTATGAAATTGAATAATGAGTAAATGTTCTCACATAAGTTCTTCGACGTCTTATACACAGTATTCAATACATACTACTCCTACTTGTAAATATTGAAGATCAAATAATAAATCTTTTAAAATATCATATTTAAATTGCATATCTTAACATAAATCGCATAAAAGTCTATGTATGCATAGATGCATAGTGAGTTATTATGCTTATATTCAATGACCTTTAGCATACATTTTAGAATTAATATAAGTAATTTATTATATTTAAGCTATAAAATTAAATTTATATTTTAATTGTTTTAAATTCTCTGTAATGTCTTACGTATTTTCAAACTTTATTATTAGGTGGAATATAATGCTGTCCTAATCACACCTTCGAGTGGTAAGCGGACACCTGTATTGGTTTATACGTTGGCTTTTGCCCATAAAAAAACATTCGGAATGTACCGGAAATCGCGCTAGTTTCCATATACATCAATAATAGTTAGTAATCATCCTTTTTTTGTTGAATATACCCGATTTCACATGACGTTAAAATGTCAAAATGATAATACAATAAAAGTTAATTTAATTACATTTTCATTTAATAAGGTATACAAATTACTTGCCATCAAATTGGAATTAGTATTTTTAATTAATTAATTAATTAATATTAATGTATGACATTTTTTCATATTTGAGTGAATAGTTTGAAAATTGCATTTAATACGATTTAATATGGTTTAATAATATTTAAGTTAGTTAAGTTGGGTTTAATTATTACTTACTGATAATTTATTATAAATACTAACAGTTTATTTAAAATACTGGCCATCTATTTGAAATAAAGTTCATCTTATTGAAAATGAATAATGATAGAAATTTTATTATTAAAATACTAGGTAAACGTCTATTGTTTTACACTATACTTTAATTATAAAATAAAGTAAATTTGCGTGTAAAACACAGCAATTTCAAGGTCGATTATAGAAAAACAAATAGAACATGTTCTAAATATTTCTTGCTATAATTACTACCTTAAAATTTTGCACGCGAATATAGTTTGTTTTATAATAATTGTAACAATTATAAGTCGTGTAAAACGGCTTTAAGAGAATGTAAAAAAAAAACATTTCATTGCGTTAAGCTATTTTTCGATCCAAAATACGAACGGAAAAACGGTTTTTATAGTACGCAGACAAAAAAATCAATTTTATCATATTTGTGATCTAAAAAAAAAGAATTTTAATTTTGTTTAACGACATCTTAAATATAGGTAATTTTATGTATTCTTCTTGATTAAATTCAAATTCAAATTAAAGAATAAAATTAAGCTAAAATCATTTTGCTAGGAGATTTTAAAGTCGATAACTCACTCATATTTCACAATACTATTAGGCCAACAAGTTATGATATTTTTATTATTTAGCAACCCACAAATTTTCTTATTGATGAACTACATGGAGAACTAAGATTATTAGATCCGTATTTTACAAATTATTATTGCATACACTACTACTACACCTATTTTTGAGGCAGCATTAGGGTGCGTTTATGCTGCACATCGCCGGGGCTGCTCGCCAAGATTGGCGCCGGGATGTTGTGGCGATGATGAAACAAACCTATATAATCTTATGGGAGCATTTATGCTGCACCTCGCACATCGCCGCGCTGCTCGCCACATTCCACGCCACTGCGATGTGAACAAAATAGTTTGTTTTTTATAATCGGACCATCGCCGTACATCTTCAAACTAGCGCTCTGATTGGTCCGTTTATTGCCAGTTTTGTGAGACGTTAACATAATGTAATTTATATTATCAAACTTATTTAATTAGTTTAATTAATTAGTATGTTACTTCAAACCGTGTTGAGGTTATATGCAATTTAAAAGAATGAAGTTTTATTTGCATGTAGTGTGTTAATTTATCAAAACTTTGTTGCGTTTACAATAATTTTATGAAGAATTTAATTAAAATAAATCCGCATTAAGCAGGAAATTGTTAAAGCAATGTTTGTATTTTTACTGAAGTGGCATAGTAATTAATTATTTTAACTTAATATTTTTACTTATATTAATAATTTCATTATAAAAATATTTTATTTAAAAAAAATACATATCGATTGTCACAAATCAAGATTAAATAATACTTGACTTGCAATTTAAGTTAAGAATTTGTATAAGCAATTAATAAGTACGCAAGTTTATATTGGAATCTGTTTACTAATTATTTATTTTCTGTAACATTATAAATTATATTAAATATTTTGATTCAATAATATAACTTATATTAATAACCATAATATATTAATATTTGATTAATAAAATAAAACTCGACAGTAATTAAATAACGGCGAGGTGCGAGCAGCGCGGCGATGTGCATTTATGCTGCTGTATGGCGATGTGCAAGCAGCGGGCAGCGCCAATCTTGGCGAGTAGCGCGGCGATGTGCAGCATAAACGCACCCTTAGTAAATACCTATATGCTTACTGTTTATATTTCGACTTAAATGTTGATTAACTTGCTGTCCTGCTTCTTAGTATTGTGATATGTCTGTTAGTAGTAACATAGCTGGCATTTACTTTAGATACCGTCAGATAGCGTCAGCTTATCACGCTGGGGTTTGATTTCCGAAATATGACTAAATAATAACTTGCTTTTGCTGATTCAGAAGTGACCTTTTTGAAAACATTGCTTTGTTATTTAAAAAATTAAAGTTTTCAAATTACTGATTATTTGTAAATATAGATATTTTGTTATTCTCATTGTTTAAAATAAACACAATACAAGCAATACAGATACACTTAGTACTAGATTTTGACAATGATTTACTATTCTTGGCGCAAAGCGCGTATCAGAGATATTTTTAACCGGACTGTGGAATTATTTTCTAAAAAGACGCTTTATGTTTTTCTTCTAAACTGTTTGCCATTAGTTGTGATTTGATCATATTCTAACAAGTTCTTTCAGAGAGTATGACGGTTGTGGGAAGAAGTATCTGATCCGAAAGAAGGCGTACTTATCACAGCGCATTTTTTCTTAACCAGAAAAACTGATAGGGGCCTCGAGGCTCGAACCCTCTGGTGTAGCAGTCGAGTACGCTAACCACTGCACCACTCGGGTACAATGCTAACATATGTGTACTAAATATAAATGTAACTGTCCTATTTAGAAGCTATCGACTACCTGCCATCTTTGAATTTGAAATGGTTTCCGATATACGGAGATGGCGGATAGTAGCTAGCTGTGTGTGAGCAGAACATACATTCTTACTATCGATATACACAAGTACGCACAAATATATTAGCATTCTACTTCTTCGTAATTATAATAATTTGCGCATGTTTTTTAATGGCGTTTTCGGCTGTATGACTCTTTGCGCACTTGGGTGTCCTCGGATCATATTTTTGTGTTTGGTTAATTACGCGCTTTTTTCAGAACCGCCTCATTGTAGGATAGACGGATATTCAAAGTTGAACGTCAAAACTCACTCGACCACACAGCCGAAAAAGCCATAAGTTTTATTCAAAAGTTTTGCACAATACTTGAAACTGTAGCATACCCGATTAACACAATCCAACAACCTTTGTTAAGTTTATAACGTGGTTATCTAGATAACTTAGCACAACAATTCTGAAATAGATGGTATATTTCTAAAAAAAAGTAAACTTAAAGTAAATTTGGTTACATCATATTTTAATTTGACAACTTTGTTTGCTTGTATGAAGTGAGAGTGGTGCGGCCAATTTCAAAAATTGTGAACAGTATTATAGACTCAGAAATAAATATATAGAATGTTATAACAATGTTAGCCAAACATGAATCAGCGTAGCCTTTGTAAAAAAAATAAAAAAAAAATTAAAAAGGTTTTCTTATGAACGTGTATTAATTTTTAAAATAAATGATTGTGGTTTTGGTTTTAATTATAATGCAATGGTTCTAAAATTTGACTAATAACGCACAACACTGATTTGGACGGGTTAATCGAATGGTATTCGGAAGATTAAAGTAAAACTAATTATCTAATTTAGTTTTTTACTTGATGTGGTTTTTTATAATAATAAATATTAAAGCTCAAAACTATTTGTTTTGTGATTTATTTAAGAAACAATCAAATTATTTTAATGAAGAACAAAAACCCAATCCAACTTCAAAGCGGCCAACCAAATACAGTCAATTGTTTTGGTTTTTGCAAATTTTCATCAGTGCATCTTAGTGCTACGGCATCACTTTTGTTTTTTATTAAACTATATTTGATTGTTATTTTGAAGATTATTGATGATATACGGTTTATGGAGCTACAATTACTTTGTACCACTAATTAATAAAATTATTGTTCTGCAATTAAATCATGAATCTAATAATCTTGTTCTTACTATGACTTTTTTAATTAAATATATTATCAAGTATAAAAGTTGTAAAAGTACAGCTAGATCATTTTACTCAACATACTTATAGCAAAGCTTGCTTTCTAAGAAAACAACTCAGCAGTCACCAACTGTTAAGCGCACAAGTTATATCTCTGAAACAAAATTTGTGATAATATATTTAATATTTTTAAAACTGTGGATTGTCTTGAAATTTAATTGTCTATCTCCGGTAAACATTTTATAAAATCTTACCTGTTAGTTTTGAGACCTGGCGACTGCTAGTGCAATTTTTGGAGTTTAATATCTCTTTAATTTATATGGTAAAGATGCTGATATAGAACCTAAATGTTTATTTATTAACTGTTTTTTTTTAAATATTTATTTTGATAGTAAGCAGACAATTGCGAACTTGTGCAGAATATTAAAAAAATACAAAAGAGCTAGGTTATCTGATTAAAAAGATCCCAGGAATGCACTTTTTTATAAAAAAACTTTTCAAAACCTTTGCTGTGTCCACTGGTTTTAGTTTCTTATCTAATTTGTAGCATTTATTAGCTTTTCACTGTGACATACGAGGTTAGGTTGAGAAAATAATTTCAGTAATTAACAAAAAATAATTGTTTTTAAAACTTTTAAGCCATGTTTATAGAAAATTGTGTTTGTATAAGCTGAATAACTACAAAAATTAATTATTAAATAATTTTTCATTTGATCACCAAGAAATAGTCTTAGAATGGTTTAAACTATTTTGGTAAATACTGTTGTTTTGATTAATATTTTTTTTTGTTTTTAAATAGTAGAGTAGGTGTGTGAGTAAAGCATTATGCTTTCGTTTTAGTTCTATATGCATTTTCTATTTAGCTGATTTGATCCAATGGTTTATGAGTTTAGGAATTTTTGAACATCAAGGGCCATACTTCCCGGGACACCAGTGTGGCAAAAAAGACATTAGCAGTAATTTTTATTTATATTAATTAATATAAATAGTTTTTAAGTAACGAGTTGTTAAACGGCAAAAATTATTAAATTATAATATTGGTTTGCATCTGTTCTCTTCGAAAGTATGTGATGGTCTACTTTGAGTTTTAATAATGAACTATTTTGTATCAAAATCATATCAAATTGTGTTAATAATAATTCTATTTTGGTGAGGTATGCTTCATATATTTACATGCATTTAGGCTGCTAACTCTACTTGTTATTTTGGTGTTCCGGAGAGGCACAGGTCTAAATGGAGAGGCCTCATTATTTCATCGATTATCTTGCGATTACATAACAGTGACTGATTGCAAAATTCATGTAGTTCGTATAAGGATAAATTGTTATAAGTATATGTGAATTTGATCTTAGTGGACAGATGCACTATATTAGATGTTATTGTTTTTAACTATATCTTTAGCTATTTTAGTTACAGAACAGGTCTGCATGTTATGACATCTGATGTATACTTAATTCCGACAAATGGAAGCTTTTGAATGTAATGCTTTTTGAATATTTTCAAATAAAAACTACTTGGCACGAGTTTGAATATTGATTAGATTCTTTTCCGTTTATTAAACTCTCTATTCGAACATTCTAAACATTCACCGAATAGTATATTTAGAGTTGTGAAAAAATAATCCAATTTAAGTAATACGTGAATAATAAAAAAAGTGGATCTGATCTTTCATAATATTATTGAATCTTGTCTGTTTCCACTAGCAAACTATCACCGAACCAACTGTAATTTAATCCATCAACAAATCATATGGAACGAATTTCATGTCTACACAAGACTAGATTCATAACAAAGTTTTGCTTATACTTAGCTATAATTTATCTATGAATCTGTTCGCAGATGTAACTTAACGAGTATTTGTGATTTGAGCTAAAATTCGTATTTCCATTTTCGCAGTAAAATTGTTAAAAAATGTATCATTTCTACCTGCTAAATAAATAATTAAACAAACAATCAAACAAGCAAAATGGATAGGAAGAATTACCACATTGATTAAAAATACTTTGATATATTATCGGGATCGGCCCGTGAGTTGTCGCACTTTTCAATGGTGATACGGGTTGATATATTATTATGTCTAATTTATTTTATTTATTCATTTCTGTAGTTTGCATTTCATTTGGTTGCTCCCTTTGTCCAAGACAAGCACACTTGAAGTTACCAAAAATGTAAAAAAAAACTGACAGATTAATTTTAAGAAGGAATCGCTACTATTATACGTGACACAGATGTTGACAAAGAACCTTATTTATTATTTTCAAATAATTAAATATTATTATTTTATGGTCATATTCATATTGAATTATATTTGTTTTTAATGTTTTCTGCGAAAAATAAAGATAATCGTGGTTTCCGCCTGGACACAGTGCTATATTATATTTAAATTAAATTATATTTGTCAATTAAATCACGGACCATATCATTTAAATATAAATGTAAACTTTATTTACTAGTGTTGAAATGCAATGAAAAAGTACCTTTTTTCATAGTTTTCATAAGATTTACGACTAATGAAAAACACCTTATTCAAATATTTTTGAGAAACTTTAATTTTTATATTGTAGAAATAATTTAATTTAGTAATTCATTTTTTTTCGCCACCTTTGTTTTCTTAATGTATATTATGTCTTTATCTAAAACCTGCAAACCGTGGTGGTATACCATGTAACCGATAGCATGACTGTATTGTAAGGACACAATTCTCAGTTTTCCATGGTTTATTATATAGTCTGAAAAGAAACGCAATTCAACTGTGTGATTTTGTAGTGAGTGTACCGCGGCCTCTGGAAGGTCGGACACAGCATGCCTGTTGTTTAGCAGTGCATCGGGTCGCTCGGCGCTCTGCGGTATGAGGGGCGGGGGCAAGTCAATTGTAAACCAACTTTACTTACTCAGCTGCTGTGCTGTTAGTGTGCGTACAGTAGCGGTCAGCGGAAATAGGTTTGTCCACTCGCCTTCATAAACTCACTCCACTTCTAAAACTCTTTATAAGTTATTTCTTTTTTTTTTGGATAATTAAAGTTTGTTAAATAATATTCATTATAAATAAGAAGTAAAAATCTTACTTACCGAAAACTGTACACAACACATCAGTATTAGAAACCGTTTATAACAAATTAGAAAAATAATGGCCAGTTAGACTCAAATCTATGTATGATCGTAGATTTCTAGCTTCGACTTGGATATTTGAATTTCTCCGGTGTTAGTGGGATGTATAATGACGTCACCGTTTCAACATTCAACCTGTTCATGGAACGAACGTTTTTCTGAATATTCAATAATCCCTCAATATATGTATTATATACTTTTAGTTATATAATCTAATCTATCAATTTTCATTTCGTGGAAATGATGTATATTACATATTTGTTTTGATGCGAAATGTTAAATATTAAAAGTCCCACCGACCTAGTTATTTTTATTGATATTTTAATATTCTTTAAATGGTTTTAAAAATACTGAATAGCATTATGTGATGGTATTGGGATGGCACTTTGAAACGCAGTAGATATATTTAACAATATACTTATTCTTAAAATTATAAAGTTGTAACGTTGTTGACAATTTGTCTATAAAATTTGTAATAGTTATTTATTGAGTATTGGGTGTACATATGATAGGTAAGTTTTGACATTAGTTTTACACGAAAAACTGGGAACGATGACCATAAACGTATTTAACGCACGAGTGTCGTACAATAATCCGTCAGCTGTCAAATATATAATTTTTTAACCTAACATATTTGACAACCGGTTTCAATATCATTTGTATTGAAAAGCTTTGAATGTAATATTTTGTTAGTAGTTATGTAGTTTGTATTTGGTGGAATTTATTTAAATATTAATATCTGTAAAATAATTAGATTGATTTTTCATAATAGTAATGGTTTATTATTTCAATAATTATTGATGAACAAAGTTTACTATAATAATAAATTATTATTATATTGTGGAATTAATCTGATTATTTAAAGTAATAATTGATACTCTACTAACATCCAAAATTATGTTCATATTAAAATTACGATGTAACGTTTATTGTCATTGCATTTGTCTATACAAATCTGTTAAATGTAGAGAGAAAAGAGTGACTTGAGTAGGATAGCCGAACGTAGTTGCTTTGTTTAGAATCATTACGATGTTGGTAACTCAGGATGCATATCATTGGCTGCGTTCAGAACGACTCATCAGTCGCAATGCACGATGGTACAGCAACTGGGCTTGTAGACAGGCAAACGAGGCAATGATTGCCTTAAATTAACGACCGACTACTACTCTTATGACAGGGCACTTTTAATTATAAAAACACATGCATACTATGGGCATTGTAGACAGCCCGATGTGAAATTGAAGATGAGACGACTATGTACCTGCCCTACGTTCTCTTACGCAAGAAAGTCCATATGTTAGGGAATTGCTGGCTTGACTTGGCCAGCATAAGACAAACTCCTCCAAGCGATGTTTTAGCTTTGGTTGGCTGTGCGTTGGGATACAGGAGTAAGGTTTACTACTGGATGAGGTACAAATGGCCTAATGAGACCTACGTGCAGTAAAAATGGTTCTACCTTCACACTCAAATCCAGAATCACGGTTATGTTGATTACTGAAAATTTTAATAGATTACGGAACGCATTCAAAACTTTGAAATGTCAAACATTATAAAACACAGAAATACAGCGATTAATCTTATTAGGCTGCAGTCTTATTGTACCACCGTTATCAACTACTACCATCATCAACTACTACCATCATCAACTACTACCATCATCAACTACCACCGTTTGCTACTAACTACCAAAATATACTACGATCTTACTGCAGCCACTGGAAATCACCAAATATTTAAATTTTTCACTAATTTTAAAAGAAAAATATAATTTTTGTTTGGTTGTGGCATATGTTATGTTTATGTATAATGTTTAAATAAAGTTCTTAAAATAAATCACAGCTTTTATACAAACTTGCACAAATTATCAATATCATCTACGTCCTCAAATCTGTCATTTTAGTAAAATTATAACAAAAAGATTATATAAAATAGGTTTGGAATTATGTTTATATAATTCATAACATTACATGTGCGATTGCGCCATGTCTAACTACTACTACTACTAAAAATCGAACTAGTTCGAAAATATGTAACGGTGGTGACCAGGTCACTAACGCCAGCGAGTAGCAGTGAATGAGTGGGACCGCCACCATATGATTTACCGTGTTCGAATTTTGGTTGATAGCGGTGGCTGGTGCAGTTTGGTTTCAGCCTTATAGACTTAAAGCAGATGGATTTGCATAAACTTGCAATCATGAATGGTCATTGGTGTTAATTATAACAATTTTTTTAGCATTTTAAATTAAGGAGCAGCTCCAGCAAAGCATTTTGAGAAATTATACATGATTAGAGTTTATTTAACCATAATTACATTTAATATGAGAGTGGGCGGACATGATACTAGGCCTAGTCAGTATGTACAGCGTCTTCATTTCTTCAATTAACGGATTTGGTGGTATAAATTATGTATAAATATGGCATTGAAAATGTAAATTATTTTGCGAAACATGTTTGCCCTTAAAAAATAATTGTATAGTAGAATATTTTATTATTTATGAATAAATATGTTAAATATAAAGAATTTCTACAAAATAAATGAAGAAAATATTAATTATAAATTATGTAATTAATTTACAGCTGTGAAGTGGTAACACAAGCATAAGTCCTAAAATATTGGCCCTTGGACTTAAAAACGCTTTATGAATATTGTGGCACTTTTATTTCTGGTCTTTGTCGAAAATAACTTTATTTTATCAAGAAAATAACTTTATTTTATCAATTAAATTAATGTAAAATAAATAGTTTTTATAATGTGAAAAATGAATGGTGATTATAAAGAAGCAGTAGTTAAAACGATGTTGAACAAGACAGCAAAATTCTTTTAGGTAGTACATATTCATAGCTATATGAGATCATTCGACATTTTAAAAACATTTAATGAAATGCCAGAAAGGCAAAAGGAAAGAATCTTCAAAGAGATCTGCAAAACACAAAAAAAAGTTTGGTGGCACCTCCATCTGCGGAATTGATAGGAATATATAATATTTGGGATCAAGATATATAGGTTTTTTTATATTGTTTCTTATTAAATACTGTGTCTATTATTTTTAGAAATAAACAGATACTTAAGGTTTGGGATTGATTAGAATATAACTCAAAAAGGTTACAACCTTGTATGTTTTTTTATAAATTTATGAGTAAAGGATCAGAAAAAATAAAAATTGATCGGATTGGATGTTTATCTTGCATGGAGAACCTAACAAAGGCTGTTCAAGATGAACAATGACAATCATAAGTCATAATTAGTAATGCTGCCGGAACCGGATCCAGATCCGGTATGCGGCGGATCCGGCCAATATTTGAAAGAGCCGGTTCAAGCCGGATCTTGATAACTATCTGGTTGGGTTCAGCCATATCCGGCCGGATCCGATTTTTTTAAATAATGAAAGTAGAATAAAAATTAAAAAAAATATAATAATAAAAAAAAAAAAAATATAATAATATTATTAAATAATAAATAATAATTAAAATATTTAATTGTCAATATTATCAAATAACATTTAAATTATAATGTAGGAGTATTAAGTTTTCTTCATGATTTGCGCTTAGTCAATTTCTTTTTTTTTTTCATAGACTTGAGAAAATAGTTTTTTGCTGAAGACACTGCATGGTTGTATCCGGTCTTGGATTTGGTTCCGGTTTGTTTCTGGTTTTTTTGTAGGTGATGGTTCCGGTATCCGGTTTCGGCCAAAAAGTGGATTCCGCGGCATCACTAGTCATAATACTTCAAATTCCTTAAGCTATATATACAATTAAAACTAGTAAAATCACTTCAACATTACGAGCATACATAATTTGAGACAACAATGAAATACTTAACTTAATAAATACATAAAGTTGTTTACAAAAAGTTTCACAAAACACAAAACTTTTGGAGTAGTGCTTGGTCTCAAAAGAATCGCTTTAAGATAAATATATAATAAATCAATAATGCTATACCAATTCAATTACTACCATAAAATCTTATTTTTAGTTTGGTCAAGACAGAACCAGTGATTTTATAGAATTAATCAAAAGTGACGTAAAAATAATCTGTTTTTATTTCAGAAAGTTTATTTGCGGGATTATTTTAATTAGACAACTTACTTATTATGGGTAGAATGATGACATGAAATTAAGATTAAGATTAAGAACACTAAAGGAATTATTTGCGATCTACCGCAGTATTTAATAATTTCAATTCTACGGCACGAGGTGAAAATGGGCTTCATCACTGAAGATGATTTTTTGATAATTCCGGATTATTTTGATGCATTTGAAGGACCCAATCAGCAAAGATACGTGTTCTTGAGTGATGCACACGGTTTTAATTCTTCACATCACAAGCTTGTTTCAACAGCTCAAATTTTTCCAACAGGTTTACTATTGCCGGCCGAGAATGTGCTTTACGACGACCAAAAAGTGCTTTAGTTTTGCGAACTGTGACTGAAATTTTTTCACCAGTTTTGTAGAATTTTAATAATTTCAATGCGTTGTTGAAGCGTGTATCGTTCCATTTTTAATAATGGCGTAGTTTTTACTTGTCAAATGTCAAAAGATAAAAGCTTCAAAATTGACAGCTGCCCAAATAGCCTGCTATTCAAAATGAAACCTTTTTATTGGAAAACCCTTTACTACAAATTAAAGAAGTCATAACAGTATCAAAGGCGGCTAAAAAGCACGCAATTATGTACAGCTATCAAACACACGCAGAAGGCCCGAGTACTGTCAATAATATATTTTTTTGATAAATTATTTTTTTATACATTAGAATTCATAAGTGCCAGTGCGAATATATTTAATATTTATGTAAAAATTAACTATCTACTTAATACATTAAATTTAATCTTCACAACATTTGTTCCTGCTAGAAAAGATATGTGCTTTTGATAATTGCACTCAACAATCAAATTTTAAAAATATTAGTGGTATTATTATAGATAACGGGCTGTCTGATCATAATATGCAGTTAAGTTTGAATAAGGAAAATAATGCAAGAAAACTTATATCAAATTAAATAGATAGTATTAGGTACGTACCATTAAGTAGATGTGCATGAAATAAGGATCAGTTCTTGAACCACTTAATGTTTTTCATGATCTATGTAATAGAACAATAGTTTTTGGAGTTGATGCCTCTCCTCGGATAGCAGAAAAAATATTACTGCTGTAATTTAAACAAGTACTAGTGGCAGACATAACAAACTGGTTTAAAAACAATGACTTATTTATAAATACAAAATTCCAATTATATGAAAGTTGGTTTATTAAAAAAGAATCAAGTAACATAAGTCTAATTAGATGTAATAAAATTAGCATTGCAATGCAAACAAACAAGCAATTATGGGGGATTTATATGAATGCTATAAATGGAATTATTACATTGATGTTCTGTTCTGTACAATAAAGTTAGTTTTTTTTTATTTTTGTACATCAACTTCTTGTTTATGCAAAAAATTAGATGAACAAATTTATATGACTAACCAATGTTTACTACTATAATACAAGATATGAAAATACATTTGAATTACCTAAGCATCAACATATAAATATACGAAATGTTCTAAATATATTGCAATTAAATGTTATATTAAGTTATTCAGAGCCGCTTGCACCACCTCGCTTAAAACTAGACCTTAGTCAAGTACCACTTATGTCCAAGTGAAACTTAAAAATATATTTTGTTGCACCACTGTATTTTAAGGTCCACTCACGTAAGATACAGATATATGTGGCAACACAGCAAAGTTTGATTTATTCTGTCATTATTTTTTGACAGCAGAGAAGGCAGACAGCGTGAACAACTAATATTATTGCATTTGCGGTATATAGAAGGTTAGGTAGCAAAAAAGACTTAGTTAATGGTAATCAAAACTTTTAATTACTCATATGGGTGATTCATTCGCCCGACATACTTAAACACGATCGGTTCATTTTATTTGAAGTATTTATTACACGTTTATTCTTAATTCTTCTTAGTAAGACCCCATTTAATTAATAATTCTATTAATTAAATGGGGTCTTACGTGGTTTTGATATTAAATATTACTTTTCAATATAAGTAAGTTTTACATAATTGCACTGATAAAAATCTCCGAAACCTCTGCATTTTTAAAGTTTTTTATTATTATTAACTGAGTCCTTATTGCTACCTTACCTTTTAAATACTGCTAATGCTCAAAAAAGACATAAAATAATTTTACTCAAGTATTGCATTTGTCTATAATGCTGTAGATGAGTACACTTCTGCAAAGCTCCCTACACTTGTATGTTTTAATAAAATCTAGTCAATAAGAGCATCTAAAAATCTATTCATTTGTAACTTGAAGTAGTGTGTAATACACAGAGTTTTAAGATTTTTTATAAAAATGACAAAGACAATGCAATTTTGTAAAACAAATTTTAGGTTATTCTGCACCTTATATGCGTAAACCGAACTCAAGGTTCGGCTTACGATAAGTTCCACTTAGGGGTTTTTATGTTCTACTTAGCAGGTGGTGCAACGAATATAAGCTCCACTTGGAAATAAAGTGGCACTTAAGCAGTTAAGCGAGGTGGTGCAAGCGGCCCTCAATCAAATAAAAATGTTACCTAAACAATTGTTAAAAACAAAAGAATTATTGTCACTTCTTTTGATTGTGTCATAGTTTAGTTAGTATTTTTATGTGTTTTATATACAGGGAGTTTATAAATGAATGGGATTATGTAATCACTTTAAATATGCCGCCTCTTTAAAACAGTTTACTATACTACATATGTTTTCATATGTTTGCTTGACAGCTGTCAAAGTTGATCTGTCAAAACAAATAGTATAGTAAACAATTTAAAAAAAGCGGCACATTTAAAGTGATTACATAATCCCATTCATTTATAATCTCCCTGTAGTATAATATATATGTATATACATATATTTTTTTATGTTTTAATTTTTCTGTATGTTCAATACTGCATGGGGCAAGATGTAATTTTTAGAGTCAGAAACAAAATCAGTTAAGCTTAATTAATATCACATAGTTTAATTGAGTTAATAATTTCAATTAAATTCATTTTTATTGTGATTATATATCAGGAATTTGTGGCAATACACAACAATATTTTATTACTACAGAAGCAATACCGGATGTCCGGATAGAAAACTATAATTTCCATGGTAGGTTTCCTGTTCAGGACGCGATACATAGATAAGCTTCACTACTTCATAATTCTGATATTGACGTTTTAAAATATATTTCTTATTACAATTTTATATAAATATATAAAATAAACAATAATTGTATTGTTCATTTTTTTTAATAAATTTATAAATTGTATTTATATATATATATATATATATATATATATATATATATTAATAATTAGTTTTGAATATTAATAAAATGCATTAAAAATATCGTGGTTTTATCGTACAGATAGGGCATATTTAGCATAAATGCATTACTTATCCTTTTTGACCCCGAGATATTGCAATTTATCGGCCGCGAATGTTCACGATAAACACAATATTGTAATTCATTCATACTTATACATAACCACTATTCACTATTATTGTACACCCCAACAATAACTTTAGTTAAAAGGGAGTCAAAATTGTATCAGTGTACTTTACAACGTATTACGAGCGATTGTTTTCAATATTAAAATATAATAATAAAATGTCCTAAGTGGTTATAGTTTTTTTTGTTATTAAATTGTTCAGTTACTATTACTATCAAGTTTTTGCACAGGGATGATTATCATAAAAATACATAATAAAGTGTACAGTGTGTCGCCATCACATGATAGTAAATTCATCATATTCACGGCTAGTTCGCAAATTAAATGGTAGTTTATACTTTATCGATCTTGTAGAATCTGGTCTTCTGGAGATCTGGAGGGTTTCCAATGTATGTGCATGTTTAATTTGTAATTGCGGGAGAGTATTACAACCGTACTAAAATGAAAAACAAATCTTGGTATAACAATGGAACCTAGAACAAAGTAGGTTGGTATAATTGACAAAAAACTTTATAGTAGATTTACAATTGCCCGGGAAAGATAATGTGAATAATAGTAGCTAATGATTTTTTTTTACATAGTATAATCCTGTCAATATAAATCGGAACGCGGATGAAGATAAGGTGGGGAATGGGCGGTCAATGGCACCAATCATGCAGCTTCTGGAGAAAGATACACTCGCATTCATAATTACATTCTCAACTACGGCTAATACGAAGTAGTATATATGAAACGAACGCAATTAAATTAACAGTGGTAGATGGTTTAGTTTGTTTTTGAACGTACTTGTCTTCATACAAGCTTTTTTCTCTTCATCTATAAGTTAAGATATATTGGTCAAGCTGTATACTCTGTTTTTTTTTTTTTAATTTAGTGCAAGTTTAGCGTGCGTTAAGATGTACTGAGGTTGCGCATTGGTAGTTGATTGATTTCATATTGACAATTCTGACACAGTCAAGTTTGCCTCACTAAGTATTTTATATTAACATCTAATTTTATCTATTCAGGTCTTATTTGTATAGATTTTTAATTCTGTAATCGTTTCAACATTTTATCCCGCATTACAATTTTTTGAGTGCGTACTTACCACTAAATTATATTTGAAAAAGTAATAGTTTATTTAATATTTGTATTGAGTTTAACCAAGGTATAGTTGACTATGTACTAATTAAGGGAATAGAACACCTCTGTAATCAGTTTAATAACTATTTAATGGAATCTTTATTTCAGCTAAAACCAATTAAAGGTAATAATAAAACAAATTTTATGTTTTTTTTTTAATAAATAATTATAATGCATTTGAAACTACTCAACATAACGTTTAATAATGTACGACCAAATTACTCAGTACGATTTCTAGGAGAGCATATAGACGATACTTAATCTTTAGAAATAAAAATAACTTTTATTCTTGCTTCAAGAACACTTAAGTTAAAGTATAAAAATAATACTATATTAAAAAATAGTTTATATGTATCAATAATATTAATTATATATTGTAAACATCTATAGTATAATTTAAATTTTATAACTTTAGTATGACTTATTTCAATCAATGCTTAAATGCAGACAATTTTGTATTCTAAAGCCACCAAAGAACTGATAAAACTTTTGTAGGCAATAGGGATATTGATAGTAGGTGATACATAAATCCGAAAACTGTGAATTTGTTTCCAGTATTTATGTTATGTGCAAAAGATATAATAACGGTGTTTATCGCAAAATTAACAGTGCATATATGGTAGCTACTATTAGTTTATTATATGTCGAGTAACAATCTGGCATCAATTTTGTTCAGTGTTTCATGCGCTGCGTAGGATAAAACATAGATCCTGGAACTGGTTGGGTAACCTAGAAAGCTGAGCTACAGTGCATAAGTTTATATTACCAAAGAAATGCTGCACAAGTCAAATTTCTTTGTAGTATGTAAAGCTGAAAACGACAACTTTTGTTTGGCCTGCTTAAACAAATAATTTGTTAGAGAATGTAATTTATGTTATGAAATGTTGTATAAGCTAATTAGTTCAAGCATTTATTGAATTATTTTTTGCAATAATATGTTAAAAACCTTAAATTGCACAATTTTATAATTTTATCTACAAATATAACTTCCAGTTTTTTGTTGGCTAATTGTTGTTTAAATAAAAAGAAGCAAATATCATGTGCATAAATAAATTTATGAAATTTGATTGGGACATAGTATTGGTATATATCGATGTGTCAGAATCAATTTAACAACTTTATAAAATATTCTGCTTGAAAAACAACAACGGCATAGGAAAATTGGTATCAGTTATACAGGATATCCAACAAAAACGAAAAATAAGAAATTGGTTTTAGTGAGAAGGTACCTTTATTTTTAAGTTTTAATAAAAAAATATTTAAAATTTGTTTAGAATTTTGCAAAATTTCAAATCAAAAGTTAAGTTTTTGTTTACGTTTGAGAATGCCTATAATTATATATTGAATTATATACAATTATAGATAAAACTTTAAAAGTCTGTAAAATGTATAAATGGTCATCAATTTTGTTGTAGATTGAAAAATTAAGAACATATTTAAGTTTTTCAGTATAATCAACGCATTGGCAGTTTTGACAATTTAGTTGAATTATGTTATAAATTGCTCATACACATATTGTAGTAACAGAAAATCTTAATAAAACTATTTAAAAAGACATCAAAATGTTGTATTATTTTTTGTTATTAAATTAAAACAAAAGTACTTGTTCTCAATTCAGACAAAACAGGCAGTTGTTAGTAATTGTTCAGGTCAAATTAGTCAGGATTATAAAAAAAAATTGTAAACTTTGCGATAATTTAATACAAACCGAAAAAGATTGATTGGTCTTGGCAATCTTTTTCAGTTTGTATCAGTCCAATCGAATTTTTACCTGACAAAAACTTTTATAAAACAATAAAATCTTTGCAAGGTAGTTTAAAATGGGAAAAAGCAGATATTTTTGCAAACTAGTTTATTTACCTCAAATATTCAGAACTCTTCTATTTGCAACGGATTGTCAAAAGATATTTTCTTAAATTAAAAAGTAGAATACTTGAGGTATACATAGATAAAATTTTATGTATTTTTAAACGTTTGTAAATTTATTAACTCTGTTTATGACTAAATACATAAATATTTGTCTTATCATACGTTTTCGAATTATTGGAAAATTGTTCTGAAAAAGAAAAAACAATTTTTTACATTGTTAAGTTTCAAAAAAATAATTTAATTTCAGATACTTAGTATGGATTTTGATCAAAGCGCTTGACAATAGATTTTTTTACATATGTTAGTCACAAGTAGAATTTTACTTCAGTGAAACGTGGAGAAAGTTTGCAGCAGTTCTAGACATTTTCAAAGCATTTGATAGGGTATCGCATCTTAATATTATTAAGAAACTTTATAGTATAGAGTTTGATCACAAATCTGCAAGTCTTATCAATAGCTTTCTTCATTATTCAAAAAAAAAATACAAGACATTATTGATATCTAAACAAATTCGTAGTACAAGGTTTACTAGGAGTTTTAACAGACGTGAGATGTAGGACCGAAAGTTTTAAGAGAGATTGTTTTAGCTTTTAAATTAGTTATTTTTGGAGATTTATAGTTTGCATTCAACATCAATGTTTACAGACTACATAAATCTTGTTATCAGTGTGATAGTATTTTTTACGTTGTTGTGATATATTAAGTAATTCCTAAATATCACATTTAGAAATAGAAAAAAATACGTTAAAATTGCTTGCATACAATTCTATTTTTATTTTCAAAATTTTCTTCAATTAGAAAAAATTAGATCTGAAAAATTATATTAGAACTTGTTTTACAAACAAGCATTTTTTTAATCGAAATTTAAAAAATAAACTTTTATGGCGCTCTGTATATATTTTCCAGAAAAAAGATAATTTAATTCAAATTAAAAATGAGACTTTACATTTGTTTGCGTTTTATTTAATTTAAAAATGTAAAAAAACGAACAATAAAATTATGTTATTACAATTAAGCGTACGCTTACATAACTGAAACATGGATTCAGTTTGTTTACGATTTGCAAATCACCGGATTCAGTTTACGTTCTACAAATGCAGATTTGATATAATATATGTTGTGAGAACAACTATAATACCCATAGATATAGTGTCTTTACGACATGGGCTTAAATTATCTCAGCGGATTATTTTATTACCAACCAATTATGTTTGTATTATATACCTAGAATACCAGGTAATATTCAACGGTGAAAATATTGAATATTTATATATTTTCACCCTTGAATACCGAGGTGTTATATAAGCTATTTAGGGTATATAATTCCCCAAAGCGATTGGTAATGAAATAATCTCTTGAGATAATTTAAGCTCATGTCGTAAAGACAGTATATCTATGGATATACTCATACCTACGAAATATGAGATTGTAGATTTATACTCTAATATTTATTTACATGTTTGGTACAGGTTTACAGGCTTGTTATATAAAACATAATTGTTCAGAACTTTTATTGCGAATGTTTGTAGGGCACTAATTACAATTTAATTCTTGGCACAACAATAATTTTAATGTATTAGTTTGACGTTCCATATATAAAAACACCGTTTGTCAACGGTTATATCGCTTAGTATCGATTATCGACATTGTTATGAATTATTAAATAGGCCTGTTAGATTCGTTAGCACAGAGACGATTCTTTTAGTATTTGAAAATCAATAATGAAATGCAAACATTGTCAGATTAAATCAATTGGGATTGCAACAAGTGTGGTTTTATTGGAACGGTTTTATTACATACACACACCTAACTTAAGCTCCCATTGTAAATCTTTCAAAAGATTTTTTTTTTAATTAGAGGATCAATGAGACCATTTGATCTTCCGATTTGACAGGTTCTGACTATTTTCCGCAGGGTTACTTGAAAGAAAGCCTACAATGATTCAAATGCTTAAAAATAATATTTGAAAAAAAAGTGGAAAGTGCAAAAAAAAAGGAAATTTATGGCATTGCTAGAGATGTCAATTTGACCATATATAATTGTTATAAATCAAATAATTGATCAATAAAAACAAAATTAATTTGTATAAATCACGATCTGGTGGACCAATTTAAATAAAGTAGTAAATTTTTCATGCAGTATTAATTGTTTTGCGGCATGCTCAAATAGTCCAATATAGGCCTAAAAAGTCAGTTAGCGTTCTACGGTAGCGACCTGCATTGACTGTAATTGCAACGAAGATTGTTCTCGAAAAAGTAAGGTCCCGTGACTCCGCCGACTTGAAAATTGCACCAAACAGTAACTCATTGGAGATAAAGAGGAGGTTTTTCGACTGTTGTTTTAGGATTTTTGAACCCCAGATGTTCTGTCTATTGACGAATCTTCTGAGATATAAATGGGCTTTGTCGCTTAAGATGTTTTTTTTTCTAAAAAAGTTGGAATATTCTACCTACATTTTCAGCACTCAAGAAACGAAAGTTTTGCGTTGTTTATGATTAGCCGGTATTAATTTCTGCATTAGATGCACTTTATAAGTAAGTAGGCTAAGATCTTTATGCAGTATGCGATAAATGAAATTTCTGTGAACGTTTTGGGATAGACAAACCTGTGTTTTCTGCGACACTGTTAGCGACAGCTGCAACGTATTGGGCACACCTGACAGTACGAATTTGATTTGGCAATTTTACATCACTAACTTGATCATTTTGCTCAAATTTTTAGTTATTATTAGCTTTACAATGACTTTGCTGGAAGGTAATTCATATTGACAAAATCACTACGAACTGCCTCGGCGAAATTTTCACCGTGAATATTTTTTTATTATTTCTAAAGGTTGTTGGAGCGTGTATCGTATTATTTTCTTAAATAGTATAGTTTTTCAATTCAATTCAAAGCTTGCTATTCAACAGATTAAAAATGCCTCAAAATTTTAAATGGGATTTCTTATTGGAAAACTCTATGGTTATTCAAGAAAACATTGGATAATAATGATAATTGTATTTTAAAATTGTTTTGTTTAATACTTAACTTGTTTGGTAATGTTGATATCCGCTCATAACCCCGAAGAATAAATACACAATGTTTGTTTAAATTTTAAATTACATGCATCAAAAGGTACTGTGACAATTTTTTTTAATAATTAATTAACAAATAAAAAAATATCTAAATAAACTAGTCCAATACTCAATGTATTTCAAAGTATATTATATTTTGAAGTATTTGTTTTCTAATCTTTTAATGAATCTATCAAAATCAAAATACTGTGCCTAATGTTAACAGAAATTAATTATTATTATTTAGTTTTAGTTTTACAATGGTCACATTTGCTTGTAACAGAATACGCTGACATGCATTTGTGATATGGCTTGTCAGAAATCTTTATGAAGCTAGTCGAATTTAGCAAAGATATCCTTTGAGGCATGTTTTGTCTCATTAAAATTTTTAAGAAGTAGAAGAGAAATGCTTATACTTTAAGCCGAAAGGAGATCTGGAACAGTTAGTACACATTGAAGATATTGTTTTATAATCAGTTATTATCTTATCCTTCTTTGAGTACCACGCGAATCAGCAATGCTTTAGACGTAAATTATGTTTCTGTTTACCAAATATTTAAACACCATTCACATTCACACGTATCACCTACAAAAAGTTTATCATCTACGGTTAGATATAAACTTTTATCTATATTAATATATATACATCATTCAATTTGCCGAATGACTGTTTCAACTTCATTTAAATCTAATTTTTCTTACAAAAATTATAATTACAGACGAATCATGCTTGTTAGAAACTATCAATTTAGGTTTACTGTCAGCGTCTGGGCAGACATTGTGGGTTATTGATTTATTGGATCATTTTGTTTGTCGAATTCTTCAAATGGTGAATCTTACCGAGACTTAATATGCGGCAGTTTAAACGAGTTATTGGAGGAAGTCCCGTTTGATGTTATTAGTATTGTACTAGGGGTTATCTAGTTAGCTATGAAAACAATATGCTATCACGAAAAAAAATTATGTTAAGTTTTTGTGACATTTTATAGTGTTTTCTCTAACTTTGGTTCTATTTGCTTGAATTCAGTTTAAATAGGCGAAAATGAGTGTTTTACAAACTATACACCTGATTTTTTTATTGAAAGAAGGCAGTAGCCTAAAGAATACCATGAGACAATGGTGGCGATGTATGCAGAAAATAGCTTTTTCTATTTTTAAGTTAAATATTGTAGCTAGCAGTTCGAAATGGGACTATTTATGATGACCCAAAGTGTGAAAAACTTCGGGAAGCACGAACTGTATCAAAGATTTGGTGTTGATTGGCCATCTAGTAAAAGTTTCATTTGTTGCTAGATAAATAGGAAAATCAGAGTGTTTTTAACTACATGATGATTTGGCAATGAGCAAACTATCGGCACGATGGATTCTCAAGATGCTCAGTCCGGAACAAAAATTGCGTAGAAGGGGGTTCTGTTACATAGTCATTAAGATCTCTATACCTAACTTGGATTGTTTTAGTTAGGATGGAATTTGGCAGAGATTTGTAGATTCTTGAAAATTTTTGGTGTGCTAATACAGTGCGCGAGTCTCTTTAACGACGACTGGACCTTTGTTTCTAAAGCAAATGGACAGTATGAAGAACTGCTTAAATGCGTATTGATAATGTATTTTTTCTTCAATTAACCTTGATTTTGAACAACATTGTGTATTAAATCTGAGTTTATGAGGTTGTGTTTTCTCCGGCAACCTTTTAAATAAATAGAAAAAAATGAATAGGTTTTTATAATTAAATTCAAAGTTTAGTCGAAATTATTATATTATAGCGGAGGATATTTTTCAAAAGACACAAGTTTATTTTGTTGATTTTAAAATTTGTTATTTAATAAATTATGGCTTATGCAACGTTTTGTTTGCTACGAGTGTTGGTTGATAAATTTACTAAGATTTGCAATCTGGGATAAAATGCCATTCACGAGATATAGATAGCACTGACACAAAATTTATAAACGTTTATATTACGTAAATTCTGTTTACAATTGCAATCATATTATAGTGAATAATGGAGATATGTATAAGTAAAATATTTATAATAATTGCAAAATGCTATTACAGTTTTATTAATAATTTGATTAACATTTTGAAGTGTATGCGCCATCTACATGTCATGAACATAATATTATCCCGGGGAGTATTATTTATTTATTTGCTTTTATTTCCTGTTAGTACAATAGGAAAATGGCGAAGTTCAGCGTATTGCTGATGTACCACTTAATTTTACATTAAAATTTTATTGTTATTTGTGTTTCACCAAATTTTTCATTTTTCACTTGGCAGTGCGTGTATACTGTATTTTTATATTTTTATTTATCTCTGTTCTACCTTTTTAAATAAATATTTTATATTGATATTAAAATTCTCAACTATAAAAAATGATGAATTTTTTAGAAAAAATGGTGAAGGTCATATATAAATATGGAAATAACTATTGTTTTAAATTCGGCACCACTGTGATAATTTGTTATAGCCGCATCATTTGATTTTATTGACTAAATTCACTATATCGCTACAACCATAGGATTTTTTTTTAATCTGCAATAGAAGAATACAAGTAAAAAGTCATTATGGCATTTATTAATTCATTCTAATATATGTGTATGATTAGTGTTCATTTAATCTTTTTTTTTTTGTAGGAATTATTAGTTCTTGTTGCTCGACCGGAAAAATATGATTCAGAGAAAAAATCAGGATTCATAATTTTATTCAATTGGAATCATTAAATGTATTCATCGTGTTACATTTTTAGTTGCTCTACAAAACATCTACTTGAAACTGGTAGTCTTCATATTAACAAATGATTTAATTTGTTCAGATGTGCAATCAGATGCAAATTGAGATATATTTTTTTCTACACTGAAACTGAAAGCTGTTTTTTTCTTTCTATTTTTATTTAATTTCTCAAACGTTGACCGTGTACTGATTAATTTATTGGTTGGATTCATTGTTGCTAGCGTGCTGGTGTTTACAGGAGGGCAATTGTTACTAACAAGACTGTTTTTTTTGTTGGTGTCTACAACAGATGTGTAGACATTTGCAAGCTCAAGTTATGAATATTAAGGTAACTCTAGTTCTTCAGATTTGTCAACCAAATTAGCTTAGGATTAGTTTTTTTTTAGTACAAATTTTATTTTAATCAAATCAAAAATTTATTTTCACTTTTTTAAATAATTATTTCAAGAGTATTTTTTGGACACCATTTGTTGCACTTAAAGCAGGCACTGATAACAAAACTTATCTTAGGATTTGTTGTAATTATTATGGTGAATTAATTGTTTTAGACATTATATGATAGATGATTTTATTTTTAATATTTATTGTGTTTTGTATTTTTATACGAACTAGTTTCGATGACTTATAATTATCTATGTATAATTATTATTATCGATGTATAATTATCATTATCAATGTATAATTATCATTATCAATGTATAATTATATCATATATATAATGTCTACAATTAAAAGATTTTATAAAATAAATAAAGAAAATATAAAACTATTGTTGTACTTAATTTGTTTTATTATTATATTGTGTTTTACTTTACTCTAGTGGTGATGATGCTTATTAGTTGATTTCCTAATGGCAAGTTTTTATTTAGTCATATTTTGGGGATTGAGCCCATGACTAGCTTGCTAAGCTAACGATCCATCACTGAGCCATCTTATTGTTTTTGTTAATTCATACTCTGACTGAGAACGTATTTGCATAATAGTTAGAATTTCCTAAACAAGAAACTTCTTCAACTAGTGGATTAGTACAACTTGCTCAAGCATTCACGGATGGACCGAACTTCGTTTATTAGATTCAGTCCAATCATATAATATTTGCCTTAGTCTTTTTGATAACTTGCTCCAGATGTGTTTTGCCCGTTTACCCGAATGAGAGGATATTTTAATTATTGTAGAACAAGCCATTATATATTAGCGCGTTTATACCTGCCGTTCTTAGTAGTAGTTTGATGGATGACCTTGCAAAATTTAATCGATTAAATTATTCATTTTGAATGATATTTGAAAGATTAATGGATAATGCTGATTATTTAACAACTGACACTGACCACAGTTTTGTGGTTTATATTATTTACGAAACAATAAAATTATTAATGCAAAACAATTATTGTTTTTTAATTAAATTATTAATCCAATTTTATTTTTTTAAATTTAATTTATTATCAAATATCAAATGTTCTAAAAGTAGGCCGACGATTAAATGACTAAAGCACCTACATACTGTTTAAATATTACAAAATGTGTGTTTTGACATGAAAGATCAATACGATAGAATATTCCTAAGAAAGGTGTAGTTATTCTAAGTTCGCGTAACAATGAAAACAGACAACTAAAAATGTAAGATCGAGTTTACTATATTTTGGATGAGAAGGTGTTGAAACTACAAGATGCCATTGTAGGAACTTAAACCATTGATGTTTATAATAATTTATGGTTAAAATAATAGGGGTTTTAAGCACTTACTAGTTTATTTTATAAAACATTGTTATGGTACGATTTGTTCCCTAACTATAATCGTTAGGAACTTCAATTGCAAATGATTGCAACGCTATTGAGCACTACATTACGATTTTTGTTACAAAAGCAATTTTTAATAAATAAACTTTTAGTAATTGTTACAAAGCGATTAATTCGATACGATATGGTCGTTAAAGAACGGCATCTCTTCTTGCAGTCTCTACGAAACTGTAATTATCTATTCTGATAAACAACTTTATTTTTTGTTGATTTCTTTATCATTTAACTTTTAAATTGAAAATTTTACAGCTATATTTTAGAATGTATTTTATATTGCAAAGAAGAGTTAGTAAAATCTGCCCAATACAAATTTTGGTGCAATTTAAAGTGATTATGGAATCAAATCAAAGTAGCAAAAAAAACATGCAGCAAAAGTTACGAAAGAGCAATACAGAATTTACTTAGAAAAGATAGCTTATAACGAACCATTGCACCAAATAAACTGGACAAAGCTTGGAACACACTACCTTTAAAACTTAATTTAGCTGGCGTACAAATAAAACTATTTAGCAATGGAAAAAAGTATTTCAGACATGTTTGACAATGTATTTAATTATTAAAAATATTTCAGCTGTTCTGCCAAAATCACTATGCGGTAATATTTCCAAATAAAAATTTGTTGTAACTTAACCTATACATTTTTCTTGAGTTTTTATGGGAGTTAAAAAAAAGATCTTTTAAATGCTTTTTTGAGCTTTCACACATACTATTTTAACAACATTACATTCTTTTCAGCTTCGCCAAAACTTTGATAATATTATGCCTATATTCATGACAAGTTTTTTACAATTGTAAAAATAATAATACAATAGATGATTGCTTTATTAAATTAACGAATATGGAAAAATCGATTTATTGGCAGATTTTTACAATAAATTAACAAAAAATGAAATGATTATTGAAAAAATATTGGCGTCAAAAAAGAAATTGGCTAAACTCAAAATGAAATTAACTGGAAATAACAATACTTTAAACACATTGCCAGAAAATTCAAGCTAATTAAAATATGATGTATGTTCTACACAAACTAAAATGAAAAAAAAAATAGCTGTTTATCAAAACTAAATGTATTATATAGCGTTAAGTGTATGGTTGAGGTTATTCAACATAGATTAAGAGGATTTTGGAGTGTGTGCATTGACATGGGGTATGTACATTGAAATGCATCAATATTGGGGTCATTGAGGCATTTTTAGGTTATTGAATTGAATTATGTCTTAATGATATGTAAAACGAAGTACTTTAGCATTGCTTAACATTAAGGTCATTGGGGTACTTTACATTTCTCTGAGGATTTGTACATAAACAAAGGACATTTCCAGCTGACTGAAGTATCAACAACAGTAACGCTCGATGTGTTGGATCGGTGGTTAAGCGTTGCGTCAGTTGTTTAAAAAAAATTAAGTTTAAATTAAAAATAATATAATTGGCATAATGTTAATTTTTTTACTTTTTTTTTTAATACAACTGCCAATATCCTAAAATATTTACAGTTACTATAAGTAACCTTACTTATTTGTTACCGCTTAATAATAACATTTTGAGTTAGTGAAATCTTGTATTCTGGTAGAATTGCAAAAATTTTACTTAATGTTTTAATAAATAATCACAACACGTTTGTTATCTGTTTATTGGCCTTCTAGGTCCCCAGATTTAACACGTTTTTGTTTTACTTTGGGATATCATAACCGATAATAATTATGCAAACCAAACAAATTGAAATAAAATGCAAATTGCAAAATGTCGTTTTATATAAATTAATAAAGTTAATTAAATTTCTATTGAAATAACTGCCAACAATCCAATTTGCAAATTTTTTAGTTGTGAAATTATAAATAAAATATAAACAATAATAGTTAATTTGTTTAATTTGCAATAATGCATTATTTTATTTGATACTTGCTACTGCACTTTAAACTAATTATATTTATAAGAGTTTTGTAGATTTTATTGAAAATATATACACTATACAGGGTGAGTCTGAAAACCGGCCACATATCAAAAACTAATAATGATAGAAATCTAACATTTTGTTTTTTTATTTTGAGTCACCTGCACTAATGTCTTCTTATTTTTATAGTTGTTCATTACTACATTTTCTCTTATCTGTCTTGTATAGTCTAATTTTCTTTTGCCCTATTTTCTATAATAGTTGCATAGTTTCTTATGTTAAACAATTTGTTCTACTATTCTGTCCCTCCGTCGTTGCACTACTTTCCATATGTTTTTTAATTAGTTCAAACATTTTTATTCCTGTAAAGTATTTTAAATGCAATACTTATTCAAAGTAGTTTATTAGGGATTTAATTAATCTCTTTTTAAACTCATTTTTTTTTTATTTACTACAATAAGAAGAAGAAGATTGGATGGATGTCCTAAGACTATGAAACATTGTGACAAAATCTGTGATAATCAATAAATATGTGTGGGTTTGTTTTCAACAGTGTACGTTAATGATGTTCTGTCTTTGTATTTAATACTAGTTATAATGTAAACTCTTCTAAATTTTGACCTTGGTAAATGCAATTCTATAACATTTAGAAGAGAAACACAAACACAATTCGGTAGATCTTCAATATTAATGAAATTCTGTTCAAATATGTCAAAGAAGTATTGGATCATTGAGCATATTAATACAATCTAATTATTGCTAAATAACTAAGGGGATTTGTAAGCAGAACAGAGAGCAGTAGTAAGATGTGTATTTTCTGGAATTATGCGCGTTAATCTAGTCATCAAACTGGAAATATGTCGCAGATTGAAAAAAATATAACTCAAATTTATAAATACATTTGCATCGGAAAAGAGAACATTAATTATCAAATTATTGCCGTTACAAATAATCTTAAATCACTGCAAGAACGAGTTATAGCGTATTTAAATTTTATACAAAGACTGGTAAACGACAATATAGATTACCTACATTATTAAGCAAATTGAAGTTTAGTTTAAGACAAATAATATATAATAAAATGTCAATATTTTTGCTGTTTTTCAACAATTTATGCATATCAATCTCTTATCACACATGATGCGAGAATCGAATGCTATTCAAAAGGATTGCAATTTTAACACTTCTTTCTGTCATCTCATGAATCTTTTAAGCGTAATTGTAAAATTACATTACTTATTAATTGATAATTTTTAAGTTAGTTATTTGAATTTTAATATCATGTGACACAATATAGTGATATTATTTAACTAATATTTATATTTTTTGTACATGCAACGCACTATTCCGAAAATATTAATACATTGTGTTATGATGCGTGAGGATTTGTAAAGGCTCAAAATATTGCTGTCAAAAAATGTAATAGTAATATTAGTAATTTTTGTACATTGTACATATATATAACATTAGTTTTATATGAAACATATGGTAACTTTTCAGTGTCGTTTGCATTTTATATGTTATTTTATCTATATTATCAGATTGTAGGGATTCAATTAAAAGATAATTGAAGAGTATGTTGAACAACATTAGTGGGTAACTTGAAATATGAATTATGTTCTCGGCGATCATTATATGAATTTATTATCGTTGCTTGGAATAAACGAAGCTTCCTTTTAAATTCTTTTAAAACAGGAAATGAGATATATAAAATTGTTTTTTTTTATAGCGGACACTATAAAACGACTTCAAAGAATGTTCGAAAATTATCTATCGCGAAAGATACCATTTTCAAGTTTGTTGACCTCAAATATGTGTTCCGCTTGCCTTTTTTATATATTATAATATACATATATGCTTTCCGTTTTACAAACGCAATTATGTATAATTTAGGTTAAATAAAATACTAATCAAAAGTTACTATTATTGTAAAGCTGTAATAAATTTGCATAGCGTTGCTGTTTGTTATTAACTTTATATAACCTTGAAAATGAATAACAACTAAAAAAATCGTTTTTGTATATTGTTATCATCATCTCAGTCAAGATGTGTCTTTTCTGTAATTTCAATTTCCTGGAAGCCTGCCCTTAAAATAACCGGAAGTCGAATATTATATAGGAGGGTCAAATATCTTCGTCTATTACTCCTTAGTTTTGTGAATGAACTCTAAAAAGGAAACGGAAATAAGGGGGATTTATAGTTGTAGACGTTTTCAAAAGTCACAACTAATCCGGAAACCACCTCTCTTGAATAAACCTACCATATATTCACAGGTTATAGTAAAGGCTGAAATGACATTCTCTATCTCATGTTATGTCGTTGTGGCGACAGAGATGAGAACCAACGCACTCAATTTCAATACATAAATACGGAATTGTATTATACAATTTCTATTATTTCACACAGCGTATATATTTTTTTTTTAAATTAACTACACCACTTAGTTAGGGATTATTATTATATATGTTATGTAGGTATGTATAAACAAATTTAACATTTAAAGCGTAACTGCGTTATTAACTAAATTAATTTTACTTTTGTTTACAGCTGTATTTATATTCAACGTATGCAGTATAACGTTGCTTGCGTTAATATTGGATATGAATAAAAATACCATGAATAATAGTAATTTGCAATAAAAGTAAAATATTTTTTTATTTATATAATATACATACATATATAATACATATATTTATGTGTATATGTATATATATACACACTCACACACTGTATGCGAGTTCTTGAATGTACTACGTATTCATTCATAATGGCTGCCAGTTCATTCATAAAAACCGTAGATATTTGGTTGAGCGGTTATCCAGCAGGTCGCGCCATCGTTTGCTGTTCGTCCGCCGCTCCGCACCCGCTCTTACTACATTGCTTCAGTACTAGACGATATGTCGAATGGATACGTGCTGACGGTCGCTCTGACGGTGAAATACTAAACTAAAAAATAAACTCTAAACATGGTTACGTGCAGTATTAAAACAGTGCCCCACAGGACTTTACTTACAAATAAATCAAACGGCAATAACAAAAAGTGTGTGGTTTGTATTTTAGTTTTATATTGAAGTGTACTTATTTTAAGTCAGAAACGCGCGCGCGATTCATGGCATAGCAACTTTCTTATTTAAATACATATACGTAGGCGCTACTGCTACATTCGTTCCACAATCCATTTCGTACATAACACGAATAATTCTCGCTGTAAGACATGTATCTACGAAACATCGTCGACCCAATGACGGGGTGATTGGGGTTTTAATATTCCAACGATTCGTGTGGCTGCATTTTCACCTCTGTAACTGCTTATACTATATACCAGGTGTATCGCCGCGCCCACCATCCAGGTTTCCTAGCGTGGGTTGTGTTTCAAAGCTGCCCACTACATGCTGCCTAAACTTAAAAGACTAACACGTATTATTGCATATTTATGAGTGTTTGTAAAAAGTGCGGGGTTGTAGATTTAATACGTATATCTTAACGCCCACGATACACTCAAAAAATCTTAAATAATTGAACCAATCATATTCACACCACATCTTCATTCATTATTAAATAGTAGATATAGGTTCTTAAAGATTAATATTTTGCAAATCAAATAATATAGAAAATAATTCGCATAACATTCGCAAACGAAAACTTAATTAATAACGAAAAACTAAAATAACTTTTATTCATTCTAAAATTATATGAAACAATTTTTTTTTTTTTTTAAATGAATGAATATATTTTAATAATACGATTGGTAAAAAAGTTCCACTACATACCTATTTCTCACTACGTTATATAAGTGCTATTTCGGTTATAAAATATTTACTGGTTATTAGTATTTATATATTGTAATTAAATAATGTTTTAATGATACATTTTGTTTGTTGGCAAATTATTAACTTTTCGGTAATAAGTTTTTTAATTATTGTGAATTGCCAGTCACAAGACCTGCCCTACTTTTCGGACAACTGCAATGTATACATAGTCTATGATATCAGTACGTTTGGCATGCATTAATTATGTATTTACACATGGAGTTTAGGCTACTTTTATTATTTACCTGCGCTAAAATGTTAGCTTACGACTTGGAAAACAAAACCAGTTGGAATAATACTTAAATAATGGGTAGAATAATTTAAATTTAGAAAACTGAAAAGTAAAAGTAAATTGAATACTTTTAGATTAGTTAATTGAGGATTAGGAAGTATAATAACATTTTTATTTAATGAGCATAATAATATATTTTACTAGTATAAAATTTATTTGTTTCAGGCGACGATGACGGATCAAGGTGGAGCCTGGTTAGGGCGCTAGATCATCGGCCACATGGCTTACCATGGAGGCCCAACATACGTACCTCGCGCACACCGACCGAGGGCGCCTATCATGAGCGTCCCGGCGCCTGTAACAGCACCCCTAACACCTTTACGAAACGCACAACGACCGCCAGCCACAATTCCTCAGGTTTCTTTGAGTGTTCCAAGACCCGACAGTGAACGGACAAACAATGAGTATGTCGAGACGCCATTTAGGGCACAAGTGGCTCTACCTACGAGTCCCTCGCCGCCTCCGAGTATCCAGAGACCGACACGTTTGGTTATACCACCACCACCCTTACCCGTTACCAAACAACCAGCTACGGCAACGTTTAGTAAGGAACCACCTACATTACCAGCAGAATGCAATTCGAGCCAATCGATTATTTGCGAGGAATGCGGCAACTGCAGATGTCCATCGTGCCAGCAGCCAAGGCCCTTGCCCGAACGTTGGTTGTGCGACGATAAATGTTTATGTTCAGCCGATACTATTATCGATTACGCTTCATGTTTGTGTTGTGTTAAAGGGTTATTTTATCATTGCTCTGAATCGGACGGCGGTGCATCTTGTGCAGATAATCCTTGTGCTTGTGGTTCTGATAAGAGAACGGCCAGATGGGGCTGCCTTGCCGCGCTTTCTTGTGTTTTGCCGTGTCTGTGGTTCTATTGGCCCTTACAGTGCGGGAAAAGAGCTGTGGAAACGTGTTACGCGCGACATTCGAGACAAGGTTGTAGGTGTCGACCAAAAAACACTGCAGCGCACCTCAATACACCTGAAAAACGTTTACTTGATGCCAGCCCGGACTTTTGAAGTCTTTTAAAAGTGTTAACTTCATTCATGGAATGCGTTTGCAGTTCTATTTAACGTTCAGATATACTATATATTAATTTATTTTTTGTAAATATGGGGATGTACAACTGTATAAAGTTTTTTTAAACGACTGTTAATTATTTAAAGAAAGTGCTTTGTGGGTCCGCCAGCACCCTGTGTCCCTAAAAGTGAACTGATATTCATTTAAATTAGTACTTGATAATTTCTTTCACGGTCCTCACTACTACTCGGCTGGACCTGAGGGTGACGATTTCGGGAATGGGGGGCGCGAGGGGATGGCTCTCCAGTATTATCTAGTCCTGCGTGATGAGACAGAATGTAAATTCTCTTAGCGAAAAATCTCTGTGACATCAATTTAGAGCATTGTTTACGACATTAATTTTAGTAAAATAATAAATTCAATCACAATGGACTTTGCAGAACATTTGAAATTTATCTAAAAATTATATATGCATTGACTTTTCGCCGAGTTGAATACATGAAATTGTATGCTTGAGTATGAATGTTTCACGTGTAATATCCATGTAATAAAGTTATATATGTAGACTGTACTACGTATTTTACAACTTACAGAAGTTTATTTGCAAAGAAATAAAAATAACAATAATTATTATATAAATTATAACACAGCAAAACTTGCTATACGAATGTGAAATTGTAAACAAAATTGTATATTTATTCTTTAAATACGAGTTATCAGTTATAATTTTCTATTTTTTATTAAATCATTTAAAACAAATCTTGTATTTTTCGTTGATTCTCTTACAAATTAATTCAAAACATCATAACATTATATTACAATTCTAACAATGATAAGCATCAACAATTTCACGAAAAACGAAACTTCCGGTATATGTATGTACATTTGCAGTTTGAGGTTGTGTTAAGTTTAACAACAAACTCGAATAGTATTAAATTTATAGGCATATAATGCAAACTTATAAATAGTTTGGGGTTTGTTTATAAACGTCTTTTGCCGAAGTATTTTCATTCGCAATTATTATAACATAAACACAAGATACACTGTTCTGAAATATGTACGAAAAATGCCATGGATAATTTATCGTACACAAGTCCGGGAAGCGGGAAGCATATTTTTTGTCGTTAACTTTTTCTTTTCAAGTCAAGGAACTGGGTTATTTATGTCATACAAGTAACATTCAAGTTTATTTATAAAATTCACGTAATATTCCACGTATATTATACGTAAACATAAACTCTGAATCCAGAATTCTTTTGATTAGCCAATTATATGTTAGCAATTTTTACTAAATTTATAATTACAAGAGTACTATTATATACAATATAGATCAAATCTTCCTTATAACATAATATTTACATATATGGATTTTACTCGGCAAATATTTAAAAAAAATCTGTTTTTGTCTATGTATACCCAGATTGAATACATTTATTTTGGTGGCACACAATGTGTATCTGGAGTAATAAGTTCATACGTTTTGCGTTTCATGTTATTTTTCTTGCAGTGGTTGTACTGATGGAGGAGGAAATGTACTCTCAAGTGCCAAATGGCACATGTAATTATATATGACATGTAAATATATACCTGTAATATTTACTATCTAATGTTAAATAACACAAGACACCAACGTCAACAATTACAATTTTGTTGTTATTATGCAATATGTTCCTTCCTTATATCCTCCTCTTACATCCTTACCAGCAATTGACAAAAATATAGTATTTGAGTTAAGTTATGCCTTTCCCATTGTTATAAAAATATTCAGACTATAAAGTCGTGGTCTAAGAAATGTGCCGAAACTTATACGTTTTTCTACTTAATTAATATAATAAATTATCAAATTCAATGAATGAAGCACGAGTTGAATGTGTTTCTTTGATTTTATCCGAGGTGAAACCCTTTTTTATGAAAGTTAAGTTAACCCATTATGCGTTGATATCGGAATATTTTATAAAAATTATTTAAGGTTTTTACATCTTTACGGTTACATACAGATATTATATATTATATAACTACTCGAATGATATGAATTTAAATATTTAGTTAGTAGGAATAAAATGATTATTAATATTAGCAATTTAACAAATTAATAGGAAATTGAATAGGTTGTATAATGATAATTAATCATTCGATTTATTGTGATTTATTTTGCGATAATTCTACTATTAGTTAAATTGCTAAAAATCGATTTTTTTAGTGTACTAGTTAGAAAATGCGAATACTTGCTAACTTATTTGTGGTAGTTGTTGCAATTTTATTTGGTATTATCTAAATAATTATTTGTAGTTTTTATTTTAAATTTGCAGTGGTTTTATATTTCGAGGAATTTGCATGGGAAGTACCGGTAAGTTTATATTACTCTTAACAAATTTAAATCACGTATAGTTTTATGGGATGACGTGCAAAATCTGGAACAATATAAATTATGTAAGTTTTACAGGAATAAATTTTCTCTAGTGGTTAATATTTAGTAATATGTATTCACATGTGACTGCTTTTTATTTTCTGAATAGTTTAAAGCTACATTTGTCTAGATCTGAATGTAATCTAGAGACAGCACTGAAAAATACTGCCACTACAAAATAAATTAAATTGTAAATACTCGCATATCTTGTTTACAAGAAGACCTGCTTAATGTGGAATGATTATGACAATTCTGTATCATATGTTAGGTTTTAAATTGGTTAAATAATTGTTTTATGTACCACCTAGTTGCAATTATTTGCTATCTCTAGGATTTTCTTGACAGTTCAAAGCTATACATTATAGTTGAGTAGTAGTATACTATACATTATAATTATATTTCGTAAATATTTCTGTAGATTAACGGCAAATCAAATTAGAAAAATTAAAAAAAAATCAAATCAAATAACATTTGGAAATGTTTCAAACTACTAGATATGTATTAGTGTACCTTATATGGACTTTGATTATATATGCAAAAAATGTCGAAATGTATCATATTTTTTACATATTGAACATTTATATTATATAGAATCGTAAATTTTTATGAGATTTATGTTTTTGTCATGGCTATTAGCCACAAACAATATTCTTTAGTTTTTTGTCTACACTTAATTTACAACAATTGAAGCAATTCCATCCATTTTTTTGTGTATAGTAATACCACAAACATTTTTGATATCTACATGAGAATATCAATAAATTGGAGTCAGGTGATAAGAAAAATGCACTGCTAAAATTAAACAGGAAAAAAATACATGCATGGAAAATACACAAAGAGGAACGAATTGAATAGATCAACTTTGAATAGTATATTTTTAAATATATTTTTGAAGTGTTTAATTTCTTCTTTTGTAAGTTTTTTCATTTGTAATTGTTCTCTTGTGTAATTTGTAACTCCATATGTACGCAGATCAATTCTACTACTGATATTTCGTTTTTTTTGAGATGCAATGTCTTAATGAATAACTTTACACGTATTTTAATAATAGAAAAATATAAATATAGCCAACCATAACCATCTTTTTTTTTTAAATTGTATTTATAATTGCGAAGATACATACCTACTTGCATTTAATAAATTTTACAGAAATATTTCATTTAAAATGAATCTGTAATGTTTACAATGGAATGATAAAATGAATTTAAATAAAATAAAAATATGAGATAATATTAATTAGCCATTTAAATTATCAACAACATAGTAACATAGTAAATACTATTATTTAGATTCTAAAGTCTTTCAATTTTATTTAATGTACCTATGGCAAATTTGTTTGTAAGGTGTACAAAAAAATGTCAATAGGACTTCAATTTCTTTAATTATGTAACAACCGGAATGTTTTGATAGCTGCTAGTATCTTCTTCAAGGTACAATAATTATTTCAATATACTTTATATAAATACATTATAAAAACTCTTCTTAGAGAAAAAACTTATTGAAAAAGATTTGTTTTTGAAAAAAATTAAAAAAAGGATTTCTATTTAAACTAATTAAATATTTATAAAAAAATGATTCAGTATGAAACAAATAAATTTACAGATTAGATGTAGTATAGTAAATGCTATAATTTTATTTTGTTTTTTTTTTTAAATATGTTTAAATTTCTTATATTATAGATTATACAATGCATTATAAAAAATACTTGCATTCAAAATATCTATTAAACTAATATTAATTCTTATTAGACTTTAAAGAATAACGTTAAAATTTCGGCTTCTATACTCTTACTTTTCTTATACTGATACTTTAACAAATTTTCAAACAGTAACTATATTTTTGGTACAAGATATTTCAGAGAGATTACATAAGTAGTTAGAAATTTTTTTTAAAACATTGTATAGTATAAACGTATAATCAACAATTATTTTGAATAAATACGCTCCATTATTTCAAAACATGGCGTATAGGCAGATATGATTAAATTGAAATGAATGAAAACGTTTTATAGATTATGATGAATCACGTTAGATAAAAACGTTAAAAAATTTAAACTTTTGAATCAACAATAATGCGTGGTTTTAATTATTTTTAAATAACTTTAATTATTTTTTAAATAACAAATACATTTGATATAAACTCATATAGCATTACATAATGGTTAAGTAACGTGTGAAACCCCAAACTGGTTAAAGATAAACAAATGACCTCTCTAAAAGTTGTCGCATGAAAGACACAATAGCTTTACTATAGTAATCTCTTTTTAGTAATATCTGTATGTAAATATTTATTAAAAGCCATGTTCTGAAATTGAAGATTAAGATAGGCAACTTAATATACGTATATAAATTAGGTGCTGCTTCATCGGCCTCTAAATATATTACATTTTATTTTTTAAATAAACCGTTGATCTGTCATTTCTTCCATCTGTTTCGATGTCTTCAACAAATTTATATTTCATTATACTTCTTCCTGTGTAAGATTTGATATGTATTTGTAGAATAGGCGTACACAAACAATAAAAGGGAAAAAAAGAAATGTATCTGCAAGTTTGCTCGTTTTCATTAGATACCACGACTGGATAAAATGTAAAAAAATCTTTTATAATAAAATATATTATATACATTTATTGAAATTTTATTCTACATTTTATAAAAAGTATACAATACATCAAAATTAAGCAAAACAAAACAGATTTGTTTATTCATTTAAATAAATAAAGTACATGATTGGGTATTTATATATACGGTACGGATTTAAAGCAACTAAATAAAAAAGTAATTAATAGTAAATTTAAACAGCTACCTGTTTGTTTTTTTTTTATGACCTTGAAAGAGTTGACGTCATTGCGATTTATTTTAAATGGCAACATGGCATTTTGTTTTAGTTTTTAATAGGTCTTGTAATTCTTAATAATAATAATCAAATTTATTTTCAAAAGGTTACAAAAAGGTGCATTTAGAAAACAGGTCTATAAAAAATACAAATACAATTAGTTAGTGGTATTAATATAGTCATAAAACTCTGTTAAGTTGTATGGCTTCACTTCACATAAAAAGTTAAAAATTTCAGTCCTATAGATATTATAATTTTTAATGTTTTTTATATACTAGTCAAAAAAATAAATACTTATTGAAAAAACACGTTTTTCAAACAAAATAAAAGTTTTACAAGAATTGTTTAAAATGTTGATTTGGATAAATTAACAACGTGGGAGTAGATTATACAATGCATTATAAAAAATACTTGCATTCAAAATATCTATTAAACTAATATTAATTCTTATTAGACTTTAAAGAATAACGTTAAAATTTCGGCTTCTATACTCTTACTTTTCTCATACTGATACTTTAACAAATTTTCAAACAGTAACTATATTTTTGGTACAAGATATTTCAGAGAGATTACATAAGTAGTTAGAATTTTTTTTTAAAACATTGTATTATATAATATTGTAACAATTATCATGAATAAACTATTCTTATTTTGTAATATACGAAAAATGTTTACTAAGATAATAAAATTTGTTTGGAATTCAATTTTATGAAATTTCAGAAATATTAACCAAAACAGAAACTTGAAATTAAATAAATTGTATTATTTTTAATGATACATTGATAAATAAGATTAAAAAGTCATTCATTTTAAACTTACATAACAAACGCATAAATATATTAATTCTGCTTTTTATAAGCAATGTTGGCAACAGAAAATAGGTTGAGTTCAAGCTGAGTTTGAATACTTTTTCCTTTTTTTAAATTTAAATTTACATTGCGTGAAAAAAAAATTATAATGTTTTGATATTGGCAAAGATAATTCATTAACAAAAGTAGTAAGGCAATTTAACGAAAAAAAACCACACTGTTTTGTTGCGTTCTGAAGCAATGCGAATAATTACAAAGTATTTGGCTACTGGCAGTGTTCATAGCATGAAAAGCGAACAGATTAAATGAAAATAATGTTAAGTTATTATAGGTCATAATTCAATTATTGATTTTGAAAAAAAAATCGTAAGGGTGCCATTATAAGAGAGATAAGATCTCCTCTAATAATTAGCAAGTCTGAACTTTGTAAAGTGTTTTCCAATAAGAAGTTTCATTTTGGACAACAGGCTATTTGAGCAGCTGTCAATTTTGAAGCTATTATTTTTTGACATTTGACAAAAAAAACTACGCTTTTATTAAAAATGGAACGATACACGCTTCAACAACGCATTGAAATTATTAAAATTCACTACAAAAATGAAAAATTTCAGTCACAGTTCGCAAAACTAAAGCACTTTTTGGTCGTTGTAAAGCATCTTCACGGCGGCAATAGTAAACCTGGTGGAAAAATTTGAGATGTTGGAACAAGTTTGTGACGTGAAGAATCGAAACCGTGTGCATTGCTCAAGAACACATGAGAATATTGCTGATGTAGCCCGTAGTGTTGAAGAAAACCCAGGTTTGTCGATTTTTCGTTGATCTTTGGAATTAGACATTCCACAAACGACATTACACCGTATTTTGCATAACGACTTAAGTCTTAAGGCTTTTAAAGTTCAGTTAACTCAAGAACTCAAGCCGGTCGATCACTATAAACGTCGTATCTTTGCTGATTGGGTCTTTCAAATGCATCCGGAATTTTATCGAAAAATTTTCTTCAGTGATGAGGTCCATTTTCACCTCGGAGGCTACATTAATAAGCACAATTGTCGCATTTGGGGCTCAAAAAATCCAAGAATGATTGTTGAAAAGTCTTTGCATCCTCAACGTGTCACTGTTTGGTGCGGTTTTTGGACTGGCGGTGTGATTGCACAAGCAACGAAACGATCGCAATTTTGCAAGAAAAGTTTTCTGACCGTGTTATTTTTCAAAGAGGTGATCACAATTGGCCACCGAGATCTTGTGATTTAACACCTTTAGACTTTTTTTCTTAGGGGCCACGTGAAAGATATGGTCTATGCTAATGCTCCACAATTGATTCAAAACTTTAAAGATGGAATTCGTGAAGTTATCAAGGACATACAGCCGCAAATGTGCGATTTGGTCATAGAAAATTTTATGAAAAGAATGTGGTACTGCAACCGTAACCGTGGCGGCCATTTGACTGATATTGTTTTCAAATGTTAATGGCATACCTTCCTCTTTACAATGAAATAAACATTTATTGATTTCTCTTAAAAAATATCTGTTTTTTTTATATCAAAATGAAACTTCTTATTGGAAAACCCTATAAAATGTATAAATCAAGAAAAATTATAAAAATTATAGATGTAAGATTTTTTTTTATAATCTTATAATTTTCTCAGAACTATCGGCACAAATTGTTAATGACTGGTTGAGTTATATTTTAGAAAAAATATGAATGGACCCATCAACTGAATACATTTTTGTAGAATTTTTTCCGCGATAAACTTTCTGTTACATATTCCAATTACGGGATGACTCGTAGGAGCTTTGTTTATTAAACCGCACATTTTTTATTACGATTTATCACTTCTAATTGCAGTTGCTAACAATATTACGTTATAAAAATGACATTTTTTAACAGAACCTAGAAAGCTGCGTTGGCAGTCAACGTGTTAATATTTACTTAAAAAACACCTTGTTTTTTCAAAAAAAAAGTTAATTATCTTTTTCTTTTGTTTTTTTAATCTTATCCGTAAACACCCTGTATATATATAGAACACGGAATATGTTTATAAACTATGTATTTTCACAATAAAAATTGATATGTGTGAAAAATAATAATGAATGCAAGGCGATACGATACGTGCTTATATAAATGTCTGGCGAGATTATAAATACTATATGCTAAAGGGAGGAAGTGCAAGAAGCGGGGGAGTCCGTACTGAATAGACAGGAAGTGAATAATCCAGACATCGGACCCTCACAGGAAGTTTAAACATCTTCTTATGAAATAATATAATGGATATATTTATTTTATACTTTCTATAGCCGCATATAATATATTAAATATAAAGCATTTTATTTTAATTCAAATATTTATTTCATATGTAGTTAATATATTACGTAGTTACTTATGGTTGCAATTTTATTGTATTCTTATAATTTTAATAATAATCAAATATGCTTACATGTTTAATGATAATTAAATATTAATAATTATTTGATTTACTATTTATGTTCAAATATAAGTAAGGTAAGTACATATATGAAGTATCATATTAAGCAAACGTAATACAATTAAATCTTATTGCAGTTGTTAATTTAAATTTTCTTTTTTTCATCTTCATTATGTTAAGTTTTGTATACTTATTTAGTTTGTAATACGCTGGGTGCACGAGTACAATGAATTAATGAGTTTATTATTAAATTATTTTGAATGTTGTATTTAGTAGTTTATAATTCAATTTAGTTTGTTTAATTTTATTTGGATTTGGTAGAATATAGCTTATTTCAAAAATATTGCGATATTGTGTTTATTTTGTAACTATAATAATTAAAAATACGTTATTTTTTATGTTTTCTATATTTATTTTATAAAATCGTTTAATTTTATTCATATTTATTAAGTTAATGATTTTATTTTAATATTTATTTTATTTATTTAACATACATACATGTTTCGATAAATAATTATCATTTTCAATGTATTATTTTATATAATATTTCAATAAATAAAATAATAATAACTAATCAGATTGAAATATTATATAAAATTATACATTGAAAATGATAATTATTTACCGAAACATGTATGTATGTTAAATAAATAAAATAAATATTAAAATAAAATCATTAACTTAATAAATATGAATAAAAATACGTTATCATTAATAGTTTGCTTTAAAATTTAGATTACATGTCATTTTATTAGTTGCAATAAGATTGTTAAACTGTACATCACATAAATATACTAATAATGTTAATTGTAATTGTATATGTGTTTTTGAGTGCAATCTATTTTTGGTAACGGATGTTTACTAAATATATACACACTTCCTGTGTAACAATACACTATTATATTCGTATCGATTATATTTGATTCATTCATAAACATAACTATCAATCGTTATCTATTCACTAAATAAACAACCTATTTAATGAATCGAATAATATTTTAAACAATATACATAAGTATAGCATTTTATAATATATATGTAGGTCTAGGCATTGTGCTTAAATTTTATTGTTTTTATCTACTAAATTTAGCCTACTTACATGAGGTATATTATAAAGTAGCGTTTTTATTTTAGATGATGGTACTAAAGTTATTTTTTTTTTTTTAAATACAATTTATTATAATTTTACAGGCTTACTTATTTGAATATAATTTATTTTAGTATTTTTATTTTATCCATCGACAGTTACTAACACAGTACAAAGAAATAACAGAACTAAACTTTTACACTTTTTGGAGATTGACATATCTAAATGTTCCAGTCCGTCCATAGATCTTAACTGTTAAGCAAATATGTACCTACCTGGAATACTCTTAATAAATTACACCGGCAGTCATAAATGTAAAGGATATTGATTAATATTTCAACATTAAAAAAGTCAGATTATTACAAATAGATATTTAATTAAATAAAAATGTTTAAGTGATAATTTAATTTGTCCTTTATAAAATACTTCTATATTGTTTGCTAATTTAAGAATGTAAATGTGTAAACTTCAACTGTACTAACTAATTATGCATTGGTCATATAAGGTTTTATCCAAACTGTCTTATTATGTGCTGTAACCTTGAATAGTATGACAGTATATGAAAAAAATACAAAAGTTA